>CM056585.1:55560996-56160996 GCA_029721435.1 Gymnothorax reevesii
TGGGGGACAGAAAGAGCATTACGGAGGATACGGATTATTCCTGAAGAAAGAAGCGCACAAATACACTGGAACATTATGGGGAACAGCGTGACATGTGTCCCTCAGAATAATTTCGGGAAAAGTTTTATTCGGAAGAGCAGGTAGGACCCATCAACAGGTCTTACAGTAATGACTTCGCAGCTGTCTCTGAGTTCTTAACCGTTTCTGTCAACACGTGTTTGTTTGACTCTTGCTCTTATTGATTCTAACTTGATTTTGCGGCGATGCCAGTCTGTCCTGTCCAATTTGGATCTTGGATGTACGTACATCAGAACCTAGGTTTGGAATATCGCTTCGGAATGGGCTATCTTTTGATCACTATTTAAATCGTATTTGACCGCACGCTCACCGTTTCTTTGGTACACACCTTATCCGGCGTTAGGGAGAGCTGCTTTGGGTTGATTCACACTAATAGGTCTTCTGTAGTTTAATTCGTTTTATTCTGATATGTAGACTTCGCCGCATTAATGAAAACAATGAACGTTGTCGGGAATCCAGCGCGTCTGAAATGAATTTTAAGAAGTAGGTCATCCAAGTGAAGATATGACACATTCCCTCCTTCTGTGTATGTGGTTTTTCCTCTTAATCTGGACAAACTCTGGACCACCACTCTGAAGTTGTTCTGAAGTATTTCGCGCTGAAGTTGAGTGTGTCATTACTTCAGGTTACCTTAGGCGCATTGTAATGAAGCCATGACTCCTCTGTGAACCCCGCTAGCATCGGCCAATATAGCCAAATCACCCTTGCTTTCCGCAAGCCCAGGAAACGTCAACCTCACCAGATGGACAAAGGACATACACTGGCCATCAATCGAGTTTTGAAACAGTCTTTCAATCTGCCTGCTTAATACCAACAATTCATGTGTACTGCTCCTCTCAATTGAATATTTACCACAACCCCGGCCGTCCTCGTGGATAGGGTTACGTCAAGATTCTTTGTAGAATTTCAGAACATGGGTCCCTGCTTTATAGTCTACCCTCAGAATTAATATTCACCAGTTATGTTATATTATGCGATTAGACTATTCGTTGTTCTATGTTAGATGTTTTTATTTGGAAAAAATTCGTTGCATTAACTGCGTGAATGAACCCACGTTGCTTGTGGTTGTTGAAAGCATGGGATGGCGAATGAGAAACTGGTAGTCGAACGGGCAGTTTTGATCAAGTGATCGGGTTGGTTTAAGTTCACCTGCAACAAAGAAATGCATTGATTTGCTAGAGCAATTGATTCGTGCTCTCTTTAGAGGTTTATTATCCCACTGATTTGAATGGCAAGTGATGCAGGGAAACTTCATGGCATGCAGCAGCAGTGTTGGCAAGGCGTCCACTGCAACATTTGGCATCAGGGTTTCACTCTTTGCTTACATAAGCAGTAATCATTTGCACGGTGAACTTAGTCCAATCAAAATCATTGGTCTGAATTGGGATGTCGCAGGACCGCTTTTGAAATGCAAATCAGCGGGTAAAAGTTTTATCCCTACAAAATATGCATGTCTCGTAAGCATGATGCAAAAAACCTACAGGGCCTTCCTTTCATGGAAAATTCCTTAAGCCTGCCGGTCTGATATTTCCAGGAAGCGGAAAGGCAATATGTATGAACTTAGTGTATGTTATGGGTCAAACCTGTCTTCGGTTAAGAGTTGTGAATACGTGTTAATGGCTGTTTGTCTCTCCTTGGGGGGTGCAGTCGTTGGAAAGTTTGGAAGAAGGACTCCGATGAAGGACCTGAGAAGTCTAACAGCATTATAAACATCATGTCAACTGTTACCAAGGTGAGGGCTATTTTATACACATACACACAAACATGCACACACAGTCCAGCATATTGTAAAATGCATGCATTTTTGTAGCGTGCTTTTCAAGCTGCAATAAAATTTTGAAAAGACGACCTCTACCACTGGAGTTACCCCTACCATTATGACTTCTCCTACTATTAAAGTAATTATCTTCTTCTCAATGACACGTTTATAAACATAATATGATGATGATAATAATAATAATAATAATAATAATAATAATAATAATAATATTAAATTATTATTATTATCATCATCAATCATTATCATCATTATCATCTTCACACAAATATTGTCGGTTGCAGGAGATGTCACCAAAGGATATTGAGACAATACAGAACATTAAATGGGACCCTCCTCCATGTGCCTATGATCCATCCGGAGGTTGGAAAAAGAGCAGCATCAATGTGAAGAACTATGGCCGGCTGGTCCACAGCTCCAGAGTACGCTTCCGGTTTCTGCACTGCCAGGTGAGGCTTCCCACCACCTCATGACCTCTTGTTTGTTGCACTGAGGGTCTGCTGCAGGCTAACACTAAACACACCGTGAAATGCGCTCGGCAGTGACCAAGCTTTAAGTCTCTGACTGTGTACTGGCAGCCCTGTTCTTTGAGCACCACCATTTATCATCAAACCTTTTAAGTATGGGTAGCAGGCATTTTTCTCTGCGTGCTTTTGACACGTAAGCCTTGCTTGATTTTCCGGTAATTCTTTAATTGTACTTTTTATTGCAAACTTAACATCAAAAGGTTTTAAAAATGAGGCAAGTACGAAATCGTAGACATAAAATTTTTGCCAAAAAAGACTTTAATTTGACGAACGTTTCAAATAATACAATGATGGCTCAAAGACTACAAAAGAATATCTACACTATGTAATGAATTTACACAATTTATCCATCCGTGAAAGATAATTTCACCCTATGGATGGAATGACACACTGGTCCAGGCCAAAAGTGTCTGTCTCAATGTATATATTATCGGCATCAGCAGGAAGAATAAGTTATTAGTGGTCAGACAGAGAAGTAAATTAATGAATAAAAATTCTGATGTGAAGCACGGAGTGTGACAGTTAGTGCTATCGTGTGAAATCTCCAGTTGGAGACTGACGCACTGGCAGTATTCTGGAGAACAGACGCAGAGGAACTTCAGCCCATGTCTGAACATGCAGGGTTGTGAAACATGGCTTTTCACCCTGGAAAGCCTTTCTGAGATCGGGCCTCTGATATGGCAAACGTTGGCTCGGAATCATGGGAATCACATTCCTCCAGTGAATGTTTGCATCATGGGCTGTAATGAGTAGGATAAAATGGTGGAAAAGATTCATAGGTGATGTCACATGGGGAAAACCACAGTTTTGTTGCAAACGTCACTGGTTCCAGGAAAGCGCAGGCATCCGTATCTCATGATATCTGCTGGTGATCAATCAAATACAACAACATCTGTTATGACAAGTGTTTCAGTCATATAATGAGATTTGAAATAGTCTTTTTCCCTCTTAAGTAGAAAGTAATCCCTTATTTACCTGCTGTTTGCTTGACAGATTACATTTTCTGACCTCATTGACAAATTTTGTGGTAACTCAAAGGTTGTCGCCTCATCAATATTGTTTTTGTCTTGGTTTGCCAAAAAAAGCTATATGAATAAAACCTTAAGCCTAAATATGGCTTCACTACCATTTGCGGTTTCCTGACTTTTTTGGTTTTTGCAGCAAATGTTGAAGTCCCTCCACAGAATTTAAATTCTTCAACTCTGGCTCTTTTACCCACAGGAAATTCATGACTGTTATCTGGACCTCTTCCAAACGCATCTCCATTTTGTCTCCAACAACACCACAGGGCTCACCTACCAGGTTCGCATTTATTCCCTTTTTACATATTTACTCAGCTGTAACAGACCGCTTGCGCATTTTGTCTCTGTTTTCTGACTTCCTGGTATTGCACCGAGAATCTATTTCCATATATTTTCATGAGTGTGAATATTTAATTTCCCCAAAGAGATAATGTTGTTTTTCAAACAGTCATTGCAGAGAGAACTCTCCTTTGCACTGAAATCATACTCAAAATTAATTTGAAGAACAATCTATGTCAGTATTTTTTTTTTTCTTTTTGAAAATAAAAGAAATCATAAATAAATGTAACTGAGCTCATTTTTCATGGGACTAATGAAGACTAGATTGCAGTGTTTTGCACTTTTTGGTTTCAAACCCCTTTGAGCAGATATAGACGCTTGACATCAGTGAATTCTGACATTTGCTTCTTAAATAATTCTGTAATTGAATTTCCAAATGTCTCTTCTCTGGAATAATTTTCCACAATCTCTGTGACAGTTATGAAACCTAAATGGGCTCACACAACAGGAAAAATGGGCATTATTTGTATTCACGTGAAGGGTTTAAATAAGAAATGGAAGGTCCTATAAATTGGCTCTTTGGCTTTCACAACATCTCGCCTGTCAATGCTGTCATGTAAATGGTTGTGTGCGAGTCTCAGTAAACTTGTGGGAGAGGAATGGTCGAGCTGTCACTCAAGGAATTCTGCCCTTTTCGTGTATCTATACCTCCGTGTAATGCTTTGATTACACAGAGCAATAACAATTGTCAAACTGCTGTTGAGAAGTGGCTATACTTAAATTGATAAAGAGGACATCAATTACGTAGATGTCGGCTGCTCTGTGCAGTTGATTGCACCATGACAACTTGTCTGCTGTCACTTTACGCACAGCATTTTCACTCTGCCGGTGCTAATTTATGATGAGTGTTCTTATTATGATGTGTTTTAAGCATTTGTGAATGCGTCAAGTAATATTTAAGAACTTTTGACCGTAGGAGAGATTGAGGTCCAATGAGCCATGAGGATCACTTGGCAATGTCATATACAGTGTTTTTACTTAAAATGGGCAAAATGGTGGTATAGTTCATTAATCCCCATTGGTTTCCATGAGCCATATTACCATTTTTACCCCTCAGCCCTCAAGTCTGACGGGGTATTGCTATCCTTCGTGCGGTTGGGCGGGCGGGCGGGCGTCTCCAAAAACTTCGACATCGGGCTGAGGGGTATTCCGTGCATTGTTCCTATTTTAAGCTGCTCTTACATCTATTGATTACAAATGTGTGATATGGCTTACTGATCCCCATGGCTCATCAGACCCCAGTCTCCCCCGATTTCCTGGAACTATGTTTTAAGTGTGCCATTTATGAATGACTTTTGAACTTTGAGTCTGAGATTAAGGCATGCCTTTATTCTGCTTTCAACATGCTCGTCTCTGTACGATTAAGAACATTTTGCCTAAAGCAGCTATTTCATCTTCACTCAGGGAACTCTTGCTTTGAAGGAGCTCACAGTGTGTGAATTGCAGAATGGTTGCGGCAGTAACGAGACAAACCCGTTTGCATTCCAGATAAATGGTGAGTAGGGAAGGGCTTGACATTAATATCATCTCAGCAGTATCGTTGTCATTCAAACCCAATGCTCTCTCATGAACTGTTTCCCTGATGCTTCAGTGCGTGTTCACTTGGAGGATTTTCATGTGTTGCAGTGACATCTGGACTTTGTATTCAGTTATTGTGTTAGTGCTGCTATTGATGTCTGCTATGGAAGGAAAAGCACTTTGACTGGGATTCTGACCTCAAATGTCACCAGCTTACGGCTTGGTTTCTCAAGCAACACCGTCTCTCGCCATAACCACAAAAAAAATAAATAAATAAATGGCGTGATATGGAAAAACAGATATTTTTCTTATCGCATATTTGATTGTAAAGCACATTCTGGAGCACTATGTTTAAAATGCTGCTCACTTTTAAAAGTATGTGTGTCACTATGGTGTCAGTTTAAAGGTTTTCAAAGTAAAATTTAATGGCGGTGGGTGAACAGAAGGCAGGGAGTCTGTAAAACACCCATTTAGACTGATTAGTGTTGATTTGTTTGATTAATGACACATTCTTTATTTTCATTTAAACAATGATGAAGTGCAGGTCTGATTGCCTGCTTTACAAAATGTGCTGAAAGTTAACACTGAAGATTTGAAGTAGTTTCATTTCCCCTTAAGCATAGCCTACTTGGGCAAGTGACTAGGGCTTTTTTAGCCTGCTTGGCCTCTAGGCCAATTGGGCTTATGCTGTGGTTAGATGCCTTCGTGGTAATCTGTCATGCATCTGGGCATCAGTAAACTTTTTGCCGTGTCAGCACTCTAGCACCTTCAGATTTTCACGGATCCTTTTCATATTTTATTTGCGTGTATAAGAGATGAAAATCTTGGCCAATTTTTTGACATGTTTGGCCAAGCGGGCACAGTGACTCTGGCTCTATTTTTAAATAAGATTTATGATTTAGTCATGTTAAAATTGTATTTAAAAGGAAGCGGTGTGTTTACTCCCAGTGGATTATTTGTATCCTTGGAAAGCGTGTTCATCAAGCAAAGTGATTGAAAACCAGTCAATAGTGATGGGTTTAAAGGGATGATTCATGCCCCTGGTTTTCCGTTCCGCAGCTGCGACTGCTCATTTCGTTTGAGGTGCTGTCCAAGCCAAGGCCCTCTCTGGTTTAAAACATTCATACAGAAGTGTAAATATTGGCACTGTATGCTGACATCACACATTTCACATGTTCAAAAGCACTATAAACCACCAGTTTTTGGCCTCAGCCTGACTACAGAAATGGCAGATTGCGATCACTCGGGGTATTGTCCGAGGATGCGTGCCGCACAATGTCCTCGTTGTTTGCTAGCAGGTGCTGTTGAACTCTGCTGTCAGGCGGGAAGGGCTCCGTTCCCATGGCCTCGCTATCTCGCATTCCAGAGCCATGAAGTGCTACTCTCAGCGTTCATGCGTGCTTCAGCCTGTTTCAGTCATCTGTTTTTTTTTTTTTTTTTTTGTGCTATCATTTTATGCTATAGCTATGGGTGGATGTTTATCAAATCAGGCTTTTATTCAACATGTATGCATTGAATGTACTGGCTGTAGTGTTTATTGGATATTTATTGCAGCCCCTGGCGGACGAAGTCCTGCGGCTACTATGGATTCATGGTCATGGTCTCTGCCGCCGCTGTGTTCGTAGAGTTTTTCTTGTGGACGCCCTACAGGCCACAAATTTCAACTGATTCCTTTGATATCTGGTGTGGAAATAGGCTTATGGTTAGGTGTCTTGACGCCTATCATTTTTGGTTGCTGCGGCAACAGAATTGGCTGAATAAAGCACAATTTCATGCTGAAAATGTGCCCATTTCAGTGTTCGGCTTGTGAACACTCTAGAGGTCAAAATTTTCAACATGGCAGAAGAGGGCAATCGGGGGCAACACCCATGCAGTCGCCGGTGCAGGGCTGCACAGTGTGACAGTTTTGCTCGCGTTTGCTATATCAAAAAAAATTATTTGCGAAGATGAATTTGAAAACACTCAAACACGTGCGAAAGGTTGCAAAATCACTGTTGATCTGTACCAACTTTGTCTACCGCTGAAGACGAGTGGGTGTGTATTGTCTTTAAGATATGAAGGAGCGATGCATCAAGGGAAATGTATTTTTAAGTATCTACCGACAATTTAAATGCTATTGCTAAAAAAAAAACAAACAAGAGCGCGCAGAACCGTCAAAGGCAGATGAGCAGATTTGAATCGCTCATTCATCGGCCAAACTGACATTACGTCAGTATAGCTCCTATTAACGGCTTCTGTTTATGCGGGTCGTCATTTATTTCCCCAGCCCTATACCATCACCCAACCCCTAACCCACTTAAAAAAAGTAAGCGTACAGCCCCTGGGGTGACTGGACTGTTTAGTTTATAACTGGATTTTCAGTTTATACAGAATTACATTTTGGGAGTTTCTCTGCTGCCTGTATGTCATAATAATGTTGCCAAACAAGACTTCAGATGGTCAGAAGACTTTTATATCTGACAGTCATTATAATCATCAGTATTCAGTATTTGCCAATTTATGTGTAGGGAGCTATCTGATGATATCACTCTTCACGTGATGGTTGAGCAGCACAGGCTGCGATCAAATAGTCTTTTTTTGGCTTAAGAAAATTCCTAAAACGACTAGGAAAAGTGCGCGTAGCAGCCATGATAAATGTCTTTGAATTCCTCAGATTTTAAAGATGGATGTTTTGATGGCTCCTAACTTGGCTTCTTTGGTTTAGAGTACACCAAACCATCCTTTTTACAATATTGTGGCAGCAATATTATTATCATACCCCGCCGCGCGTTTAGCGCGAAGCGGGCAATATAGTATTGGGCTCCGTCCGTCCGTCTGTATGAACACACAAAATTGAGGCGACGGGGGATATTGCCATGTTAATGGCAAACACTTGTTTTTATTCATTTAACTCATATTTAACCAGGGGAAGTCCCGTTGAGATTGAAATCTCTTTTTCAAGGGAGCCCTGGGGGTTGAGGTCGGGAGAGAGAGGGTAAGCTGCACAGCCAATTAGATTAGGGGATGATTAGGTGGTAGGTCGTAAGAGCCAGCTTGTGACTTTCGCCATGACAAACAGCAACCCTCTACTCTTATCGATGAGTGTCATGGGATCTTTAATGATCACGTTTTAAGCAACAACCATCCATCTGGCCAGTCACAAAAACAAACGAACGTAACCGGCAAAAGACACATGATCACATTGCCTAGTGTAAGTGAAATGGGGAGCCTTTGGCGGGGCAGTTGTCTACCCTAAGCTGTAATGAATGCTCCTTTATTCCTTTCCTTAACCTCGTAACATTCTCCTTTAAGGTTTAAGAGAAGTGGTCTGGAACTGGATTTGACTTTGAATGCAGCCACAGTCTCCACTTTTTTTTTCTTCCTGCTTTACCTTTGTTTTTCTCAGCTTATCTGATGCATTGGATTCAATTCTGCTGAAGTGAAATTTTTATAGTCTATGGAAGCGATAAATTGCACTTGTGCCCCAGTTTCCTTTCTTATTTTGTCCTTAACTTTTGTTTTATATTCAGTGACAGGACTATAGTGAAACCAAAATGGCCAAATTTCAATGCCATTTTTAAATATTCCAGCTTTCAGTCAAAATATTGCCTTGCCATCTACGTGTGGGTGTGTGCGTGCGTGCGTGCTTGTTTGTGCACTTATGCTTATCTTGCTGAAATACTTAAAAATCATTTGGAATATTTTGTGTGGGCAATACTCACAGAAAATTTAAAGTTGTGAGAGAGAATCTATTTCTTTATCTGAGGAATGTAAGACTGATAATGGGGAGACCCCAGCTCTGTCAAAATAGATAAGCACATTATTTTGCCAGAGGCTGCTTTTTGGAGAGTCCCTCTGAATGTGTGGTGTACAAAGGCTACTTTTTGACAACCTTTTCTTGGGTAGGACAAAAACGCACTCTTATCCCATATATCAAATCCCGGTCTTGTATTAAAGGTGCACTATTCAAGGTTGTTTACTTTCACTTCTGTTGACATTCAAACTCAAACAAAACTGAGGAAGCCCGTCCCTCCTTCCCATAGTTCCCTCCTTCTCATGCTTCCATAACCGTAAACTTTTGTCGGTGATTGGCCGGGACGGTTCATGTCATGGGGCACAGCCTGTGCCCCGTGTGTTTGTTTGCAGTTTGTGACGCATATGTGGTCTCAAGAGCCCGGGTTTTTAATTCATAAATTTTTTTATTTTTTATTTTTTACAGTGAATTTAGGGGCAGGCAGCTAGCTGATAGTGGAGAGATTTCGGAGAGATAGTGGAGAGATTTTGAACTCTGATTCTTCTACAGGTATTGGTCTGAACCCCATCGTTGTCTTCTGCTCTAGCCATGGGGAGTTGCAGACTTGGATGGATCACCTCAAAGAGCACGTGGAAGGCAGTGGAGGGACTGTCATCCGCTCAGCCTCCAGGAAGTACATAAGGACAAAGGTATGCTTCCAGCTCCTCAAACAGAGCTGAAGTCACCTTGCTGTTATTCAAACTCTTGACAACTACAGTTGCCCTGATGCAACTTTTTCCAATGCTGATACCGATACCGATACTTGGGCATTGACTATTGGTTGATACAGAGTACCGATTTGATACCTGTGTTTGATTAAAAAGCTGTATGTGTCACAGATCGGAAAAGACCGGGATCTTTCTTTCTTGTGTAAGGCAACATCATTTGTAAAACTAAATTTAAGAAATGGATATATCAGTATAAATGTACCTAATTGTTGTTGAAATACTTGTATCCAATACCAGATTGGATACGTACCGATTGGGCGGCACGGTGGTGGAGTGATTAGAACTGCTGCCTCACAGCAAGAAGGATGTGGGTTCAAAATTGGCCTGGGTTCTTTCTGTGTGGAGTTTGCATGTTCTCCCCGTGTTCGCGTGGGTTTTCTCCGGGTACTAGGGTTTCCCCCACCCACAAAAACATGCATTATAGGTACACTCCAGCCAGTACCCCTGGGCAAGGACCTGGTTTTAGAACTGGGGGTGGTCCCCAGGCGCTGCCCACTGATCCAGGTATCTGTATCCGTATCGGACAGATATCCAATATTAGTATCGGTGCATCGCTCTTGAGGACAAAAAAAAAAAAAATCTAGAAAACAAGAATTGTAATGACAAACTGCTGAAAGCAGAGGGCTAGATTAGTGTAGCAAAAAAGAGAAAGAGCGAGATTGGGGGGGGGGGGGGGGAAGAGGGGGAGAGAATGAGAACGGGCTTAACAGCAGTCAAGTTACGCATATTTCCGCTGTGTCCTTCTCTGGGATTTTTCTAAGGAGCGGCAGATACTATGACCAGGGGCTGCCGCAACAAATGAATGATGGCATGCTGACTTTTCTGTGGTTACTGCCAAGTGGTGTGGCAAGAGTCTGACACAAGACAAAAGCCAATAAAACAAGCATCACTGAGTCCAATAACACCCGTGTCTGCTGAAAGAGGGGGGGCGGTGTGGGTGTCTGTTCTGCTCTGTGTGATTCCTGATATGACACACGATCACTACAAAAGGTACCCAATATCAATATTTGTGGACATAAGTGTGAATCTATTTATATCTACATTGGTCAAACTACATATGATTCATATATTCATTTCATAATGTTCAAGATAAGGGATGTCTCGTCAATGACGTTTTTCGTCTGCTCTGTCAAGATTATCACGCGTTTACTCACTCTCTATTTACATGAGTGTGTTTCTGTGGCTCAGATATTGCTTGCTAATATTTTGCCTTCCTGTCGGATAACCTCCAGAGCGCTCAGGATAAGATCTCAGGCTGTGAGAAGCTGAGGAATTCGGTGAAGAATGAGCCCATTTACGAGTGGGAGGGCTCGCAGCGGGAGTCTCTGGGCCCCATCGTTTACGTCACCAAGGCTCAGCTACAGCACGTGCCCTGTCAGGTAGGACCAGTGTTTCCAATAAACTACTGTCAACTCGCCACATAGCAGTATACTCCTCATAAACAGCAGAGTATTGGTTTAGGAATTGTAATTTGAAGAAGTAATACTAGTCTGTAAGGGGGGGTATTTCATATTTTGTAGTATATGTTATACTACGTGACAGGAGGTCATGTGGAATATTACAGTAATTACAGTGACTGTGATGACACACTAGAGTGATGACACATCTGCAGATGAGTGTGTTTAGTAAAAACTATGCACAGTTATACACTTATCAGAAAATCTCCCTCCCTCGCACCCCATCATGCGTAGTGCACTGACATTCCCGATGTTGCGCAACTGAGATCTTGTAGCGTCTGAGAAAACGGGAGGAGAGCAGCACAGAAGGGAGGAGGCTGGAATACTGCTGTCCCAGCAGCAAGATCAGGAATCACTGCATTTTGTCTCTCAACGTCCTCTTTCGGACCAATCCCATGACCCGAACCTTAACCTGTCGCTCAGCTGAACCTGAACCTCTATCCCTGGGCCTTGATGCTCACCCTAAGACTAATACCCATCTGGCTTTCATAACAGACTCTGATTGGACATCAGAGGACTAAGTGTTTGGAAAAATGCAGAATTACAAAACTGAAACACTGTATGGCCAAGAGGACTTGACATAAGGGCCAGGTCAGGCGGTAACGGAGTGACAAACTTGGTGTATTTTGTATCATAGCGCCAAAACGAAGTAAAATAGCGTTGTAATTTGTAACTCTGTGACCGACCAGTTTTTTTTTTTTTTGCCGTTTTCAACCAAAATAAATCAAATGAACAAAATAAGCTATTTTGTTGTTTGAATTACTAGGGAAGACTTACACAAAGCCATTTAAATTTTAACTCTATCTAGTTTTGGAGCTATGATACAAAATACACCAAGTTTGTAACTCCATTACAGCGTGACCTGGCCCATAAGTATATCGACTGCACCCTTACCCTCTCTTTAACGCTGACTTTAACCTTTTACATTAGAGCTCACATCAATCATAACCTAAATCCACTCATCCCATTTACACAAATTCCTAACCTAAAACTCCAACCCTAATCTCTAAACCTAAACCTAATCCTAACCCATTCAGGGCTGGCATTGATAGCTCAGTGATGGAAGGCTTGGCGTTTGTTCCTCGTCAGAAGCCGATGAATCGTCGCGCAGTGCTTCTGCCAACAAAATGCGCAAATCCTGTTAGAAAATCATACTGGTTCCCAGAACCTTTGACTTTTTTTTTTTTTTTTGGAAATTGTGGGTGTGAGGAAGTTAAAATGGCCTGTTTCTGCAGAAGTGTGAGAAACAGCGCAGCCCTACAGCAGGGAGTGTAAACCTGTTACTCTCCTGGTGACTCACGCGGCCCCTGGTATGTCGCCGGAGCCAGCGGACACGCCCTCGCTCTGAGGAGGTAGAGCGCGGCTGTGACGACGAAGCCTGGCTGCATGCATGCCTGCGATGAATGGAGCTCTCCCCCATTTCGTCCCTGCGGCACTCAGATTGTGACTGTCAGGCATTTAGAATTGCTTCACACCGGATTTCTCCATGAGGCGGTGGCTTCACCCCTCTGTGTCGTTTCCAAAAGCCCACGCTTCCTGTCTTTAGGCCTGGTTTTTGTCGGAACAGGTGTATTGTGGTGAGAAACAGGTGGATACTGTGGAACAGTTAGTTGACTGTCATGAGATGGGCAGAGGGCCCCAGGGATAGGCCCAGGATATTGGCTGCTTTTCTTTTTTTATTGGTTACCTGACGTATTGGGGAGAAGGATGTTACACAATATATTCTGTCCCGGCTTTCATAATTCATAGCAGTGGCCTTGATGGCCATTATGACATGGATTTTGCGGTCATTGAATGTCGAATGGTGGGCTTTGTGATAACTGGTAGCACAGTGGTATAGAAGGACGTGGGTTTGAATCTGGCCTGGGGCCTTCCTGTGTAGAGTTTGCATGTTCCTGCTGTGTCTGCGTGTTTTTTCTCTGGGTACTCCGGTTTCCTACCGCAGCCTAAAGACATGAGTGTCAGATGATTCGGAGACACTAAATTACCCATGGGTATGAGTATGTGATTGAATAGTGAGCAGTCCACTCACTGGATTTACAATCTGTCCAGAGCGTGTTCTGGGTAGTGCGATAGCCACCCCAGAGACCCTCATAAACAGTAAGTGGTTTTGATTATGGGTACATGGATGAATGCCCATTGTAATGCCCTTGTAATTATGTCATGTTAAACCTCTTCTCTTTTCAGGAACAATATGACAGGCTGCTGGTCCTGTACCCAGCTGCTCTCATTATCCTATCAGAGGAGCAAAATGGCCTGTTTTACAAGGTGGGTCTCATATCCTCTTGTGTTTTTGGAGCATTATAAGTGAATTATAAGTATTACTGCAGAGGAATCTTTTAACCCAGGCAGAGCAAGAGAATTTAATTTTTATAGCACTCTTTGTGCACTTTATGGTGCAGTATACAAGGCACGAGTGCCAGGCCGTGGGATGGAAACAACCCTTATAAATTTTAAAAAAGCTGATAAAGGATAATAAAAGATGATAATGGTGTTTTGATGCATGTCTATGTTTTGTTTGTTTTTTTTCATAAATTCTGTAATTACAGGGGAAACTGCCTCTTAATATGATCACCGTCACCACACCCTGCCAAGATGTGCGGCCAAACACTTTCATGATTGAAGGTAGCGATAGTTTTTTCTTTTAATAGCAGATGTACATTATAGTTAGATCCTGCAATTCCTGGTATTCTGGTAAAAGTAATAAATTGAAATGGAATTTTACTGCAGTGATTTTCTGTGAAAAACCCACGTCATGCGTCTGGTTTCAGGGAAACTGATTAACCCCATCATCGTGTCCTGTCTGGACAAGAAAGAGTTCCATGACTGGATTCATCATTTCAAGGCCTCTTACGTTCCCGTCCATATTCCCCCTCCGCCGGTCTATGACATCATTGACAATCCAACCAAGAGAGTGGTAAGCCACACCCACAGAAACTTCCTGTCAGACTGCAGGAATGAGTTATATAATTTGCGGCATTTTATTCATCTCAGTGTCTAAAGGAATGGCGCTCGATTTTTAATTCACTGGAAAATGCCCAGGTAATTAATCAATGTGTTCACTCCAGGGCACGAGTCAGTTTGATAGATGGAGCGGGAGCAGTGGCAAAGCACTAGCTGAAGCACACAGACACTCTCAAAATGGACGGGGCTCCTTTGAGCAGAAATTCCACAACCATTTAGACAATCCCATTTCCCCAGGGTACATGGAGCCTCTCTGTGTAAGTATAGCTATTCCCCCAAAATGGTCATTTGAGGTAAATGGGCAAATTTATGTAGTTTATGCATAGCAAGAGAAAACGCTTAACTTTTGGCTCAAAGAGCTGACATTACTCATATTCTCGAGTATTGTGTTTCTAGGAAGAAATGTGCAAATACCAGAAAAGAAATAAAATGTTGTATTTGAAACTGTTCAGAATGTCAAATGAGTGGGTTTAAAAAGGGTGTTTAAATGCAGACACGAATGCAAATGTCATACAAACGTAATTGCAATTGAATATTTTGTCATGTGGAAGAGGATTCTAAAAAAGGGGTGGCCTAAAAGAAGTCCATCTGCAGTAGCCCATATGAGTGTAGTGGCATTTCAAGCCATTGAATCAATATTGTTTTAAAGGATGTATTTGTTCATGTTTTCACAGTTCATATGGTAAGCAAATATTTTTCTCATTTTGTGTTGCGGTTTTTTTTGGCGACAGTTGAAGTAGTGAAGGGTTGCAGCAATCTAAAAGTAAAAGTAAATAGTAGCAGGTGTGCGGGCTTTATCTCTGATAACAATCTATTACTTTGTGTTCCTAAGGTCACGTTTTTAAAATGAAAACTTATAACTTCAAACATCTGTAACTTAGAAAGTCTCAATGAAGACTGTGAAGCAGTTACCTCTTACTGACACACAATATCTCATTTATAGAGTGTAGAACAGCAACGAGGGCCGTATCTGTCCCTGGCTTTCAAAACAACTTCTGCCTGTCATTTATTAATGATCTTAATTAGCAAAACCATTTATGAAATCTGACATTTCTGCTGCACTTCTTGAAATGTTCACAAATCGCCACCAAAAACTGTTCTTCTTGCCCTAAATAAAACATTTGTCTATGATTTAATCTGTGAGTAAACATATGTGCATAAACAACCAATTTGCTCGATCAGTCGCAGTGAATTTTAATTTGATTTAAAGCAATTCTTGCCTTTTCTGGCATTTTTACACTTTTCTTCTGTAATCTTAAAATGCTTCTAATAAGCGCGTGGCACACTAAAATGTAAAAGAAATCCACCAGGTGTTGAAACTCATCAATGTTCAATTCTCATATATTTCTGATAAGTCTGACCAATCATTTTCTTCGGTCGGAATAAAATGATTTGCCGAGCTTCCTGTCTGTCATCCGTTGCCGCGTCCCTTCCAGTTGCCTACCGCTGTCACCGCTTGCGAGCCACATGCCTCTCTGGCAGAGACAAAGCAGGTAGCTACTCAACAAAGTTAGCCTGCAAAAAAATGGCTGCAACTGCTCCTGATTTAATGATTAACGTTACCGGGACAATTCTGGTGAGGTAAGACGTTATGACAGCAGTTTTGCAAGAAAATATGTATGAATTCTGCCGAAAAACGACGCATTTGACTGTAAACAAACAGGCGCTCAAATGCTATAACGTTAATTACTATAATAACGTTAATGGTAGTTCGTCACACGTTACGAGGGCATTTTATTTTATACCACAGACAGAAGTGAATATTATGTAATTACTTTTGGTTAGTTTTCACTAACCGGTGCCTCTAAATCTGACTCCAATGCCCCGTTTCAAGATGCTTTCTCACCGGACCCGAAACCAATTTTTCGTACGACAGATTACATTTAAAATCAATGCAAAGACGCCAATACGCGCAAGATTCGCGTCTTTGCATTGACTTTGAATGTAATCTGTCGCGCGAAAAATTCGTTTCGCGTCCGGTGTGAAAGCGGCTTCATTCGCGCTGCTCTTTTCACCATACGCGTCAGGAGAGGAGGGGAGCCGCAGAGGTCAGGCAGGGGGAAGAGGGTGGGACTTTGGAGGGAGGCGGAGTTGTTCATGTTCAAATTTTTCTGTTCTGTGCCACATGCCAGAAAGGGAAGAATTGCTTTAAAACTTATATTGAACAAAGCTAAGTCAGCTGGGGACATGCATATAGGAACATTAATCAATCATTAAAAATCTTTATTGCATACAACTGAAAATGAAAAAGTTATACTGACAGTTGTAGATTTACAAATAGTACATGAAGTAGTACATTTTCAAAGTTCTAGGTTCTTGAATTTCTAGAATGTTTTAGAAATCATTTCTTTCACTTGCCATATGTAGTTTTCACATCCCCATTAGATTGATCAGATATTAGCGTTATTATTCTGGACTTTATATCATACACTTCATATGAATATTAGACAAATTGGTCATTTTCAGATTTTTTTAAATCTGTGTGATGATTTGCCAAATGACGATTCCATGGAGTTCCTATCCTGTTCATTTGCAATGGAGAAGATAGGGCGCTTGCACGGAAAACATGAGATGTTTGATCTGTAGCATTTACTGGTTCGAGTTACGCTTCTGCTAGTGATGCATTTCAATCAAGGAAAAGCAGAGGATGTCTTCATAAACTGAAGATAAAGCAGCTGATCTTCCTGTGAAAGCAGTCTGTTAATAAATCAGTGGGTGCAATGTAATTCAATACGGTGCTCAGATCTCACGGCACTTGTGCAGGGTAGGATGATGGTGGGAACTGGCCGTGTAAACTCAAGAGCTTGTGGGTTTGGTTTTCGGCTGAGGAGCGTCTGTTGTGCCCTTGGGCTAGAGCAAAGTACTCTACCTGGAGGGCCTTGCTAAAACATCCAGCTTTATTAATGTATTGTATACAAAACAAAACAAACAAAGCCATCTGGGTACTGTCTGGAACTAAAGATTAAAGTGCCGAAATGTAAATATGAAATGCAAAGCAAATAATCAGAGAGTAGTGTGGAGTGAAAATGATACTGGGCCATGCTTGACACCTCTTGAACTCAAGTGCAGCCTTGCTTGTGGTTTGATTCAAAATGGCAGCGCTGACCCCTGACCCTTCACCCTTGACCCCTCTGTTTGTGTCTCCGCATGAATGCAGCACCTGCCCAGCAGGCACGCCCCCACAGATCGTCAGATGACTGCTCGACACGTCCCCAGGAGCAACAGTTTCTCCCACCGCGTGAGGCCCGCCCCGGACTTCCGTGCCGCGTTCCAGCGCTATTCCTACGCTGTCAATGTACCTGAAGTCCCAGCATCGCCCATCTACAACACGCCCTACCCAACTGTGCAGGCGGAGAGGTACTTCCTGGTAAAGGTACTGAGCAGCTCCTTCTTTTATTCAGAGTGATATAAATTGATTTCTAAACAAAGGTTGCTGCATTTTTGGTGTGAGGTGACAAATTCATGATTGGAATGTTCTGTACATTATTTTTCTAGCATAAGAGTCACTACTGGAAAATGAAAGAACTGAAAGCAGCTGAGTTTTAGAACCAGAACTAGAACATTCCAAAAACCTACTCCTCAACATGCTATAATCCCAAACAAGATCACCGTTGTGTTTATAATGTTTTCTCCTGTAGACCATGTCTTGTAATTCTTAAATCTGTCACCCAACCTCTAATCTTGCTATCAACAGCACAGCATATGATGTAATGTGTAATGGAGATCAGAGGAAACTGCTACATGGAAAGACTTTTTTTTTATTCATAAATGTTATATTAATGCTATATTATTATTTCATGGACATAAAATAAAAACGAACATTCTGTTGTTGTAATGATATGTCAATCTGGACAATCCGACTGTCAATATTTGGTCACACGATGAAGTGTTGCTCATAAAGGCTTTATACAGCATGCATAATGTCTTCATAAATGAGACATAATGTCTTCATAAATCATACATAAGCAAATGTCATGCTTTGTACAGGGTGAGATAATGCATCCTTACTCAGCACGTAATGCCAAATGTCATTGTCAAATAACTGACAATGTCACTTAGTGGCGAAATACTATAAAGGGTGACATTGTCAGCTAAATGACATTGTCATTGTCACATCTGGCATCACATACTGAATAAGGATGTGTTATTTCACCCTTTTACAAAGCTTGACATTTACTCACGTATGATTCATGAAGACATTGTCTCATTTAGGAAGGCATAATACATGCTGTATAAAGCCTTTATGAGCAACACTTCATCTAAAGTATGACCCAATATACAATGGTTAATATCGTATGAACAACACCCCTATTTTTTCTAATGACACAAACTCATTTTTATGATTCACATTTTAATTAAAACAAATAAAAAAAGAAAAGAAAAAAAAAAAAATATATATATATATATATAATATAACATAACATGTTGTGCCAAACTTTTTTTAGAATTGAAGATCTTGTGCTTAAAGTACTTATATTTTCCCACACCATGAGGTAAGGATGGGAAAATGCCTTGAAAACCCAAGTCGATTTTCTCAATTTCCTCAAAATGTACATTTTGCATCTATCGTGCTTTTTCTCCCAAAATTGACATTTTGTGACTTAAGTAGCAACATGGTTTTCAATGGAGGTTTCGTGGCTCTTTGTGCTGAATTATCAAACTTCCACCATCATTAATCTCTCCTGGTCTGTCTCCTTGTCTACAGTCAAACAGCTGGAGCACACCACAGTCAGGGGGACGCTACCATCTCTCCGGACCCCAGAGGTACTCAGACATGTGTGCCCCCCGTCGCCCACTCTCGCCCCTCTACGACGACCCCACCACCCCAGGCCACTACCTGCAGGAGGACAACTATGTCAGGCAAGCTGTAAGTGGGCCAGCCTCGTGTTCTCTTGCTCACATTACCTGGCAAATCGGGTACCTTTGTGCTGCAAGCCTGTGTGCTCTGTTCTCAGAAGCAGTTTGATTACTTATTCATTCATTCAGTTACATAATTAACAAGGTCACACTGGCTTAGAAACGGTAGCCTAGAGTGACTGGCCACAAATTTTAGGTTTCAAACCATATTAAACTGGTAACCCACTGAATCATTTACTCTGTCCCTCTTTAAAATATAAATGCAAATTATGTTTCCTTAACAAGCATCGTAGTCATATAATGAGACTTACAATCTAAAGAACATTTTAATCATTCCAACTGAATAATTAATTAAAGAGGCTAATGAACACTGAATTCACTCTAGGACAGGGGTGGGCAAACACGGTCCTGGAGGGCCGGTGTGTATGCAGGTTTTTATTCCCATCAATTACCCTGACTAATTGAGTTAATTGATTGCATGCACAAATGTAGATTTTTCGCAATTATTCGATCAAAGGAAAATGTTTTATGACGGGAGACAAGGCTAGTCTTTGTAGTTTCATGATAATTTAAAGAAATGCGCATGAAACGTCAGATTTCATAAATGGTTTGGCTAATTGAGACAATCAACTAATTAAAGAACCAGACGTTGGTGTGAAAACCAGGGACAGATACAGCCCTCACTGCCCACCTCTGCTCTAGGAAGTGCTCAGAATCACAAGGCAATTCGAATGTCTTCAAATTTTTGATCACAATGTCTGCACATACTATCCACTGTGAGGGCAATTTTTTAGGAGCTTATGTCTTATAAAAATGTGGACTGAAGTGTAATCTGTTCATATATAAAAAAAAAAATGTTTTACAGTTTGTGCATGTTCAGTTCCTGTAATTACGCAGGAGGTGAAACCCAGTGCTGTAAGGATATCAGTCGATACTGTGTTAATGTCCCATTCTGCTGACTGTGTCTCTTTCCTGACTGACAGGTGTCAGCGCATAATCCAAATGCCCAGCTTCTGCCCCCGAACTTCAAATTATGCACCCCCCCTCTGGGCAGGAGGAGAAAGAACCTTCAGGACACAAAGCAGCAGGAGGAGGAGCAGAACCCTGATTGGACATCGGAGCAGAGAGCCCAGGCCGTCTCCAGGCTGAAGCTCCTGTCTCCGCCCACGACACTTACGCATGGCGCCGCCCCACCTGTGAGTGTCCCCCACCCACCAGCTGCACTTGCGTTACTTAATACCTCCCACTGTCTTTCCTGTTACTGCATCATACTATGCAGTGTCATACAGTACAGACACCTAAAGGTTAATCACAGTCTGTTGGAAACTAATCTTGAATGCTGGGTTCACCAAATCTGGCCCTCAAGTCCAATTCCAGCACTGATTTTTTTCATTTCCTCCCTGGTAATTCATCTCATAAAACTGAGCAATTAGAGCCTCTTATTGGCCAGATTGTTAAAACAGACA
Source organism: Gymnothorax reevesii (assembly GCA_029721435.1). Lineage (NCBI taxonomy): Eukaryota > Metazoa > Chordata > Actinopteri > Anguilliformes > Muraenidae > Gymnothorax > Gymnothorax reevesii. The sequence continues at coordinate 55,581,502 of CM056585.1, forward strand.
CTCGGGTTAACAGAGGGTGGAAAACTAGCTGTTGGCCCTTGAGGGCCTCAAGTTGATGATCCCTGCTTTAAAGTTTGAGGTCTCAAATATGTGATTTGAATGTTAACTTAATATTTTAATCCTCATCGAAACAATCTGTGCTGGTAACTGAATACAGTTGAGTTTTTGGGTCAGGACCTGAGGATTAAACTAATTTTCAGGAGTAAAATCAGTGATTTTATATTATAAACAAGAATATTTATTATGGTACATTATATAGACATAATTTAAAGGGGAAAAAATCATTCAAACATTTCAAATTCATCATTCTTTTCAAGCGTAGATGGCAATTTATAGTTAGTGCCTAATGTGAGGGAAAGCTACCAAAAAAGGTATGGTTTAAAGATATGGTTTGAACAAGGTCCATCAGTGACTGGGGAACATGTGTCCGTATTCTAACTGACGTTGACAAAGAGAAGTGACTGCTGTATTTCTGTCTGAGTAAATCAATGACAGTTGTTTGTTCTTCTCATGCTTTACAGATGATTTATCCATCGCAGAGCTATCAGATGCCTTACAATTATGTGCCAGGTGAGAATGCCGCGCATGCGTAAGTCAAGCGATACTCTTATCTCCTGCACACTGCCACAGTAAAATATCCAGCGCTCATTTTTGTGGTCAGACCGGTCGAGCAAATGGAGCTAATTTTAATGATGCAAATTTCTCTAACTGCCGTGTATATGACAAAGTTAAGTTGTTAGCTTTGCAACCACATATGAAAGGAATGCAGTTTATTGCTCATATCAGTTCCCTCTGACGATTACTCCTATCACAATGTGTCGTCTTCTGCTTTTCAGCAGAAGCATCTGTTTTAACAAATGTGTCTCTGAATGTATTTTTTTATAGATACTTTGTCTTACTGCCTCCTCCAAGGAGGTTGCGTTTTTATACAAAATTAACAAAACAAAAAGCAAACGTTAGCTTGCATTGGGTTGCTTTTTGCTCCTTGAAGGAAGTTGTCTCACCGAATTGGAAAGGCTTGTAAAGAGTAAATTCATCTTTCCTCATTGGCAATTTTTTCCCACAGCATGAAAACTGCTAATGTAGTCTATACATTGCAAATTGTGGTCACTCACTCACTCACTCACTGCTTGTTCTCTTAAGCAAAAATAGATGAAAATGTATTATAAAATGTGACTACAATGGCTAAAATGTATTTATCTTTATCTTTGTGAGTTTGCTGTGTATTCCACGGGCTGGTTCTAGCCTGACCTTATAGAGCAGAGCTGCATATCTGGCAGGCAGATCAGAACTTGAGCGGGTGTGTCTATAGCCGGGGCAAAGCTGAAGAGAATCACTGCTGCTGAAACAAGAACTCTGAGCAAACGGCACCGTGCTGATGAGACCTGACTAAGCCAAAAAAATAAGACTATCCTAGCAAGTATTTTGTCTTTGTGTCTAGACTTCATATCTTTGCTTGTGTTTTGCAAAGTGAGATTATGGTGATGCCAATTAGGTGAGCCAGTTTAAATCATTTCAAGATTTTCCAGTGTTGTGAAAGAATTTCACTTTGCAAGGTAGCAATAACTTTAGAAAGCTAATATTTCTATCTGCGAGGGAAGAATACAATATTCATTCTCACTGCAGCTCTGAAATACCTGTGCTCAGTCAGGTGTCTTTTTCAAAACTTCTTTCAAAAGCATGCAGTTACAGACGACAGGATGGGCACATTCCCTGATTTATCCCTCATACACTCGGGGAATTGTGATTAGATTTTTCTTTCTCATTGACTGCGTTTACATGCGCACCATATTAATACAGGAATATTGGTGTGCATGTAAACGCAGTCTGCGTTTACATGCACACCAATATTCCTGTTTTAATCGGAATATTAGAATATTCCGATTGCGCACCTGTCATGTAAAGGCGTGCAATAACCCGATTAAGGTCATTTTCCGATTCGAAATATTCTGATTAAGACCCCTGGCATATGCCTGTTTTAATCGGAATATTGGCTCATGTATACACCTTAATCGGAATATGCCCCTGAAAAGAATATTCAACTACGTGTGCCTGTTCAATTCGCAAGGAATTTGCATTTTTGGAGCGAAGAGGAGACGGCTGTGTGCATTCAGATAATGAAAGACATGAATATATTGGAATATATCGATGGTCGAAAGCACTGTAACAACAATATTTTTAAGGTTTGCGAAAAGTGGAGAGGCTGGTTTTGTGTTAATTGCCAAGTGCCAACCAAGTTCAGCATCGCTGGAAAACTGAAGGCGTTATATTCCAAAGCAAAAAAGATAAAGGCAGTGGCTCTTCTGACGCCAGTCGTAATCTTACTCCAGTTTGCTATTCTTACGAGCTTCCGTATGTTCATGCACAATGTAGGAAATCGGGACTATAATGTATCGTCTGACGTTAGCTAGCGAGACGGCTATTACACTACTTATGCTTTCTTGCTAGTTGCGTAATTTAGCTAATGGGTTAGGTTAGTTATGAGAGTGTAATTTTAGGTTCAACGTTTGATCGCTAATATTTGTGGAACTGTCAGGTCGTCACTCTCCACAATCAGTAGACAGTAGTGATTAGTGTCGTGTAGAAGAGCTGATAGCTGCACAAAGTTCGTCCTTGCGAGAAATTCTACAGTACTAGTTGGCAAATGAGTTAGATGGCAAGCTGGCAAAGTTAGCTGGCTAATAACTAACCTTACCTAACTCGAGTAGAGGACATCCTGACTGTAATTTAAAGTAAGCCGGCTAGCCGGTCTAGTAATGATAACCACAAGGCACGCAGCGAAAGTGGGATGTTTTCAACCCAGTTGAGTCGCAATTTTTTTCCGAGGTCGAATTTTGTATTGTGCAGGCGGATACGGGAGTTCATAAGAATAGCAAATTACAGTTAGTTCTCGACTGGCTAAAAATAGCCACTGCCAAAAACAAAACAATACCAGCGGCCCTGATCTAGCCAGTTTCATTCATTTTGCGGTCCTGGATGAAATTCTGGGACAAAGACCGCTGGCGATGGCAATGGACAAGAAAGTGGAGTCGACGTCGGCTTTAAAGCTCTAACTGAAGGCAGCCAAAGCCATGACGATTACCGTCGTGCGTTATATTTGCTGAAAGCCCAATGTTGAGATTGGACCCAAGTGGTGGATATGCTAATGAACATGTAAACGGAATATTCCCATTGCTCAGCGCATGTAAACACCTTATTCGGAATATTACCTTAATCGGAATATGGACCTTAATCGAAATACGGTGTGCATGTAAACGCAGTCATTGTATCTCCCCGACGACGATAGTCTGGAGATACTTTGGTTTAGTTCCGGGGCTGCCGCCGCCACCGCAGACATTTTCTGTTCTGGGCTCTGGAAGCCACAATTATTACCGGAATTTCTCCAAATTTCACACAGGCGAAGATATTGATTGAACAAAGCTCAAGACCAATTTTCAAGAATTTTGGACGTCCAGTATGTCTTCCGACGGCTATTTTGTCAGACACTTGGGGAACGGGGTGATGCACGACTTGGTCCCTGTGGCGACCGAGCTCTCTAGTTTTCCTGTCTTCCACATCTGTTCAGGCACTTGAATAGGCTTTTTGGCGGCAACTGTTGCGTATTGTTGTTTGCAGCTGTCAAATACACATCTATATCAAAATTCTGGTATTTATCCCAAGCCCATTCAACATTAAATTTAATCCAACTCAAATCAGCCGTAGAATAGCTGTTTGAGTATTATTGAATATAGTTGTTCTGATGGGAGGGTTATATTTGTTGATGTACAGAACGACTCAAACCCTGATGTACTGTGATGTACTGAGAATCTGCTCTTCAACCACATGTGCATTAATAGCAATAGTCATAATAGCTGAATCCGCGAATCCTGATCATTAAGTCCGAATACAGGGGGTTGTCAAATTGTGAGAAACACTGCCATAAATACCAGCTTTGTGAGGCTCATTTTTGTGTTGTGACTGGTTCAGATATGGGTGAAGTTCATTCTGCTGTGATGCCTTGGGCTGTAGTTTTGTGCTTATTAGTAACAACAATCCGACCAAGTGTCTGTCTGTCCCTGTTGCGGAGATTTGACTGGTGGCCGCAGTTCTGTTTTGAGCTGTTGCATTTCTTTGGCGTTTGCCTTGTGTTGTCATAATTTTTGACACCATTGCTCTAAATTAAGCCATTTTTGTGCGAACACTGTACGTGCTGATGTACCTGCAGAAATTCTTTTTTGCTCTGCTGTAATGGGGCTCATGGTAGAAGCTGATCATATGCATTAGTGTGGATTTGGGTGTTATATTCCTGTATTTTAATCATGATTTTGAGACATGTGGGCTGTCATACAGTCTGCTCTGCCTTGCTCAGGCCCTTATCTCCTGACTTATACTTCAGCAGATAGGGGCTGAGATGAAGGCAGGATAGGGGCTTGTTACAGCTGCGGTTTTAACATGAGATTGTGGTACAAGATAATTCCTCCCAAAGAACCTAATATACTCTTCTGTTCCTCTCTCACCTCTGCACAGATGATAATGCTTTTTTGGAGGCTGCAGAACCGGACGACCAGGAAATAGACTACGATAACGTTTGGGATTTTGACAAAAATGGCCAAATGATTCAGCCCATGCCGATGCTTTCGCCACAGTGGACCACTGCAGGCCTGGGGGTGAGCGAGGTCCGCTCTCCGTCGTCACAGCCGAGGTGGTGAAGAAATGCTATCTTAACACACCGTGCAGTGGACCGGAGTCTTGCGAACAGAGACATTTCATCTGGTCTCTTAACGCGCACTGGTCGGAATGCTTACTCCTGACTTATCCCTCTTCCTGTCACAAACAGTAACACATCACCCCATCATAATTAGAAGCCGTTGTCATTAATATCCACTGTCACCATCACCATGGAAACACATTTTCAAGTCCTTTGAAGGTCATGACTGGTGAAATATGCTCACTAATTTTCATTCACCTTGGTGAGCTAGTTTCTGGAAGAACTCAATTCTATACGGAGGGACGGACAGACGGATGGATGGACGAGTGCCATTGCAATATGCCCAGCTCTCTACTTTGTGGCGGAGGATAATAAGCCATAGGAAATAAGTGCTTGAGAATGTCTGTGTACAGACGGAGCAGGACATTTAACCTGTCACTCATTTCTCTTTAATTAATCAGTATTGCACTAGGAGGGCTGGTTATTACTGCAGTCTTACTGCTGTATTGGAGTGACATGGTTTTACCTTGTATTACTTTACGTGAAATTTGGGAGTATTATTTATTTTATTACTTTATTTTTGGTGCAATTTTCTTTGTACGATATCTTTGTTCTGCATTGGATATCGAAGTGACCTTATAATAGAGATGGGGAATTTAAGACTGATGGTTTAGCGATTTTTATTTGAGGGTTTTGTCAGACTTTATCCCCACTGCCATTTAAATGTAGCATAGCACAGTGTTGTATAATATGTACATATGTATAAAATTTCACCAGTTTGAAAATTCTTTGTTGTACTGTTGACACTTTCTACGTACTATTGATATTTTGGTAATTTTAAAATAATATTTTCTTATTTAATAATGTTTCAGAAGAGCTCTGTTTTTGTTTACATAATATTTTTAAATGTTGGAGCGAGGAGCAATTAAAATGAGAAAAACAGAATTTTTTGTGTTTCATGTTGAGTGATTGTTGTCCACTGTTGCCTGCGCTTTTATCATTTGGATTACAGAAATGGAGTAAGCGTTAGTCATCGCCAACTTTCGTATTTTCATTCTTGTCTCAAAGATCTTGTCTTTATCTTGGATGAACATTTTTAAAAATGGGGAAAACCATTGATATTTTTCCCATTCTATTTATTTGCATTCATTTATTTTAAAAAATGGAAAGGCTTTTTGACATTTTATTCCCATTTTATGGTATCATTGATTAAACTCCAATATCGGTAACTGACAAGTCAAGTTATTTGTACATCACACTGTGTCAGTGCTTGGTTTTCCCAAGTCCCCAAACATTCACTTGTAAAATAAATTTAGAATATAATCTACCAGACAAGAATGACAAAGAAAGGACAACTTTCAAGTGCACAGAGTTCCTGCGTACTGCATTGCAGGAATATTCTTTGGGAACAGGAATAGGAATATTCTTCGGCTCTCAATCGTGAAATTATCAATATTTAATTATATTATTGACTAGGCCTATAAATGATCGGTATAATTGGGTAATTAAGTGGAGAAACCTTCAAATCATCTAATCCAAAACAGTCCTGCGGGATTGCAATACATGCTGCATTTCATATTTCAAACCTACTAAATCGTATGCAAATTCCAAATAATGCCAATATTTGCATTAAGAATTATGAGGAAGAATTATTTCAATGAAGCAAGTAACTTGTCTCCTTTGGAAATTCAATAATGGAATTCTTTGGCAAGAAAATTTAAGAATTTTGTGGACACCAATGTCTATTATGCGCATTAGGGGTCAAGTGGCTTGCGTTCGCATTGCCGGGCAGGTGAGATGCGGATCAGATTTTTTGCCTTAATGTCTCTCAGATCTGATGTATTCAGAGCTGTATGGACACATAAATCTAACCTCAAATCTGATCTTCAAATCAGATTTGAGCCACTTATGTGGTCCTGGATTGGATACAAATCTGATACGTGGCAATGTGACTTGAATGAGAGCGGTCAGATTGGAATCCATATGGTGTTTTGCCTGTACGCATGCGCTGAGCGCAGTTAAAACCTGAAAATCTAGCCATCTGGGTTTTTTTTCTTCTTCTTTGCTTTCTCAACCTCATCAGGTACAGCTAACGAACAGTTTTCTAGGTTGAATCAGCTTTAAATGCCACATGTGCTGTCACAGATATGACGTTTTTGTTGTTGATGATGCAGATGATTCCTGCCAAAACATATGAGCGCATGCATGCAGGGTAGATGCATTCACTTTATGGATAGCTGAGGCTCACTTGAATTTATGAATGTGAACCATAAATACAAGCAAATCTGATGCAAGCAAAAATCGGAATTGAAGATAGAGACTTGTAGCGTGAACATAGCCAAGACAATTCAAAAAATTTAAACGTCTATCATCCTCGCGTGTACATCATTAATATACACTGCCTGGCCAAAAAAAAAAAAAGTCGCTCACTCAAATATTTAGTTGAAACCCCTGTAGCTTTGATTACAGTGCATATTCGTCTTGTCATTGTTTTGACAACTATATGCAATGCCAGAACATTTCTTTTCGATCAGAAATGCCATGATTTTTGTCCAAGATCTTGTCTTCTCGACATAATGGTTGAACCACTCGGTGGTCTTGAGTACATCCCAATAACTTTTATTATGTTCAAGGTCAGGACTTTGCGGTGGAAAATTTGTTTGTGAAAATGATTCCTCCTGCTTGGTTTTGTCATTCATGGGTTTCTTTGCTAAATACAGGCCAATAACTTGCCCGTTCTGAAATACTGTAACATCTTTTCCACCATCAGGGAATGTGTTTTCCGACATGATTTTGTAAGAAATGAATAGAGACGCACTTCATCAGTCAGGGTTAAAATGATTATTGCCATCTGAAACATATTAATAACTGCAATAATGATCCAATTTTAGAATTTGTTCATTAACTTCCAAACGGTGACTTTTTTTTTGGCCGGGCAGTGTAGAAGAATCGCCAGCGAGCGAGTATACTTTCACGTTGGCTATTCATGAATTTCTAACTAGCCGAAGCAGTAGTGATTTTTTTATGATTAATTTTTGGGAATTTTTCCCTTTATTTTATGGATATACAGTGTAGAGAGACAGGAAAGCTGGGGGAAGACCTGCAGCAAATGACCCGAGCTGGAATGGAACTTGTTTAATACAGTCAATGAATGGAACCCAGGCCGTTGCGGGAAGGACATAGCCTTTGTTGGGCGCGCGCTTACGGAACATTCACATTGGCACGGCGCGTCCGTTGACGGCTAAGCCTCCCCATTCATTTGCTATGGAAGGCGGCGGGCGCGGCCGTGGCCGCGGCGCAGTGCATGATGGGAGCGGCGCGTCAAATTTTGTGCTTGCGACGCGTCGAGGAAGCTGGGAAAAATTAAGTTAATGATAATGAATCCGGCAAACGGAACGCGTATATCCAATCAAGTGGTTGAAGGCAGTGTGTACGTTGTCTGCCAGGAACGTGGGCTACGAAATAATGGTTCCGCTTATTGGAAGTGATTCGGGAACACAATGGAGGAAAAGCTTATCATCGCCATGTCCTCTTTTCCTGTTTTATATGACGGTTCCCTGTCTAGTTACAGATACGCAAGGGGCTGAGATACGTAACTGCGCATGGAGGAAGGTAGCAGAGATTGTTGGTGTCTCTGGTGGGTTTGAGCATTCTGTCACTGTTAAAAATGAAATAAAATACGGTATTGTGCTGCTCTAATTACTGAGACCCGGCGCTCAGCAAAGTCGCGTTTTTTACAGGCCCAGATACGTGCCCAGACCCGCGCCGTTTTCGCCGAAGATGCAGGATGGCAACTATCAGAACTGTCCTCGTTCTCCGATCCATGACAATGATTAAACTCCATGACAATAACGGAATGCATTTATACAAAACTGCAGTCCCTCAAAAATTCAAAATCCAAGAGGGAAAAACGACAATTCGGTGAATTAATATCGCTGTCAATGAAAACTTGCTTCAGCCAGTTGACAGCTGCATTTCGCTTCCAGTGACGTCATTAGAAAACTGGACCGCTCAAAGGCGGCAAAATCAAGGAGATAGAAGCGTCTGCAGGCGTTGACGCGCCGCGCCACTGTGAATGTACCGTTAGTGGCTTGATTCCACCGGGAGCGTCTTGGTCGCGTTACTGCCGCGTCGCGGGTGCCGGAGTTGATCCGCGGCCATTCTAGACCATGGTGGTGATTCCACCAGCCGCGCCACTGCACGTCTCGGCAGGGTCCCAGAAGCGGCTCTCCCCGCAGCCCCGCCGAAAATACGCGGCGAGTCAATCTCTGCCGCTGGCGAACCGCAGTCGTGCTGATCTGAATGTAGCAGGAATACGTTTCCCATAGTTCGACCATATACGTACATTTATTGGATCAAACTACGTTAGTATTTGTGCTAATGGGAATCGCACACCAGATCGTGCCAGGCAGGAAGTAACTATCATGGGGAATATGCTTTTAACTAAAAGACACCAGCCACAAATCCTTGATATAAAATTTGTTTATTACTAACTTTTCAAAGTCGTGATTTTGTTTTACCAAAAACACCGGCACAGTTTATTTTTAATCTATGGCGTTCACGGCTGGATTTTAGTAGGCTTTACAGCGCAACAAAGATGAAAATGACATTAAATGCAATTAAAGCAGAAAAAAAACTATTAGCATTTAAGGTCGTTGCACAAATAAGCCGGCCAATGACGAAATATGCGAAATCTGGGCAGGTCGATTGTCTGAGTTGGCAGGACGCTGCGCTGACATTCCGCGTTCAGTGGAACACGAAGTCGCGTACAAGACGCAGCAAAATAGCGTCGCTTACGCCACGCTGCGTGCAAATACGCGTCCGGTGGAATCCAGGGGTTAGACCAATGAGCCACCGGGGCGCCCCGAAGCAGTATTGCTCTTAAAATAAAACTCATAGGTGTGCACGTCCAAGATATCAAGTGACGTCAGGCCGTGTTCTCACTTAAGAGGGCTCACGAAACTAATCAGCGTGCTTCAGAAGCAGGAAGCCAATTACAATTCACGTGCCTCCTTGAGTGGTTACTCTGCCGGAATGATTACATGTTTACCTGATAATAAAGGCTTTCATTATTAGTCTTCTGCAATCAGGGTGCACACCTGTGATGAGACAAGCAAGTTGGGTACATAAAGCTGCCATCAGTAAATGTTTTTTTTCCCCCTTGCCCCCAAACTGTTGAATGTGTATTATGCGTTCGCCAGGCACAGTGATGACCGCCCCACGAATGTTTTCTGTAAGGTAGAATATTGCAATTAAGCATGAAAATATTTATTTTTATCACTTTCATTAATTTACTTTATTGATATGAGAAGCAAACATTCAAATTAGCAGGGATAGAGGTGATTTGCATAAATTACGCAAATTAGGTGTCCAAGATGGCCGCCGCAAAGCGGCATATCATTACAATTTCAAAACACCATACCTCAGTAACTAATGGACATATCAAGGGCTGACTGCAATAAACAGTTATGTCCAATATTTAACATATGGACATAACTATTGGACTTAACTGTTTATTGCGGTCAGCCCTCGATATCAACTTTTTATTTTGCACACAAGTTGTCTGATCCAGCATCTATGGGCTAAACCTCTTAAAGGTGGATACTTAAACAAATTGCAAAGGTTTTTTGAAATTTTGCTCTTGGCTTGAAAATTCTGCCATATTATATATTCGGCACCCCCTGAAATTAAGAGTACCGAAAGGGCCATATTTTTTAGGTCCAGGACAACCATCAAGCTGTAAACTATTTATGTTCCAAACTTCATTAAAACTTCATACCCTGAAAGAAAAATGTGCACTATTGTTTCCCATCCAAAGGACTCAAATAAGCGTATCATCCAATGATGCTTAATGCGCAAAAAAAGCTTGTATTATAGCGCTCTCTGCCGGAGGGAAGCTGGACTTGAGTGCCATGGACAAATGACAGCTGAGATCATACGAAATAAGTTTTAAAACTTTTATCCAGATATGCCCTTAACTCTTTAACCATATGTCCTTTGCATTTTCTTTAGACGGACGAATGTTGAAATGCAGTAAATTTGCATTGATTGAAGTGAAACTGGATTGATTGGGTACTGAACCATCTCATATTCCTCTAATTGATGCTACTCACTGTGCTAATGCAAAAAGCCTTGAATAGACGATCATATTTCAAGACTTTTCAGAAAAAAACCCATTTCTATATATATATATATATATATATATATATATATATATATATATATATATATATATATATATACATTTTTTGTGGATATTTTGTATATAACTTTCTCATTGCAACAAAGACCAAATGAAATAAATAAATCGGGGAAACTCCTTCACATAAAGCTGAACTATGAATGTATTTATATGTAAAATAACTAATTGCAACCAATGCAATAATGTAGTAGATATGATAACAGCCATCATAGGCCCAACCTTACAGCAGGCAAATAACAAAATAGTGAAAAATGTTTACTAGCAGCCAGTTTCCCACAAAATTTTTCCCAAATTCAGAAGGAGTTGAAATATGAATTATTATTTAGGGTAATAAGGGGAATTCTAGCCCTTTAAATTCCATTGTCATACATTGTTTTCCACTTTGTTCATTACTTAATACCGCCTATCCACTTTCTTCAAAAACCATCAAATATTCAATTGCATCCCAAAGTTTCATTTTTTTAATGAAACATAAAATCTTGATTGGTTCAGTAAGTATAAGCTAAATTACAATTTTTTTTAAAAGCCCCACAGAACTTCCCAAATTCTCAACACAATCATTAATATTACTCTGTCTGAATACTTCCCAATATCTCTCAAATTCTCCACACCCCTCAAAATTTCAACATTTTCTCAATGAATATCTTGATACAAAAATATAAATATATAACATATATAACTCCTTTCTTTTTGTACAACATTTCACAAAAATAATTTGTATCGCAAATAGCGGTTTTTGGTCATATGAGAAACAACCACACAATGAGCAGAAGAAGGATAATACAAAATGACCATGAAAGAATCAAATAACAGTGGTGAAAAATGTGGTATAACTTACAGCAAGATGTCACTTTTACTGCTTTCACCATAAAAGCATTGACAGGTGCTCTTGATCTTGCAAGGCACAGAAAAAACTGAACTAAAAACAAGAATTTTTGCACAGTTCATGCATGGGCAAGATGTTTAACACAGCCCTTCTGCAAAGAGAGGGCTGAGGAATCAGGTGGATGTCTGTGACCATAAATTGATGAATGTGATTTAATGGGCCACCACACGCAGCCTGGAATATTCCGCCATCATCCACGTCATCATTCCTTCCCTGGTTCCCTGACACATTTCCGGAGGTATCGGATAGCGGAGAGCGCACTTATGTTTGCCAACAGAGCTGAAATATAAGATTAAAATAAATTTAATACATGCATAACTACTTTGTAACAAATATACAGTCACATTTTAGCTCAAATTTTTAGGCATGTTTCTGCTAGATACATTTCTGCAAGATATCTATTAAATACAGAACATCAGTAGTAAATATGTAGTAGAAATGGAGAGGTAAATCCATAAGAGCAAAATCCAGGAAGTTTACAGAGAGTGTAAAATTACTCCAGCATCCAACACTCTCAAAATCTTAAGAATTTTTTTATAATGAGCAGTTGGTCAAATAAATTCTTCCAGAGTCTTAATGATGGATCAATTTAAAAACATTTAAATTAGTCCCAAGCACAGTGTTTGAAGCTGGTGTAATGCCAGTACCTGCTTTCCAGGTATCTGCATCTTGAGGGCAAGCTGTTGTCAGAACCCATGAGGCAAAAGCAATACTCATCAAACACATGTCTGACTGTGTGATAGATGAGAGGGGTGCATCTATGTTTGATGGGAGAGAGGATATACGGCCTGCAGTCAATCGAGTTTGGTCATTATAGTATCTAAATGCACATACAGTATTTCCTAGGTCTAATTTTAGAATGCAGATCGAGGTAATTATTCAAAGGAAAAACACAAATGCATTCCACAAGAGATAAGAGATACAATTCTGTTTCCAAAAATTCTGTGAAGATGCAGAAATGAATTGCAGAATATTCTGAGAACGTAAGCTCTGAATATTCAGTAATATCACAGGATAAGTGATATTTGTATCCATTAAGCAAAGTAGGCTGAATAGTCCAAAATTAAGGCTGCCCAACCTCGGAGATAAACATACTTCTGGGTTTTCGCTTCAACATGGACAAAACACGCAACATCCAAAAGGTAGATAAAAAATTGATCTTTGAAATTGGAGGATCAGGTATTCCAAACTAGGGATGGAACGAATCTCAACGAACAGAGTTTAGCTGCCCTGGCATATGGGGGTACTGGATTATTGTTTTGTTGTTAGTTGGCTGAGACCATTTGTGTTTTTTCATGATTCTGAGACAATTTTCAAGACCTCCATGATTTTCAGTGACCAGTAGTGATTGTTATGCCAACTAATAAATAGTCTGTTGAGTAAAGTACATTCAAATCACATACATATGACTTTACAACATAAAAGTCTAAATGGCTTTCCTTTAGCAGTGACAGGCAGTCTATTTATACTTCTTCTAAAGCAAATATATCAGTCATTCTTGGCACAACACTGGTGCGAACAGGCTGCTGCTTGAATGAGAGGAGTCATGTACAGTTATACTGCTAGCTCAAGGATAGTAGAACAGACACTACGTGCACAAAGTCATTCACAGGCAGAACTGACAGGGCAAGCTAGTAACACAAGCATACAGGTAAATCACAAGATAATCCCTCATAATATGACAAGTTGTATCCTATTATAGATAGGATTCAACTTCAGAATAAAACTGTATGAGACTGGGCAATCAAAAATGCTGTGTGGTGAAGAATTTCCTTTTCACTTATTTTGTCCTTTACCGGGCAATTGCATATATGCAAGCAATACATATATGTATTGGCTAGTCTCATGAGGTCTTACTTGGAACAGCAATGGCGGTCTGTAGATCAGCGTATCTTCTCTGCTGCTCTGCCAATTCTACAAAGGTCCATTCTTCTATGCAGTATAGGGGTGTCTGTGGACTGACTACCCCTTGGAAGCTGGTAGGACTGTCTGTATGCATGGCAGCAATAACAGATCTCTGCTGTTTTGCAGCTACTAGCATACAGGAAGTGTGCCTTTCTCCTGAGCTGGCCTTCCGTGCAAAGAGCGTTCTTCTCAAAGAGAAAGGGTTTCTCCAAAAGAGCCTCCCTCTCCAGTCGCAGTCTGAGAAGAAGTATTCGTATGCGTCAGGACCTGCCACAGAGCCCAAACCCTCAGTGGTACTGTTGTCAAATCGTGTAACCACTCTGACTGGCGCCAGATCATCGTCACTGTCCTCCTCGTCCTCCGATTCACTGGAAGAGCTGTCAGGGAAGAAGTAATCATATGCCTCGGGGAACTGGAGGTTCCTTATAGCAGAGCCCGAGCAGGAAGTAAGGGGTGCCGGCTCGCTTTGCCCACTACGTGTTTCCCAAATTGATGGTATGAAGAAATTTCCCATCTCAAACTCAGAGAAGAAGTAGTCATACATCTCGGGCACTGAACCTCCGCCACCTTCGGGCACCTCCAGGTCTGGCTGATCTGCCTCTGCATCACCACCCCCAAAGAAATGCTCAAAGATTTTCCTTAAAGATGCCTTGTAACCCACTGTAACCTCATTCCCTAAAGATGAAGACAAGGTTTTTGTATCACTACTATTTTCCTGAGAAGTCGATCCACACTTTTCCTCAGGCTTTTGACTAGTGGCACTGGATTCATGCAGCTCTTCCGCCTTAGCAGTAATTGAAGCTTGTGGGACACTTTTGAAGCGATTCCCAAATGATTCAGCCTCCAGAGCTCTCAGATTCTGTACACTTATATTCTTGTGCATCTTTCTGAAGTCTGCCTGAGCCTCACTGGAAATGAAAGGTGGACTAATAGAGTCTTGAGAGCTCAGCAGGGATGAGTCATTTGTGACAGTGTCCACTTGCACACCATCAGCATAGACGTTACTTTCCCACAGTACCCCTTTGGAGTTGGATGACCCCAGCGACCTTTGTCTTTGCATTTTGGTATCCTTTGACTCCCATCTCCCACTGGCACTGTGGGATATCAGACCTAGCTCCACACACCCTGAAATGGAAGACACATCAAAACTTGACTGGTCAAGCTTGGGGTCCTCCAGGTGGGAGGAATAGCCAGAGTCATTGGGGTCTGAAGTGTCCATCACAGCACTATTCCCTGGCAACCCTCTAGGTGCACTGTTCACTGACCTCAGATACAATATGTCATTAATAGTAAGTTTTTCCATCTCTTTCCAAAATTCAGACATGGAATGTACTGCATGTATGGTCTCAGTTGGTTTGTTTGATTCACTGATCTCCAGTGGTTTGTCCGGCTTTTTAGCTTCCAATGGTTTGGGACTATCTTTTGACTCCAGATGAAATGAGAGATTATGTTCTGTGCAGCTGCCAGCCGTATCTTCAAACGTGAGAACTCCAGGAGTGTTCACAGACAAAGCACTTTTCAGCTCTGGCTCAAAAACAGCCTCTACTCTATTCTCTAATGAAACATCCATCAAGGCCTTCGGTGACTTCTTTACTCCTTCCATATTGCTGGACTGCATCAAATGTTCTCTCTTTTCTGGCAGCCAGTTATTGGCCTCAGTGCCCTCATTGCAGTTAGAGTCATCAGGGAGAGCAGCAGATGTAACTGAGCTACCATTACCATCACTGGAAACATGGCTTACACCAATGGGAGCAATATTAAGGTCTGACAGTGAAGGTTCCGGCACAGTTATTTGTTTCTTATTCACTTTTGGTAATGTTTTACTACTGTTGTGAGCTGAGGGCTCATCAGTTTTTGAAGCTGAAACAGTGGCTTTGTGTGGAATATTTTTTGCATACTGTTCGGTGGTTTCATTATTTGAAATATTTATTGGAATGTCATTAGTATTTTCTGCTGCCTCATATTCAGGAGTATTTTTTACTTCCTCAGATTTTGGGCATGGTACATTCATTAGGTCTAATGCTTTACATAAACTCAGCCCTTGACCTCCAATTTTGTACAAAAATTGTGGGGGTTCTGCAGGCTCTGGTGGATGGGCAATATTTGGCATTTGTATGAACACTTTTGATGCTGAGATCACTGAACATTTGTTTGAATTCTTATTTTTCTCTTGACTGAATGTTTGTAACAGTTGTGCACGTGCTGCTCGATGCTCATGATCGGGAATGTTCTGTTTCTCAGAATCTTCTGAGTCACTTACATGGCTGACAAATGGCTGAGTGCTTTGTGGTGATTCTGTTGAACTGACTATGGTCCAGGAGGCATTGCTGGTCTCATTGTCTGTTTTTTTACTCAGTGATGAATCCACCCAGAATGCTGGCTCATTTTCCAGGAGCATCTGGTCTGGGGAACTTTCCTCTGGAATAAGAAATCTATTTGGTATTTTGGGAGGATATTGACCATAAAGATTTTTAGATTCAGGTACAAATAAACAGTACGATTTTGGTGAGACTTGATCATGCTGGCTAATGACATCACATGACTGTAAATTCTCAAGGTTACTTTCACATGGAGTAAGTTTGTTTGTTTCCGCATTGTTCTCAGATATGCAAATATGTTGAGAATGATTCTGAAAATCATACCCAAGTGCTTGCTGTTGCTGATTTGCAAAGTCTGGAATGTTCTCTCTGCTACACTCCTCAGGCCTTGCGTCTGACTCTTTAAAGTCATTATTGTGCTCAGCTGTGCATGAGTCAACACCAGATTCCTTCTCTGCAAGTGGCTCACTACTTCTGGGAACTGTCCCAAAACTAGGAGTCATCTGGTACTCTGAAAGCCTCTGATGCTCACTCCTCACCTCGCTTGAATGAGCCGTATGGTCATGTCCTGACACAACCTCTGCCTGTCCCGCAGCTGCCGATTTGAATCCTTTCCCTTTTTTATCTCTCACTGTCCTTCCACTGCGGCCAATAAAGCTGTGTCCTGCCATGAGAGGGTCTCTGATGCTTCCAAAACATTTTCTTCTCCTTTTCACTGAAGGGGATTCACAGCCTCTGGAGTCATCTTGGCCATCATCTATGGAGAAAGAACGATGTTTTCCTTGCACACTGGCTGATTTGTCTCCATGGTTCTCAGTGCCAACAGCCATGCCACGGCAAGTCAGTACCTCCTGATCAGTTTGTAATTCCACTTGGTGATGATGCAGTGAAGTAGTCTCTTTACGAGATGACTGGATTGTCATGTCACCCTCTCCAGCCCTGAGCCCTGTGTGACCCATATCTTGGAGTCCTGAAGGTTGTGATTCTTTCTCAGTATGTTCAGCACTGAGTTCACCCCCATCAATGCTGGACATTGACCAAGATGGAAGGGGCTTCAGTAATTTGTCCTTGAAGAGACCACCATCCTTCTCTTGTGCCCAGTCCTCATCCATCCAGTCCTCAGGCCTGATACACAGAGCTGCCGTGGGCTTCACTGATCCGGACGCCTCATCTTCTTCCCGTTGTGATTCTATTGACCAGCCAGCTCTATCAGTATCCTTGTCTTTTCTTCTTGCCAAAGCAGTGCCACTAACATTGTGCTCATTGCCTGTCGTGATAAAGCTAAGAGCAAAGCAGTTGGCCCTTGACTTTTCCAGAGGGAGCTGGGATAGATTGGCTGACTCCTCAGTATGGTCCTCAAAAGTAGAGTTCTCCCGCCATGTGGGTTTGAGCTCAGCCTCTGCAGGAAAGCTGCCTGCCCTTTCTGCGCTCTTCAGCCTCTCGAGAAACACATTAATGGACTCCAGGTGAGTGTCTTCCTCACTGCAAGAAAGAACATCCACGGGGCTGGGAATGCGGCATGTACAGAGGTAGCGTTCCACAGGCAGGCCCCCGCGCTCTTCAGGCCCATCAACGGGGTCTTCAGCAACATGTAAAATGGAGGACAAGCCATCATCAGAGTCACTCATGCTGGAATCGTCTTGACGTGCCAGTGCTGGGTGCAGTAGGTCGCATTCCTCGCACTCCTGAGTGAAGGCATCCCAGTCGTGCTCCGAGATCTCAACACTGTGGTCAAAGTCATCCATAGCAAGGGGTGGGTGGAACGCTGCACGTGGACATCTGCAGAATCCAATTTAGAAATTAAATATCACAGCTTTTACATTATCACAGCTTTACTCTCACCATCATAATGCATTAAATAAACTGGATTTTTTTTATTTTAATCATTTGGCTTCTTAACTCTCACTAATAACAGATTAACAGCACATAAAAATGATAGATAACTGTATAGAGAAAAAATTAATAAACACATTCACACAACAGGATACACAACTTGCACTGTTCAGACATTCAATGTGTTAAAGTAAAATGTCCAGTCTTAAAACTATAGTTGGTAATGTTGAAGAGCTGGCAAGATTTGAAAGTGGCACCACCTCTAAGGTCCACCCCCTCCCATCAGAGCTCTGTCCAAAGCCACGCCCCCACAAACTTGAACACGCATCTGACAGTAGGACTCAGCAGGGCATAGGAGAGCCGACTCAGCCATTTCCACACATTTTGGACATCAACCAAACTACCTCATATCTCATTCACCTGTTAGTAAACTATATTATTATAGTAACTTTCAAGCTAGCATGTCATGTTCAGCAATGCTAACCTCAGACGTTTTGTATTGTATGCAGTGACGTGCCACCGGAGGTAAGTTAGGGTAGGCGGAATCCTCCCCATTAAGCAAATGATAGCTCTATTACCTTGCTTGATTAGCAATCTGAGGATTGATTAACTAATTTACAAGACTGAACGGCAGAATGGTGTTCCATCCACGTCACCAGTACCGACGACCCGGCTTTAGCCGCTTTTACACTGGACGCAGAACAAATTTTTCGCACGACAAATTTTTCCTCTCGTCCCAGCATCTCAGAGAGATGTGCAGGTCGAGAGGGATTCTTCTAGTAA
This sequence comes from Gymnothorax reevesii, assembly GCA_029721435.1. Classification (NCBI taxonomy): domain Eukaryota; kingdom Metazoa; phylum Chordata; class Actinopteri; order Anguilliformes; family Muraenidae; genus Gymnothorax; species Gymnothorax reevesii. Next base: position 55,600,116 of record CM056585.1, read on the forward strand.
GACAAGGCCGAGGCCTTGAGGGGTCACATTTGCATGACAGGGTCATCTTGCATATTCACACGTGACATTGAAAGAGGTCAGGAAACCCCGTGCACCCTATATAAAGCGTGGGCACGCCCAGCGGAACGTCTCCTTTAAATTAAGGTACCATCTGTTGGCATTGTCGAAAGGGTGGGGGAGACCATTACAGACCGGTCAGCAGACCATCATCAGTCTCGAAGAGCTATCCGGTGAATGAGCACAAAGCCTATATGAACACACTATCACCATAGCCAAACCAGAGCAGTTCACTTGGGTGGGAATGTGACCCCTCAAGGCCTCGGCCTTGTCTTACTAGAAGAATCCCTCTCGACCTGCACATCTCTCTGAGATGCTGGGACGAGAGGAAAAATTCTTCTTCGTAAGCCTTCGGCCTTTCGGGGTCACATTTGCATGTTTAAAGAACAATGACGACAGATGCAAATCCATTTCCACTGACTATTTATTATTACAACAACGACATGTTTAACTGAGAACAGTCGCTGCAAAAGTTGCTGTTGGATTACCAGTATCTATGTCCCGATGATAGAAACGTCTAAACGTTCCTGATGAAGCCCAGTCCGCAACGGACATGACGTCCTTAACAGACATGCCAACACGAACGGCATGTGATGTTGAGGCAGATCTATAAGAATGAGCCTTGAATATAGAAATGTCAATGCCAGCTTCAGACAGAGCACAACACAGCCATCGTGATATTGTAGCAGTGGATACACCATGAAAAGTTTTATAAGAGACTAACAATTGATCACATTTACGTTTCATCCCAGTCCTTACGATATATTCATCAAGAGTATGAACAACACACAATTTTTTGTTTGGGAACTTAAAAAGTCTCACAGGCATTGCCACTCTACCTTTTTTACTTGTTTTCAACAAAATATCTATATTAAACCAAACAGAATCACCAGAACCTTTATGCATTTGGGACAGACTTAAGGCTTGCAAAGTTTGTACCCTTTGTGCAGTCACCAGTGCAAGCAAGGCTGTAAGCCGCCATGTAAGGGTCTTCAAGGAAAGACTTTCTAAAGGCCAACATTTCTTAATATATTCTAATAACAAAGACACATCCCAAGTGCATGTATACCTGGGCTTAGGGGGTTTAACCTCAAATGCACCCTTCATTAAGCGCCTAATAAGGGTATCTGAAAAATTACAACCAAAACACTTTAAGGTTTGCGACAACATTGACCTGTGAGTATTTAATGCACTATATGATAATGTAGAGGCTATTTCAGCTAGGTAATTCAAAATATCCGTAACGCTCGGCTGAAGTGGATTGACGTCCCCCTCACGACACCAAATAAACCATTTTTTCCATGCGCAATCGTATTGTTTCCTGGTTGATTTACGCCACGACCTTGTGATGAGGCGCACAGCTTCTGGCGAAATGCCTCCTGAACTGAAGTGTCTCCACAAACACAGCAAGCGACTAGGAGCATCCTCTTCCCTAGGGGATGCTTGCGATCTGATCCTGGCAAAGTCAAGAGATCTTTTCTCCTGGGCAACGGAGTTGGATAATCTATCAGCATCTCTAAAAGAACTGGAAACCATGGCTGCGTAGGCCAGTGAGGAATGACCAGAATTGCTTTCGAAGTTTTGTCTTCCTGCAACTTCCTTAACACCCGAGAAATAATTCTAAAAGGAGGAAAACAAAAGGGTTTCATGTTAGACCAACACACTGAGAAAGCATCAACAACAGAAGACTCTGGATCTGGACCCCAGGATGCATAACAATCAACCTTTTTATTTAGCCTTGATGCAAACAGATCTATGGTTGGTTCAAAAAACCGCAGAGTTAGCGCACTGAAAATTTTTTGGTTCAATTCCCACTCAGTTGAATCACTAAAATTACGCGACAAAAAATCAGGGATTGTGTTAGTTTCACCAGGAATATACCGGGCAGTTAAAAAACAGTTGTGAGAATCTATCCATGTCAGGATAGATACTGTTATTAAATGCAAATGCATTCTGGTCCCTCCACAGCTGTTAATATAGCTGACAACAGTCATGCTGTCTGACTCAAGCTGTATGTGTTCTCCATATATATCCCTGGCTAGGGACTTAATAGCAAACAAAGCAGCTGTCAATTCCAGTTCATTTATGTGCTTCTGAGACTCTGAAACAGACCAACGACCACCTGCAACTCTATCATCTAATGTTGCTCCCCAACCAGTCAAGGAGGCATCACAAGCCAGTACAAATTTGACTTTTGGTAGCCTAAACTTAGCGCCATTCTTTAGTTGCACATTGCTCAGCCACCATTCAATATCTTGTCTGGAAGAAACATCCAATCTAACGTATCTATCATAGTTGTTCTCTATGCACAAAGCTTTAACTTTTTCCCGCTCAAGGAATCTATAATACAAGGGAGCTAATCTGACCGCTCTCATGGCAGACGTATACAAACCAATCAAACTAGCCAATTCCCGCACCGTAACTAGAGCGCTATACACTTGTGACCTCGAACATTCTGCAAAATCCAATCGTCCGAAGTCAGATTTTTCCATACATGTAAGCATCCCGCTATACTGCCTGCTCGAAATCTTCTGCCAGTATTCATCAAGGCCTCACAGTCACTCACCTTTACTTTTTCATCTGAGCCAATACTGGCGACTCGTACACAGGGCTGGAGCCTCTGGTTTTGGGCTGGTTCGGTTGTCTCCCTCGACTGTAACAACCTCTGCCTCTTGCACTTCTGCCAAGAGGACGGTACATCAAGCCCCCTCTTGACTGGTACCATGTCTGGTTTTTTGAGCCTTTATAGGTAGTTTTGCGGCCAATCCTAGATATGCTGTCAATGCTGGCGACTTTTTCTCTTATGTTGTCCCCAAAAAGGCCATTTGCGGTAACCGGAGCATCAGTAGCACAAATTATTGACGCATATTGCCTCGACAAGTTTGGCTTTATGGCCAGTCGACGAAACACAGAAAAATTGTAATTCATGTTCGCTAACAATGCCAAGCCGTCTGAAACCAGCCCACGTACAGAATCAATAGGCACAGAGTCTTTAGGCTTTTTTAGCATCTGTGCCAATTTTGAAGTTACCACAATACCGTGTGACAACTGTGCTTGCAGCTTTTGCAGAGCACGGTCCCTGGACCAAACCTGTTTATGCAGGGCATTCCAAATCTCAGGGTTCACCCTAGGTGGCAGAATAAGCTCACAATTTCTCGGAATTGCGTGTTTTTTGACGATGTGTTCCACATCAGTCTTTCTGGTACACGCCGAAGACAAAAACTCCGCTATTTTGGGGTGAATTTCTTCACCACTGGCCTCGGTTCCCACGAATATGTCACTCGGCGCTTCCCAGTTTGTATCGTCGTCAGACCCGGCGCCCATATCACATTCGGTAAATAGGTCTAAAGAAGGTATTTCCACGGAGTTCGACTCGGACAAATCCATTACCGGGTTGCGACCGCCCGGGCACAAATTAGAGAGTTTGTCCAGTATGTCTGAAATACCGAGCTTCTGTCGGAGATACAAAACATCTGCTTCATCCAGGTTATCAAACACCCGGGCTGGTGGAGCTAACCGAGGTTTTTTGGACGTGGCTTCGCCATCGTCCGGTTTTCGCTGTGACTTGCTTTTACCAGAAGCCTTTCTGGGCTTCTCATTCCCAGTTTTAGGAATCGGGGGTTCTCCCAAGCACGTGGCAACGTCATCGTGCCTTTCAGGTAACGCCATTATAGGCACCCCACTCTCGTCAAACCCCTCGAAACGAGGGAGGGCATTTTCGGCCTCATCCGAGCCACTTGTATCAAACAGACATGTGGCCATGATCCGATTTACGTGTGAACATCGAAGATGAAACCATGAAAAGACGTTCCGCTGGGCGTGCCCACGCTTTATATAGGGTGCACGGGGTTTCCTGACCTCTTTCAATGTCACGTGTGAATATGCAAGATGACCCTGTCATGCAAATGTGACCCCGAAAGGCCGAAGGCTTACGAAGAAGAATTACATTCAAAGTCAATGCAAAGATGCGAATACACGCATTTCGAGTCATAGGCCACCGCTGCATCAGCTGATGGAGAAACTTAAACAGCAATCACAATGGTGAACGTTAACTCCTTTGGTAAATAATCCCGGTGCATTTCCACAGCAAGCAGTTCAATGTCCGGGGTACAGAGGCGCTTCTTCACGTTCACATGTCCGGGATTACACCACCTCTCTCTCACATAAAGTGCAAACTCACCTCCCTTCTTGAGCGAGTTTAGCCATGTTTCACTGAAGTAAAAAAAAAATGCTGCACTCACGGTATTCCCTCTGGGTATTCACCAACGCCGCGCGCTCATCCGTCTTGTTCCCAAAAGACCTCACGTTTCCCATTATAATCACCGGGACCACTGGCTTCTGTCGTCCTCTTTTCTCCTTCTGATTGACTCCAGATCTGCAACCCCGGCATCTCCTCCATAACTCCTGCGTGATCAGAGGTCTGTCTCCGGGCAACAGCACAGGCTTATACTGGGCAATCAACTGATCACGCGTGTAAACAATGCCAATAGGTGAAGTTCTCAGTTACGAAAAAGTTTCCTTCTTCTTTTTTGGAGTTTTATGGCAAATTCAATACCAAAAGTGTATTACCGACAACTACTGGCTGAATATTTCCGCAATGATGAAACGTGATGAGCGTGCACGCGGGGAGGAGGGAGGGACAGAGGGTGGCGTGGGCAGCAGAAGGCATCTGATTGATTCTTTCCATTCGGACCGAATGTCAGGGATCTGTCAGAGTTTTTACAGTCCTGCAGCTGACACAGAGGTCTGATTCTTTTTGTTCCTTTTTCTGAATACATAATGTATTGACTACTCTCAAGATAGATGGACCATTTCACCCAGTATAACAAAAAGTGTTTCTGAACAGGATCACCAACTATACCTTTAATTATGACAAATGAACTCTGTAAAGGAATATGACTCCGATAGAGTTGATTTAAGCCTAAACATGTCACTGTGTGCGATATGATTTGCTGAAGATATGCATGCTCTGTCTCAGTTAAATGCTGTGCTCCATATCACTAGGTCTAATGAAAGGAAATCACAACTGAATGATTGGAGCGTGGAGGGCATTCAAAACTAAAGGTGACCTCACTGGACTGAAGTTGATCAGCGGCCCACGGTGACTCCGTGCTTAAAATACTTGAACACCATGTGATTGTGACAAGAGTTTTGGAAGAACAAATATCACATGATCAGTAGTGCTTGCAGCTGAGCGGCAATGGTACTGCAGAACTACATCATGACCTATGCCACAGTAGAATACCACATACGACACCAGTAAAGGTTAGACTACTTTGAGAACAGTCTGCTCTGATAGCAGCATTGCATACAAATTCTAGCCAGAAAGTAAGTGTGTATGTAGTTGTCAAGTTGTTTTGGGGAAACCCCCAGCCATTTTGAATAAGCACAATATTAGTATTAATATAATATTGAATATTGGATGATTATCTTTGAATTCATTTTGAAATGATTTTTCAAGGCACTGATCACACAAATCCAGACACCACTGGTAAGTATGCCATACTTTGATTGTTCTTAAAATGATCATTTGTTTAATTCCTAACTTGTTTGTAGGACCAAGGTAACCAAACAAACTGGACTATTCCATTTTCGTCAGTCAATAATAGTTTAAATGCTTGCCCGGGGTATCAATTCGCTCAATAACAAGTAATGTCACAGAAATCATCGAAAAATATCAAACCTTTCCAGGGAAGCTGTGTAACTAGAAAGCACTGGAACATTTCTACCAAGTCTTTCTTTCCCATCTAAGTCCTCTTCTGTGCAGAAATCGATCTTAAATTCCCAGAATGGAGCAGAGAATGTGATAAGTCTAAAAAAACGGCCCACTATTTTTCACAGTCTGAGGGACACAAACACGGCAGATATCAATATTTGATAAGGCCAGTGATGTTAGGTGAACACCAAGTCCAGGATGGTGCATCAATAGGAACTCGGTTGGGCAGCCCTGCTGCAGTGGAGCCTTGTCTCAAATTAATATAGATTTATTCTCCTACCTTTGGAGGTGGCTGAAGCGATTCTGTCCCACTGCCTAGCAGAGTCAGTGATGGTTGACCCACATCCTTCAGTACCTGCCTTCAGCTGCAGAAGAGTGAGGCCACCTCAGTGAGTAGGGCTTATAAATATAGCAGTTTCCCTGGTCTGAGACTCTGCCACTCGGATGCCCCCAATTGAGGTGTAGGGTTTCAGCTCCTTAAATAGAAGCCCCCATGAGCGTGACTCTGTCACAAGTTCCCATTGTGTCACAAGCTGCATCATCAGATGCTGTAACCTGACAGCAGATATAAACACCCCCCCCCCCCCCCCCCGGATGTTTAATTGAGGTCATGATTGAATAGGTTGCTAGTTTAGTATAGTGGATAGTGAGAGTGAATAATACTGAAAGTTAAACATGTTAAAAGAAAACTAGTTTTCGAATGAATACGGGGAGTTTTTTAGTTATTGTGTGGAAACTGAAATCAAGATGGCTGCCGTAGCGGCCACATTAGATATCACATGGCGCTGGTTTTTGAAGGGACCCTTCCTCTACCTACTCCCCATACACCATCTAGAAATGAGATGGGTTGGAGGTGCTCTTTAGTTATAGCGTGGAAACGAGAAGTTTACAGCCGGACGGTCGGACGGGGCATTGACAAATGCCCCCTGCTCATTCCAATTCTAATTCAAAGCTTTTCCACAAAATCTCAAATATAGATACATCTTATTGTGCAGATGTGGCTTCTCTTACTTCCGTCCACCCTCCTGTCTGTCCCTCCGTTCCTTTGTCGCCTTTCGTTTCCAGACCAGAACGCCAAAACCATTCAATATTTTCCAATTGGAATTTAATATATAGATATTTCTAATTGCACAGATGTGCTCTCTGACACTTCCATCCATCCTCCATTTTTGGGAAAAACTTCCTGTTTTTTTTCTGAATTTTATTTTGGAATATCAGTCATCCTGTGGTGTGGTACTGAGTATTTCCTGTTTGTAGTAGTTCACAATAACCATGAATATTTCTGACATAGCTAATTACCTCCGCCAAGGAGGTTATGTTTTAGGCAGCATTTGTCTGTTTGTTCGTTAGGTCATTAGTTAGCAAGATAACTCAAAAAGTAATGCACCGATTTTGATGAAATTTTCAGAGAAGGTGGGTAATAAGTCAAGCAACAGGTAATTACATTTTGGCATATCTAGGCCAAAGTACAGCTGAGATATACGCCAAAGTTCAAGACTTAAAGTCTTTCCAATGGGCCAGAGTTCCAATCGCCGTGCTTTTGGGTTTTGCTGCCCCCTAGCGGAGGTCTGCGCTTTCTGAGTGCTTTTCTAGTTAGCTTGGTGCTTCAGACAACAACCTGATTACAGTTCTCTACCGCCATTTTGCAGTTGCAATGCTCTGAATCGAGCTGGAACAGACTTCAAAAGAAGACACAAACATGGACTAAAAAAACTCAGACACTGTTACAGACATACCCACAGTATGAAAAAGGTAATGCCGTGAGATAATCTTTTGCATCTCATTGATCAATTATCTGTAATAAGCAAGCATGACCGCACAGTATATCTGAGTGACAGCAGAGATACTGATCTTCACAAAAGTCTCAGTTTCATAAAAAGATAAAAAAATTTTCCAAAAGTAGACCACCTGCCTTTTCAGGAGCAAACCAACACACCACACTGTAACTCCAACAAAAATACCACATATTTGAGTCCTCAGGTGTGTTTAATTAACACAGAATTGGCTACAGGCCTAACCAGATGGAACTGTTGCTTAGCGATTAGCCACTATGCACAAACTAACCTCTTCACATTGACTCTGTTAGCTATTCACGGGTAGAATCTGCCCGATTATTCACACAATGGCTAATTGTGGGGAAACTGCCTATGTAATTAATTTAGCAAGAGCTGGGCAGCATGCCCAAGAAATCCTATTTATTCAGATGGCTTTTCTGTAGAGATACGGGCCCTCTCTGTATGACTGTGGCCCCTCTCTGAGAGAAGGCTAGTGTGCTGGTGGGATCACTGTTCAGCCAGCAGGGTTAATCACTCATGAGTCTGCCTTCAGACTTAAGATCAGAATTGGTTTTGGGGCGCTTTAACTGTAACTAATGTAATGCTGAATCCCTAATTATCATGCTGTGTCAGCTCAGGAAACTCAACACTGGTTAAACAAATCCCTGAAATGTAGACAATTAGAGGCAGGCAGTGCAACATGGACTTACCCATAGGGGATTTGCATGTGTTGGCATCCATTAACAGATGAACTTAACAGGGGTCTGCTTTTTTTTTGTTCAAAGAGGTGCCATGGGGCATGCTCCCGGCAGGCTTCGCTGCAATCCATTGAAATTTAGGAACATCTTATCCATAATCTTACGAATAAGATTATCTTATAATTAAAAACTGGATGCCAGTTTCAGATGCGATGGTAGCAATGCATGATGCATTTTATGCTCAATCAGTACTTTTTTGAAAAATACATAACCAATGAAAATTTCTGTCCTCATATCAACTTATATATTACGGGACGCTTCCTTGTCTTATTCAATATATAAACTCTGACTTGTGTTTTTTCCGAGTACAGTTAATAAGCGTTACTTGTATATAGCCCACAGCAAACAATGGACTAATGGCTCTTTAACATAAATGAAACTGTGTTTTCTGGGAAAGTGAAGTAACCCAACATGCTTTTCCATTATTCCACTATTTATTTCATGCCTCAATAACAAACAAACAAAAAAACCAACCATATTTTGCAATACTATTCAATATTGTTAAATTCCCTTCTTATATTTGTTCCTTGATTGCTCTGAAATCTGACTGTAGATATAATCTGAGATCTAAAGATGTAATTTTATTGCCTGTCCCAAGTACACGGACCTATTTGGGAATGAAAGCTTTGAAGTCCTTTGCTCCCCTCACCTGGAATAATCTTCAAAAAGATTTGAAACTAAGGGAATTATTTTACTTTGTCTGATTTTAATTTTTTTATTAGTACGATGTTTAATAAATTGGTTGGTACTTGTTAATGCCCATAGTTATTTAGTGTAAGTCCACGGTTAAATGAATATTTTTTTACGACCATCGTTGCTTGAATTTGTCTACATCTTAGTGTGAACATTGAATGTTTTCTTGTTATTGTCATGTTGTCTGTAATACCTTCTGCTGCCATGTTGGCCATGTCTCCCTTTTAAAAGAGATCACTAATCCCAATGGGACTACCTGGTAAAATATGGGTTAAATTTAATAAAAAGAACATATTCATATTTTCGAGGAAATACTAAAACTATCATTTGTTTTTGATAACCAACGAGTCTCCGAGATGAACAGCAGATGTATCCGTTTTTTTGGTTTTTACCTGGACAATTAGGGACAGGTTAATCGCACAATAATAAAACTATTGTCGGTTAAGCGAGGGAACATATTTTTCCAGAACAGTAAAACAAAAACGCCGACATACAAGCGCGGCACCATGAATGCCATAATGAGGTACAATAAGCGTAACATTAAACCGAATATGCCAAACAAAACATTAAAATTATACGTACATCAAGTACTGTGAGAAAAAAATGAGAGCATTTACGTGTATTTAAGAAGTTAACCTTCTCAGCGCTGACTTAGCCTAATTAAATATCACGTACACGTTCCCCATAAGCGGCTAACCGGACATCGAGAAACGCGTTTATACTACTAAGGAATTTGTTGGATGGGTTCTTCTGGCTTGCCCTCGACGCCTCGTCGTGTCATTCTACTTAAGGCAGTGTTTCTCAACCGGTCCCTAATGTTACTGCAAGGGGTCTGTGAAAATAAAATGTCTTTAAAAAAGAATTTATGACCTTTATAGATATAGCACTATCCCACTCAAATGTGACTAAGACCTTTATTTACCTTATTTACCTGGAGAAGGAAATGGGACTTTTTTCTCTAATACCAGACTCTGTGTTTCTTATGTGGAGAGGTAGTTTCAAACCACACCATGAAACCTGCACCTGCAGCGGAATCTAAGCACTAAACACCAATCGTCAGTAGGCATGACTGCTGAGTTCTTCGTACTTAAATTGTCCGAGTTCATGAGAGCGAAACATCACATGCATGCCGTTGTTTTGTTACATAGGCTAAGTCCCATTCTGTTTTGTTACATGTGTCCCAGAAGCCACTGCATAAATGTGCTGTTTTGTTACATACATCCCAGAAGCCACTGCATAAATGAGCTGTTTTGTTACATATTTCCGGAGGCAACTATACAAATATGCTGTTTTGTTGCATATTTCCGGAAGTTACAGTTGAAAGCTCATATTTGCCTCCAAGAGAGTGAATATGTATGCAAGATTTTCAGTAATGAAATTTAAAATTCTGTTTTCTGCTGTTTCAATAAAATTGGTTCCCCGATGTCCCAGGTCGGAGGGTCCTCAGGGTTGATCATAAATATGAAGGGGCTCCCGGACCCCAAAAAGGTTGAGAACCACTGACTTTAGGGATGACTAAGTGTCCTCACCTACAGCTTCAAAATCGTTGCATTTCATTTGAGTAAATAAATGGCAAGTGAATTATGATAGGCGCAATTATGAATCAACTGCTTGCCTTTTCGTTCAAATGCGGTGACAGCAAGCTGCGATTGAGAATTCAAGTTGAGGAGTAACATACCGCCAAACTTTAGATTCTGGTGCGTAGAATATAAAGTATTACGTTACCTCATATTCAAGAAAAAAAACAACCAGCGAAACAAGCGTGAAGCCCTATTTTTTGCACACATCAATCGTCTTGCGTTGTTAATCATCAAAACCAACCAAAGCATCAGAAATCACCATCCATCATTCACTTCAATGACACCATCTCGACTAAACAATCTAATTGCTAAAGCATTCTTGGCCACAAGATGGCGTAGCCTACAAGCTCTTGAGATGGGTTTTAGTCGCGAGATCGTTCTGTTGGATTTAAGAGCATGAATGGAAATGTGTCCACCAAGAATTTTTGTGAAATATTGGTAGAAATCAATATGAAAATATTTATATGAACGGTTCAAGATCTTAAGCCGCGCCAACATTGTGATTGTACTTGTAGTCTTCTTAAGAACCCACTGAGACCAAAAAAGTCCAGAATGCGAATGTAAATGTAAAAAACAGTTGCGGTCAGGTCACTCTATCTGAAGCACAGGGAAGTGACGTGGGAGGGTAGCAAAACTTATCAGCTCGGGTCGGTTGAACTTGTGGCGAAGCTCATCTTTGAGACAAGGGTATATGATGCGGACTAACTCCAACCCCCAAGCCCTCTATTTATTCACAGTAGTCTCCTTCTCTGACTGATCCCTTGTTTTTCCTCCTCCGTAAAGTCCTGGTGCTGAATTCTCTGTGGACAAGTCACTTCTCTTCCCACAGCACCAGTCAATCTGCAAAAACTGAGAGAGGTTTCCTAATGGTGGGGTATTGGGTCTGAGTGAAGGATTATTTTTAATACCTTGGCTTAGGCTGCTTTAAAAGAACTCTTCTTCGCTGGACCTTTAAGCCCACGATTAGACATAGACAGACAAGGCCAATTAACTGAAGGCCAGGCTAAAAATGGCCTTAGATGTTGTCTGTGGACTCTAGTGATGGAAAGTGATGGGGACCTAAGGGATATACCAAGTATGCAGCACAATTAATTTGTAAGATTTCAGGAAGGGTGTAGTTGGAAAGAGGGGGGAGGGGTTGAATAGGGTGCTTTTTGACATTTTTTTGATGAGGGACTGTCTCTGTCTGTCTGTGTTTGCTGTCTAACCCTCTAGGGCCAGGAAAATGCAGCATGACAAATCAGTTACCCCTCCAAGAGACAGACTGGGCGACCTGGAGAGACAGGCATGTCACACAGCAACTGAAGACCTCGCCGTCAGCCCCGAACGGAAACACACCTCGGACACAGGGCCCTCCTGTCAGGTGACCTGAATGATCAGAATGCTCTTCTTACCACCGTAGGCTTCCATACAGCCTCTGTGAGAAACACAATCTAATACAGGGGGAGACCATCTCATCCCATCTTTACCTCTCGGTGTGTGAAAAGGTGACTTAAGTACTTTCAGTACTATGCTCTTCAATTTGTAATCTCCTCCTGATGTAAACAGCAGCCTCACTGACTTTACTTCAGCCACCGGCTGCTGCGACCATCGCTCCTCAACATTCTGCAGATCAGTGTCATTCACTGAAGCTGAAGCTGAGTAATGCCATCTAAATGGACCTTTGAAAGGGGTGCTAGATGGCCATTTTTTGGGCTGAAGTGTCATATTTATAATTGAAATGTTTTGTATACGTAGGTCCAGTTTGCGGTCCTGACTGGACAATGTCAATGTCTGGTCTGAATGATCTCAAAATTTGAAATTTAACTGCTAGCTTGTGATAAATTTCTTCAATCACCATTTCCAAGGTCTGCTCCCGGTTTTGAAAAATGGCTAATCTGGCAACCCCATGTATGTCACTGGGCCATTGTTTCATTATCTCCATGAAAAATTATTGGAAATAACTGATTCTTTGTAAAAAGTCCTACGTCCAGGGGAACCCCACAAAGCATCTTTACCAGACCTCAGAAGGAACTTGCATGCCATTATCAGCTTTTGAAGAGCTGTGTGCTGTTTGCTTAAAGTTAACCATACCAGGAGCTGCTGGCTAAGTGTTGTCTGATGGTAGAAGTGTGGGTTAATCAGTGATGTGGTGACAAAGAGCCCAGTCCTGGTTTCTCCTAATGTGGGGAATGACCCTACGCTTGGTGGGCTGCCAGGGGTTATCACTTCAGCGGCTGGGGAACAATGAGTGACCGTGCAGGCATGGATTTTCCCTGTCGCTCTGTTGCACGCACACAGGCCCACACGCACACAGATGCTCAGGCATACACACATAGGAACTCGTACGTGAACGCACACACATACATACACACAGAAAGATACACACAAATGCACACTGACAAATGCACACTCTCACACAGGCATACATACACACGCTCAGATACACAGACACGCACGCACGCACACACACTCACACAATCACTCACATCCTACATACCTGCAACCTGAATGACTGGCTGTTAGAGGCAAACCTCTATGCCCTTGTCACGCCCCACTGTTCTCAGTGGATAACGAGACCCTGCCTGGCGCGACAGCAAACTCAGATGTTTTTTCTCCCCCGGACATGAATGCCACGGAGCCGTCAAAACAATGGTGTTTTTGTTTAACGACTTAAACCTCGTATCCCTTTAAAGTGTCATTTCAGAGGTAAAATACCCCTCATTCACTGCTTTTATGTTTTTTACCACTGTTCATAAAAGTAGTTTAAAATGGTTCAGTACACATACATCAGGATTGAAGTATACTGAATGAGTATATCCTGAATGTATCATCTGAGCACACTTCTCAAGTTTCCTTCTGCTGTTAACACAAATTATGGCATAATTATGTATTATACTATATTTACTGTTGAATTAAATTTATTTCTATCTCTATATTCACTCTTCTGCTATAATATATTCTGTATAATATCTTATTCAACTCATAAAATCCAGTTCTTTGTGTTATACACGAGTTGTACTGTTTATATATGAAAGTGGTGATTGAGTAGTTCCTCCACAAAGATAACCTAAACACACACACACACACGCGCACGCACACACACACACACACACACACACGCATGACGAACGCAAACGGACAATGTCCCTTGTTTCCCAAATCTTAGGAAGTCTGCAGCAGTGGATCCTGTGATCCCAACTGTGGGAGGAATCAGAAAATCTGGCCAATCAGCAGTATCCTGCCTGTTACTGGGATAAATGCCAGGCTGTAAGGAAAAGATCATGCAACACAAAAACACAATCATCTTAGTCTTTCTCTCTCACTGTTTTACTCACTGAATCCCATTCTTTCTCTTTTTTACCCCTCTTCTTCTGGCTAACCAACCCTCCCCCATCTCCCCCACCATCTCCCTTCCTTGGTCTCTTTGTCTATCAGTCTCTTCCTCTAAGCACTGAGCTCGAATAGTCAGTGTGTGGGCTGCAGTGTCAGTTATAGTTTGGGCCTTTTCTTGGGATTCCCCTCTGCTTGGTGTGTAATCGCTGGACAGGGTCAGACAGAGCAAAAATTTGTCTGTCACCGCGGAGACAGTCAGATCCTCTCAGTGTAACAGTTCTGTTGCACTAAAATGTCCCACAGTCGCATATTTTCTCTATAAAGGGATACTACCATTGAAAAAAACACAATACTAATTTTAAGCGCTTGTTCATAAATATACAAATATTTACCCGTTGGGGGAAACCATTTCTGAAATCCATAACAAACAGAAAAAGTTGAGTGGTGGACTGGTGCTCTTTAGTTGCTGCTTGCCACTTGCTGTGTAGGAATGGCATTGTATATTATCCATTTAAATCAGAAATCTTTTTACTAATGCTCACGAATAACAACACCCTCATTGAGACCCACTAAGACCCTGGTAAAGCTTAGATGAATGGAAACTAAATTAAGCCAAGCAAGTGGGGTCAATTTCCTCCTTTTACGTTCAAGAGCATGGAAGTCTTTGCATTGAGGCAGAACCATTCAAATTACAATGGGCAGGATTGCAGGCAACTGTTGTCACCTCAAACTGGTCTCTCTGTCTGCTTGCCTCCCCTGTTTCTGACTGAAAAAGTGAACAGAGTTGTTATTTGCGTATATACACACACAACGGTAGACTACATTAGCAAGCATGCGTGTGTGTGTGAATATATGCGCCTGTGCTGAGAGAGAGAGAGCAATAAAACAGCAAGAGTGTGAAATCAAGTGATATTCTGACCATGGTCAAGATTAAAACTTCGAACCACTGAGAATCCTGTTATATGCCTGTAATAAGATTGAGTGGAAATTTTCAAAGGGCTAGAATTCTGCTATACTTGTGAGGTATTGTTCAGGAACCACTCGCGAGAGACAGAAATCCAAAAAAACGTATGCCTTTATTGGAGTCCGGGTCATCGCCAAAAAACACAGGAATTGCCACGCCACAATACGAAATCCAAAAACAGTATTGACTAGACAGGCCGGGGTCAGAACCAGTAAGACAGATGGGCAGAGGTACAAAAACGATAGGCAACAAGTCGTAGTCGATGGGCAAAGCCAATGGTCATACACAGGGCATCCAAACACAAAACTCGTGGTCATACAAAAATAGGTCGAAATCCAGAAAGACAAAAACAGTACAAAATCGGCAATGGCAAGAATCAAGGTCGGTCTATCCAGTAGAAGCGAAACAATAATAGATGGCATACAAGGCGCTCTGCACAAAGAAATATTGATCAATGTTCTGACAAGAACTGTGAGTGAAAAGACTCCTAATATACACACAGGAAAGGTCACATGCTATACAGAGATCAGCTGAGGGGAATGAGACTAATTACATCAGGAGAATCACATGAGGGAAACCCTAACCACGAAAATACGAACGGGAATCACACAGACAGCCTATGACATTTAAACAGCTCCGGTCCAGGAGTTCTAGGTGCACAGAATAACAAGAGCAGGAGAGTGATTAAGCACGTGCGAGAGATTCTCGTTGAAACTCAGGGAGAGGACAGCGATAGACAAGGGGCGAAGAATAGAACAGGGCGATTGCGGAGAGGTAATTAGTCTATTAGTAGCGATGCAGCTTTACCACTTAAACTAGAGTGCACATTAGTAATTTAGTAATCGAATATATATATATATATATATATATATATATATATATATATATATATATATATATATATATTATATTATATTATATTATATTATATTATATTATATATATATGGTTACTTGTGTTAGTAGACTATAATACAAAATACAAATGTTAGTCTTGTTAGTTATCAGAACAGAAGGGTGAAGGGAGAAAACGAGATAAGAGGCAATATTTTAAACACCGGACTTCATTTAAATCACCCGAAGTCAGTGAGCACGCCGACAGGGGAAGCGGACTGAACCAACTAGATCACAAGACAGGGGAGACAAGTGCAATTGAACTGAAACATGGAATGAACCAAAAACCTGAATATTACAAAAACCAAAAAGAATAAATAAAAGACAATAATCATGAACACAAAACCAGAACATAAACATGACCAAAAACCAGAACCATGACAATACTGTTTGTTTGTGATGTATTTTGCGTGGAACACCAGGGCTAGAACCCACGTATATGGCTATGATGTGTGTAAAACCACAAAGAATTAGAATCCTGATATAAAGCTGCGATATATTGCATGTGCTTACGTTTTGACTGAACCCTATGCCTTTCCAGCACTGTGTGACCTTCCGTTAAACCTTTCCTGTGCTGCAAAGGCATGGATTCCATCATAGTGTTTGCTTTGCTCTCAGAATTACCAGTTGTTTGCGTGAAAGAGAGTCGTCGAGGGAGAGAGAGAGAGAATCGGAGAGCTGCAGAACATAAAGAGAATAAAAGAAACACCTGCCTGAAAGCTTGTAGCTCTCGAGCCTTCATGCATAGATTCCGATGATGTCATAGTAGTCCCACAACACGCTGCAAGCACTAATATGCCTGCCTGTGATTGGCCATACTGTCTATAGAAGCATGACAAGCACCTGATGACTGCAATCATGCAATGCTTGTCTGTTCCAGAGCAACCTCTCGACTGTTTTGCTGGCTGAAGGAGACAAATAATTATGCACCCATAGGTGGAGGATAATTGGAAGAAAGGAAATCTAGTGAACTACTATTTAGGAGTGGGAACACCACACAGAACGCATTGAAACAGTTTTATTTTAACTATCTGGAATTGTTTTCTGTGAGGCAATTAAAGCCGCAATATACTATTGGATTGGACCAATGTCAGACTACAGTTTGAATCGCTCCCATTAGCACTTTCCCAATTGAAAGCTAGTAACTTGTATTGTTAGGCATTATAATAGAGTCCGCAGTCAGCCATCATTCAACTGAATGGGAGAACCACAGGAAGGGATCACCTGGCTTTCTCGTGCGATTTACCCTTTCTGCAGATCACATGCGCAAGCCCTGAGGTGATCAGTCCTGACTTGTGCCTTGGCAAGGTTTTTTTTTCCTGCTATCACCGTCATTTAATGAAAGCAGCTTCAAAATCTTCTTATATATTAAAATAAAGTTACAATATTGTGGTAACCACATTGTCAAAAGATAACTGTAAAGGTGATTCGGGCTGTTCAGTGGAAAAAAAAATGTTCAGTGCTGCAGATTAGATCATTTCATTAATTGAAAAATAATTAATAATGAATGAAATCCATTGCAAGCATTTAGATATCTTCAGTTATAATCAGACTCAGCTGAAACTGTGATCTCAGATTTGTTTATAAAAATAAATGATGAAAGACACATGTACCAAATGTAGCAACACCTGAAGGGGTTGCTGGCAAAATGAGATATATCAAATTAGGCTGTTCTGAGAAAAACAGAGGAATTTTATTTTCAAAGAATATACTTTCTCCATAAAACTGGATTTTTATTTGTTTTCTTTGGGTCAGAGTGAACTCAAAGGCCATTGCAACTGAAAATGTTATCCTTTTTTTCACTTGATGCATTTGTGAATATTTCTTCTTTTTTTTTTTTTTTTTTGCAAAGCGCAATATTTCCAGACCTAATATTTTCAAAATGTGATTTTTCTATCGCTTATTTTACAGATACCGGCCTACAATGATGAAATCATAGTTTCTCCACCATATATAATCAGGCGGCTCAATTCTGCATCAAAAACATAAATAAACAGTATTGAATGAACAACACTGGCATCATGTCTCTATTTTCCTTGCTTGTCTTTCTTTCAATCTGGTTGGTTTCTCTTGCTTTTTTGGTGTTTTCAGTGGAAAAATTCTTTCCCGAAGGCTGTCAATCATTCATATGAATCAAATGTGACACCATTTTAAACAACTTTGATGAACGATCACGTTAAATAAAGAGCATTTTTTATTGGCGATTGCACTGAAACAATAACATTGTTTATTGTTTTTTGCATACAAGCAATGGAAATTATATTTATTCATTGTGACTTTGTGCCAGTGTAAAACAGATAATACTAGTTCAAGCATAAGTCCCCAAATGGCGCATATTGCATTTTGCAGTCAAACTCCTCTCCAGAATTTTTTCGGTAACATCTAGTATTCCAGGCCCAATTAATAAATGAAGTAACTGGGAATGGAAGTTACTTGACAGTATGGAACCCAGCAATAAAATATTTTTCAGTAAATTAGATTTTTTTTTTTTAAGCACAGTGGACCGTCATACATTCAGACAATCGCAGCATGTTGAGCGATATCATCATTCTACCGCCCTGTCCTCTCTCTCACCATTCACTTATTTAACCAAACTGGTAACATGCTGGGAAGAGTCTATCTCCCATTGCAGTCTGGGAAAAAATCCAATCCTATCAAAATTTTATGAACCCCTCCCCACCCCCGAAATAATACTCTTTTTGAATTCTTCCTGCTCCTCTTTTTATGCATCCTCTGTTTGAAACATCACTGGCAGTGGTGAGAGGGCAGGGGAGGGGGTACCATGGGAAATGAACACAGTGTCTGAAGTGCGTTGCTGAGGTGAGAGCTGGCAAGGGATGAGGGGGGTTCACTATTTCTGTGGGTCAGAGTTTATTAAAGATCCCCCCCTTACAATGCGTCAAACCCTATCCCTGTGGACTTAATAATGAGAATGCCCAGATGAGGTTATTATTACTGTCCGAGACAGCCCACTGCTTTTCCCACAATTCATCTCTGAGCTTGACCCAGGCCTGGCATTGTGATGTGGACACAATGTATGATGTTTGTGTAGTGTGTGTGGGTGTGTGTGCATGTGTGTGTGTTTGCGTGTTAAACAAGATCAAAGTCTGAATACTAGAAAAGGAAAATGCTTTAAAAAAAATTAGAATGAAAATAAAAAAAACATATGAAATTTAATTAATGTTTGGTCAAGATGAAAGACCTGTCCGCCAGGCCTCATTTCATGTTGTACTTTTAGCCAGAATTGTTCAACAATTTTACATGGCCGTGCTCTTTACCCTTACTACGCAAGCACCATTGTTTTAGATAGTAATTTTGGCTTTAGTCATCCATTCACTCTCAGATTGAACTATAAAGATTTTATTGCATGTGTGTGTGCATTTCTGGATGGGTGCCTCTGTTTCTGTGTGTGTGTGTGTGTGTGTGTGTGTGTGTGAATGGAGGGGGTGGGGTAACATGAGCGGTTAGAGGGCACTGTCTCTCTCTGTAATAAGCTGCTCTGTGGGACACTGCTGGCCTGCTGGTAGACCACTGGCCAAACTGCCTCCCCCCTGCCAAATATGTTTGCCCACTGAACCCCCTCCCTCTGGGTTTGGCTCTGTCCTGCCCAGGAAGGTGTCTCTGCTGCAGAGAAAGGGGCTCCACAGGTGAGGTGCCCTGCAGGCGGATCTCCAAAACCGGCCTCTGGCCACTCAGCGCCCTCTTTTGCACTTCCATTCAGATCGGAACCCCCCAGTGGAGCCAGACTCATGAGCAGGGGCTGCTGGGAAGATTTCTTAATGGTCTTGTAGGGTGGTAACCAGGTGTAACAGTTAACTCTCTCACCATGGCACTTCTGATTCCATCAGAGCCATCTGTCAACACCACGCCAAAAACAATCCACGGTAATTGCCTGGCAGGTATGATGCAAGTCTGTTTGAGAGTGTGCTGAGGGAGGTAGAAGGGATTCTTGTTTTTGAGAAGAAGAAGAGATAGCCTGAGTTTGAATTGAGGCAATAAAAAAAAATCTGAAAAAACAAAGTTTTTTTTTTTTTTAATTGGCAGCATCTGTCATTAAGGACAATTTCCACCTAAATTCCTATAAACTCTGACTTTTCTCTCAAGTTTATCCTGAAATTGGATCAAAGTCATAAAGGGCATTTTTTCCTGCATTGTTGGAAAATGTCACATACATATTCTGTATTTGCTGGTGATGGTGCTTCCCTGAAGCTACATCACTGCAGGACTTGATGTTTTTATGGCCACAGCATTACAGCGAATGGAAAATATTAAGATCTTGTCCGTCATTTTACACACTCTTCCCTGTGTTTTAGGGAATCCACAGGTTTGAATGCAGTAGCTGCATCTGCTGGACCCTTAAGTGGGTTAGTTGATTTTTTGGCATTAAGAGAACCCTCTTCAGAGGGTGGGGAAGAAGCATGTAGGCTGACTCAAGTGATGACCCCCTCGCCCCCTCGCTGGCTTTTCATACCATCACTCCAGCACTTGAGCTGTTTTAGAGGTTATCGACATGCAGCTGCTGTGCTGCTGGGATTCCACTAAATACCAACCCGGAGCTGCAGGTTACAAGCCCGTGTCCTGCTCATTACGGCTTTAATTGATCGTAATTTGGACCTTTGAGAAGCGGTGGCCTGAGCCAGGCATGTGAGGACTCCCCCGCCGTCCTTTACCGCCGTCCGCGCCGCGCGCCAGCGGGGTCCAGGGCACAGGCACAATCGGCTCCATCAGACTGAGCCATTAGGTGAGGTGGGGCAGCGTCCGGCCTTTCACCAGCATCGCTTGTGTCTGACAGCTTGAGCCCAAGGCAGCGAGCACTCTGCCTGCCTGGGGAGAGAGCCCCATCCTGGGCTGGACAATGCCGCTGTCTCCCCTGGGCCGGCTGCCTGCGGTTTGGGCTGCAATGGCTTGATTCGTCTGCCGGGGCTGAGGACTATAGCCGGGCCACCAGGGGAGCCTGGTCAATATTGGTTTAGAAAACATATGGAAAAATGTCACAATGTTAAATTCCATTCACATGCACCTCGCACTGTTTGTTTCTGTGCTGAAAGGCTTGGTGGGCCATTAGTGTAATCGGTGCATTGTCTTACGGCTCAAACTGCAGCAGGAGGTGGCGGAACAAAACACTGGCGCAGAGATTAAAGTGTGGGCTAAAAATGGAAAAAACCGCAGGAGCTAGAGAGACTTTGAAATGACTAAAAAGAGAGAGGGATGAATGAAGACATTCTCTCATCAGGCGGGTCTTTACTGGAGATGAAATCACCTCATTTAATGGTGTCTCTCAAACTAGGTAAAATAGTCACCGAAGATGTGAGATCATTTCGCAGTTTGTAGAACAGAAGTCCATTTGACATTATTAACGAAGTTCATAGAAAAATATATGTTCTGTGAACATCTTATTAGAATATAGAACACACAGTTGTAGGAATGCCAATTAATTTAAGAAGTCTTACTTGGGGGGCATTACATACCTTGAAAGAAATGAATTAATTATTATTTTTTATAAAATGAGGGTGGCAAGCGCGTTTTCTCCTTTATGTTGCTTATTTACATTATCGTGCCAGGGGAAGGTACGTTTCTGACTAGCAAAGTCTGGCGAATTTTTGAAACGTCATGTAAGTCACGTCTGCGAAATATTTGAACTCTCAATATTCTGTGCAATTGTACGAGATGTAATGTCACCTCTGAAGGAAAACTAAAAAATATAACAGAGGAAAAACTTTGTGTTTTGTTTTTGATTTGACATTATATTGTCAGTTTGCATGTTTACATGTTAGTTGTCAGCCCATTCCAAAAACTTCTTGCGTGAAAAAATGTTAGAAAAATCTAAAAATATGCATTACTATCGGCTCTTGCTCCTCTACCATTGTCAAGCAAAGCACATTCATTTTATAGTTCAGTGCACCATCCCTCTGGCCCCAGACCTTACATTTTATAGTGGCCCCGAAGCGAAACTCGGCTCTTTTTAATTCCTTTAATTAGCATGAAGCTGTAAAACTATCTCCCTTCAGTTTCTCCCTCTCCTCCCACTCTCCCTGCCTTCGTTTTCTCCACTTCCTTTGCATTTATTTGTTTTTTCACTTTATTGTGCAGGTAGCTTTTGTGCCGCACCAATGGCTCACTTCCTTGCTTACAGAATAGAGGGATGCAAAAAAGGAGAGAGTGAGACAGAAGAGAGCCGGAGGGGAAGATAAAGAGAGGGAAAGGCGAATGTAAAATGCTCGTTGAGAGGAGCCGTAAAGTCCGTCGCTCGGCTTCCTATTTTTTATCCTGTTCTTTGTTCCTCTGTGGTCACTGTAAGGCCATGGCCTGGTCAGGTGTTCCACATCTGTCTTTCTGTAGAATTTCAGCTTGCCCTCAAAATTATGGGAAGACATTTTATCCAGCTTATTCAGCTTTGAATGACCCCTGCAGTGCCCGATCAATTGCTGCTTGTGCAGTGGATTGCAGTGCCCATTCGATTACTGCTAGCGCTGTATTGGCGCTCGCAGATTTCTCGCTCTTTTGAGAACTGCTCAAGCAATCAACTTCAAACTTGACTCGGCACTTCCTTGTGTCCAAGTTCGAAGTTGAGCGGATAAACAATTCTCAAGATGCACATAGGAAACACACACATATACACACAGAGGCAGAGTTTCCTTGCTTTGTAGAATGATTACGGTTTCAAAACAGTTGCCTACTTGTTTTTCATGTTTATTTTTTTGTAGTGATGTACTTCTTGAGGTGTATTAATTGTGTCAGTAAAAAGATCAGAGCCCACTTTGCCAGATTATCATGCCAATTATGGCCTAGGTGGCCATATATAAAATATTTAAATTATGTAGTAATTTAAAAACATTTATCGTGTTCTTTTTTAAAACCTAAAGCACCATATTTGTATAAGAAAATAAAAGGCCACCTCTTGCCTTCGTAAAGGCTTGCAAGATATAAAAAAGTCCTCATTCATTCCTCTCTAACATCTCAATACACAGACTTTGGACCAGTTTTATCCATATTTGTAATACAGGATTCGAGCCAAAAAATAACGGACACAGGTCCTTGTATCTTTGCACAATAGGATGTAAAAACTGAGCAGATGTTAAATTGTATTGATGACACAAGATAATCATTAACTCCTGTGTCATGTGCCCTATTGGCGCTAATGGCTGCTTTCACACCAAGAGCAATTAACACATCCCTTGCCACACTGCTCCTGTTTTTTTGCGTTTGTTTCTCATATGGTGCAATGAATAAGAGAGATTAACTTTGAGTGTGAAAAGCTGGTTTAGCCATTTTTGTTGGAGCACAGCAGTGAGGTGGAGTTAGAAAGTCTTGTACACTGGCTTGAAACAAGGTTTATTTTCTGAAAGAATGCAACTGCAATATGGTGCAGAATAACAAGAATTCCACCCAAGTGCTGCCAGATATAAATTTGGATAGCTCATGTTGAATCTATCTGCTTAACAAATGTATTGAACCCTAAAGTCCAATCTTTGTGATGTATCAAAAATGTAATTGCAGGAAAAAAAACTTGCCCTTTCGAGAGTCAGTTTAGCACGCATGAGAGTTGAACCCTGTATTCTGGCGAAGAAGCAACATAAAGCCTCTGTCCAGCCTCATGTACACTCCTAGGCAAAGAATGGGTCAAATGCGCATCTCTATCACAGTTAAGCATGGAAAAAGAGGTTTCAATTTCCAGATTTGGACATTGGAAATGGATTTTTTTTTTTTTTGATGTAAGAAGAGCTTTTAGTACCAGGGTCTTCAATTGGATGATTTTCTGGATCTGTTATATTTTCAGACACTCATATGTCACAGCAGACATTATGTGACTGAAGTGGTCATTCTTCTGTAATGCAGGGCAGATACTGCATGTAAATAATCTCAGTGTACAGATAATGTATAATAATCTGGGATGCAGGGTTGGGGAGGGTAATTGGGGGACAAGGGGGTTGTCCACATGAGGACTCTAGCCCTGCCGGCTCGTCTGAGTAAGGGACGGGACTGGTTCTTATGGCGAGTAGAGACAGGCGAATCCAGTCCCACAGCTATCTTCCCCCACTGACCTTTCCCACGATGTGAGGAACACCCTCAGGCCTCCAGGGCTTCAGGTGTATAGTAAGGCAGTTAGCCCCAGAAAACAGATAATCTCCAGGGCCTTATTACCCACAAACATTCACGCAGATACAGCCGCTCACTGCAATACCATGTCAGGTTTTTTTTTTTACTGTGCATTCCAATCTGCTGCCTGTGGACCGGTGGCAGCGGCTCCTTTTGAAATTCATCAGAATAAGAAGAAGAAAAAAAAAACAGCGCACTACAGGTATCCGGCTCGCCGTGACACCTGTCGCTTACAACCCCAGGCAGAAAAATTATGCAAATGAGGGGTGGAAACCAGGGAGACACTTCTGGTTTATGTTCTCACTGACTTGTTTTCATGGCCCGTTTTTAAGCCTCCTTGCACTAGCTCACAAAGTGTGTGAGCGTAAGACAGAGACAAACAGCTGAACAGTGTGAGAAAAGAACTGATCTGGGGTCCTTTTGTTTTTATGCTTACACTGGGCTTACATTGATTAGGATAGGCTATGGATCAGGGAAAGCTGATCCTAGATTTACTGAGAGGTTTTATGAATATGGTCCATTGGCTATAGTGGGGAAATGACAGTAGCACTCTGATAGGAAAAATTCCTGCATGATGAATCTTGCACTGCGAATGCTCAACAAAAACTTGAAATTATCAGTTGAATTCAATTAATGGAGTTTCAGAAAGCCTCCTGAAACACATAGCTTCTTTCTTCGCTGTAAGAACATCTCTGTTGCCAGTCATGCACAATGTGGGATAGAGAAACCAAATGATGAATACTTGTGCAGTACATGGAAGTCGTGCTTCACATCTGCTGTAATCCAAGTAAATCCAGTCAAACAATAACATTACATTACGTATAACTAACAAACCTGATGGACCTTTATTTTCCTACCTCATTCTCGCACATTTGTTCACAAGTATTGTCACCCCACATTTTGACTTTGGTGAATGTGGAATTAATTATTTACTGTGGCCAGCATATGACCCGTCAATGCTGTTAAAAAAGTGGCCCATTAGAGTGAATAGAGTTGATGCGACTCTCTCTCTACGTGGCTCTGCTGAATATAATGTAAATAGTCGAGTGATAAAAAAATGTTCTCCCCCCATAGTTTTCACAGAGGAGAAAATTAGTCATAGAGGCCCAACCCGTATTTTGAACCAGGCTGTAAACATGTTTATTTTTGCTCTAAAAATTGGGACTTTTTAACATGGGGGTCAATGGGCATTGACTCACTTCTGCAGTCAGTCTCAAGTGCCCATTCGAGGAACTGCAGTTTTTTGGCACTTCCAAATTGGCTTTACTTTTCACACTCAAAGATTGCTGCTTGGTTCCAGTGTGGTTTTGTACACGTTGCATACAAAGCTCAGAAGGATTCAGACTTTAACTTCATGAATGTAATTATCAAAATGTCTTTTTTTATCATGAATGGGTTATTTCCTAGTTATGTCTAACTTTCATCTGCCTGCAATACTGTAGTCTGCAGCTACAGTTAGAGAAGGTCCTCTCAGGCTTATAAAACTTGTCATTTGCATTGTATATTCTCACTGGATAAATGGCTCCCTAATTAGCAGTTAGCTGACTAATCACTCAAGCTATTAGCAGCTTTTGATGGATTGAGTACTTTTTGCTTACCCAGTGGTGTACACAGTTGTGTTACACAGTTGTGTTCAAAAAATAGCAGTGCGTTAAAAAATGTGAATAAAGTGCAAATATGTTTATAAATAGTCTTCAGTACCATGTTTCAAATGTAGTGGAAACATTACACATTCAATTCCAAACCAAAGCATTAACAAATTTGATCAAATCTGCATTATTTTTTTACAGGAAGCAAACAAAAGGAATACTAATTTGTTCAAAAAAAAAACAGCAGTGTCAACAATTTTCTCTTCAAACTCAAATACTAAATTTAACCCAAGATTTAACTTCACTTGAAATTACTGAAATAATATTTAATTGCATAACCATTGTTTTTGATAACTGCTGCGCTTCTGCATTACAATGAGTCAACCGACTTCTGGTACTTAGAAACAAATATTTCAGCCCAGGATGAACAAACAACATTCCACAGTTTCCGTGAATTTTTGGGTTTTGCCTCAGAAAATGCATTTTTAATGTCACCCTACAAGTTTTCATTGGTGTTCAGGTCAGGGAATTGAGCTGGCCACTCCACTGCCTCAATCCTGTTTGTCTGAAACCAGTTTATTGCTCAATTACTTGCATGATTGGGGTTATTATCTCGTAGAAACATTGATTTTAGGGGCATTTCCTCTTCAGCATATGCAAGATAATCTCTTCAAGTATTTTGATGTATTCAAACTGATCCATAATCCCTAGTATATGATAAATAGACCCAACACTATAATATGAAAAACGTCCCCAAACCATGATTTTTCTACCACCATGTTTCACTGTCTTCACAGTGTATTCTGGCTTGAATTCAGTACCTGGGGGTCGTCTGACATACTGTTGATGACCACTAGACCTGAGAAGAACAATTTTACTCTCATCTGTCTGCAGAATGTAACACAATTTCTCTTTGGGCCAATGGATGCGTTCCTTGGCAAATTTTATCTGATTCTGCACATCCCATTTTTTCAATAATAGTGCTTTATGGGGGCTTCTTGCCGATAGCTTAGGTTTGATCAAATGTCTTCTGCCTGGAACAGCACCTACAGGTAATTTCATATCATCCTTGATTTTTCTGGAGGTGATGTTTGGCTGAATCTTTGCCATTCTGGCTATTTTTTGACCTCTTTTAACAGTAGTTGCTCATTTCCTTCAGCGTGTTTCAGGTTTTTGTTTCCATTTTAAAGCTTTTGAGATCATTTCAGCTGAGCTTCCTATAATTTGCTGCACTTTTTTAATGTATTTTCCCCCGTCCAATCAACTTTTTATTCAAAACATTTTACTCATTTTACTTTGCAATTCAGTAGTGAAACATTTACTCCCCATCTTCCTAAATAAAGGACAACTAATGACACCTGTTTATTGACAAAATGAATTAAAGTTCTAATTGAACTCTCCACTGTTAATATTTTGAACATGCCCCTTTAAATGAATGAGTCAATGTCTCAGAACAAGCAGTGTGCATGTCATTACTGTTGGGACTGTTTCTATTACACTGATGCATCTACAAGTAAATTCTTTGCTATGCAGAAACATCACTATTACTAATAACAGTGGTTCATCAGGTTATTGATGTTGCACAACTATTTTTTTTTTCACACAACTGCCTGTCGACGTCCTATACTAACTTACAATATTAGAACACACATGATGGTTGGGATTGGTGGACAGACAGGTGAATCCATAGACTGATTAGATACCCCAGAGATTTAGGAGGATCTGAAAGCCCTTGTGATTCAGAATTTGGTTGCAATGTTTTTCAAATGCGGTGTGACAGACAATAATGTTCACTCTACAAAATACTGACTCTAGTCCAACGTAATGCAGAAAACAACCGGCACATGGGCTTTGAAAGCCATATATAAAACTACGACAGGATTTGGTGTGCTTTGTGCTGGTGACACTTCGCAGTAGTTCAATCTGTTATGACTTCATTCAGAAAAAAAAATAAAATAAAATATAGTAAAATAAAATAATAACTTGTGAAACACTGCTGTGAGATCATTATATTAATATTTTTAGATTTCATTGTCATTAAATGCAAATCCTTAAATTACTTCTAGATCCGTACTCAAATTTGAAGAACATACATTGAGAATGACAGGTTTATGTTGTAATGCTGATTGTTCTCTGTAGGTGGCGGTATTTGGCATGAAAAGCAAAAGTGAAAAAAAACACACTCATTCTACAATTATGGCTAAATTGTAGTTTAAATTCTCTCAAACACCTTTAAAAATGAATACACTGTTTTTTTCTACAGCAATATTTTTTTTATCGTGAAAAAGACTTAAATTTGATTGCATTCATAAGATTCATAAGAGTTTTATTATGCATGTGTGTGTGTGTGTGTCTGTCTGAGTGTGTACGAAGTTACTTGTGAGAACCAACTCCTGGAAAACCTCAAATATTTGAGAGGAAGGTTTGGATTGTCCTTACAGCAAATTGCGAAAGATTGCGGCAATTTTAGGTTGAAGTTGGGTTATGGTTACAGTAAGGGTTAGATTAGGTTAAGGTTAAGATTAAGGATAGGGTTTGGCATAATTACTGTTAGGGTTTGGGGAATGCTGTAGGCCTACATAATGACTCTGAGTTAATACAATGTCCTCACAAGCAGCTATACAAATATGTGCGCGCGCATGTGTATATGTCATTATAAAAAAATGATGAAGACCGTTGCTTTTCACTGTGTCAGTCATACAACTATAGAGGAGGATGCAGTGGAAAAAAAAACTACCGGATCAAAAGCTTCCCATGCTGGTTGTCCTCAACAGTAAAACTTGAGCATATAAACACAACTAACGATGATTCAAAAGCTGGCAAAAAATCCCGCACATCTGCAATACCTGCAGCAGAGAGGCCCTCGATCAGCACAGCCAGGGTTAATAAGACTGAAACCACCGCGAACAGCCGAGAAGAAAAGGACTGAAAACGTTCCCACAGTTTGGCTTTGTTTTCTTCTCCTCGTTCTTTTCTCTCCTTTCTTTCAGTACTGCCAACGTTGTCCACCGTAAAGGGGGAGGGAATAAACCGTGAATGAATGAAAAACGTGAAAAAGAAAAAAGGGAAAGGACGAAAAATAAACTCAATTCACCTGTTCCCTGAAACTCACCTGTTACTTTCTTCTTCTGTTTTGAATTCACAAACCATAGGCTTGGCGGCCCCTCCCTCAGGTGACTGCGGGTCTCAGGTAAACGAGAGCGTGCGGTAGACAGATGGGAGGAGAGTTCCCACTGCCGTTCTCTCGCGGTTCTCACAACGGCCGATTGGACGGATCTTGCCTCATCGCTGAAACTTAACCCCCGCGCGAGGCCGACCTGGACGGTATCGGAGGCAAAGGGAAAAAGAGCAGTGTCGCGAAAGCGTCCAAGACATCGCAACGAGGAGGCGACAGCCTAAAAAGAGAAAAGAAAAACTTCAGCGCAAAGATCTGTGGGGAAACCAGGGAGACAGCCGCGTCCAGATATATTCACTCCCGGTGAAATTGCCTGAGTTCAGTTAAGACTTGCAGTCATGTATGACCTTCGATTTGAGTTAACTTTGAGCATCTACTGTAGAATGAATTCATTCATTCAATTGCTCGACTCGTTTAGGCTGCTTCTCAGACTTGATGTCTGAAAGTACGTGAGGTTTTCCTGAAGTGTGTTGCACCCAAAGTTGACATGAAATCTATGCTGAACCTGTCTGTTCTCACAAAGACATTCTTTACAAACTGAAATAGAGTTCTAGGACAAACTCTGGACTTCACAACGCAAGTGGTAGTATTTAATGGCTTTAAATGGCAGTTTGGTTCTGAACCCTTTAAACTGACCACATTAGTACCTTTTTTTCTTTCTCTTCACTCTCTGCCTCATTTGCACACACTCACACTCACTCATTTTTTTATATGTCACTTAACCAACTCACTAATCCATCAAGCCCTGTCCTGCTACAGCTCCAGCACTGCGCTTTTTGGTCCAGTTTTTATGAAAGACATGAGCCACTGCACAACCTCGCCACTTACAGATTCCTTCTCTCACTCTTTTTTTCCCACTTTATCTCACTGCAGTCAATTAAATGTTCCAGGTGCTCAGCTTTGGAATTAAGTGAATTTCTCCTTCATGTTATTTTTTTAAATTCATGCTTAGTTTTGCAGAGCCATTCATCCATCATGTATTTTGGTTTTAATGACACTTATTCAACATAAATTGATTGCTCACACAAGACCAAACATCCTTTTGCTACTTTTGAAAAGATACTAATGGCCCTTATTTATTTATAACATACACATATAGGCCTACAATCCCATATTCAAAAAAGTTGGGATGTTGCATAAAATTTTAATAAAAACATGTAATGATTTGCAATTCATTCGTGACCAAAGTTTAATCGAATGAAGTACAAAGACTGCATATCAGATGTTGAAACTGTGAAATTTTAATGTCTTTCTTTTTTGGAGAAAAAAAAAAACTTCATTTTGAATTTGATGTCAGCAACACTTTTCAAAAAGGTTGGGACGACTTTTCAAAAACACTCTGTAAGTGTATGGGAATTGAGAAGACCAAATGCTGTAGTTTTGAATCCAAAATTATTTCACATTCATGCTTGATGTAAGATTTCAGCTGCTTAACACTTTGAGGCCACCCTTGTCATATTTTTTGTGTCATAATATTCTCCGAATGTTTTCAGTGGGTAACTGGTCATGGTCCGCTGGCAGGCCAGTTAACACCTGGACTCTTTGACTATGGAGCCATGATCTTGTAATATGTGCAGAATGTGGTTTGGCATCGTCTTGCTGAAATAAGCAAGGCCTTCTCTGAAAAAAGACATTGTCTGAATTGCTACATATATCACTCAACCTGTTTATATCATTCAAAATAATTGTTCTCTTCACATATTTGCAAATTACCCATGCCCTGTCCTTGAATGCACCCTGCTGCCATTGCGAATGCTGACTTTTGAACTGTGCACTGATAACAATCCTTCCCTTTCTTCTTAAGCCTATAGAGGAAGCAGTGTGTATGATTTCAAAAACAAATTTAACATTTTGTTTGATCAGACCACGGGACAGATTTCTACTTGGCCTCAGTGCGTTGTAAATGAGTTTGGACTCAGAGAAAGTGATGGAATTTCTGGATCTTGTTTTCTATCATTTAATTTTTACATGGTAGTTTTTTAACTTGTAGTATTTGCAGATGCAGCTATGGGTTGTGTTCACTGACAGTGGATTTCAGAAGTGTTCCTGTTCCCATGCAGTGATTTCCACAACAAAATATATTTGTTTTTAATGTTGTGCCACGTGAGGGCCTTCAGATCATAGTCATTTAAATTTGCTTTTTGACCTTGTTCTATTAAAATACAGAGATTTCAGTAACACTTTACTTGAAGGTAGCGTCATAAGAGTGACATGACACAGTCATGAACGTGTCATAAACATTATGTAAATGTCATAAATGTTGTCATTAAGAGTCATTCGGTTTTTGAGACGACAAGTTGACATTGTTTGGGTTGTCTTGATTATGACAACTTGGTCATAAGAGTGACATGACACTGTCATAACTGTTACATGACACATGTAACAGTTATGACAGTGTCATGTCACTCTTATGACGGTACCTTCAAGTAAAGTGTAACCGAGATTTCTCTGGATCTCTGAATCTTTTAACAATATTGTGCATCTTTGATGATGAAATCCCCTAATTCTTTGCAATTTTGGGCCAAGAAATGATATTCTTAAATTGTTGAGCTGTTTCCCATGCAGTCTTTCACTGATTGGTGAAGCCCTCTCCATCTTTACTTCTGATGGGCTCAACCTCTCCGGGATGCTTTTTTTTTTGCCAAATCATATTATTGACCTGTAGCCAGTGAACCTAATTTGCTGTGATATGTCCAACCAGGTGTATTTTTTAAGCATCATATAACTTTTCCAGTCTTTCATTGCCCTTGTCCTGGATTTTTTGAAAAGTGTTGCTCAGTAAAATTCAATATAGGAAGACAGTTTTCAAAAAACAATCAAACTTCTCAATTTCAACATTTCATATGTTGTGTTTGCATGATTTAAAATTAAATATAGGTTTTAAAAGATTTTCATATAACTTCATTCTGTTTCTATCCACATTTTACACAGTGTCCCAACTTTCTGGGAACCGAGCTTGTATTTGAAGGCTGTCTTATTTATTTTGAAGTTACCAAGCATTGAACATAAAATTGATGTATATTGTCCTGGAAAGAAACTGTTCAGTTACAGAACTGCAGCAGTAATAATGTACATGCATGTATGCAGAAACTTTAATAAAATACTGAAGTGTACCTATAAAATGAAGACCATTGTGTGATTGCACACAGCTGCAATAATTCCCTGGACTTCATTTCTTTATTTATAATTTGAATAATATCTTGATACAATTACCATGATTAGACTATGTTCACCATTTTCAATTTTCATCAAATATTACTGCCATTATTATTCACCTCTTCTGACTGTCTGAATCACTCGTCGAGTCCATTATTTAGTCAATGTTAAGCCTTAATTGCTGGTTATTACGGGCACTCCCTCAGTCTAAGTACTATGTGAAATGTCTGTCCTTTCCTGAAAGGGTTATTTCGCATTCTGTGTCACTCATGGACTTGGCACCACAGCCTGGGTCTTCGAGTGTCTGACAAACATAAAAGACAACAAATGTCGCTGGTATTATATTAACGCCGTCATGATGTGCTCAGGTCGAGGTGCAGGAAATTTTCATCCCCTAATGAGAAAACCAGGGTGGAGCGCTTCCTTTGGCACAGCATGTAACACATAAATATCCTCTTTTGGGTCACAGGATAAAATATTCATTAGGATTCAAAAACGGCATGAAAGCGGTCAAGGTGTGCTGACAAAATTATTTTCAATTATTTTTTTTCGTTTGAAGAGATAGCCTTGAAAAAATGTCATAATATCTTATTGTATTGAAATATAATGTATCAGCTATCTTTTGGTAGAATATCATATAATCTGCTCCTCTAATATATATAATATATTTATATATTTATATTTCTAATATATTTATATTTCTGAAAATGTCTGCAGAGCAGTACAAATGATGCTCAGTGTGACAAGCCAGCTGAACTATATTGATAGTTTTATGGACAACTTGATAATTCAATAGCTAACGTTTAGTGTTCCATTTGACCTCCAGGAGAAAGTAGACATGTGTGTGTTAGTACATTTGATTTATGTTCGAGACATACTGTATACTTTGCTTGTAGTGTAGGTGCCCATGGCAAAACAATTTCTTTTTTGGGAACGATAACATGTTTATTATTACTTGACCTATATACTTTTTGCAAGCATACTGTAAGTGAAAATGTTATGTGTCACTCTGTTTGAAGGAAAAAAAAGTAGCAGAGCTGATGAGTCTGTACTGCTGCTGTTACTAACATCCATCTTGGACAGCTCTGTCTGCAACTTCAGACTGTTCAAGTTCACCAAGAGACCTTGTCGAGGGGAGGTACTCCAAGTGAGAGAACGACACTCCAAAAACAATTTTATGACTCCCATTTAATGTACAGAAAGTATATTAAACACAAAATATAATTTAATAACATAAACAGTAGGCCTACAAGTAAAAATATCCCAGAACCTGCACCCGTATAATGTGTGTAGTATGACATGCATAGTGCAGAGGTAATACGTATGTGCAGCTTTTATTGTATGAATTTTTAAAATTGAGTTTAATCCCATTAAGAAAACCATTAAATGTTGAGATTAAACCTACAGACCCATACATGGGTCTGTCAAATGCAGCTGTTATATTCAAACCTGTGGACTTTTGGAAATATTTTAAATTCTAGTGAAGATCCTAAGGTTTCCAGTAATACCAGATATGTTTGGCTGAATTCCTGGGAAATATGAATAAAACATTTATAACATTTGGATATTTCCATTTGGTGTAATGCTGAGGCCATTAAAACATGACTTCCTGGGATTGAATATTTCCCCCTGTTTAGTGTAATGTAGCCTCAGTGAAGTGCTGCACCCAGCAGATACATTATATGTATGTGACATTGTCCTACATTATGGAAAAATACTTTTTCTTACTTAAAACATACTTATGAGAAAACATAAATCAAAAGTTTGAGCTCAAGGGGCACTTGTGAGTGCGTATGTGCATGAGTGAACGGTTTGTGTGAGTCAAGGAACAACCATTGGCTGCATGTGTTTGGGTGTGTATCTGTGTGTGGGAGTGGTGTGTGAGCGTGTGCAGTATGTTGTCTGTGTGTATGACTCAGGAGATGAGCGTGTGCAGCATGTCCTTTATGCGTGTATGTATCTGTGAGTAAGCTGCTCGTGTGTGAGGAGTGTGGGTAGCGTGTGCCTGTGCAGATTTGTGCGTGCGTGTGTGTGTGTGTGTGTGTGTGTGCACATGCGCATGAATGTGTGTGTGTGTGTGTGTGTGTATGAATGTACGTTAGCCGCACATGAGACTCAGAAGAAAAGCAAGTGTGGCCTGTCATCTGTGTGAGCGTGTGTGTGTGTGTGTGTGTGTGTGTATGTGTGTGTATGGGCGTGCAGTGTTATGTTTATGAATCAGTAGACGAGCATGAGCAGCATGTGTCTGAATGTGATGGTGTTTATATGTATGTATTTATGTGAGCAGCATGTGTGTGTCTCAACAGGCGAGCATGTGTACTGTGAAGCATGTCATCTCTGTGTATGTCTGTTTGTGTGTGTGTGTGTGTGTGTGCACGTGTGTGTGTATGGACAGTGTGTGTGCAACTCTGCAGGCAAACGTGTGTCGTGTGTCATCTGCGTGTGTCTATATGTGTGTCTGTGTGCGCACAGTGAGTGTGTGTCATAGCATGTGTGCAGCTCAGTACACAAGCGCGAGCAGTGTGTGCATATGTGTGTGTGTGAGGGTGTTTGCGCGCATAGTGAGCGTGTGTGATGGCATGTGCGCGGCTCAGTACACAAGCGCGAGTACTGCGCGCGAGTGTGCGTGTGCAGCCGCTGAGAGGAGCCCTCCCTATCAGGACACACATCTCTGGCACAGGTCTCCTAGCCATGCGCCACCCCGATGCGCTGGCCTCAGTGAAGCGTGCTTCTGCCGTGATGCTCCCTCTGCCCCAGACGCTCCGGCCGGGGGGTAAGGAGGCTGCAGGGGTTGGGGAGAGCAGAGCTTTCCCACGCTCGCAGCGCACAGCCCTGGCCCTGCCTGCACATTCCTGGGCTGCCTGCGCTCAGTAAATGTTTGGACAGCCTTGAACAAATAACACACCTTGAAAGGCGCAAGCACAGCCTCCCTCGCTCCCACTCACACCCTCACTGCCGCTCCACCTCTGCCAAACCCCAGAGCACAATCTTTACTTCCTGCGACTAACTCCTCAGCCACTTCTGTTTATCAATCATTTACACACACATACACACGCGCGCACACACACACACACACACACAGACACAAATATATCCTTTTCTCTCTCTCTCTCTCTCTCTCTCTCTCATTTGCGGTCTCACTCACTGGTTATCATAAAACCATATTAAATGAAAGTATTCAAGATATATTTGGGTTGGTTAGAGTTATCTCTTCACTAATCTAGCAACTGTATGAACATTTATGACGCGGAGACATCGGCATTTGGCAAATGGCAAACTTGGCAAATGCCGATGTCTCGGTGATGTATTCCCAATTAGCAAACGCTCTCCATAATATGTCTCGCGGATACAACTTTATTCATCGTGCCGACGTCGGCGAGACGTATGTGTGCTGTCTGGGTTATGATGAAACTACCATCTTGATGTTAACCAAAGTAACATAACCATACCTATCAAAATGACTCACAGCAAATTAGCTAGTGTTGATTTAACACCCATAAAGTGTTTATATGTGTCCACACTGTGCAGTGTAAAATTAACACTTCTGAAAGTGTTACATTTTTAACACTCAGTTTGTGTTGGTTTAACACTATTTGTTGTTAAAAATGGCGATGGCTGGTTTGGAAATTTTTCTTCCGGATTGGTTTTACACCAATATTGTCAACACCCTGATTTAACAACTTTACTTTGACAAAAGCACCACGCGCAGTGTTGTTTTAAATCAATGTGGTGTTAATACAACACCAACACTCTCTATTTAACCCTGACACTGAATTTTAACACTCCCATATTTGACGTGTATAAATTAACCCGGAGCATTTTTTTAGTGTCACGCCATGCAAACTAACAGGTGGTAGTAACTGAGCGCTCATAACATCAACAGAGACAAATATTTCTCTGCAATACAGGTTTTATGGACTGTACGTTTCGTTACCATGACCGGTTGTGTCCAAATTAAAAACAAGTGAAAAAAGTTATCTTCAAATGAGGTTCAGGTTCATACACCTTTTGTTGAATGTCTCCTGATATTATTTACTTTTACATATTTAAGACACAAACACTGGCAACAGTAACTTAGCTACGTTAGCCGCAGCGCTACAGCCATATACAACAGACTATCACATTAGGTAGGCTTATGCAGTAAAGCAACACAAAATAGTAAAACCCATAGCTTCCACATCTGTCGTTGAGTCACGGAGAGTACCGATCCAGGCTTCATCCTCAGATATTTCACAAAGCCTGCTTTGTCCTGGCCCAGTTTAAGAAAGCAATCATTGGTGAAATGATGAGTGCACACATACAACACTTTGGGAATGTTTATGGGTACACTTTCACTAAAAATAACATCAATCCTCTGAGTCTTCATGCGCTCAGATGATAGGAGTAAAAATATATGTCTGTACTCATTATTGCAGCCTACAACATCGCAATTGCCATGCTTTGATCATGGCTTTGCCATATTTGTGCTATGAGGGAACAAAAATAGCCGCAGTGCAATTTCAGACAGCAGAGCTCATCAGCCTAAGGGAGTGTCAAGGGGAGTGTCACCAACCTGGGAGGAGGAGTTATTTCCCTCCATGTTATCATGGAAGGAAGATCTCTGATTTGCCTGTTTGAGCACACATTTTCTGAAAGGTGCAGCAAGCAATAGAGAAAGAGGGCAGAATTTTCTCATGTCTGTGGGTGTCCAGGCAAGCTAGTGGACATATTACTGCTAGAAAACAATGGTAAAGTGAATTTTGCATAATATAGGACCTAAAATATTATTTGGGTGAACTGTCAATGCCGTAGGCTTTTCATCTTCTGTAGAAATATCACTCTATTCTAAAACATTTCCTCTAGAAAACTCTTCTGGACTACTATTTAGGCCTAACTCAACTCCATAATCCATAAGAAATACCTATATCAAGGTCTGTTGTTTTGATTGATGTTTTTCACGTGATGATGAGAGAAATCAAACTGGGTTGCAATGCATTCACAACGTTTGCCTTGTGCAAGCGATCGTAAACAATGAATTTCTTAAGGAAATCACATCAAATTAAAGGAGGCAAACTAGTCTGACAGTAGACGAACATTTCCATGTTTGGGTATCATCGTAGGGAGCTGATTCTTAGCTTTCGTTAGATGGATAACACAAAAATCCGTAATCTGAAAAAAATGCAATCCTGGAAAGTTTAATAACCATTCACAGTGCTGAGGGGAAAGAGTTAAAGGTAGAAAGGTCATTGCAAATCAATGCAGAGTTCTTCCATGTGATCACCCCTAGCCCTATGATTCGCACTCAATCATGATTGGAGTGGTCACTTCCAGGATGACAATGGACCAAGCCTCAAAGGTAATAAGGGGTCACTAAATGGTTTTATGAGTATGAAAATAATCCTGAGCATGTCACCACTTTCACAGTCATCAGATCTCAAACCAATTGAACTCATATAGGGGATTTTGGGACAATTTGTTAAACAGCGCTGCGCAACCGTCACCTTCATCAAAACGCCAAATCATGGAATATCTCTTGGAAGAAAGGTACTCTGTGGTAAGGCTGTCGTGGTTTGGGAGGTGTGCATGTGTTCAGGACTTATCTTTGAAGCTTTTGTCCCGTTCGTTCTTTTTCAATTAGATTCTTTACCCAGCTGGCTGATTGAACTTGGGCGGCGCCTCCCCGGACTCTATATAAGCTGGAAGTCTGCCACGCCTCTTCCGCTAGAGTGTCTGTTTGTAGTTATGCACTTTAGCCGAAGATATCTGTAGTAAGGATTTATATGCCTTTGAATCTTTTCTACTTTGTGTCGCACTACTGAAGGTGCCTTGTCTTTCTCGGCTCTCCAAGATACTTCTCCTTTTTTTCTCTCTTGCTTTGGTTCCGTTTTGTCGGATGTTTGGATGTCCTTTTGGAAGCGCGAGGAGTGTCCCTGTCATATGGTCTGTATTATTCTCAGTATTTATATTGTGTCCGTGCTGCTCTATTTCCCTCTTGCCGTTGCACTTGGCCTCTCATTTCCACCGGCCATTACAAAGGCGTGCTGAAGCTAATCTGGCAGCTTGTGGTGGCCCAACACCTTACTAAGATTGTTTGTTGATTTGTCAATTAAATTGTCACCTGTCCATATGTATGCTTGCGATTTTCAGTATCTCACTTATGGTGACAGAAATACTCAATGGTGGCATTAAAACATAAAAATATGCAATGATTTATAGTTAATAGTAGAGCAGGTCTCAGAATATAAAAAAGTTCTCGAAAACAAACAAGATCCAAACAACAGCAGTATACAAGACAGCTACATTTTATGGTGCTTAGTTTTCTGTAATTTCATTTTTGTTTTTTTTTTTAAACATTTCATATTCTGTTTCGAGATTTCCTTGGCTCGGTAGTTGATAGTATTGCTATGTGGATCAGCTGTTGATCAGAATCTTGGAGACTGGGGGCTAATTACTAAGTGAGAGCAGCTGTTTTGCATTCTTCTCTTGTCCAATCAGGGTGTGTCAACTCTTGTTCAGTTGGGATTTAGAAGGGCAGAGGATATTGGACCTGTTTGATTTCTCGTCCTATGTTTGTTTCTCGTTTCTGGTATGTTTACTCTTATAAGTCCTCTTGGACTTTGTTTTGTGATTTTGTCATTTTTGAAAATTTGTGTTAGTAACAAATTGGAGTTGGAGCATGAAAAAGTCTATATGTTTTCCAGGTTGTGCAGGTGTGGGAGAGCACCTATACTCCACTGGCTAGCTGAAAAATCCATTTGAAAAACCTGACATATGCTTTTAACATGACTGCCTTTACCCCCTGAACTCGTTCGCCTTTTTTAAAAGTTCAATTATAAGTCGGTCCAATCTGTGGAACTGTTTTTGTCATAATAAGAACAAAAAATTAACTTTCAGGTGGAAAGGGAAAACATGATACAAATTTTTAATTTGATCTTACTCTCTGAATGTCATTAGCCTCACAGCATAATTGCTGAAGTTATATTTTTGCCTGTTCTTTTGTGTTGGCAAAATGTCTTTTTTTCCTGTTGTCAAAACCTTAAAAAACAAATCCAATCTCTTAAATAATAATAATAATAATAATAAACATTAAAAATCAGAAAGGCAATTATGCTATCAAAATTATGACATGTTGATCTGCAATTTCAAAGGATGCTGTAATATTTGGGGAGGAAAAAGCAGAAAAAGGACATAAATGGGAAAATTAGCTACTTGATAGAAAACTACTAGAATACCAATGTTATTTGAGATGCATACCCTGGTTAAATAATAAGGCAATACAATTTTATTCAAGTGTAGGGGAAGATGAGTTTTGTTTTGTCTCAATGTCTAGGGCAATTTCAATGAAAAATATAAACGTGCAGCATTTTATTCTTTGTATTATTCAGTAGTTTTAGTCAAATTAGAATTTGTAAACTTTTTTTATAGATATGCCAAGGAATAATCTCATTTGAATCAACTGTATTTAAATACACAAAACGACCAACTTGAGTTTGTTGAACTACAGCAAATGTCTATAGCTACATGAAATGAAAAGTTTTTATTCAAGTAGTTGCTTATTGATTGTCTTTGATGAAGAATCTGTTTATTTTACGTGGAGGAAATAATTATTAGGCTCCTCTGACTCTCACATACTGTTGGCTTGTTCAGAAAAGCTATGCTTCAAATTGAAAGACCATTTCAGTCGTAATGTACGACAAACAGAAAGTCCAAACCAATGACTACATTTTAAAGTTTCAGCATTTTCAGAACAGCATTAACCACATCTTAAAAGCCCTGAATGGAATAGCCCAACATCTATTATTTTTTAACTGAGTTAATTCTGTACTTGATGTAGCATCCAATTTTTTTCCAGAGCCAGGACACTTACGTCAGATTTAACCATTTATTGCAGGAGTTTAAGTTTGGTGGTGACTCGGCTTGAGTGATGCTCTGGAACAATTTGAGCAAGCATGACACAGACAGTCCCTGAGATCACAAACCCCCTGGAATAGCCTGAGATTCTTCTGAATTTCGTTAACGTTTCTGAACATAATATGAAGAAGTGCTGCTTGCGAGGAACAATAATAATTACAAAGAAGGAGGCAGGAGAGAAAGTGAGAGTCGTGATGCAGATTTCTTAGTAAACCTGAGTAGGAGCGGTATAGAGGGCACAGAGCCAGATAAATGAATGAACACTGCCTTGGTTGTGAAAGCTCACCACCTGGGTGGGAAGGGCGAAAGTTAAGCACAATTACATAGAAACAGGCTTGCGACCAGCTTGACTCCCAAGCCTAACTGAACTTGTGTTAAGGCTCAATTTTTGTTCATTCTTAAAACAACTCCTTTGAGTTTTGGGGCCACTTTTTATTGTGAAATTTGTGGGAAGTGGGAACATTTCTAAGGTTTGCTTTGATGTTGCTTATTGCTTATTCCTTTGGGCCATGGCAAAAAGTCGCAGTTCACTTAACTGTCCACTCATCATGGAATAGAATATGGCTCTGCCAATTCACAAAACATAGCTGTAAATTCATCAGTCAAAGGCCTTGCCTAATATTGCATTTTAAATAGCCTCATTTGTTAGCCTAATGTTTTATTTGTTTATAGAACTTACCTATGGCAATATAAGACACAGCTGTAATTCTATGCGAGGCAGATATGATTCCTTTTAGAACATCTTTTTCTTATTTTGTTTCACATAAACCTGTTTTTCCATATGATTTAACTTCACAGTTCATATGTAACATAATTTCCCAGCGCTGAATCACTCCTTTATAAATTTTCCCCTTGCGCACACACACACACACACACACACACACACACACACACACACACACACACACACGCACAGGCCCTGAGGTCTGGCAGCAGCTGTGGAGCTCTTTTCTCCCACGCATCAGAACTCTGGACAGGGTAACTCGCAGTGCTCAGGCAGTGTGGAGTTAAACGTGCCTCTGTATTGGCGGTGGGGAGGAGGACGTCCCTCGCTGTGCATACTTGTGTAATTAGGCCTTTCTGCTCAGCAGTTTTCGCAGCTGCGACGATATTTGGATGTCGCCCCCCCGATTCTCACGGTCTCTCTGCCAGCGCTGCTCTGGTCTCAGGGGGACAGCTAAGGCTGGGGTCCACGTGTCGAGGAGTGGGCAGGAACGGGAGGCGAGGGGTTTACTCCAGTTGCCGAACCAGGTCAAGGTCATGGATGTTCTAGATCACCAGGGGATTACCCGCGGGACTTTCCCATCGCTGAATGCGCATAAAATGGCCCCTACAATATTATTTCATAGTTTTGGGTGATACCGTGTTCCCTATTAGAAATCTCATCAAAAGTAATTCATGATTTGCTTTTCAGTTGACACTGTTAATTAACATCAGTGGCATCAACATCACTGGCCTAATGAAAGGTAGCCTAATGGTTTTGATAGGAGAGCAAAGTCACAAAGATATTAAGGATGTAAAGTGTCTGACAGTACGTCAGAATTGTGAAGACTCACTCCCTAGTGTGTTTTACGTTTACAAACATGTCAGAAATCCATGGTAGTCAGACTTATTTTGTCCCCCTGTGCATAAAATTCCATTTATAATCTACCCTGCTGTATAAGGTAGCAACAGTATTTGTACCTTGTATGAACCTTGTGGATTTTCTTCAGGAAGGATGCAGTTTTCTTCCCATTACATTTTTTTTTCCAACAATTTTTTTTTTTCAACTGTATATAATAACTGGTTAGACCACCACTGTCCCTTTCCCCTATAATGATAGCCTACTCTCGCTACCCTATTTATACCCATAAACTGAGGGGTTGTAGAAGCAATGCTTTTTTCTCTCTGAAATCATGCATCCGTTGCCACTGTTTAGTCCAATGTAAACATTAGTAAATGTGTTATTGAGAGACCGTGCTTTGCCGAGCTGAGAATTCCATACACAATTACTGTACAGAGTTTAGAGCGAGGGTTATACACAGGACAGCTACAGTGCTCTTTCTGATTAATGACTCTGTAGCTGTCTTTGTTATCATTGTCCTTTAACTGACCTGCAGGACAGATTTTTTACTGATAAATGTGAAAGTTTTACATCCTGCCCTGCTGGGTTTACTGAGGCACAAGTATTGTTGTCATTCGGATTTTGTAGGAAGATTGCATGCCGTTGTGATGGTAGTTTTTTAAAAAAATATACTCTTGTTTTTTGTCTGATGTTTTGTGCATTTCCGTGCATCTTGTTAAGATTGTTGTCTCTTGCATTACCACCATCTGCTTTTATTTTTATCACCCTCGAG
Organism: Gymnothorax reevesii; assembly: GCA_029721435.1. Classification (NCBI taxonomy): domain Eukaryota; kingdom Metazoa; phylum Chordata; class Actinopteri; order Anguilliformes; family Muraenidae; genus Gymnothorax; species Gymnothorax reevesii. The sequence continues at coordinate 55,642,110 of CM056585.1, forward strand.
AGGCCACTGTCACCCTGAATTATGAATAGACATTATTAAACCCACGGCTCAGGTTCCCTTCGGAAAAAAAAATATTTATATCTCGACGGGATTCACCTGGATGAATAGACAGCAATTAATGGCTATGTGCCGGGATGTTCCATGGAAGAGATGATAGCTCACTCCATAGTCTCCAAAGTCTATCTTTACATATTGGCCCAATCCCAATCTCCACCCTAAAGCCTTAAGCCCTGAACCCTCATGGATTTACTGACATCAGCTGGTGAGTGCTTGAGTTTCTGAGGCTGCAAAACCTCAAAATGGTATAAATAGGAATGGGTAGTACTTTGCAACATATCATGTTACATTGATGACACCCAACCGATACACACCATTGAGGGTTTGAGATTTTTTATCTTATCTTTTTTAACTTCTATGCCAAGTAGACATATATTGGACTGACGGCGTGATCTGAATATCCTCCAGACTTTTGCTGTAAAGACAGGACAAGAGAAAGCCCAATTGAAGAGCCCAGAGCTAGAAGTACAAAAGTACATTAAAAACTCACATTTTCACACACTGTGAGATATGGATGAGAAAACAAATTGTACTGCAACTTAAGTCAATTTTCTGAATTTTCTCAAAATCGAAGTTTTGTGCTTTTACACAAAAGTACTTTTAGCACTTTTGACTTCATCAAATTACAATTGAATTGTTTTTCTCAAAACAGAATCATTTACCACTTTACTCAGATATAGACGCCGGTGTCCGTAAATTCTGAAATTTAATTTCTAAATAATTCTGTCTTGCTTCACTGGAATTATTTTCCACAGTCTCTGTAACATAAATACTGAGTTTTAAAGCCTAAATAGGCTCATGCAAAACAGGAAAAATTGGCATTTTTGGTATTCTGAGCAAAGGGGCTAAGCAAAAATGAAAATAAATTGTTGATAAATAAACTTGATTTGTTATAAATGTGTACTTTTTGCTAATTTCATGCGTCCTATATTTTTCTTGTTCTTTGGTTGCTCCATCTGTTCTGTTTGTTTGTTTGCCTATATTTTCCTTTTTACGGTTCCAGGCTTCTCCCAGTAATCCTGATTTTTTAAATTACAACACTCTCATTTGCTGGTAATTCCCTAAGGCAAAGCCTGCAGAAATACTAACTTGCAAAAAGAGTTCATAATGGGCTCAAAACGTCCGAGAGAGCCCTCCACATTTCACGATTTCACTGATGGACAGTCCTCAACCCTCGCAAACTATGCAGGAATATCCCTCAAAGTCTGTTAGTCCATGAGTGCATTAGAGTAACCAGTGGTTTATGATTGGGGGAGACAAGATGATTTTGACCTCTAGAATACATTTTATGTTTTCATTAATGTCTCACTGCTCATTATTGGGGGGACAAAATTGTGTGATTTCAATATTGGGAGGGATGCATCCCCCCATCCCCTCTTAGATTATGCCCTTGCGTGAGAGTGGAAGTAAGGATTGGACCATAATGTGGCGAGCACTTTCACAAGTGTACACTGACATGGAAAAATACACATTAGAGGGTGAACTCAGGACTGTGTGAGTGTGTGTGTGTGTGTGTGCGGGTCGGGAGAAGAGTGGAGAGTAGGTGCGTAGTCCTCCCCTAGCACCCTTCTCAGCTGTCCTGCGGCATACCCCCCTCCATTTGCTTTGCATTAGCTGAAGAATGCTCCTTGGGCTGCCTGGGAAGAGTGTGGTTGAAACCAGCTCATGCAAGTTGTGAGTTATTAACATTGCTGATATGGGGAGCTTTCCCATGAGTACATTAGCAGCTGCTGCCGGCACCCAAAGTCTCTCAAAAAGCAGCCCCCTACACTATGGAGAGGGAGAGAGGTGGATGGGGAGGTAGGTACAGGTGGGACTATTTATTATTATTATTATTATTATTATTATTATTATTATAGTTATGTCTCCCCCCCACTCCCCCGAATGAGAGGGGAGACATTGTTTTAGGCCCGGTTCCCCTTCGCATTTGTATTCGCGTTCCCACTTCATTTCCTGAGCTCCAAATCTGTTTGCATGATGTTAACGAAGCTTTGCACACTTATTACTCAGGCCCGGAAGTGGAGCCTTTTGGTATGTGCCTGTCAGTCTGTCCACCTGTCCATCCATCCGAAGGGTAAGCCAGAGAAGGGGGCCAGGGTGGGGGGGGCCTTTCTACGGGTAAAAACACATTCTAGTTGTTATTGTTATTATTATTACCTTTATTTAAACTCAAAGTTCACTGAGGTTTCCCTCATTTACGGTGATGTTAAGTGACAGACGAGTCAAAAGCAGCAACACTTGATTAAATAAGCACCAGCAGCCGGTGTTTTTTGAATTAGTGGGACAAACAGGGAAAATTATGGTAAACAAATGTAAAACAAATATAGAAACAGGTATAATAACGCAAAACACATCTAAAAACAACGATAAAACAGATTATGCTAAAACACACCTACACCTTGATACACAGTAGTTTGTCATCATGGTATTGAACTGAGCCTGATGGGAAGAGAATCAATCTTTAAAGTGTGTTGAAGGTTGTTCACAGAATACGGAGCACAAATGGAAAAGGCAGACTTTCCAAGGTCAAAGCATACGCAGGGGGCTTTATAAGCTGGTCATGAGAGCTAGTTGGATAGGGGGCAGAGTTCCAATTCAGTATTTTTAGATATAAGATGGTAACTCACTAATGAGCCTGAAACCAATCCTTAAAAGTGCCTTAGACACATGATAATTATAATTTTGTATCTACTGAGTGAAGCCTAGACTTGAGATAAGTGAAAGGAGTTGAAATCTAAGATAAGGAGTGTTAGCAGGCCAGGTTAACCCCTGCGTTGCACAGGTATCAATTGAGGACCACAGCAAGAAGGTCGTGGGTTCGAATCCGGCCTGGGGCCTTTCTGTGTGGAGTTTGCATGTTCTCCCCGTGTTCGCGTGGGTTTTCTCCGGGTACTCCGGTTTCCTCCCACAGTCCAAAGAAATGCATATCAGGCTAATTGGAGACACCAAATTTCCCATAGGTATGAGTGTGAGAGTGAATGGTCTGTGAATGGTGGGTGCGTCCTGCGATGGATTGGCAAGCTGTTCAGGGTGGGTCCCTGCCTTTGCCCATAGTCAACTGGGATAGGCTCCAGCTCGCCCCGTGACCCTAGTGAGGAATAAGCGGGTATAGAAAATGGATGGATATAGTATTTTTTATAATATATAGTATTGTCTATTGTTATAATATTTTATATATTTAATATTTTTTGCATATTTTTTCTGTTCTTTTTCTCTAAGATTGTTTTGAATTTTTAATTCATCATTTCTCCACAGCATGAAAATGTCACTCTGATCATTTTTTCCATTGTGGTCTTCAATTACATATAGTTATATTTATTTTAAGAGCATATATTGACCAAAATACCAAAATGAGCCACTCTTTAATGTAAATATAATATGGCAAAATTACGCGTAGCCCACAACTGCAAATTAATAAACCTGATGCTTTAGGCCAGACTTTATGCAGACTTGTAAGCTAATGAGATGAGTTTTATCTTGAAAGAAGATTTAAAGGCATCAATCTATCACCCTGAAATAGCCTGGCTATCTCAGTTAGCAGGATAACTGTGGCTTTTCAGCCAATTTAATTTGGTTTTCAGTATGCAGATCATGGTCAATGGACTTTTCATTAGAAAAATAGTTCACATTGGATGAAGGGAAGTGTATATTCAGCAGAGCACTTACGGAAACCTGTATGACACAGTTGATATTAACATTCGTGAGATCTCCCATTTTGAATAAAAGCAACGTTAAACTACAAAAGGCTTTGGAGTAAACGTTTTTGAGCCATTACTTTTTAGAATGTGGGAACTCTTGTACGCTAAGCAGATACTCCATTACATTGCGAGACTATACTGGTGACTTTCTTTGGACAGAAGAACATTGCAGGGGGCGGTTCGGGGGTGATCTCATTACATCCTCGTATTTACTGAGCAGTTATCCTGCTTTTCCAGGCAAAGAGGCATTGTTTTCAGAGCAGGGACATAATATATACAGATTAATTTCCTCATCGTCTGTCAAAGGAAGCACATGCATTGTATGAGCTTTCAAAAACCAGACCGGGCAAAACTTCTTCAAGAGCACACCTTGGGGTGTGGAAGTTCTGGGGGAAAGTGATTCCACCGTGGATCCAGATGACGGTGATCGATAAACCAGATTCCACTGCAGGTCATCTCTCAATGACACGCTTGGCAGCAATGGATTGGCCTAACTGCATTAATAAAGGGAAGTTTGAAGAGGAAGTCTTGCCAATAAACATTGGAATTGGCTCAACTCTAGTCACTCTCTTTTTCCAAAACAGCCCTATGGCAAAAGCCAGGCATTAAAGGCAGGAGCACCATGGATAATGCATGTGCATTTAAGCTAAAGGACATAAAAAAAAAATCTGGCTGGTCATCATCTGCGCCTACCCCCAAAAAACCCTGCAGCTTCCGATTTTAAAAATAAAAAAATTTTTGAAAAAATTTGTTAAAAATCGTGCCAAAAAGAAAGTGATAAAAATGCCCTGAATACCATACCTGTAATGGATGGTAAAATTGAGAGGCCAATTGCAGCGACCAGAGAGAAACAAGCAGCACGGACACAATACAAACACCGGGAAGTACTCGCGCTTCCAAAGGATGTATAATAGTCTGAAAACAAGGAAGCAACGCGAGCGAGATAAAAGGGAGAAGAATCTCGGCAGCTGAGAAAAACAAAGCACCTTGATATTGCGACAAAAAGACCAGAGAGAATAAAAAGTAGAAAAGGGAAAATTCCTAAATAGGAAGGAACTCTAATAATAACTGGAAGATATAAAGTCACACAAATCCTGACTAGAGATATCTTGGGCTATAGTGCTTAGCTGCAAACACTCTAGCAAAGAAGGCGTGGTGGACTTCCTGTTAATAGAGTCCAGGGAAGCGCCGCCCCAGTTCAATCAGCCAGCTGAGTAAAGAATCCAACTGAAAGGGAATTCGATATTGTCCCAGGACAAAAGCCACAAAAAAAGTCCAAAACACACACACACCTAACAAACCATGACAAGACCCCCCCTCTAAGAAACGGCTCCAGACATTCCCAGAGAGCCCCGAGCACGGAACTCTAAGATAAGGGTGGGATCCAGGATCCAGGATCCTCCACAAAAAATGGGAGGGAGGGGTAGGGCAAAAAGGTGAATGGGCTCTGAGCTAAATCATTTCTTCAACTCCTGAAAAGCAGCCTCAGCTGCTGGAGACCAAGCAAATGACGAGGAGGTATTCTTCTTAGTGAGCGCAATAATGGGGGCAGCTACCGCGCTAAAATTACAGATAAATGTCCTATAAAAATTAGCAAAGCCCAAAAACCATTGAACCTCCTTGACGTTGTGAGGGGCAGGCCAATTCCTGACTGCTGCCACCTTGTCAGGATCCATGCAGACTGACCCTTCAGACACAATGAAGCCAAGAAACGAGACGGTCTTAGCATGAAAAATGCATTTTTCAGCCTTGACAAAAAGCTTTGCTTCAAGGAGGGCCTCAAGCACTTGTCTGACATGTTGTTTATGCTCCGAGAGAGTTGAAGAAAAAATCAGAATATCGTCAAGGTAGACAAAGACAAATTTCTCCAACATCTCTCAGAGGACGTCATTAACGAGTGCCTGTAACACAGAGAGGGCGTTAACCAATCCGAACTGCATGACCAAATATTCATAGTCCCGTCATGTGTATTAAATGCCGTTTTCCACAAGTACCAATTTGTAAGCACTCAGGAGGTCTAGCTTGGTAAAAAACGGCGCCTCCTGCTACAGGATCAATAATCAACACAGGATCTCGGGCCTCCATCTTTTTTTGCCCACAAAAAAGAACCCCGCTCTGGCAGGAGACATGGAGGGCCATATAAATCCATTAGCCAGAGCCTCCTGAATATATTGTCGCATGGCCCTTTGCTCAGGCCCTGACAGCGAGCATAATGAACCCCTGGGGGGTGTGGTACCTGGGTAGAGATTGATCTCGCAGTCGTATGTGCGATGAGGAGGATAAGTCGAGGCCCGTTGCTTGCTAAAAATCTCTGCAAGATCAGCATAATCGTTAAGAACATTAGGAGGCAGATAGAAGTTCAGAGCAGCACCCAAATTCTCACCCTGTTTGGAACCTGCCATCTCTGTGACTGATTCCGAGTCAGAGAAATCCTCTGAATCGCAATCCTCCTCTGCTGCCAGTCAAATTGAGGTTCCCACCCCAACCCCTCCTCTGCCCCTTTTTCTATATCAGGAGGGTAGTGGGAGACAACCTCCTCAGAATCACTCCAGGGGTCAGCCTCTCCCATAGGCTGAGGTCCGGGATGACATGCTAAACCCTCCCTGCTGTGGGACCTACAATCAGCGCCCCACTGGACGTCCGGGTTATTCTGACTCCCCCTAAGGTTGTGAGGCCTATGTTCCCGTAGCCAAAAGTGTCCTAAAACGACAGGGAAAACAGGGGAACTGATCAAAAAAAACCAGACTTCCTCAGAATGACCACCAAAAGGGATGAACATAGTCAACATAGTCAATGATTCAGAGACCTCGGTTATAAATCCAGTTCCCAGCAGGAGACTGTCCAAAGATCTTACAGTGCGTGAATGTAAAAGAGGGAGGATGGGAATGGAATGTCTCCGAGCCCACTCCACATCCATAAAACATTCCACGGCACCTGAGTCCAAAAAAGCCTCAATAAATATTCTCTGTCTCCCTACAGTCAATTCTACAGGAATCCAAGATCGGAAGGGAAAATTGGGTCTGTCCCTCTAGCGTCCCCCATACTTCCCGTTTCCCTTAAGCTCAGGGCAACATGGACGGATATGTCCCGGTTTGTTGCAATTATAGCCGATTATATGTCTGGGAACGGGCTTACGAGCTTGGCTCTCATACGAGCCATCAACCTGCATAGGCTCGCCAGGAGTGGAAATTTCAGTGGGAGGAATTGGAGCTGTATGCACGCTGCGAGGAGCACTAACCCCGTTGTCAGCAAGAGCCAATGCAGTACGTTTTTCCCTGTAACGTTCGTGAATGTGATTATCAATTCGCACTGCAGTAGGAAAAAAGAATTCAGAGAAACACAAGGCTTCAATGTAGCCAGAGCGTCCTTAACCTCCTCAGCCAAAGCATGAACAAACACTCATAAGAGGCACTTCTGGCCAGCCTGACTCTGTTGCCAAGGAGCAAAATGAGACTGAAAACTCAACAACACTTTCAGAACCCAGCGTCCTGACAACAAACATCCTGATCAAATACCGATATAATTTCTTTAATGAGAGTCTCCACTGTATTCACGACCGGTGAATTAGATTGAACAAGTGGCCCGTCACAAGTGAGTGCTGTGTCGGTCAACAGGGACAAAATAAATGAAATCCGCGACTCTTCATTCTCGAACCGTGAAGGCTGTGTTTTAAAGAATATTTCACATTGGGCAATGAAATCTTTACATCTTCCTTCCTCGTCTCCATATCTTGGGGGTAACTGGAGTTTTGACTCTCGGGTAAGGTGTATGGATTGTGACTCTGCAACATTCTGTGTGATCTGAGTGGACAAGGCTCTTATACTCTCAGTGAGACTTAAAGGAGACCTAATTTGCTATTTTTCCAAGTTTTCATATTTTCATATTTTGGTCTTTGACTCCCCTAGAGTTCTCCTGATCACGCAAAGTGAAAAAAAGGGTACTTATTTCGCTCATACTGCCATCCTCAAAAAACCCCATATGTAGTTTATTGTAGTCTCTGCCTGAAACGCCTCATTGGGGTTGCTCTTCCGCTATGGCCCCCACTCCCCGTGCCCCCACTGTCTTCTGACTGGCCAGCACTGTGGAGGGCGGGAAGAGGGAGTTGGGCCGGAAGAGGCTGCAGAACGCAGTTTTACGAGTCTGCCATGGAGTCTGCTTCACCAGAATGAAACGAGAGACACGGCTGCCATCTGATAACAAAGCGGTGGGAACATTATACTTGAATATAGATCTAATGAACTGAACTTGTTCTCATAAACGCAGCAGCGAAAGTAGAGGAAGCTGTGCAAAACTCTGGCAGCGCAAGCTCAACTTTGCTATCGGCTACAGTTTTCTACCCGTGAGTACAGCTGCTCTTCTACTAGCTAGGATGCAGGGAAAGCTAGAATCCACCCCATACAGACACATTTGTAGAACGGGTCAGCATACCCAAGTGAAGAACGGAGACCGTAGAAATCCGGTGGGTCCGAGTTTAGAGGGAAACATGAACAGTGAGGAGCAGCTAAAAGTGGACCAACAGCTTATGGACTGCTTCGGTGTGTATTAGGGCCTGCTGGTTCGTGTGCATAGCTGTGGTTTGTTATTAGCGTGGAGAAAGAACAGCTTCCGTGCTGGTGTATGACGGAGGGGCGAAAGCTACAAGCTAAACGGCCTTTCGGTAATTGCCCGTGGTAATGGTTTACTTATTGCTTCGGAATGACCAGCTTTTCCTTGCGAAAAATGGGCGAGTTATGGAGAGTGCGCGAGAGCTAGATAGAGCTCCGGTTATGTCATGAACATAATACAGGTTTTACAGACCGTAAGTTCCGTCTGCGTGAACTGTTGCTTATGTGGAGCTAGCGAATCAATCACCTCTACAGGAAAGAATTTAATATTCAATCGATGGCAATAAATTGTTTGTTATACACGTTATAGCCTGTGAGCTTCCCTATTGCTTTCACCAGTAGCAGCAGTGAGCTTGCCCAGGCATTGGAGATGTATCAGGCTGACCCCAGTCATGGATAAGTAAAGCGATCGTTTCCCAAGCACCCAAAAACGCACCCAAACTTTGCAAAATCTTCGGTCTAACTGCACATCTCCGGTTAGCTTCAACTGTAGTGGCTACAATCAGGCAACGATATGATGAAACTGTCACATTGATGCTTAAACCCTGTTTACACCGGACTTGCGAGCTGGTTGCGACCGAAAAATGGACAAAAATCGCCATCATTCTCACTGACTCTTGATGAGGTTGCAAGTAACTCTCAATAAACTCTCAATGGTCTCAAATTCAATCTATCTGATCTCTTTCACTCTCTATCGATCTTGAAGGGGTTTAAGATTGTTTTGAGCTGTTCAAAAAAATCACATAATTTTTGCGAGTGTGTGCGAGTGGTCAGAAATAAATGCAGATCTCAAAAACAATCGTAATGAGCTCTCATAACTCTCAAGTCACTCTTAACTCGGTCTCACAGGTCTTGATGGACTCTTGATGGACTCTCAAACAGGTTGAATAAATAATCTCCAAATATCTGAATATTTTTCATTATGCGACTATGGCGATCGTTTTTGCGAGCTGAACAAGAGCCCATTGCAATGCCTTCAAGAGCAAAAAAGTCATGGCAAGTGAAATCGCGAGAGCATCAGTGATGGATGGGATCGAAATTTGACCAATGGCGATCAGTGAGAGTGAAACTGCGACTAATGGCAAGCTTCCATGCGACTCTTTCTGAGAGTGGGTTTCCTATATAAAACCATTGTTTTAATCGGTTCATCACTAGCTGCAACGATTGCATCAACAACACAAGACCAAGAGAGACCAAACAAGAGAAAGGAGAGTCATCGTAAATTATGTCGCATAGATCGACTAATTTTTGTTAATATATCTCAAAATGTGGTCTCACTGGAAGCTTGGTGTGAACGTAAATTAGCGATTAGATTGGAGAGTATACAAGAGTATACGAGACTTGTGCGAGTTCATCAAATCCTTGTGATCTCACAAGTCGCAGCAGTTGCCATTTCAGTCGTATTTTGGTGTAAACAGGGCATTACCGAAGTAACACAAGCATATGCATCAGAATTGCTGCATATAAGTTAACCAGGAGCATTTTTAACTAGCAGAGCACGCAAACTAATATGCAGTAGCTGATAATCGGTCATGACTTTCAATGTAATCTGTCGCGGGAAAAATTTGTTTCGTGTCTGGTGTGAAAGCGGCTTGATGTGTATTCTTTGCCTTTGCATTGACTTTGAATGTAGGCTAAGCTATCCTGCGAAAAATTTGTTTCGTGTCTGATGTGAAAGCAGCTATATGGATAGTACATGACAGCTAGAGAGAGCTCGGTTATGTTATGAACATAATACAGGTTTTTCAGACCGTAAGTTCCGTTAGCGCGGACAAGTTGCTTATGTGGAGCTAGCGAGTTGATCACTTTTGCAGGAAAGTATTACCAATTTAACCTCCGCCGTTTTCGGCTTTTTATTAGCCACAATAATTTTCAAAGGGGGATGAAATTATGTCAAGGTAGTGCATTTGTAAACCAGTAGAGCTTCTGCGTTTCGCATTGCTTTCACGGTAGCACCAGAGAGCTTGCTCAGACATTTTTGAAGTATTCGGCTGATCCCGGTCATGTATAAGCCAAGCGATCACTAGCTGTAGTGGCTACAATCGGGCAACATTATGATGAAACTGCCACATTGATGGTTACCGAAGTAACACAAGCATACCGATCAGAATTACTCCATATAAGTTAACCAGGAGGATTTTTAATTTGCACGACACAAAAACTAACATGCAGTAGCTGGTAACCGAGTGGTCATAACCACTGAGACAAATAGCAAGTTCTGTCACTGTGAACAGTTGTACTAAACATACAAATTGCAAACAAGTATTAAAAGTTAGCTTCAAATGAGGTTTATGTTCACACACCTTCCATAGAATTTCCCCTGATATCACTCTTGCATATTAAGGACACAAACATTAGCAACAGTAACTTGGCTACGTTAACCGCTGTGCTACTGCCACAGTCAACTGGCTATCACGTAAGGTTAGCTTATGCAGTAAAAGCAACTTATAGCTTCTCTGTCTGTGAGTCACGGACAGTCGCGACCGATACAGGCTTTATCTTCAGATATTTTACAACGCCTGCATTTGAGGCCAGTTGTTATTGCAAACTATCGTCAGTGGTCCTGCTAGCCACCCGTAACACGTTAGCTTCACTTACATTATTTTCTGTTATATGGTTACTTACAGCTTGTGGCTCCAAGCACTTGATCGATGCAACTGCTTCAGGTTTGAGAAGCAGCTGAAACTACCCACTGATTTCTGGTGGCATCCTCTATTGGGAATATATTTGTTTTTCTTTGCGTCCAAAAGTAAATGGACAAGTAGCTTTTTTTTTACTAAAAAAATTTCCACCTTAAATGATCTGCAGTTCTTCTTTTGTATTTCCGAAAGTGTCAATGCTACTAAGGCATAGCATGATCTGCCGTTGTTAGTGCCTGCTAGAATAGTTTCTGGTGTGGGCAGGCCCAGCACAGTGGTTGGCTCTGGCTAGGTCTGCACTAATTGGACGGCACAACCTGACGTCAGTTTTACCCAGATCTCGTGAAGATCTTGGGAGGAGCTGTTCAGAGAGGAAATCACGCTCAAAAAATCCCTTTCTTGGATTACGGCAAAATCCCTGTATTTTATGTTTAGAAACTTTTCAGAGATTGAGCATAGACAACCAATATTATAACATTACTAATATGTATTAAAAGAAGGATCAGCATGTTAGGTCCTCTTTAACAAAACGTTCTCCTGTCTCTGCATGGCATTCTCCTGCTGGCGAATTCTCTCCACCAACTCTGCCTGCTATTTGTTCAGGCTAAAAAGACCCTTGCCATAGCCAGAGAGAACTGCTTCTTGATTAGCCACAACTTTCTCTAACGCAGCCGCTGCTGACGACTCCATGCTGGCTAGAGTGTCCTGTAATGGTAAAATTGAGAGGCTATGTGCAGCAGCCAGAGAGAAATGAGCAGCACGGACACAAAGCAAACACAGAGAATTATACAGACCAGTGGAAAGTACTCCTGCATCTAAAAGACGTATAATAGTCTGAAAACACGGAAGCAAGGCGAGTGAGATAAAAGGGAGATGAATTTCGGCAGCCGAGAAAAACAAAGCACCTAAATAGTGCGACAAAAAGACCAGAGAGAAAAAAAGTAGGAAAAGGAAAATTCCTAAAGAGGAAGGAGCTGTTGTGATTCTGCCTTGTCTGCCATGTTTGGATTATGATTTCTGCTTTGCCTGACCATGATTTGTATTGTGTTTTGGATTCCATGCCTTGTTCTGGTTTTGCTTTGTCTCTGTATGTTTGCCATATTCCACCTTTGCAATTATATTCCAGTTCTTGTTTTGTTTCTCGCCATGTATTGCACTTTGTTTCCCCCTGTCTGGTCTCATGTCCTGTGTTTGCTCACAGCCCCAGTATTTCATGCCACTCTTTCGGGTGATTTAATGGTTTCTGGGATTTCCTTCCAATCTCGTTAGCTTCCTTCTCCTTGCTTTTCTATAATTACTAACAAGTACTAACAGTTTGTTATTTTAGTTTAAGATACTAACCCAAACTAACATTGTTTATAATACTAACTTACTAACGAGCACTAGGGATTGTATAGCTGCACTTTACTAATTGACTAACGAGATCTCAGCATTCGCCCTTTTCTAGTCTCCGCCTCTTGTCTTTACTCAATCTACTTTGCTGCAGTTTCAGCGGAACGTCCGCGCTTAAACTCTGTTCTCCCTCATCTGTGCACGTTAGAACACCCTAACCGGAGCCGTATGTCTGTCTATAGGCTGTCTTTGTGATCCCTGTCCGCGTTTTGGCTTTTGCCAATTTCTTGTAATCAGGAACTTCCTCATGTTCATTCATTTGTAATTAGTCTGATCCAGCTAACCTGTTTCCCATTGTTGCATGTGACTTCCCGTTTGTATATTTAAACAGTCTTTTCACAGCCAGCTCTTTGTCAGGACATTTCTCTTGGTTTACCTGTGCTGTGCTGTTTATGACTTGTATTGTCTGTGATTCTCTTCTGACTGGACCGTCCCTGATTACGATTTTGGCTTTGACTTGGATTTGTTTGCATCTGTGTCTCAAACCTTTTTTGCCTGACCATGAGTTTTGTGTTTGCTGCCCTGGTTACAAATCGGATTACGTCCCTGGGATTCTAATTTTTGGATTGTGGACTTTGTAATGTGGCCTCCTGCTCTGTGGAGGTTCACCTCCATTCCTAATAAAGCACAAGCTTTTTGGATTACTTGGTTCTCGCGTCTGGTTCCTGAGCGTAACCTCACTGGAGCTCCTGTTATAAGTGGAAGATATAAAGTCACAGAAATCCTGACTAGAAATATCTTTGGCTATAGTGCTTAGCTACAAACAGACACTCTAGCAAAGGAGGCGTGGCAGACTTCCAGCTTATATTGAGTCCAGGGAAGCGTCACCCCAGTTCAATCAGCCAGCTGGGTAAAGAATGCGATTGAAAGGGAATTTGATATCGTCCCGGGACGAGAGCCACAAAGAAAAGTCCAAAACACACGCACAACTAACAAACCATGACAATGCCATGCTGCGGAAAATCTGTTTGTCTTTCAATCACAGTGCCGCTTATGGGTTGGGCAGATTTGATTCTTTATGCTAATACATGTACTTGTGAATTGTATTTGTCGTGCTATTCAGATCTCAAATGTTCTTGACTCAACATTTTAAGGCTGATGCAACAATTACTGCAGAAGACTGAAAGCAACTGTGTAATGTAGCACTGATTGAATTTTTGAATGACCATTCCCATAGGAACTTGCTCATCTAAATAAATCCACTTTAAATGACAATTGCTCATATTCTGCCAGCATTGATTTAGATGGCTCAATGGTAAATAAATTAATGAATACTGTCATGGTTTAGTCCCGCCGGCTAAAGGCAACAAGCCGGCGGGCACAGGGACCATGTACCCAAGAAAGGAGGGACCCAAGAGCACAGGCTGAGTAAAATATAAAGATTTAATTTTAAAAATCAAACATATGCCCAGGGGGGCAGCGGCAAAAAGGGCTCCATAATCAAACGGCCAACATACAGACAAAGCCTACAGAATCCCACTGCACTGAATAACTGCCAGTGCAGCTCTTAAATACTCTTGCAAAGCACCTCCACCTCAACGAGCAGCAGCTGTGGCTCGTTGAGGTGGAGGAGCAACCAGGAGAGGGGAGGGCCTGCAGGGCCAGACCATGACAGAATACATGAACTTGAGAGCATCATAAAGTTTTCTGATTATATTTGAAAGAACACAGATAGCAAAATGTTTAGATGTTTTAGCAGTTTCCTATTTACCTTTCATTATAGAAACAAAAATAAACTAAACTGTGCTTGCTCCCTGAAACAAAAACTCTTGCTGTTACTGCGGTAAGATGAAATTCAAAGCATGACTGCATCCCCACATCGATCTATCTCCAGTACACTCCTCATGTTTCCATTATTATTAATACTTTTAATAGCCTTCATTACCCAGCCTGGGTGGCCTCATTTGTTGAAGGTAGCAACACAAAAAGGTGCTCACTACAGTTATCATGGCTGGGTTTTGTGGCTGAAATTGGTAGCCACTTCTGAAAGGCCCAATGACTCTCACACTGGCAAATAACAGCGTAGCCTACTTAATATACATTAATAGCAAGGCCATTCAGCTGCTTTGCTAATCCAATTAGTTCAGCAAGGAACACAACCACTCTCTACAGATGAGAGTTTTTTTTTTTTTTTTGGGTGGGGGCTGGGGGAGGGTTGACTGGAATCTCAATGACCAATCAATTTTTGAAGGTCACATCAATTTATTATGAATTGAATTGGATCATATTGTAATGTGAATATAGGCCACTAGATGGCAGTATTTACCTTTTTTTTGTTAAGCTCAGACTGGAGTCATGTTTAGACATGTCCTGGACATGTCTGGGGCAAGTCTCAGAAAGTTAAAAAAAAAGAGGTCTAAATGTGGGTGGGGTCTGCAAAAGAGTATATAAGGAAAAGAATTGAGACAGTAAAGTAGTAGGAGAAATTGCAAGAAGATGACCAGACCTGCCATTCTGTTCAAGACCTGTGACGTTTCTTTTGTGGATTTCTTTGACTGTGTTTGAGCATTTTCTTCATCCAGGACATCACCAAGCCACCCCACTAAAAAGGGACTGTAATTATTTCTGTTTTTTCTTATTTATCAATCTTGGTCTTTAGTTGTAGGTTGTTATTAGTCTTTGTCTTTGTTAAAAATTAAATGTGTTTTAGTTGTTAAAACTGTGTTTGTCATCCCTTGCTGTTGCTGTTGTGTTATAAATGTAATAACAAATTGGGGCCATAACAATATGTTATGGCCCAAATGGTCTCGCCACTTTTTCATGCTTGGCTGATGCATTTGTATTGTGGGACATCTCCACCCAATAGCAAACAGTGATCCTTCAGTTTATGTGATTATGCTTATAATTATTTCATGCAAAGTGTGATGTTTCTAAAATGATCAGAACTATAACTGCAAGGAGTTTTATATGATATCATGGAAAATATAAAAATAGGGGGCCTATAGCGTTGTGAAACGGAACAGGATACAATTGCCACTCAGAAGCAAAAGTAGCCTCAGACAATCACAAAAAAGGCTGGAATGTGAATCAGTGACTGTCTTGCCAACAGACACAGCAGCTTTTGCTTCATGATAAATTATGTCCATCAGAAAATGGCATTTATATAAATAGTACATGAGAGTAGATTTCATAGTAAATGAATCACATTTTTTTTTATTGAAATCAATGTAACGACTGTATTACCATGTTTCCTGAAAACCACCTTTTCTTTGTCCGATTGATAGCAAAATGCTGATATCTTCCAAGATTCACAAGAATTGTGGTTAAATCCAGGATGTTGGAATTTTGGTGTCTTCAAAGCTATAGACTGTATGATGCACCTGACACTCATAAGAAGCTAATTTGATCCAACAGCCTTGCGACAAATCTAGAATATTACAGGTCTATTTTAATCTCTGAGAAAATGGGAATTTAATGTAAAAAAATAAGCAAATTTATCACAACCATACACTAATTGAATAGAATTCTTAGTCTGTTGAAATTGCTGTGCCTGGTTCTTGACATTTGTTAACTTAAAGCAATGCAGAAGGCTACTTCAAAGGCACAATGGAATGTTCTGGAAGCAGACAGGAGTCTTTTAGAGTCTCATTAGCTCCTGAGTCAGTCTGGAGGACCAGCCATTAGTCACTGATCCGAAGTTGAAAGTCTGGATCAGGGAGACAGATCTTGTCATGGGTTTTCCCCTGGAACAAACTGAAACTGATTTCATCTCTCAGTGCTAAGTCTGGTTGGAACACTGTGCTACATTTGACGCTGGTAGAAACTAAAGTTAACCGGCTGCCTTAAAAATGTGAGTCAACTCAATTAAATGCGAGTTAACTCAACTTGAAGATAAGCTTTGTTTCAACTCACAGTTAGACAAGACAATGGAATGGGTAATGTAATGTTTAACTTTAGAAAACTTCATTGAACATTGAAACTTGAGTTGAGTTAAGGAGAAGAAATACTTTCACATGACTTTATGGGGTTGTTGTGGTTTACCATGAAGACCCGTGCTAATTACCCAGGTTGTTGGAATGAACAACGCCTATTCAGGTAGGCTTCATTTTCTGAGCCTGGATTTTTCACTGCTATCAATAAGAGGATATTTAAAAACAGCTTGTGAGCGCAGAGAGGTTAAAAATTTTCTTTTACACTTTAATTCCACATATTCATTCTCATTGTGTAATGCTGACCAGAAAAAGTATCTTTATTATTGTATTTGAAGTTTGTGAATATGGACAATGATTTAAACAGAATTCCGCAGACCAGGTGACTCTTCAAGGGCATTGATGGAGATCCTATAGAGGAGGGCAGCAATTCACTTCTGGCACCCCAAAAATTTACAATAAAAACCCCTGAAATTGGAAAGGGTGTGGGGCATGTAGAAATACTGGGAGCTCTACTCAGAGGAAGCGTGTGTGTGTGTGGGTGGGGCGGCTGTCAGTGTAAAACTGCTGTTTGGAGCCATTCACAATGCTGCACAATGGTACAGAGCTGGTGGCTTGGTTAGGAGGGTGGTGACGCACAGCTGTGCCCAAGACCAGCAAAGTCCTGTGAAGCCCGGCTCTATATGTGGAGGGCCCCAACTCTCTCTCCTGCAGGGGCCTCCAGACCCCAGCACTGCAGTCTGGCCTCCAGTCCAGTCCAACGCAATGCAAAGCCTCTGTAAACTCTTTCTAAAGCTTCTTTCACCCAAAATCTTAAATATTTCATTAGGTCTTTTTCTCTTCACCCTTTTTGTCTTTGCCATCGCCTGTCCACCACCCTGAATGCACCGCTCCCCCACCCCTCCCTTTCACCCCTTGTTAATCTGGAAGTTTAACTGGGTGTGCGCTCAATTTAAACAGTGCCAAAAGATTCTTAAACAAAACATTGTTCTTTTTCCACTCATTCTGGTCAGTATTATTTCATTGCTGTTGTTTTTGTGACATTTTTCATTTTAAGCTGGAAAAACATCTTTTTTTCATCATTGTTCTAGCCATAAAAATAATTCTACAGAAACAGGGCAGTTTATCATGAAAAACTGCCAAATAAAGCACACTTTTTGATCTCTGTCAGAATTCAATCACAGAATTTACAGAATGAAAGTGAATGTAAAATTGAGAAGGAATGATAAAAAGAAACACAAAAATTTCTGTGGCATAGGTAAAAGTCTCATGTGAAAAGTCATTGCCTTGCAGTACAAATGCCATATCAATGGGGCAATGTCGTACAAAAAGAATGACTGGGCTCCGCTCACAGATATTAAACGTTTGTTAATAACTTTTCCTCACATGCAACAGTGCTCGCTCTGGATGGCTAATAGACCTGGAAAGGCTTTCCCTTTATAAGACGGTTTAAACTGTCTTTTTGCCCTCTTGCAATAATCTGGCTTATTACAAAGACCATCCTTTGTTGAATGGGGTTGGGAGATTTATCCAGCTCTTTAAGAACACCCTTCCGCCCCTTATGAATAATTCAATGTTATCATTCAGTTCCATGCAGGATTATTATGGCTGTATTCCATTTGGTCCACACGTGAGAGACCTCACCAGATGGGGGGGTGGGGTGGGGGGTGGGGGGGTAGTAGACCACGCTGAGGCACAAAACAAAAGAACAAGAGAGGCCATAGTGCAGGACTTCACTGTCAGGTTGATAAATATAATGTGTCACCAATTAAAAACTCATTGCCGTTCTCTAATTCAGCCAGCGCCTTGTTAACTGCAGCCTAGCAGGGAGGGATCGCGCTCCCATGGCCTCTGATACCAGCACAGAGCTGGGCTTTTCCCATCCGTAAAAACCCCAGTCCCCTCCCATTGGCATGTAAATAAGACATTCATTCGGCACTTTTGGACGGAAAAAAATGGCCATCAATGTCTTTGATTTAATCTTTTTTCTCTCTCTCGAGAAAACAAAGAATTCAATAGTTTTGGATTTTTTATTCAAAAAAAAAAACCTTTTCTGTTCTTTTCTTTTGCATCATTGTTATGATAATGGTATTGACACAACTTTGTGCAACGTGGGTATACAACACATATGAACCCTAGCAGGAGTCCATTACAGAAATGCCATTTAGCAAGCTGTTTCTGTGAGAAAGTCAAATGTTTAAGAGACTTTTTTTGTGGACGTTGGGAATCTTGGTTCTTGGAAATCAGTGGGAGTCCTTTCTGTCAGATTTGGTGAAACTATAGGCTTTCACATCTGAGATGTTAAATAGCTAAAGTTAGACGGATTGAAAATGTGAGAATGTAAAGTATTCTTCAGCTTTGTGTGACTCCATCTCTGCGGCATGGTTGTTTTCCTCTTTTCTTATTCGGGACATTCACAGATTTTTTTTCTTTAGTCACGTTATTCTCTTGCTTGTTCTTCCATCAAACCCCGTGAAGTGCTGTCACTTGTTTTTCAGTCTAAACAAGAAATTTGAAGGAGAGGTACCACACTTGCAAAAGAACATTTCATATGGAACAATTGAATTTGCTTCAAATCAGTTTTAAATTAGCTGAACTAGAGTTGTAAAATTCCATGTTCAGAATCATTGTCACTTTTGGCCAACAAGCCGGAACCAACTAGTGCATTTAAGAACTACTAGTTACTCATGGAAAACTCTCTACATTTACTTGACAGTATCATAGAAAGAATTTTTTTGTTTCTGAGTATGGAAAATCGTGACAGAGGTTTTTTTTTTTTAATTGAAAAGATGAAATGGCTACTCTTGAGTTAAAATACCAGATAAATAAATAAAAACTAGGTATAATTGTTAATATAGGGAACAGTAGTCCTCATTACCATGAAGATGAATATTGCAAAGTGTACTTTTAAAAAATTTCTTATCAAGATTTTATGTACAATTGGTGCAAAACACACACCATGCAAACAGGTTGAGAATTTGATCTATTGACAGATATTAACCTACCAAAAATCTCGGGCACAGTATGGTTTCAAAAGTAACTTATGCCACCCTCAATTTTGTCACTGTATTTATCACATGACCTTTAACTCTCTGTGCCAAGCGATGCGTCTTGTGTGCACTGAATGGATCTGTAGAATCAGCCAGGATTTCAGCATAATACTTATTTGTTTCCCTCTTTAAGTTCATTTGTGCAGTGCTATAGGAATGTGAAAAATGCCATTAAGAGAGAACAAACTGAATGTTGCCTGGGTATTTTCACCATATCAAAGCCTTTCTTCTCTTCCTGAGCGTCGGGAGCTGTAAAGACCCAAGAATTAGAGGACCACCCTCCCCCCTTGAAGAACTGCCTCATTATCACTGTCACACTGGCTCAGGACAACTTGGCACAGGCCTGTGTGCTTAATTGAATTAGACATACCCGCTTGTTTAGGCATTGTATAATCGCATGAGAATCCCAGACACATTTTCATGATAAAAACAGGGGCCTTTGTAAGACTTGTTGAAAGATCTGAGAGCACCGACAACAAGGACAGAAGCAAGGATTTGCACTGGAACCAGTGGTGGGACCCAATACGCAATTTGCACCTTGAGCCCCTCTCTACTCTTATCGAGCTGCTACAGATTACATTCAGTAAAAAATTAGAATTTTAAGCGCAGTAAAGATGTTTGGCATCCAGAATATTTGAACACGAAGGTCTTCCAAATGGCGACTACGATCTGTTCTGCATTTTAAACCATTACAGTCCTCTTAATGGCTTAAAAACTTGCAACCAAAATTGCTAAACAATGGAGAAAACTTTTGAAGACTTTTGGTGTAACCAAGTAATTGTAGCCCCCGGACGAAGTTGGGCGGGTACTTTGGATTCATGCTTGTCGTTTCCGCCGCTGCCACCGATGGCGCATCCGCATCAGTAGACACTTCCTTGTAGACGCTCCACAGGCTGAAATTTTTGACCAATTGCTTTCATATTTGGTATGGACATGTCTTATACTTCACTTATGACACATATCGATTTTGGTTGCCATGGCGACAGTATTGGCCAAATAATGTTCAAATTTGTGGTAAAACATTGAGATTTCCTTGCGGTCGCTGTACAGGGTGCAATTTCAGACCAATTATTTTCACATTTGGATGGACATGTGATACTGAAGTAACAACACCTATCCTCGATTTTGGTTGCCATTGCGACAGTATTGGCCAAATAATTTGCAAATTTGTTCTGAAACACAGACACGTCCTTGTGGACACAGGCGGTAATTTTTGACTGATTACTTTCATATTTGGTGTGGACATGTCCTATACTTAAGTTATGACACCTCTCGATTTTGGTTGCCATGGGGGCAGCATTGGCTGAACAATGCACAAAAAAGGGGAGAAGCCGGCTCTCGGGGGCAGAACGGACTGTGTGGTTTCAGACTTAACTGCAGTTGCAGCATCAAACAGCCCACTCATTTGTTGAACTCAGACATGCCTCTATTTATTAGACAAGACCAAGACTCACGTATAGTGGTTCAGCCTACAGTAACATGAAACAAACATTTTTCTATTGCTATTTATCTTTAAAAGTCTACGACAAAATGTATCTTAACAGCCACGGAAGCAGAGTTTTATTTTGATTTACACTTCTAATCGAAGATGGAATTCATGAGACAGCAAACAGCGTCTATAGCGTTAATGCTAAAGAGCTCTGATTAGTTGGGCTTAGTGTCAATTGAATTGTACCTTAGGTGGAGAGTCGTGTTGAATGTGTTTGTGTGAGTGTGTGTGTGCGCGCGTGTGTGTGTGTGTGTGTGTGTGTGTTCGCGTGCACACAACTCTCACTAACAACCAAATGCCGAGACTGTTCATGCCAGGCTCGGTGACTTTTGCATCCTGTCTTTTATTTCAGTCGTCTCTCCTCACTCTACTAAAGATTACTGAATTCTGCTTGCAAGCAAAGAAAGCACTCAGTCTAATGTGATTGCCCTCTTCGTTTATGGGGTTAACATTTGAGAGTGGCTAAGATGGGGGACCTCAATGCTGTGACTACATAATATCACCTCACTAACCCCGGAGGTCACTCCGAGACTGACACCATAACCCACGGCCCTGATCCGCCTCCTGCTCCTATAGTTGTGCACCCATCTGTCAGTAACGAGCCCCAAAACTTTAGGCATTTAGAGATCGGGAGACTGTGAAAGGATAATCTCGGAATAATTGGAGCCGATGGACTTTGGAGCCTCTTCTTTTTCTTTTTGTACCACTTGTTACGTTTCAAGTGTTGTCCTACTTTCACTGAGCCACCAGATGGACAATTATATTTTGCAATGATCCATAATAGGATTTCTTTTCCTTATTTGGTGAGTGAAGCCACAATGACTGGAAAAGCCTGACAATCACTGCTGGAGAAATTGAAACCACCCTGAATGTATTCAAAATATCCACCACAACAATTTTAAGTGATATGGATAACCAAGATCTGAACAGACACCAAATATATTATTCTGGCCACTTTCAGTTGAATACAGATAGAAACTCTGACTGTGCCATGTTTACTGAATAGTTGCCCACCTTTCACACAAATGCAATTTTTATTCTAATCTTTTTTTTTAAACATTATATAGACTTTATTGTTTACTAAATCAAGTTACTCTAGCCAGTGAAAACTGTTTTGTCTCCAGTTATTGCAAGTGGTGGAATGTAATGAAGTACAAATACTTTGTTACTGTACTTAAATATGTTATGGGAATTAATTTTAAAATCACTGAAACCAAGTTCAGTTCAATTAATGCACCGTCATAAAACATTCTACATTGATTTTTTTCCAAAATATCACCTAATTACGGAGTTATGGCCATAGCAACGCACTTAGCAACCAAGACAAAAAGCTTCGGCCATCTTCGGGAATTTCCGGTAGTGACGTCTATTCAAGAACAGCCTCTTTGCTGACTGCGCGGCATTTTGTATGTAGCGTGCATGGTGTGTAATCAGAAATGACACTCACACTCAACCTCGACTCACCATATAGTGAGTACGATTGAAATGTAACTGGAGTGAGAGAGAGAGAGAGAGAGAGAGAGATCGACCTACCTCAAACCGAGGGAGCGGCCCCACTCCTCGCCAGGTGATATTCACAAACGCCACTTGAGCATACCTGACAGTAGTGGGCACTGGGCACCACAGGCGGTGCTCGGCTGCTGCAAAGGGACGCTCAATCCTCACTCTTCAATGCTGAATGATCTAAACCTGTCGCGGTGTACTTTTCTTGATTAGAAAAACGACAATGAAATGTATTTTACTAACGTTGTTATACATTGCTTCACAAAATTGATGCATTTATTTTGCACATAAATGACGACGTAAATATCAGCATGTCTTCATAATTTCTGTGGTCGAGTGGCTCGCGAAAGGCGCAGGACAGCCCGCGAGGCTCAAAGCAACAAGCTGTGAAACGTGCCAGACATTTCCTTCTACATTCAGCAATTTAGAATGTGGAAAAGAATGGATTCTCGTGACTTGCAGCTACATGAGCCTCGCAGACCGATCCACATGCGCCCCACGAGCCAGCTGAGCGCAGAATTTTCCAACCCGTGAGTAAAGAAAAGCGCGAGAAATCCGAATGCGTGAGAGTTGGCAGATATGCGTCATTAATGAAAACTGGCCACACCTGATAATGTTGAGAGTTTTCTCGGAATTTCTGCAATGGTAATCAAATTAAATTAAATTACAATCCATGTTGGATAATATGTTGTGTTCTTGAAATGACGTCCCACTTCCGTATTAGTCAATTTACCGGGAAATTTGAATGATCTTCGGAATTATACGAATAAATGTCAAAAAAGCGTTTAGAACACATTTTTCTCGCATTTATTTCTCATGATACCTTTTATTTATCTAGTCAGAACATAGCCTAAATAACAGAATTCCAGCAATTTCATATAGGACTTCCCATAACCTCTTTAAGTACGTTTTTCACGTATCTGTACTTTACTTAAGTAAAAATTCTAGAGCGTACTTTTAATTTTTACTCCATTACATTTTGCAGCCATTATCTGTACTTTCTCCTCCACTACATTTCTATAATACACCTTGTTACATTTTAAGATCACTCGCCAAAATTTTCCCTTCACAAAACAAATTGCGTTGAGTTCCTGCTGCGGAAGTTAAAACCAAACAGATAGAGCTGTCCCGGCCTCCAATGAGGGTAGAGAGCACCTTTGGAAGCGGTAGTCGTATTCGAACGAAACCAGATTCACTTAAGATGGATCCCGAGACTGAGCCCCCTGAATAGGGTACTTGCGAGAACCGCTTTGCGTCTGACAACCTCGACACCTCTGCCAAACATTCAATTGCGTGGTTCCACACTTTTAGCGGGAAACTGTGAGAACGCACGGAAATATTGGACATTACCCATCAAATATTATCAGACCAAGAGTGTAAGAAACAACTTGCCTATCATATTTCAGGGTTGAATGCGGTGATTTTCTGCTCTTTGTGTGTACACAGAGTCAGATATTTTGCTAATTTAAATTGTGCTTCGGACTCTCACAATGTTTTTTCTCTGACTCATATTTTATCGGGGTAGAATAAAGCATAAGATATCAAATAAATGAATGAGTTCCTGTATCACCCATTCATGTTATTAGTGTTCTGGGTGACACTCCCATTTTTTACGGCTGATTTATAGCAAGCCTAAAATCGTAAAAAAAAAAAAAATCATCATTTTGTTGCATTATTCCGATCACCCTTTCATTGAACCCGTTTTCAGTCTACAAGCGCCATACGAAAGAATTCCGAACGCAACAGTCAGCAATGTCGAATGTAGGCTAATCAGAAGGGGAGAGCTGGTATGAAAGTTACATTTTTCACATCGATGTCATTTTAAAGGATAACGTTACAGATCGAAAAAAATTTTCGGAGCAATTAACAACTTTCGCGTGTGCTCTGTCAATATCAGGTGCTAAAACATCACCATATGTTTACTTTGGCATAGTTTGACGTTGAAGGGAAGTTGCGGATTGCTTCTTTCGACCCATCCAGCCGGAATAAAAAAAATGCACGGGCAGGGCAAAAGTAACGTGATCAAATTGACTGGAATCTTTTTAAATTTCTGTTGTTAAAACAGAAGCAAAAACAGCCAGACATTCGTTTTAAACAAATCAATTGGCTTCAAATGTTCCAAAAGAGAACGTGAACATGTTTAATGTGCAATTGGTCTATTTAAATTACTCATCACAGTTGTGACAGGTATAATGAGTGGCACCCACAGTGCATGCCTCATGCGCCCACAGCACCCAAAAGATGCACTGCACCCACACTTCTCCAGGCAAAGATGAGGCAAAAGTCTCCCCACAAACAAGACACTCATCATCGTAGCCCTGAGAAACTGCGGTTGCAGTGTGTCCCCTAAGCCTCGTTTTCTTTGGGAGTTTTGAAGACTGTTTTCTCTGGCCCCTCTGCAGACTCTCCTCCTCCACAGCAGCTTTCACCGGGGTGTCGGTCAGTATTGCTGTTGACCTGCAACATTCAATGAGATTTTAGTCAAAATCAGCTTGTTTTTATACAAGCAAGACAGTCAAGACGAGTTAAAAATGACACTATGCTCACCTCTTTCTGCCTCTCCTTTTATTTTCTTTCCTCGAGCCAACCTTTGGATGTAGGCAAACCTTTTCTGGGCTGAACCTCTGTACTGGCGTGCCACTAGATGATCCTGGAACCGCTAGCATGCCTGGATAGATGATATTAAAAAAAAAATGCTAGGCAAGGCTCAACATGCACATTTAAAGACACACACAGACACAAACTCTCACCATCTACAGGACTGGCTGACTCATGGGGATGCGGCTCCAATGGGCTCGGGCTAGGTTGGTGTCTCAAGGAAGCAGGCGCTGGCGATGGAACTAGTGATGGAGCTGGCGCTGGTGATGAAGGGGGCACTGGTGATGGAGCTGGCGCTGGCGCTGGTGTAGGACGGTCGATCACAAAAGCTGGAGCAAAGTCTGCCTCACTGAAAATATCTGGATTCAAGAGCCAGATACCGGCACACTCGAATCCAGACGAAATGCTGCTTGGTGTCACAGCTTCAGGCAGAGCTTTAACCACAAGACTTGGGATGTTGTAGATGGTCAAAGTTCTTCCAGGGTTCATTCGCATTCAATTGTCTGCTGCACTGTTAAAGCTATTCTTACCTTTCTGGAATTTTTACACTTTTCTTTTGTAATCTTGAAATGCTCCTAATAAGCGTATGGCACACTGAAATTTAAAAGAAATCCACCACGTGTTGAAACTAATAGATATTCAATTCTCATATATTTCTGATAAAAGTCTGACCAATCATTTTCTTTGGTCCGAATAAAATGATTTGCCGAGCTTCCTGTCTGTCATCCTTTGCTGTGCCCCTTCCAGTTGCCTACCGCTGTCACCGCGTGCGAGTTGCGCGCCTCACTGACAGAGCAGCAGAGCGGTTGAGATAAAACAGGTAGCTTCTCAACGAAGTTAGCCTGCAAAAAAAGCAGCTGCAACCGCTCCTGATTTAATGGCTAACGTTACCGGGGCAATTCTGGTGAGGTAAGATGTTATGACAGCAGTTTTGAAAATATGTATGAATTCTGCCGAAATGCGAAGCATCTGACTGTAAACAAACAGGCGCTGAAATGCCATAATTACTAACGTTAATGGTAGTTCGTCAGACGTTACGAGGGCATTTTATTTTATACCACATATCGAAGTGAATATTATCTAATTACTGTTGGTTAGTTTTCACTGACCGGTGCCTCTGAATCTGACTCCATTGCCCTGTTTCAAGATGCTTTCACATCGGACGCGAGACAAATTTTTTGAACGACAGATTACATTCAAAGTCAATACAAAGGCGCGAATACGCGCAAGATTCGCGTCTTTGCATTGACTTTGAATGTAATCTGTCGTTCGAAAAGTTCGTTTCGCGTCTGGTGTGAAAGCAACTGCATTCGCGCTGCTCGCTTTCTCACCGCACGTGTCGGGGGAGGAGAGGAGCTTCAGAGGTCCGACCTGGCCCTTGGTGGCAATGACTTTGTCTGGCACTTGAACCGTTGTGGTACCTGAAATAATGAGTGAAATGAATTAGTGCTGGTGCAAATCACTGTTGCTTTTAAATTTTATCTAAATTTTACCTGTTTCATCCATTTCCAGATGTCATTTGCCTCAAAATGATAGCCTATATATAACTATATAATATATAGTTTGAAATTTGAATAATATTTTAAAGGAGGAGACAGCACCTCGGCAAAGTATATTTCAGCGGAAAGTAGAATTTTTGAAGTGTCTCAAGCGTCAAGCGTCATAGTTTTATACATTTTAATTTGGTAATAATCCATTGCGACGCATTTTTAAGCCAGTGGCTACAGTTGGCTTCAGTACCAGGGGGCAGACATTTTTACTTGGGGAAGGGCACTGTGTAGTGAATGTTCTACATTAAAAACAACATACGCAGAGAGTGACTGAGCTAGTTGACAAGTGTGCATTCTGAACGCAACCTTAGATTCCCCAAATAAAAATGTCTGCCCACTGGTATTGACGCCAAATTGAAGACTTTCCGGTTTAAAAATGCATCGTTCTGGATCATTACTAAATTAAAATTTATAAAATTATGTGTTTTAGACACTTCAAGAATTCTACTTTCAACTGAAATATACTTTGTCGAGGTGCTATCTCCTCCTTTAAGTTTTTTGGAAAACCCATTTTCAGCCAACTAGCTCCAAATTGATTGCTTATACAAGGCTTAAATTGAGTATACTAACCATTTTCATCCCCTGAAATCTAAAAATGGCTTTAGCTTTTCTGTATCTTGATCTCTTTTTGTATGGTAAAGCCTCAAATTCAGCCAAAAACACAAAACGCCCAAAAAAGAGCACATTTTATAACCTGTTACGCAGGAACTAAGTAAGATAAAATGCTAGAATTCATTTTTATATGATTTCATGATGTAGCTCTCTGTAAAATGCAGTAATCCAAGTAATGTGATCACTTGTGCCTCTTTTGAAATATAATGACCCAAAATACGCGCTTTTCATTCTGAAGTAAACTTCCAAGGTTATTAAAGCATTTAATACAACCATTGTGACTTTTTTTTTTTGTGGTCTTCAGAAAGTTGACCGACAGTTTGCATACCAAGTCTCAGGGCTCTATCTTGATTAGTTACAGAATAATAAATGCATTAAATTTTGAAAAAATTAGTATGATCGGTTTTTTGCTTTTTTCAGGCCACAGTACAGGTAAACTAAACACACTGAGTAAAGAAAAGTAGCTTATGCCTAGAGTTCAGCTACTATTCTGATGACAAAATGAAACCTATGGCTCTGTTTGCTCTGCAAATGCATATCTCTGGCCCTCAAACTTACTCCAAAATTATGGCTATTTTCTTAAAACTGACCCCCCTCCCTAAAAGGAGCTAAATCTTGGAACTGGCAATGTTTGAGCTTAATTATTTTACCCTTTCAAACCAGATATATAGATCTTCCACTGTGGGGAATATAATTAAAATTTAGATTTTTTGGTAGGGAAGTTCCTAAAATTTGGTTGATTTGACATGGAGTGACCCAATGCACATACTTTGGAAAAAGGAGATCATGGAATTTTGTATGAAGTCCAGTTCATGAAGAGCTCCCTACATGGTGCAGTATATGTGAGCCTTGTGCTAATGTGACCATTAATATACTTTGCACATGGACAGCCTGCCAGCCACAATTTAGCATGAAGAGCTTGGGTATTGGCCTTACAGCCGTTGATACTGGAGGGCTTTTCATCAAAGCGTCCCCATTCCAGCTGTCACACAGCTGTCACCAGCTCAGGCTCAGCGATGATTTACCAACACGGGATTAAATCATCTTCAAGACCCGGCACCAGTTGCAACAATGTCTGGAGAATGATTGTCAGTGGTGATGCTGAAAGTTCAATCATTCATTCTATTGACATTTCAGTATTCCACACAGCCCAGGCTGGCTGAATTCTAAATAGTTATGCAACAGGAACTAGAGTTAGCCACACAGTGAACTACATTAGTGACTGCCAACAATAAAGTGAACATGCACAATGCACAAATTTTTCCATCAACGGACTCTTTCCTTGGAGAATGGGTTCTTTTTACCATTCAACGTCCTGTTTTAGGGACAAATATTGCTCAGGAGGTTAGATGTCTGTTATGATGCCTTTGGAGAAAATGAAGGAAATGATAAGGTCGTTATAGTTTAGTTTTTTTCTTGCCTTTATTTTCTTTACTTTAAATTATAATCCTTTTTGTTTTTTTCCCCAGAAATAAAATAAAAGAATTTGATCCTAGAAAAATTAGTTATAATAATCCAGTGATGAGGAGAGGGGAAAAGCCCTTGTAGTTGTATACTGGGGTAGGGATACTGCCATATTAAACTACTGGTACCCCAGCAGAGGAGAAAAAACACAGAAAATAAGTGTTACCAAGCAGCCAAGGAGCCTACTTTACTCATACTTATCAGTCCAGAAACTACACCTGCAATCTGCCTGTGTGGCAGTATAACAACCCAGTCGCAGGGCCATTTTTTGGTCACACTCTCCTCACATTGGTTACCAGTCTGGATCAATCATGCCTAAAACTTGAACAGTTTGTCTGAAAACATAATTTGACGAGATACTTCTGAATTTCTTAATGGATATGAAATAAATCACCTTATAAGGTCCTGTTTCTTGAGATGATGCAAGTTTTACACGCTGAGTGAGACGCTTTCTGACCCAAGGACGTGTTGTGGAGACGGAAAGGGTTAAATTCAATAAAAGAAAGAACGAGCACCTTCAGTTTGATAAACATGTAAATAGCTATTAAGTGGTACAGCTTGTCTCCTCAGTTGCAGATTAACCCCTACACCATACACGAGTAATTATCAACCATACAGGGAAGTTCATTTACATAATGAACCAGCCTTGTTGTTTAATTGGTCAGAAACACAAATCTGACCAATACCACCGGGTTACTTCTGTTACAAGCCTATCCTTTACAGGAGTTGTACCATAAATGTCTTTCCATTGTCTCTAAATTTGGAATGTATTTATTGCCACGTTTGGCATCCATTTTTGAAGAGGGCCAGCAGGGTTACCTCTGCACTTTTTTCCCCTCCTCCCACAATCTACCAGATAAGCTGTCAAGTTAGAGGGCACTGCAACAGTAAGTAGTCTGTGGGTACCTGATTGGCCAGAAAAGACTACAGGCACCAATGAAATGTGGATGGTCCACTGCCCCAAACTCCTCCCACTCTATGAAACTTCATAATTAATCATCTAACTCCCAGCTGTGTCGAAACAAACATAGTTTTGATTCAGTATTAGCTTCCATCCGAAACAGCGTATGTGGAGAAAATATCCTATTGTACAAAAAAGGGCATTGCCGAGGTAAGTTTCACACTAGCCTGCATGCATTTAACTGCTATTATAACTTCAGAGGATAAACATGCTGCAAACCTTTGAACTACTTTGACACTTTCAGATGAGGTTTAATTTACCACTGAACCAAAAAAGAAACACTCTGCAGTTCAAGATCAACTTTTGGTATAGATTGAAATTTTCGTCACAAAAAAAAAAAAAATCAAGTCTGCAGAAGGAACCTATGTCAAGAGGCTGCTTCGTTGGCACACAGAATAACAATCACTGATCGAAGCGCTGTAGGGGACAGTGAGTGTGTTTTTGATGCTGGGATAAGTCTCTTCAACAGTTTGAAGAAGCAATTCCATGGAAACAAGTGAAGAAAAGTCCCTATGGTTAAAGGAGCTGAAATCAACGTGTTCATTGGGAAAAGTGAATGATGACAAGTCCTAACATGAACAAAGAGGTCCTCTTTAGGTATATAAAATAATCCTCTACTCTCATGGTAAAAAAAAAAAAAATCTCTTAACCAGCTGTGGTGGAGAAGATAATTCTCAGTGGCATGAGCACCCACTGGTCTCCGTGACCTTTACTTGTGGATTGGATAAATGTTAGCTTGAGGCATAATAGAGCTACATGCTACAATAACAGGAGACAATGCAGGCGCCCAAGACAAACAGGCTGCCCTTATACAGTCCTTTTACCCGAGAGAGAAGCAAAATATTTTCATGGCTTGATCACAAGGGGTGGGTTTCGGTCTTTGCATCCTGCCCCAGAGAATTGCACTGTCCAGTGGCAGAAAAAACTCCCAACAGCGATCCATGTTTTCCAACCTTCAACTTCCTGTCTTTTATTCACTTTTCAACAACACAGGAGAACATCAAACATTCAGTGCGCTTGGTTGGGCCGCTGTGACTGTATTTTTTTCATATTCAATTTTTTTATATTTTTGAAGGGAGAGAGAAGACAGGCCCTCTGTAATGCGAGAGTCTGGCTGGAATGCAGACGGTCATTCGAGGCACAACTGACTGGTCTCGCGCGCAAGAAAAGCAGTGGGGAAGAAGACTGCTGATAATTCATGACTGACTCCTTCGGTGTGTCGTGTGACTGGCAGTATTTCGTTCTAGCTCAGAAAAACAACTGGTCTGTGAAGTCTTTCGTATGATGTATTTTACAATACATTTCTCAGTTCACAGATCTGCAAATCTCTGAACTAAATGCCAAGATAACCCTCTTGAAAAAAAGAATTCTTTTGTAACATTTATCTACTGAAATCCTGGTTTTAGGAGCACCCTTGAAAAATGGCCAAAACTTTCCACTCTAAACCAACTGACTAATGCATTTACACAGCTCATTCTTTTTAGGCTAATTTGAATACTAATTGACCAAATGCAAACACATCTAAACTGCTCATGTCCATTTTGAATACTAAATACCCATATGTGTCTGCTATAAAGAGGTAAGTCTCCAAAGCAAGATGAACATAAGACCAAATTATTTAAGGAGGAAATGGGAACTGCGTGAAAAGTATTGAGAGCAGTATGCCAAACACCAAAAAGAAAACCGCAACTGCAACTGTAAATCAAAGCTCTCCAACAGCGATTGAAGGAAGCTTGGTAGGATTTGCTAATAACCACAGAACTTCAGCTCTAACAACCTAATCAAGCTTTACAAGTCCTTATCACATTTGAGTCAACCCTTTGCTGAACCAGTCTCAACAAAAACAGTGTTGTGAGACTCACAAATGTGGTATTTATGACATTGTCCATGCTGATTAACATCTTGGCTCCAATTTACATTTTTATCTGATACTGATTTCATAGAGTCTTTTCGAATTCTCCTCTGAGACTTTTAAAATGCTATGTGTGTATCAGTTCATCTCAGGAATGATGCTAAGCAACAAACTAAATAAAAGCAAGTCCTTAAAATTGCATTTTCGCTGAGTCAGTTTAATTTGAAAGATTGCCCCTTCTTAAAGGGCTCAGATATAAATCAGTGACGTTTTGTAAGTCTGTTCATTTAAACAAAGGGGAAACCAATAAAAAGCCATTAAAATGACATGTGAATCAGCAAACAAACTGTTTAAATTGTGCCTGTAGTGCGAAGGGGATCCCAGTCGGCAGACTGGGACTGCCGAAAATTTACATCTGATTGGAGTTTAATGGGCCATGTCGAGCCCACCGCTTTATCCCCATGGCAACCCATCTTTTCTCAAGATTTTGAACAGGCTAAAATGTTCTTTTTTGTCCTTTAGAAATGTGTCATGCGAGCCAAAATGGGGCCGGGGCTTGTATGTATCAATTTGTTTCTGTTTCAGGGCCTGCAATAGTCCAGCAATGAATATATGGGCTATTGAACCTCGGCACACAATGGATCCGGGTGATCCGGTTACCACAGAGACCCGCCCATACAATAGCCTGGAATGATGACATATGGTCTCAACCAGCCTGGTCTGCAGACCCCCAATAGCTCACCCCCTTAGCCTGACAAACCCCCAAAAGTTGGCCATTTATCCGTGCCTACTCATTTCATGGTAAAATAAACTTTTTATAAAGTTTCCGAAGCCGGCACACAAAAAGAGAGACGTGCCAGAAAGGCTGCTGTGTAAAGTGGGGGGAATTAATCACTCGCCAATTTACAAAGAGTTTTTAACCACCTGCTCCAACATTAATACGGGCATTAGAGTGCATTTTCCTCTCTCCTCAGAAAAGGGGACAATGTCAACCTGCTTAGTAATATGTGAAATGAATGGCATCTTATTAAACAATTCCAATAATGAATGCAAATACATGAAATGCAGAAACATTCACACCAAAATACTTTCCAATCACCACATCTGAGTTTCAGAAGAAAGTGATGAATGTTCAATGTTATTTATCATTTTACTTGTGTTGTTTTAATCATTGAAAACATAGAAATAGTTGTGCCTCTAAAAGTACTCCTGGCCCTTATGCTCTTGAAGCTGTGTTCATCTGCAGTTGAACGATGATAAATGCGACTCGTAGACGATTGATGAATTGAATATTCCCACGGCTAGCATCCAAATTCTTGGAATGCTTGATATGGAAAGGTTGACCCCCTGGAATTCCTGAACGCAACCTTGCTGAAATGCATGGATTTTTCTGTCTTTTATTGATTCTTGTGCTTGTGTGACACAGCTTGCATTCCATCCAAAATGTGAGAATAGAGCTGCCGAGCTGTAAAACCTGGGTCAATGCAGATCTGCATTCAGATCGCACTGAAAGCTGTCACCAGTGCCTATTGCTCTGAGCAATATGCAAATGGTGTTCATCACATTGCAGTTCTGGAATGTCAAGACGGAACACACTTGATTTAATTGCGATACTTCAAAGACATAGCATTAATGGAACAAATAGTTCATTGTCAGATTTTTACCATAATTCAAAAGCATATAGTATTTCATATTAGTTCTATATCCAAGTCAAAGGCCCAAATATGCCCTGTAAATGTTGATATTGTCCCAGATATTGGTGCTGGATTTTCACATGGCTCCTGTGGTGTCGCTCATGTAAAGAGAAATGAACTGAAGGTGTGAACCATTTTTTTTTCATGCCATGTGTTGGCATGAAGCCTCCCGTCACACACCTGCAGTCACCATTCATAAGCCCCAGAGGGAGAGCAGAACAGGAATGTTGATTAGATCCAGTCAGACAACCCAGGAAACTCATTCACGAAGCATGATGAACACAGTCATACCAGCGCTGGCGACATTCACAGATCCAAACTCCCAACTATCCAGACAAAAGTCCAGTTAAAAAATTTTCCCTTTCCCTATCAACAAAGGTCAAAAATACAACTGAAAATGCTGTGGTCGACTGCAGCGATAAAATTATATCTGACAACACTGGGGTCTACTATAGAGTTAAAATGACATTTGATAACTCTGGGGTCTACTATAGAGTTAAAATATCAACTGATAACTCTGGGGTCGACTATAGAGTTAAAATGTCATCTGATAACTCTGGGGTCTACAATAGAGTTAAAATGTCATCTGGTAAAACTGGGGTAAATTACAGAGCTAAAATAACATCTGTTAACTCTATAGGGCTGAGCTAAAAAATTGATATATACATCGATTTAATAACAAGCGACACAGTATTGATATGTGAGCCGCTAATATCGATACTTTCTCTGACTGCAACGGCGCTGTTGTCATGGTGTTGGCCTGCAGGCCCTTCCGCCTGTTGCATTCTTCGCCTCCACCTTAACGGGCAACAGGTGTGGCTTGTTAAGGTGGAGGTGAAGTACTGTTATTTAAGGGCTGGCTGCACCTCATTTTGGTGCAGCGGTATTCTGTGTTATAGTGCCCTGATGTTTGCTTGTGTGCTACTGCTCCCCTCCAGGATTTTTATGTTCTTTAAATTAAAGATATTTTATATATATAAATTATATATATTTTTACTCAGCCTGTGCATTTGGGTCCCTAGTTCTGCCTTTGGGTACATGGTCCTTGTGCCCGCCGGCTTCATGCCTTCTGCTGGCGGGGGCAAAACCATGACAGCTGTAGCTTCCCGGCCAGTAAAGACTCTGTAATCTTCTGTACATTAGCTGAGGCCTAAGGCACATTTTTCATGTTTACAGTGAAAATGAATGTGAGAGTGATACTCACATGCACTTAATTTTCATGTTATTCAGTGTTCAGTTTAGTGGGAAATTTAGTTTTTTTTCCCTGAGCTGCTATGATTTAAGTTTCTGAAGATTCCATGCTCTTTTCTCAGCACTATTTTTACTATTTCAAAAAATAGCTTTAAATGAGTTTGGCAATATATGGCATATTTTGTTATTGTATCGAATCGTACGGCACTGTATCGAGGTACCTATCATATCGTGACGTCCTTGACGATACCCAGCCCTTTAACTCTAGAGTCTTTGTACTACAGAGGTAAAGTTAAAAATTATTACTCTGGGATCTACTACAGAAATAAAATTACATCTGTTAACTCTGTGGTATCCTACTTAGTTGAAATGACATGATAACTCTGGGATATACAACAGAGTTGGAGGTGCGGTAGCGCAGTTGTTAAGTGTGCTTGACTTGAGACCAGAAGGTCCTGAGTATGAGTCCTGGCTACTGCCGTGACTGTGTTTTCTTGGGCAAAACGCTTCACTCTGTACCAGCAAACTGCCGGGAAACCCTGAGGAGTATCTTGCGATAGACTAGCACAATGACGTAGAGAAAAAACTAGACTGCGTGCTGTCTATTCTTGCTGCATTTTGGCATATACGTTGGCTCCAGCTTCCGGTCATGGCAAAACCCATGGGCAAAATGCATTGTAAACACCTATATTCAGAAATAAATAATCTAACAACAACAAATAATAAATAAAAATAAGGTTGCTATTGGCCACTTTTTCAATTAAGCACATACTTGTAAGTGAAAGCTTTCAGGATATATCCAAAATGATCAAAATCAGGTAAACTGATAATCTAAAAACTCAAATATTTATCCATCAGTACCTGTAAAACTAAAGTTTTGGAGAGACTAAGAAAACATATTTCTGCATGGTCTGCACGGTTTTCACAGCCAACAGCGTAATAGGGACTAACCGTTTTAGCACATAAATCAAAGCATTCAAATTGGTTAAAGCACTACATGCTTTCCTCAGCATACTGTTGTGTGTGCCCTTTCTGCAGATGACCTCCAAACTACCATGAGTGCATTTACAAAAGCCTATGAGAGTCTCGGCCTAAAGCTGAATATTAAGAATATTAATATCTTCCTATCCTCGACTCCTTTGGCCTTTCCCTCCTGCCCTCACCCCCAACTCACAAAGCTGGCAATCTCCTCCACTTGATCCTTCTTCGTAACTGCTCCTCCTCTGATCCCACTGTTACCCCTCTCCGCCTGTCTGATCACCACTTCATCTCCTTCTCCCTCCCTCTCTCTCTCTCTCTTCCCTCTCCAACCCCCTCTGTTACAGTACCCTCCGCTCCAGCAGGAGAGGTCTCCAAGCAGCAAAGAGGAAATGGAGGCAATCCAGGGTCTCACCAGACCTGTCCCACTACCAGTCCCTCCTTTCTAAATTCTCCTCTTCAAATACATCTGCTAAAATTAAATTTTACCATTCTAAAATCCAGAATTCAATCTCTAACCCTCGCCAATTGTTTTCTCCTCTCTCCTCAGCTCTCCGCCTGTCACACCTGTGACCTCCATCACAGCTGAGGACTTTGCAGCCTTCTTCGAGGATATCTGCAGCTCCTCCTCAATCCTGTTGTCTCTGCTCATGATTTTTTGTATCACTTTTATGCTGATGACACTCAACTTTTTCTCTCTATTCCCCTGATGTCCAGGTCTCCACCCGCATCTCCACCTGCCTGCAAGACAACCAGAGCTGGATCAACAACTATTTCCTGAAGCTCAACCCAAGCAAGACGGAGATGATCTACATCCCTGCTCCATCCTCCCCTCTTCTGGACCTGACCATCACCCTGGGGGATACCACCATCTCCCCCTCGCTGAGTGTGAAGAACCTCGAGGTCCTGTTCGATGACAGGCTCTCCTCTGCTGCGAACATCGCAGCAGTGACCCAAACCTGCAGGTACTTCCTCTACAACATCCGTAGAATCCGGCCCTTCCTCACCAGCTACTCAACGCAGCTCCTAGTCCAAGTGCTGATCCTCTCCCGCCTGGACTACTGCAACTCCCTCCTTGCTGGCCGACCAGCATCTGCCATCAGATCCTTGCAGCTCATACAGAATGCTGCAGCTTGCCTGGTCCACAACCTCCCGAGGCACTCCCATCTCACCCCCCTACTCACAAGGCTCCACTGGCTCCCTGTCGCTGCTCGCATCAAATTTGAGTCATTGGTGCTAGCCTACCAGGGAGTCAACAGAACAGCCTCAACATACATCCGGAGACTGTTCAGACCTTACACGCCGGTTAGAGCACTCCGCTCTGCTACTTTTGGTCGCCTGGTCCCTTCCCCTCTCCACACCTCCCCTTCCCGCTCAAGACTGCTGTCTGTCATGGTACCTCTTTGAAGGAATGATTTAAATATCGATGTCCGAACGGCAGAATTCTTGAGCACCTTCAAGTGGTGCCTAAAAACCCACCCTTTCAGGCTCCACCTTTTCCTTACTGCACTGCCCTGAATCCTGTCCTTACATCCCTTGATTTGTTGCCCTTTTACATGATCTTGTTGCACTTAATTTTGTTCCCCTTTTTCCTGATTTTGTTACTGCTTTACTTGATTGGGTTGCCCTTCATTTTTCACTTTACTTTATTGCACTTTTGTTGCCCTTGACTCTGTTGCCCTTTTGTTGCACTTGATTCTGTTATCCTCCACTCGATTTTGTTGCTGGTCTACTTGAGTTTTTTGCTGTTTTAGTTGATTTTGTTTACTTGATTTGTTGCCCTTTGATTCTTTTGCCGTTTTACTTGCTCTTATCAGTATTTTTGGTGATTGCTTATTGGTTTAGATCTGTAACAACGAAATGTGTTCTGTCACTTACTGTCAGCATTTGTACTTGTCCCCTAGGAGCTCTGCACTTTTGTATGTCGCTCTGGATAAGAGCATCTGCTCAGAACCTGTAATGTAATGTAATTTAAAGTGATGTGGGTGTGAGGTAACGCTCTGGAACCAAACACGAGAACACAGGATTGCAATAAAGGAGATTTTATTGAGTGAGGGGGGTAACTCCCACAGGGCAGAAGGCAAAAGTACAGAGTCTGCAATCCAAAATTCAAAATCCAGTGGGGCAGAAACAGAGTCGTAACCAGGGCAGCAAACACAAAAATCGTAGTCAGGCAAAACAGATTCGGTACACAGGCAGTGGTTTGTAGAAGAAGCAAAAATCAAAAACCAAAGGGCAATCCGAATCGCTAACAGGGCAGCAATCCACAAAACTGTAGTCGGGCAAAAAGGGTTTGAATACACAGATGCAACAGAAAACAATGAAGGGCAAGCCAAAAATCAAAAGTCGGACGGTCCAGTCAGAAGAGAAACGCAATGATTACAAAGCGGGATAATGAGCAGCACAGGTAAACACGAGAGACATTCGGACAGGGAAGTTCTGTGAAGAGACACCTAATATACACTTCCAGGGAGATCACATGGTATATAGAACGCGGGTGCAGGAAAAGAGACTAATTACAAAGGGTGGAACAAGAGGAAGAACCCAATCACAAAAAATAGGAAAAGCTAAAACGCGGACAGGGATCACAAGACAATCCTATTGACAAACATACGGCTCCGGTCAAGGAGTTCTAACGTGCATAGATAATGAGAGAAAGGACAGCGTGATCAAATGTGGAGATTCCACAGAAATGCAGCAAAGGAGATTAGGGAGAGACAAGAGGCGGAGACTAAACAGGGCCTGTTAGTATGGTTAGTAAAATAGAAAAGTAAGGTGAAGTAAGCAAACAAGATTGGAAGGAAGACAGGCCCAAACATATCACCAAAAACTTTGACCATTTGAATTATCTTATCAAATTTTCAGTTACAGGCTCCTAAGCAGCTCTCGCCGCCCAAATGGCATGGGGCCTATGCTATCGGGATCCATCCGTCCGTCCATGCATGCGTCCGTCAACAAAAACTTTTGTTTATCTTAAGGTAAAATACTGCAATTAAGCATGAAAATCTTTATTTCATCACTTACATCAAATTGCTTTATTGAAATGAAAAGCAAATATTAAAATGAGCAGGGATGGAGGTGATTTGCATAAATTATGCAAATTAGGTGTCCAAGATGGCTGCCACACTGGGGTATATCATGATCATACCTCCGTAACTAATAGACATATCAACTTCTCATTTTGCACGCAGGTTGCCTGATCCAGCATCGATGGGCTAAACCTGTTAAAGTTGGATACTTTAACAAAATGCAAAGGTTTTTTGAAATTTTGCTCTTGACTTGAAAATTCTCTACCTCATTATATATTCAGCACCCCCTGAAATTAAAAGAGTACCAAAAGGGCCATATTTTATAGGTTCTGGACAACCATCATGTAGACTATTTATGTTCCAAGCTTCATTAAAATTGGACTAGTGCTTTTTGAGAAATGGCTTGTGAAAAATGTAGAAATGGTAATGGTATTTTTATAGCAGTAATCTACCTTAATGGCAGGAGCTTCTGGGGCCACCAGTGCCCTATATTTTTTATTGTTGAATGAGATCAATCAATTAATCAATCCAAATGTATTGTTTCTTGTGTATTTGAAGTCACATTTTGAAAATTAGCATAAGGAATAAATATTTTTGTGTGCCAAAACAGCACAACTATTTTCAGCAGGTGAAAGACATAAGCAGTCATTCTGCCTGATGTTGCCAGACATGATCTTCCATCTTCCTCTGGCCCAACAATATCAGAAGAGTGTGTACAACAAAGCAAGAAAAGAATTTGTCAAACAGGTGGCATCCTTAAATATTTCACAAAGTGACACAAATAAAATATATATCAAAGATTTTGTGTGCGATCATAGATTTTAAACAACCCCAATTCCGAAGTAGTTGGGACAAAGTGTGAATTGTGAATAAAATCAAAACACAATGACTTTCAAATCACACCAGCCAGTATTGTATTCACAATAGAACAGAGATAACATTGCAAATGTTGAAACTGAGAAATTTCACAATTTTATCCACAAAATGAGCTCATTTCAAATTTGATGGCTGCTACACGTCTCAAAAAAGTTGGGACAGGGGCCTGTTTACCATGGTGTAGCATCCCCTCTTCTTTTTAACACAGAGTGGAGGCGTCTGGGCATTGAGGAGACAAGTTTCTTGAGTTTAGCCATTGGATTTTGATCCCACTCTTGTTTATTACTGGCTTCCAGCTGCTGGAGAGTTTTGAGTCTCCTTCGACAGAATTTTGTGTAATTATGCACCAAATGTTCTCAATTGGTGAAAGATCAGGACTGCAGGCAGGCCAGTTCAGCACACGGAATCTTCTACTGCAAAGCCATGCTGTTGGAATAGCTGGAGTATGTGGTTTTGCATTGTCCTGCTGAAATACACAAGGCCTTCAATGGAATGGATGTCATCTGGAGTTGAGCATATGTTGCTCTAAAACCTTTATATACCATTCAGCATTAATGGTGCTTTTTAAAACATGCATGTGTCCCACGCCATATGCACTAATGCATACCCATACCATCAGAGATTTTTTTTTTTTTTTTTTTGGAAAGTTTATTTTGAATATATATTTGTATATAAAAAAGACAAACAACTACAGAAAAGTCAATGTATACAAAACAGGAAGGATAGAAAAAAAAGTTTATACATTATCGAGTTCAATTTGTACATCCGAAAGGGAGTGGGAAGAAGTAAAAACTTATCATACCCCACCCCTTCTCCATCAGTACTTAATCATAATCATCCTGTCAGTTCCCCAACTACATATACCCTGTATATAATTTAACTTTTTCAATAATAAGAATTTTCAAAATATATTACTGTACAAAATACAAATGCCCTTATGCCCATAACCATGCATACATGAGAGCATCTGAGAACACATATACACATCTTTACATAAAAAACAAAATAATATATTTACATAAAGTAAGCCAAACAACCATAATCATAATAATAATACAAAACCCAAAACCAGTGAAGTTGGCACGTTATGTAAATCGTAGATAAAAACAGAATACAATGATTTGCAAACCCTTTTCAACATGTATTCAATTGAATACACTGCAAAGACAAAATGTTTAATGTTCAAACTGAGAAACTTTATTTATTTATTTTTTTTGCAAATAATCATTAACTTAGAATTTAAAGGCAGCAACACATTGCAAAAAAGTTGGCACAGGGGCCTTTTTACCACTGTGTTACATTGCCTTTCCTTTTAATGACACTCAGTAAACGTTTGGGAACTGAGGAGACCAATTTTTGAAGCTTTTCAGGTGGAACTCTTTCCCGTTCTTGCTTGATGTACAGCTTAAGTTGTTCAACATTCCGGGGTCTCCGTTGTCATTTTTTACGCTTCATGATGCGCCACACATTTTCAATGGGAGACAGGTCTGGACTACAGGCAGGCCAGTCTAGTACCCGCACTCTTTTACTACGGAGCCATGCTGTTGTAACACGTGCAGAATGTGGCTTGGCATTGTCTTGCTGAAATAAGCAATAACCATGAAAAAGACGTTGCTTGGATGGCAACATATGTTGCTCCAAAACCTGTATGTACCTTTCAGCATTAATGGTGCCTTCACATATGTGTGAGTTGCCCATGCCTTGGGCACTAATACACCCCCATACCATCACAGATGCTGGCTTTTGAACTTTGCGCCTATAACAGTCCGGATGGTTCTTTTCCTCTTTGGTCCGGAGGACACGACGTCCACAGTTTCCAAAAACAATTTGAAATGTGGACTCGTCAGACCACAGAACACTTTCCCACTTTGCATCAGTCCATCTTAGATGAGCTTGGGCCCAGCGAAGTCGGCGGCGTTTCTGGGTGCTGTTGATAAATGGCTTTCACTTTGCATTGTAGAGTAACTTGCACATGCAGATGTAGTGACGAACTGTAGTTACTGACAGTGGTTTTCTGAAGTGTTCCTGAGCCCATGTGGTGATGTCCTTTACACACTGATGTTGGTTTTTGATGCAGTACCGCCTTAGGGATCGAAGGTCACGGGCATTCAATGTTGCTTTTCGCCCTTGTCGCTTACGTGCAGTGATTTCTCCAGATTCTCTGAACCTTTTGACGATATTACGGACCGTAGATGATGAAATCCCTAAATTTCTTGCAATAGCTCGTTGAGGAATGTTGTTTTTAAACTGTTCGACAATCAGCTCACGCATTTGTTCACTAAGTGGTGACCCTCGCCCCATCCTTGTTTGTGAATGACTGAGCATTTCAGGGAAGCTGCTTTTATACCCAATCATGGCACCCACCTGTTCCCAATTACCCCGTTCACGTGTGGGATGTTCCAAATAAGTGTTTGATGAGCATTCCTCAACTCTCTCAGTCTTTTTTGCCACTTGTGCCAGCTTTTT
This sequence comes from Gymnothorax reevesii, assembly GCA_029721435.1. Lineage (NCBI taxonomy): Eukaryota > Metazoa > Chordata > Actinopteri > Anguilliformes > Muraenidae > Gymnothorax > Gymnothorax reevesii. Next base: position 55,683,682 of record CM056585.1, read on the forward strand.
TGAAACATGCTGCAGGCATCAAATTCCGAATGAGCTAATATTTGCAAAAAATTACAAAGTTTACCTGTTCGAACATTAAGTAACTTGTCTTTGCAGTGTATTCAATTGAATATAGGTTTAAAAGGATTTGCAAATCATTGTATTCTGTTTTTATTTACGATTAACACAACGTGCCAACTTCACTGGTTTTGGGTTTTGTAGTAAGAATAATGATAATGACTAAACAGCAGGTCCCTGCGACCATCTTGTGAGTTTTAACTCTGTACATTACTGTACCTCAAGAAAATAATGTCCTTATATTTGGTTTTGAATTGCTATCGATTCTGACGCATTTTGAGCTCCACATTCAGACCATTCCAGAGTCTTACTCCACATATGGAAATGCAGAAACTTTTCCTAGCAGTCCTCACAGTCTGAACTTTTAGGTTTAATTTTTCCTTAAGATTATATCCCCTCTCTCAATCGCTAAACAATTTTTGTATGTTTCTCGGCAGAATTTTGTTTTTTGCTTTAAAAACTATTTGTGCAATTTTAAACTGTTCACTATCATTAAATTTTAGTAATTTTGATTGCAGAAAGAGTGAATTGGAATGGTCTCGATATCTTGCATTATGAATGATTCTTACTGCTCTTTTTAGTATAATCATTGGATGCAATGAACTTTTCTAATTATTGCCCCAGACCTCTGAACAGTAATGTAAATACTGTAAAACCAGAGAACTGAAAAGAATTTGGAGTGATCTATGATCCAGAACATGCTTCACTTTACTGAAGATGGATAAGCTTTTTGACAGTTTTGATTGAACATGTTTGATGTGAAATTTCCAGTTTAGTTTGTCGTCAATTATTATACCCAGCAATTTATTTTCAGAGACTTGTTCAATTTTGATTTCATCAATGAAAACCTCTACTTGTGTGTTTCTTTTGCAGTTACTAAATAACATAATTTTAGTTTTACTTAAATTTAATGATAATTTATTTATGTCAAACCATGGTTTCATTTTCTTCATCTTTTGTGGTAATATCCCCTGATAGCTTGTGCAGATCCTCCCCAGAGCAAAAAATATTTGTGTTATTGGCAAACAATACCAGTATCAATATATTGGAGACATTAACGATATCATTGATATATAAAATAAACAAATTGGGTCCCAACATTGACCCCTGGGGGACACCACAAGTAACATGCAGACAAGAAAAACAAAGATCACGCAACTTCACAAACTGCTGCCTGTTGCTCAAGTAACTCCTTATCCAGTTTAATACTACCCCCCGATACCATACTGTTCCAATTTGTAGATTAGAATATTGTGTTTGATTGTGTCAAATGCTTTCTTTAACTCAATAAATAGCCCAACTGTAGGCTTTCTTTTGTTCTATGGAATTTGTGATTTCTTCAATTGATTCTATTATTGCAAGTGCTGTTGATCTGTTCGTTTTGAACCCGTACTGACTATCTGAAAGTAGATTGTGCTTTTCAATGAACTTTTCTAATCTGTTATTGAATAGTTTTTCTAGTATATTTGAGAATTGTGGGAGTAAAGAGAGAGGCCTGTAGTTTGTGAATTGATGCTTGCTCTTGTACAATGGTATAACTTTGGTATTTTCATTCTGTTTGCAAATGAACCGGATTGGAATAAGTTACATATGTATGTTAATGGTTTAGAAATACCCTCAATTACCTTTTTTACTAGTTTTGTCCGCTAAGGACGTAATGAAATCGCCTCGGTTTTTTTGTCTGTCTGCCTGTGTCTGTCTGTCTGTGGACAGGATAACGTAAAAATGGATGAACCGATTTCCATGAAAATTCACATATATGAAGATCTCATACCTCGAAAGACCCAATTAAATTTTGGTGTTCATCCGAATCCGGATCACGATTCGGCGGACGTCAGAAATCTCTGATTGCTCTTGTTCCATATTAATGTCATCACAATCAGCCGATTTTTTATTTTGACATTTATTAACAATATTTAATAGTTCTTTTTCAGTCACTGCAGAAAGAAACATTGAACTAGGATTTCTATTTATCAACCCATCATTCCAACTGTCCATTGTCCCAGGATATGAGATTTTTTCAGCAAGATCAGGACCCACTCTTACAAAGAACTCATGAAAACGGTTAACATTATCATTCGTATCATGATTCTCATTATTATCATCAATGAACAATTTTGTTTCTTTCCCTTTCTTATAATTTTGTTAAGTATGCCCCATATTCCTCTAATATTGTGTTTGTTGTCATCTAATAAGTTCTTATAGTGGTCTTTTTTATGAGCCCTTATAATATTTGTTAACTTTTTTATATATTTTTTATATTTGTTTTCTGCCTCTTTGGTCTTGAGCCTTATAAATTCTCTGTATAGAGCATTTTTCTTTTTACAAGAATTCTGTAAACCTTTGTGATCCATGGGCATTCTGTATATTTGAGCTTCCTCCTATAATGTTTTATTGAACGAAAATACTTTAAGAAATTCTTCATAAGCTTTGTTGGTGTCTTTTGTCTGGTGTATAATGTTCCAGTTCTGAGCAAGTAAGTCATTTTTTAGGCATTCAATGATTCTTCTGTTCTATTTCACCTGTATCGAATTTCACCTGTATTTTTTATGATTATATCTGTAGTTTCTGTCATAGACTGTAAACACTGGAAGGTGATCACTGATATTATTAATCAATAGTCCGCTTATTTTATTGTTTTCTTTGTCATTTGAAAATATATTATCAATGAGAGAGGTACAGTGTGATGTGATTCGGCTAGGTCTAATGATGTTTGGATATAAGCTCATACTGTACATTGTATTGATTAAATCATTTGTCATTTTGTGGTTGTTAGGGTTTACTAGATCAATGTTTAAATCTCCACGAATGAAAACTGATTTATGAATGTCCTTTGAGAAGGTTTCCTCAAGCCAGTTGTTAATTACCTCAATATTAGTGCCTGGTGCTCTGTATATACAGCTGATGATTACATTTTTACAATTTTCTTTCTAAATTTCAACAGTAATGCATTCCAGTATTGTTAACCACAGTTGTCATCCTATCCAACACTGTAGATTTTAAAGTTTTGTGTATGAACACTGCCACCTCTCCTCCACCCTTATTTTGTCTATTTGTTGACCTGAGCTCATAGTCCTCCAGCTCAAAATCCACACCTCTATCCTCGCTGAACCAGGTTTCAGGTATGGCAATGATGCTGAATGGTTGTGAGAACTGAAGTAAATAATCCTTGATATGATTGAAATTAGCATACAGGCTTCTACTGTTGAAATGAATGATTGACAATTTGTCTCCTGTCTTAATGTTCAGGTGGTACTGTTCTTCAGTGTAATAACAGCAGGTATTGTTGATAGATGAAAAGAAATTATTGTCCGGGTCTGTTTCATATTCCAAATGTTGTGCATTATGGTCAGTACATTCAAAGATTTTCAGTTCAGGTTGATCATGCTCCCTGATGCTCAGAGTTACGTTATTGATGTTTCCAGGTGTAGGTGAGTTATTACTGTCAACGCTGGTCATGGTGACGTGTAAAGGTGCATGTTACCTTAATTATGGTCCAGTTCATGATTATCAATGATATTTGTCCAGCTCCTCCATGTTTCTGATAACAAGCACTTTAGCTTCCTCGGGTGATCTGTTAAGTTTGATAAATGCTTTACAGTTTGTAATCCAGGTGTTTTGAATTTTCCTTTGTTTCTTTATGTAACATACTTTTCTGGCTATCTCCCCATTTTGTTTCGTCAGGTGCTCATTTATGAAAACGTTCCTTCCTTTTAGCTTCCTCCCTTGTTTTAGTAGCGTGGTCTTTTGTTTCCTATTGGCAAACCTGATGATGACGGCTGGCTTGTCGTTTGCGTTCCTCCTGGGCAGAGGGTGGCATGCCTCGATGTTATTGCAGTCCATCATCCAGAGATGCTGGTTTTTGAACTGAACACTGATAATAGGAGGGGTGGTCTTTCTCCTCTTAAGCCCGGAGGGCACGACGCCCATGATTTCCAACAAAAAAGATGGACTCATCTCACCACGGGACAATTTGCTACAGTCCATTTTAAATGAGTCTTGGCCCACAGAACATGGCGGTGCTTCTGGATCATGCTCAACAATGGCTTCCTTTTTGCATGATAGAGTTTTAGGTGGCATCTGAGGCTGGCACGGCAGACTGTGTTTACAGACAGTGGTTTCTTGAGGTGTTCCTGGTCCCATTTAATAATGTCAATGCCTCAGGCGGGTCCAGGGGCACGCCCCCCTGGAAATAAAAAAAAATAAAAATAATTATGCAATTAGGAGCATTCTGTGAGTATTTTATGGAGCATTTTAAAGATGAAAAATGAAAATATTTTGCTCTTGCCTTGACAGATTCAGGTAAATTATAGCAGGGGATAACAAAAAGTCTCAAGGGTATGTCACATGGCTCATAATAAGGGCAGTTCTGCTTATCATGGAAATAAGGTCAAAACAACATCTCACATTATTATTATCTAATATTATTATGAACACCAGTTGAACCCACCAAAATGTTCAAAATTGCACCTTATGAAAATAAACTATAACTTAAAACACTGAGACAACAACAAAGTTTTTTCAACTGAAATGTCCATCTGAGCATAAATATACAGATTTTCCCACATAATTTGCCTTTGGTATATGGACGTGGAACTTAAAAAGATGTTGGCTATACTTTTGAGAGTAATTAAAAACTTATCCCTGATTGACAAGGAAGCAAAATAAGTCAATGTGTAAACATCCGCAAGTATTGAACAGCATGAGAGAGGGCAGTGAAGAACAATAACAGTCTCTGTAGGTTGGTGAGATAGCGATCGATGGCAGAGTTCCCTCCTGGTGCTTGTGCAGTGGGACCAGGAGAAAAAGGGCACGGATTACTCCACAGACCAGATGTGACAATCAGTGTGGGGATGTACAGTGGAGACAGGGTTCAATACCTTAAAACAAATCCATTCACCACCACAGACGCCTCTTGTGTAGCGCCCCCCCCCCTGGAGATGTGGTGCAATCTCTTGAACCAAAACACTAACTTACACCAACACCCACTCCATCAGTAGGGGGAGTATTCTTGATGTTTGGTACCATTTCCCATGACCAAACAAATACAGCACCACCTCAGTCAGTTAAACAAGGGAGGGGGGTCTACTGGAGCAGGGGTACCTGCCTTCAAAACTGTAAACCAGTCACCCTCCCAGCCCCATCCAAAACCAAAACTCACCAATCATCATGAAGATCCCCCTCACCAAAAACCAACCCCACTCACCATAGCTGCTGACATTGACAAACTGCACATCTGTGACTTCTGCCCCAGTGGGGTCCCATCAGCACACAGGAGGGTCGTTCACAGTCAGAACCCAGGACTTTTATCACCGATGGGTTTGCATATCATTGCTGTCCTGTATAAATGTTTGTTCAGCACAAACAGGAAGAGCCTTATTCTGTACTGTCCATGAGGAACCCAGTGTAGTCTTTATGGTCTTTTTTATCCTGGTATCAAAGAGACAAGTGACCAGTATTGCTTCGTGCAAACATTAATTTTAATGGCAAAATCACCATATTTATAGATTCTCCCCAAGGCATATGTTTTATATTCTTATCAATTGGTGCCTCATGCTTTTTATGCAAATGGTAACTGCATTGCAAACTTTAATCAAGTTCTGTTTACTTTTATTTTTATAAGAAAAAAATAGACTTCATAGTTTAGATTTTAGAAACAATTCTGCCACCTGCAGAAGTGACAGTGTTGTAATTCCTTGCGGCAGTACAATGCAAACGGAGCCTAAATCGGAGCCAGTGAAGCACCTTGTTTGATTCCCAGGTAGGACATTACACATAAGCAAGGCAGTACATTCTTCCTTTTTACCTAGCTGCATAAATGAATATATAAAACTCCGAAGGCAGTGTAAGTCACTTTAGATGGTGTTGGCTAAACACCATCAATATAATGTAATGTAATGTAAAACTATGCCATCCCTTCTCAGATGAGAACAAAGCACGTTGTCCAACATCAACATCACTGTGTGACAAAAACACTCTGCTCTCTGTTTGTCTTTCACAGGCCCATAGCAACCATACTTGACCCCTAACCTCAGGGGCAGGTGTGTGTATGTGTGCGTACTTGTATCTGCACGATCGTACGTGTCGGATTTGTCCATGTGCTTCACAAGCACATGGGAAGCTGCAAGGGACAGTGTGTGTGTGTTAACCCTTGTCTTATCTCTCCACTTGTATTTATTATTCCATCCGGTCCTGTCAGGCTCTTAAGGAAGGTTTAAACTAGATGAGTGTTACTGGAAGGCAAGAATGAATTAGCCGGTGGTAACTGTCAGCAGAGATGATAAGGTAGGCTAATTTCCATGGCTTGTGGGGGATACACAAGCTGAGTGACTATTTTTTTTCCGATAAGGCTGTATCACACTATTGATTTAATGTGAGCAAAAGCTTAAGAGCCAATGACATTATAATTCTTTACTCTGAAAATTAAAACTTGATTTCAACGTTACAAATTAGGATTGTTACTTTTCCCGACAAAATTACGGACATGTTTTATTGAGATAATAATAAAAATTAATTAGGGGTGATATATTGTGCTCCCTGTTTAACATGACAGTGCATTCTAACGTGTGCAGTGTAACTCCTACAGCAAATCAAAAAGTCGTGCAATGCCGCCCCCCCTTTGGCAATACTGTCCTGGCTACCTGCCCTTACCCAATTGTTCAGTCGTCCTCAATTGTCATCAGTTAATCTTTCTCTCCTGTTTCCTTTTGGTTTATTAAGATCCCCTTTTCCATTTAAAGCTTAGCTTCCCCCGTTATGGGCAGGTAGCCATAGTCAGTTCCCCTTTTTGTTTAGCGCGCTCCCTTTTTGTTATCCTGAAGTTTTCTATTTACTTGGGTCTTCAATTCCACTTTTTACCCTGGTGCCCTATTACCATCTCTTAGTGCCAGGGCCTGACAAGTAGAAATTAGCACATCTACATGCATATTCAATTAAACACTTTTGTCAGGCCAATCTATATTTGGGCATTAACAAATTTTGGTAATTTTCATGCTATTGCAGCAGCACACACAACCAACGTAATGACATTTTGTGGACTTGACTGTAAATCAATACATAGGATATCTTGACTGCTTGTTTTCTTTCCTTTTTTTATTGTGACACTAGTCCACTCCTGGGGTTGCGTGCACCTCCTATCACAGCAGACTTGCCCAAAATGCTTGTAAACGCACCAAATTTGCACACAAACGGTGTGATTTTCGGACAATGGGAAAACGAGCTTTGCCAGTCCCTGCCGATGCCAATACTCAATGCCCATGTGCAGTTTCAGATTAATTGACCAAACCCATTGAGGAGAAAAATTGATTCAGACTGAGAGGATGACAGTTTTCCTCATTGTATGGTAGGATGCTGTTCAGGTTCCCCCTGAATCCTGAGAGATGAGGTGTCAACTATTGTTTGTGTTTAACCTGCATACTGCTTCTTATATACTGCACCAATGGGACAGAGGAGACTTTGTACTCAGCTGTGCAAGTCCTACCTCTCCCTGCCAGTCACCCTGCTGTTTCTGTTTGGAGAAAAGCTCTTCTGTACCAATGCTTGCCTGCTATGGGGGGCTTGCATTAGAATCGGCCCTATAAAGCCATCAAGAGGAGCACACACAGCTCCGCATTTAACATGACAAGTGAAGAGGGCTGCGCGGAAGAGGGAGAGAGGAGTTCCGGTCGCATTAAAATAAGAGAAGAGAGAATGGAGATGGTATGCGTGAGAGAGAGAGAGAGAGAGACACTCACACATTGGGCAAATAGAGGTGTGATGCAAGAGGAAGGAACAGTTCAGTCCTTTGCCTTTTCAATGGGAAGGGGGGAATGTGGTAGTGGGGGTGGAGTGTCCAGATTGAAAGCGGTGGCCGTCTTTTTAAAATATAATGTCCGGCAAGGGGCCCCCTCCCTCCATCCCACACCCCCAAGCCCCCATCACTGCAGGAGGGGCTCAGACACCAGGGCATCCTGTATGGGGACAATATGCCAAACGTCTGCATCCATGCCCCAGGAACAAGAGTGCAGGAAAATGGCTGCTACCGAAGCATTACCTTGCTCCTCCCTTGACCTTCACCTGATCCAAAGTTTCCAGTGACAGATGACCCTACTTTTTGGGGTCAAGTGCTCCGTTTTGCTCAGATTAAGGCTTTAAAAGAATTATACAAGCGTGTTCTGACTAAAAGTGTCACAAAAAAATTGTATCATATTCCAATATAGTCAATATACTTCAATATATTCAGCTTATGCTGGGATAATGTGTGTGTTTTCTTTTTTGTTTTACTGACTGGGATCTGAAACCTGAAATGCCACTCCTCTTATGGCCATAGTGCCTCCTCCATCTCCTCCTGTCTCTCCTTCACAGACACACACAGACACACACATACAGACACGCAGACACACACAGGCACACACGAACAGACACATAGACACACGCATACATACACATACGACACACACAGGTACACACATACACTATGAATCCTGATAGTGCGGTGAATTCAAATGTTTTGTGGGAAACGATAACCTCAAAAAAACTGAGTAGGCCAACTTAATGGCACTGAGTGGAAGGAACTTGAAGAAAATCAGGTGAAATTTTTTGGGTTTTGTTTTTTTTTTAACATTTTTAAGTGCTATGAACACAAGATCATTAATTTGCCATGCGCAATTTTTTTGAGGTAATCGGTTTTCACAAAACATTTGAGTCCACCACACTTACCAGGGTACCAGGGTTTACAGTGTACAGACACAGACAGAGACACATGGGCACACGCACGCACTTACACATTAGTGAGTACGGTCCTCTCAGGTGTCAGTCTGGGAACAGGTCCAGGCCTGAGGTACGAAGACTGAGTCTGACTCCTGTGGGCTAGGACAGGGGAAGCAATGGCTGTGCTTCCAACACCTCACCTCACTGCATCCTGAGAAGAGAGGTAACAGCGCATCGCCATGGGGCAGCTTCATCTGTGTTTAATGCTCACTGTATCTTCGAGCATACACGTGTACACGCACATTTTCAAATCCACAAATGTGCACACAATTTCAAGCAAGCCCACCAACTTTCAGAATTTGAATGTCAAACACCTAATTATGTGTATGCAGAACTCACAAGGCTGGCCTTCTGCATTGGTATGTATGCAATCGAAATTTGTGACACAACCATCTGACTCCCTTTGCTTTGCAGTCCAATGACATCATTGATGACATCAGGACTTACTGACTCCTGTACCCTTTTTCTTCCTTCCCCTAAGCAAGGTTTAAAATTTCCCCTTCCTGCTAATCCTGGTGATTGCAACAAAAGAATCTCAAAACCATTACAAGGCAACTCTAAGAGCTCAATTTTCCCATTAATCTCGAAGCTAAAGAGGGAAATCCCCCGTGTAGAATAACATGTTCATAATTTAAAGCACAGTCAAGGATAATTTTTATTCTTTGTCTAAGAGAAAAATACACTGTCAACGTCATCTTAGCTTTATTAACAGCCTCAAAAAGGCAAAAAAAATTTTTAAGTCCCAAAAAAATGTGTTTTGTTGGAAAACATTATAGAACAGAAACTACTGTGGCAAACAAGGAAATTAAGAGAAAGTTATCCCCTCCTCTGACCCCACCCGAGACCAGTAAAATCCTTTTATGGTCTGACAACAGTCAGTCTCTCTGGAAGGTTATGGCTAAATCCATTGGGTTTGTATAAATAAAAATCTCCTAATCCCCCTTTCCCCCAGTTTTTACCACTCATCCCCCCCCCAACTAAATGTTACCTAAGAATGTCACAACGCAAAGATTCAAAATCGGATGTCAATTACAAGAGTGAATGCATGTGTTAATATCCAACTCGTTTTTTGCCCAACCTTTTTTTATGTCACTTTCAGCACGTTTTGTGCCGAAGTTACAACTTTTGTATTTGGAGGGTACACTTTTATCGTAAACCTCAAGCTGAAAGTTGTTCAAAATGTGTCTTCGACAACGCATCTTTGTGTTTCACTACCTGTTTTGATGCTGAATATTTTGCCCTCTCTTTTGGCTTAGCTGTTTGAGGAGTCGACTTGCAAAACCTGCTAAGTCAAGTTTTGAAAATAAATGAGTTATCTCCCTTAGCCTCTCTCTCAGGCACCCGCGCATGTCCCACTGATAGCTCCACCTTCAAAACCTACTAAATTATGTGGTAAATTGTAACGGAAAAAGCAAAAATCTGTCAAAACCCGCCAATTCAAGGAGAAAAACTGTCAAATTCTGCTAAGTCATCAGCCAATGTGGAAACATGATTAGAAGGAACCAATCATAGATGAGCTTTAACCCCACCTCGACCGGGCTTTTTGGGGCTTCCTGGGGCCGGGGGCGGGGGGGGGAGCTTTTTATTCCACTCCCTCTTCCCCAGTAACGCATAAATGACATGGCAAATGACCGCCAAATTTGCAGGAGATAATATACAAAACTAAATCACTACAATCGTTTTGGTATTATTATGATGTCATATTTTGATTTTGTTGCCCGAAACTGTCATAATACTGTTATTTCTTGCAAATTTAGGGTATGAATCACAATTTTTACACATGATGTGTCTTATAACAATTAAATATCTACAATTATTTCTGCTGCCAAAGGCAATAGCAGCAACATCAAAATGATATGTCAAAATGGCTTGAACTTGTCATAATATGATAGTTAAGTGTAACTCCTTAACGACATGGCATATGACCAACAAGGGGGATGATATACATGTGGAAATAAATCACTACAATCATTTTGGTATTATTATGACCTATTATGATGTCATTATGACATCAGGTTTTGATTTTTATTACCCAGAATTCTTTTCTTATTTCATTCCATAGTGCACCAGCTCAGAGAAGACATAAAATACACAAAATTCAATTTATGTTTCGTGAAAATAGTTTTTCATTTACTAGAAGCTCAGGTCAGAAAGAAATGAAAGTAAACATATAAAGGATTACAGGCTTGTGTAAGCAAAACTTGCACGGTTTTTATCGTCAACATCTTTGTGTCAAGTATATTTATTTCAATATAGAGCCTAAAGACCACCTTAATAATGGAAAAAAGGTCTATTTGTTGGTAGTGGAAGCTTTCGTCACAGGAAAATAAAAGGAATCGATGAAATTTAAGGGAAAATGTACCGAAGTCAAAGATATAGTCTGCCATCTTGGATTTTGGCCCTTTAAATTCAATGATGCCATCAAATTAGCAAAAATTAATTCTACTAAACAAAGCTGACATTAAATTACGTCAGATATTGCAAATATAACGGAATAAGTATATGTTAAAAAGAAAATCTGGAAACTACATTGATAAAACGGAAATCGGCATTTTTTTGTCAGACATACCTGTTAGAAAACCGTTGCCATGGAAAAGGTAGAGATGGTGGACTTGACTTATTGGTATAAAATTGTTCCCAGACAAGTTGTCGGAGAAGTTACCAAGTTTGGTGGTCCTAGCTTAAGCCATTCAGAAATTATACAACGTGAAAATTGGTGCGGGCATGAAAAGCCCCCCCTCCCCCAGTCTAGATAGGGTTAATAGCCTGTTCAGCTTTTGCTTTCTTTAACTCTAACTGGTTTGGGCAGTTCAGAAAAGTGTGATGATTGTGATACTATAAGAGGAGGATTTGAACCCATGGACTCATGTTTATGATGTCATTGTCCCAGCAGCTATTCAACCACTGTGCTGTCTGTTGCATTGAGTTGTAAGTGGAGTGGGTCCTGAATCTAATACCTTCACCTATTGAACAATGGGGCTGGTTTAAACACTGTCAAAACCAGGTAAATTTCCACTCCACTTTCAAAACCTGCTACGTCAAAACTTTGTGTTGCAAAATCAAAGTCATTAGTTTTAAAATAAAATTATGAATTGCCTCATGGATTATGCCTGCAAGGCTAATAGTTTCAGTATTGTGACAATTGGTATCTATGGAAGATAATTTCTATGACTACCAAAAAAATTTGATTTTTTTAAAAAATGGACCAACTTGACTTAGAAAGCTTTGCAAGTGGACTCCTCATTTGATTTTCACTTTGTTCACAAGTGTTTGTGTTGTTGTTTCCCGACTAAAATGTTTATATATTTTTGAGGTCCCCTTGTTCATGAATAATTGGAGAGAGACAGAATCTTCAGAAGCCATCTTTATTCCCAGCCTTGAATGGTGCAATAATCCAAACTCGGTGAGCAGTCCCTGGCCAGGAAGTGTTAACTCAGCATTCTTTACAGAGCAATATTTATGGGAAAAACTCGACCAACTTTGCTCCAATCAAAATAAATGGGTTGTCACCATTTTATCTCTAATGTTTTTTCATTCTCTAGCTTTGTTTATTAAACCATGGTGGAGCACAGAAATGCTGGTTCTAGCATAGCTGGTGCTATGGAGAAGCCTTTTTTTTTTTTAAATGTAAGAACCCCAAGGGTTCTTTAAATTGAACCCTCTGAAATGGTTTTAAATAGAACCTTTTGAGGGTGCCATATATGTACCAAGTTATAGGACCTTTAAAGGTTACTTATGGAACCTTTTGTTTTTAGATTATGGATAGTTGTACATTGTTTTCAACTGAAAAGTAACAGCATCAATCAACAATATATACAGTACCAGTAAAAAGTTTTGGCACCCTTTGCCAAAGAAAAAAAAACCTGATTTTAGAAAAAGTGTAAACAGCTTAACTTCTCTATATATTCTCAAATGGAATCAGAAGTTAAAAGAGAATAAATTACCCGTTTGAACTAAGTCCAAAATTTTGGAATTCTTAGAAAAGCCAAGTTTTGCTAAGTGAACAGACAAACAAGCTCCTTCCATTTTCCGACGGCTGAATTAAAGTCAAGTTATTTTGTGACTTATTGTGCAAAAAGATCAATGAGAAGCAAACCAACAAGTGCAGCTTATCTTTGGGAACTTACAAAGCCGCTCAGTGCAAACATGATAGCCATATAGGACTGTCCTTGTAGTAAAAAAATATGAGTATGCTCAGTAATTATGACAACAAGTGTTGATGAGTTTGATGGACTTAAGAATTAGATTTGTTTTGCACAATAAAGGGTTCTTATGTATTTATTTATTTATTTATTTATTGTTTGTACATGTTGGCCTTTGTAAGAAAAATGTGAATATGTCCAGACTTTTTACTGGTACTGTATGTACAGATTATTTTGAATTATCACGAACTAATTTTAATTTATCAAAGCGTCAATGCATGGCTTAATTTTTACATGACTGAAGCATTGTGCCGGGGAGTAGAAGCAAAACGTTTTTAAAGTAATTACATTAATTCATTTGTTTTTCCGCTTTAGTTATCTTAAATGTTGGGGATGATAAAATAATTTGTTCACAGGAAAAATAACACGAATGATTCCTGCCTTTTGAAACTGAAAAGAGTAAAATGTTTTGTTCTCTGCTTAGGAATGATATGGAGAAGTTGGGTGGAACATTACATTTATTTGGCAGGCGTTTAAATCCAAGGCGACAACCATTTATTGACAAAAAAATGACATTTAGCCTATATTTTTAATCCCGTTGAAGTGATGTTCGATATATGTCTTAATGGAATGCTATAGTTTTCTAACCGTCGAGAAAATGGAACTCCCAAAATATTTAACGCCAAAACTAAAAAACAGACATAATCAATAAATAAATATTTTTTTCCCCATTAATTGTGAACACTGTCTTCACGTCACTATCTAGTTACTTTGATCTACTTCCAGGCCTCCTAATTTCTCTCAAAATAGGCCTATAACATGCTTTTAATTATCGTTTTTTTAAGCTCAAATTTGGCAAAGCAAATAAATTGTTCGACGGCGTCCAAAAGAGATAAACGGACGTGGAATAGGCCTAAATTGAACAAGTTGACAAACCTTCAATTTTGCCATGGCTACCGAGGCGCAGGCAGGACCACATTAGACAAAAATAACCAAGTGGGTACTTATACTCAATAGTCATTACTGAAATGGCTGTCACGAAAGCGCCGGGATAATAATTAGAAACAGCGCACTTTCGTTGATTCGTTGGAAAAAAAAAATAAAAAAAAAAGAATAAAAATAACGGTTAGGCTATCGATTATTTCAACCTGTCACAGACGGCTCAGGTCTCCCGGACGTTCCAAGGGACTCCCGGATGTATGCCTAACCTGGATTACTGACTCCCCCCAGTCGGACAACAGGACTAAATAGAAGTAATCAAGCTGTCAACGAAGCAGGTTCAGGTCAAAGGAAAACGTCTAAAAGAAAAACACATTTTGGCCTAAAAGAGTGATCCTAAAATGTTCTTGGAATATCCGTCCTTCGATATATCCTCAACTGCTTGTTAAAAAAACGTTCTAAAATTTAGCCGTGGCTTTGTGCGCTATCAAGCCTGTATCATTCCGAACAAAAGAGCAGCATGTATGGTGCGACAAACAAAAGAGTTTTTTTTTTTTTTTTGCATTGTTTTTTTTTTTTTTTTCAAAAATGTTACAAAATATAAATCAGGATATGTGTAACCTCAGGCTTGAGTGAAAGAAATATTAGTTTTTGAGCCTCACAGGGTAGCTTTTGAAATGTGATGATCTACAGTAGGCTACTTAAGTGTGACCTCCACCAGATGTCTACCTAAAATGAGTATTATTATCCACCTGATTCACCCTCATGCCAGAAAGTAAAATCTGGAATAGACCAGTGATTCCCAGTCTTATCCCGAAAGTATCTTTGTGAGTGCAGGCTTTCATTCCAAATAGTCAGTTATGCACCACTGATACTACAAATCAAGGTCTTCAGTAAATACCTCAGTAAAGGTTGAAAGTACTTGGCTGGAATGAATGCCTGCATCTACACCAGCCCTTTCTGGACTAGGTTCAGGCATACAAATGAGATAAAATTTTGAGATTAACATGACATAAACTTGATTGATCAGAATATTGCTCAGATTTTACTCAGTTATAGCTCAGCTACATTCAGGTCTGCTAGAAGCAGACCTTTCAAACAAACATTTACAGGTTTTCCATAACTTTTAGCCGAAAAATTGTTCATGAGTGGGGTAGATACTTGAAAGAAACCTTTGACCCAAAAGGGGGTCTTACGCACACAGAATATTTTCTATTTGGGAACACTCAAAAAAACCAAAATTTTAGATTTTCTCAATAATGTTATGTCAACACATAATTGAGATTAGAAGATTCATTTTAATGTCATGTATTAAATTGGTCTAGAATTCTACACTACAATCAGAGGCTATTTACAGCAATTTTGTGAACCACTTGGCATTAAATTTTTGAGAACATCAAATTTTTTGATTGTAGTTAAAGCGGAGTATCCAGAAGTTGGGAACCTGGGATCCAGCAGAAAAGTGAAACCTGGAATAAAACAGTTATATCCTTCAGACAAATGACAAGGATCAAGCATCAGTAAAAGCACCCAGGGGTGACATTATGAGGGCTCTGGCATGCCCCAACATGAACGCACCCCCGCCGACACTCTGTGCCATGACTCACTCAGCCTCTCCACTATGCTCCCACCCACAGGAATAAGTGCTTAGATCTTGGGTTCAAAACAGGAGTGTCCTTCAAGCTTCTGTAAAGGCTGGTCATTGGTTGTACTGCGTATGTAATGTATACAGACTTTATACGTTTAGTGGGGAAAAAAAAAAAGATTTTAAAAGTTGCACTTTAATTTGCACTTTAAACCCAGTGGCAAACTCAAATGTTTCGGAGAAATCGATTACCTTGAAAAAACTGTGTGCACCAACTTATTTGTGTTGTGTGGATGAAACTTAAAGAAAATGAGGCAAAACATTTGAGAAGTTATTTTAGCCATTTTTTAAGTGCTGTGAACACAAAATCATTAAGTTGGCTTACACGCGTTTTTGAGGTAATCAGTTTCCACAAAACAATTGAGTGCACGCACTCTCTAAGTTTCAAGTGTGCTATTGGGGTCTCCCGGATGCTTTTCAGCACAGATGGGGATCCCTGAATCGGACGGGCCGAAAGCTTGACTTGGATTAAAAAAAGAAAAATGCAACACACTTTCCATGACTTTAGCTGATTTAGAGGGACCCTAAATCACTGAGATGATCTTTTGCCACTCTCGCTCAAGAATCCCGAGTAAGCGAAAGACAATGCTAGAATGTTTACTCAGTCGAGCGCTCGCGCAGGGAAAGTCGAGCATGAAATTAATAATATCCCAGCTTGTATATCAGTTCATTGAATGAACCTAGAGAGCTTAAGTCGACGAAATATAGGTCTTTTAGGATCATTCTTCAATTATTAGTCATAAACAAGTGATGCAAAGGCAGGGAAGGACCTATTACTCTGAAAGACCTCACTTTTTAATAATTTTCAGTCGTATAAAATGTATTAAACCTATCACAATATGACAATGACTATTAAAAAGTTATCACCTGAAACAATCAAGACATAAATCTGAACTTTCGCCGCTTTTTACCGATTTATTTTGCTGTCCAATATACCCCAGTTGCATTATGCGGGATCCAGCATCACAATCTGACTCGGAAAGCAGGTAAGCAGGATACAATATCCCTTTTCGTGTTTGCGGATGAAATAAATACTGCATTTGCCCTTTGAGAGAGTGACCCTGGCCAAGTTTTTTGCATGATGTAATGCAATATTCAATTACAATTAAGTGTTGCTCACGGTGACTTTTTTTTTTTACCATGCGTGGAGTTTTTCTTCTTATTTTAGTTTATGCGGGTTAAATAAATGTACGTGGAGGCAATACATCAAGGAATTCAAACGGATCTGGTAATGTTTAACAAGTAAAATCAAAATTAATCCGTGAAAGTGGATTCACATTAAAAGGCGGCAATAACAGAAATTAATCTCTCCATTTTAGATTTATACACAATTGCAAGGAATGTGGACAGCGTGGGCTGTGCAATAGCTCCATTGCGGAAGGATGTGGGCGCAGTGAAGTCCAGCCAACGGCTTATTATAAACTCAGGCTCACATCCCGACGGCTGCGCGCGTGCGCCTCCTAACCTTCTGAGAAGTCTGGTGCGGCCACAGCGCGACCCGGACTGCCAGAGGGGATTTAATGACTGGCTCCCTGCCCGGCCGCAAGCAGTCTAGTTCACTCGGTTCTCACGACCTCAGCACCACGCAGGCATCTCTGAACTATTAACTCAGACACGCAGGCACGGGAGGACAGCCGCAAAGCCCACACACTGCCAACTAGCGTTCCAGTAATGCACACGAGCAAATGAGGGCTTCCATGCTTAGCTGCACTGTAAAAATATAAATGTCCCTTCCCTACAATTGTAACATTCAAAGAATTCAAATATTCCTTTTTTAACACATATGATTTGTAGTTGATTTCACTTGTGTTGACCTGACAGCTAAAAACAATGAAATGAAAAAGCATAACTTTTTTCATATATAGTATAATTTGTGCTGTTTCTTAAATTCTGCGTTCATTCAGACGGGAAAATAAAATTATAGAGTAGCAACAAGACTTTCTTAATACTCATGCCTCCGTCAAATTTGTCCTTATAAACCTCCGCCCGACCGGACGAATCAAGAGTTTTTGAGCACGGAAATAAAAAGAATCGACTTATCTCCTCCGCGTGGCTTATCATAATTTATCAATAATGCAGGAACCCTATGTGATAACAGATGCAAGGAAAAAAGAGCGAACTTATTCTTGACTTTTCAATAAGCCCACACATTTGGACGGTTACCCCAGTGAAATCTATAAAATAGACTCAAAAAACTGATCTAACATAACAAATCTAAATTGGTATGCTAAGTTGCAGGCTTTTTGAAGACATTCCTCGACGGAAAGCTTTCGAGCCCCATTGTTCTGAAATTTTTCAAGTTCGTCGCCTTGGAATGCGTACAGTCCTGGGCCTGCTGATTACAAGTGGAAGACACGCGGCAAGCCACAGAAACACGACTCCGAAGGTCCAAGAAAGGCAGACATTCCACTGGAATAGGGTGAAAGTAAATTGCGATTGATGAATGGACTTTCTATACTACCAGAATGCGCGTCGGCATAAAATATAGACGTCTTCAACAATCGCTGTAGGTCAGATTCATTGGAAAACTAGCGTTTTGTTTTCTGGGCGTTAATAATAAATTGAAGAATTCCGCGTGAAAGCAAAAACCAGCTGCTATAACGCGCGAAAATGTGCCCTATTCATGTAGAAGAGGCACCCTCCCGCGCATTCAGGTATGCCTAGTGGAACTGAGCAATTGAGGCACAAAGGGAAGCGAAGATCCTTCCATATTCTCTTTTTATTCTCTTTTCACTGAAGCAATCTGTTAGTGACATTAACCCCAAAGCGAATTTCCCAGGCCCATGAATAGGGCTTAAGACTTCTTAAAGATCCCGCTGCATACAGGATGAGACCCCTTTCAATATTTTAATTACCTTTTGCAGAAGAAAAAATATTCACCCTCCTTTGTCTGTAGTCTATTATTAGTCGTGAAAAGACATCTGAATTTCCCGCCAAGTGCATATAAAATTGTGCTCTATTTTTCACCAGCCAGACCGTTCATTTGCTTTCTGTAGCCAACTGACATGCACAAAGGCTATGCATTATATCTAATTGATTTTAGTGAATGACATTAAATATCATGCACAGCTACGAAGTGAAGGTCTTGCAGTAGAAGATGGATTTAAGATAAGAATGGCATCCGATAGTTTATTTATTTATTTATTTATTTATTTATTTATTTATTTATTATTTTGTACAGTCGAATCTAGCTCAGTCATGGGAGCAACCACATCCGATTTGGTAGCCTAGATGGGCCAGTTATTTCGCTACGTCTAGAAATTCAATTTTCCCCATGGCATTCATTTACTCCTCGTCCTAAAATTTCAAATTGGAAACATTTAATGCCCCAAGCTCATTTTAAAACCCAAGGAAACTCCTGCACTACTCAGTGTAAACAACAAATATCCTACTGGCATAGGCCTATGCACAACGAACAAGGGAAAGACAAAACGAACAAGTTTGTATTAATATCTGATTTATTAATTCCAAACTCCGCAATGGGGAGACTTTGTATATAAAACTAACAATAAAACATAACTTTGGCATGGAGTAATCACTGACAAGTAGAAAAGAACAAAAACTTTCCGGGGACAAAAAAACAACTTCCCAAAATAGAATGAGAAAAACAATTATCACTCAACATCCCAAATTTTGGAATTAGCCAATAAATTAAAACAATGTCCCAATATAAGTCTAATCCCTCGGAGGAGAAACGCTGTCCCTTAAAACGGAACGTTCTAGTTACTTTTTCCATTTTAATAATGAAAAAGTTTAGTGTTATAAGTCTGTGGTTTCACTTTTCTGAGTCTACCAAGGTCGCCATACAGACTCGCCGCTCTCCGAACCAACGCTGACACTCGTGGGGCTGACGGCCTGGGAAACACCGGGGAACGAAGTCATTCCCTGGACCGGAGAGGTCACTGAGGGCGAAGAGTTGCCATGGACAGGGCTGGCGTTGACAGTGACTGGCACACCGGCGTTTGCGTAGAGGGGAATAACGGGAGCAGTCGCAGAGGAGAAGGCTGGGTTTGGGATGAGGAAGGCGAACTGCCCTTCTGTGGCGGGCACGAGCTGGAATCCTCCGTAGACCTTCGGCGACACTGCTTCCGCAGGACTCAGTTTGCAAGGCATAGAAACGCCGTTAACTGGTAACGTCGAAGGTAGCTGCACGTGCAGCGGCTGCGCGAGCGGAGCCTGCTGCGCCTGGGATGGTTGCGGGTAGTTCATGGCGATGATCTGTCCTAAGCAGCCAGACAGGTGCGTCAGAAGGCGGGACCTGACCTCCGTGTTCACCCCGTCACAACCAGACAAGAAGCGTGTCACCTCGTTCATACACTCGTTGAATCCTGCCCGGTATTTACTGAGGACCGCCGTGTCGGCAGTCAGCGCTGTTGGAGCAAGAAAGATTAAATTAATGCCTTTCATGGAGCCTATGAAGTATCTACGTAAAATAAATACATTTTATTTTCAAGTCATAGTAGTGCAGTGTGTTGACATTATTCATCTTAACGGGTTTCAATCCTCTTTAATCTCAGGTAAAATGTTTCAAGGGTGAAATGACAGAATTTTGGCGCACACCATTAAGGTAGCCAATGCAAATTCGCCTGTACGCTGAAGTCTTGAGATACCTACCATTCATCTGTACGCGCTGCAAATTCCGCAAGTGTTTCACTGTCATCTCCAAAATATCAGCTTTCTCCAACTTCGAGTGTCTGGAACTCTAATAAGACAATAATCAAAATTCCATGAATCGTTCGGCAAACATTATCAACGATTGTCAAGAATTATAAACTTATTACATGTATCAGGGTTTTATTTTCCCTTAGGAGTCACTTACGTCTTTCTTTAGTGCATCGAGGATTAGCGTTTTGAGTTGCCCAAGGCTTTCGTTTATTCTCGCCCGCCGTCGTTTTTCCATGATGGGCTTAGATGACTGCAAGTAGACATGAACAAATTATTATAACTATAAAACAGACAACTTATTGATTTATTTTTTAAGCTAGAATACACAAGGTTTACACACTTGTTCTGAGAAGCTTAGTGATGGTTACCTTTCTGTGCTCACTTGCATTTTTTGGTTTGTCTGGAGTGTGAATTCCGCAAGCTGGAGCACCTGCCATTGGAGATGCTGTTGGTTTCTCCATGGTGTCTGCTGGCATCGTCACTATATCTCCTTAAATTTCAGAAGTATTGGTCAAAAAGAAATATCCTTTTTAGATTCGGAAAATCTGTCCACAAAGCCGGATAGCCCCTGTGTTCTGAAACATCAAATGATAAGAAGCAGAAAGCCGCGCTGACCTAATTACGATAAAGGGGTAAAAAGAGGTCAGTTTGGACAGCCGTATCACTTCGTGTTCAGGCACGCACGACTGCGCGTAACACTAACCCTTGCCTCGTTAATTTAGCCTCATGCAGGCACACGCCAGCAATATTTATAGTTGGCTTGCGAGCTGAGAGCTCGTGTGAAACCTTCTCTGCATTCTTTCCCACACTCGTTGCAGCCAATAGGCGTGCGGACTCACCCATTGGGCGCGGGGCAGACTGCTGATTGGACAACACCCCCGCGGGCTGTCAGTCACGCGCTGGTCAATCAGCCCTGCAGGGACAAACAACAAAGCAGCGAGCGCAGTCGGGCTGCCTGTGGAATAATAAGGGGAACTGGGGGAATGCGTTCTGTGTCCTATGTTGGCTATTCCTCCCCATATTTCCAGAAAGAATTTTTACATTAAGTTGAGCTTCAATACATAACTTTCATCAAGATATATGGCTTCATTTTAATATTGTATGGGCTAACATAATGTTCCATACGTTTATAATAATAATAATAAAAATAATAATTAGTCGAAATTAGTTGACACTAGTAGCTAGTAGTAGTAGAAGTAGTTGTTGTTGTTGTTGTTGTTGTGATAGTAGTAATTCTACTAGTGGTGGTAGTATCATAGCAGTAGTAGTATTTACAATTTATTTCATGTAATTAAACTCCCGAGACAAAAAAACTCAACAAATTGTTAATGAATAGTAGTTATCAAAATTACGTTAGTCTTAATTTGTTTGCTTTTAAACACATTTATTTGCATACGCCGTTCTCATTTTCCAAACCAAACTTATAACTTCAGTCCTTTCATCCAGCTTGTCCTAATCTGCGCACAGCTGTTTCGGCACGCGAGGCGGTTTGCTGCAGCAAGCAAAGAAACCATAGGCGGCAGGCTGCTTTATGCTAATTTGTCTTTTCCTCCTCTGATTGGCTGGGTAAATGTCCCCTTGTCAATCATTCCGACAAGAGCGGGAGCCTGGAATGGGTGGGAGCCAGGCGACATCTGTCCGCGTGCCAGCCGCCTGTGTGCGCTTGCTCGGTGCACTTCCTTCTCCTCCGAGCACGTGCCAAAGCGCTGTTCGGCGATTACAAGCAGGGCTGCGGCGATCGCTTCCTCTCATGTAGAATCCGCCCCCTTCCTCGCGCTCGGAGGCTGGGAAAACCACGCCCCCAGTCGAAGCGACGGGCTGTTCAGTTAACAGCGTCGTCTCCACGGTATTAGGGGATGAGCATATAATCTCAGCTGGTTAGGTTGCATTTTAGAACACGCAACGCAGATAGTAAATTACTCGGGAGGCGGCAACTAGCGACGTTTTCAATTTCATAAATAAAGGTTAAACTTGCTATGGATGGCTATGGGCAACATCTCAGAAAATGAGTGGAAACACTGTTACTTAAAGTCATCAAAAAGAGGAGCATACCGGCTATCCCTCGAAGTCTCATGATTTAACTTGGAATGTAATACTATTGCGCAAATTTTCTATTAAGAAATTTGGCGATCGCATTAAAGCCAGGGATGGTTTGGAATTTCAGAGTTTAATAACAATTGAAAAGAAGACTTACAACTACTGGGCGCTTCCACATTTAGAATAGGCTAATCGAACTTTGATAATCGTTGGAATTGTCATAATCATATAGTCTAGAATAGCAAACTACATTAGGCGGATGGATCTTGTCTTTTTTTTAAGTAAAGCTTTCCTAAGATTAAAGGACGCGTCAGAAATATAGAACTTCAGACGCTTACTTAACTTTCGAGGCAGTGGGCTTGTAAGGAACGTGCGCCATCGAGTGGCTGTAAAAAAAATAACATCCCACTATCCAATTAAATTTCGAAAGTTCGAAAAATGAAAATGGAATATTTTTTCTATATAATTTTGGCCACCAGGAGACGCAATTTGTAGTGTGAGCTAATTTTTCACCACTTGACACACGCCATTTGAAAATGTGGTTCTTCCGATGTGAAAAAAGGTGAAATCAAAATCTGACATTTCTCTTTTTACATGTTACAATGACATGCCTTGCTGCGATCACTGAATACATATTGCCTAGAACCGGCATTTGTTTTACCGTTTGAGGAAATGAAAATATTGCTACTCACTTTCACTCAGTTAACGCGCTTTAATGGGTTCTATAGAAAACATTTCGCCTTATTAAAAAAACATATAAACGTGTTTAAACAGCATATTTAGAGACAAACTTTTTTTGAGGTACTTGCATGCATGAAGTAGGCTGCGTGCTTGTGGAAGCGATTGTCTTTTCAACAGGCGACTGCAGTAGTTCTGTTAATTCTGTAGCAATTAATACTCATTGTCCAATTTAAGAGGACCAATTTATAGCTCAGAAAAATGGCAATTTTGGTTGGAAAATTTAGTTTTGAGGTAAGAATATAGAGTGGTCCCTCAAATAGTGTAATTTTAGGACATATATTCACTTTCTGCCTAATTGGTCTTAAACCAGCTCTGAAATGACTCTTTTTACACATAAAAGCACTTTTAAACTTTGATAAAAATACAGATAATTTTCAACAAGAAAATACAGATTTTATATTTGGCAGTTTTCTTCATTTTGTAATGATCTATATCTGTACAGAGCTCTTCTTGCAATATGTACCTCTGCATGTGAGTAAATCAAAATATGTATATTTAATTTGCTGCTTCCCGCCGAAATTGATTTAGGGGGGTCAAAATCAATATTACACAGTAAACCCTGATAATGTGGTGAACTCAAATGTTTTGTGGAAACCGATTACCTCAAAAAAGTTGTGTAGGCCAACTAAATTGCATTGTGTGGAAAGAACTTAAAGAAAATAAGATAAAGTTATTTTTTTATATGTTTTAAGTGCTGTGAACACAAGATCGTTAAGTTGGCATACTCAATTTTTTGAGGTAATTGGTTTCCACAAAACATTTGAGTTCACCACACTATCAGCATTTACAGTGTAGAGCATAGAAACCTAGAAAAAAGCTCTGTAGTGACATTAGGATTTTTTTCCCTTCACATTACAGCTGAAATTATAACCAAACACTGTTTAGATATCTCAATAACTGTGGTTCTCTATCTATATATTCATTAAAACAGCCGTTGCCATGGCAACCACTGATGTGCTGGTACATAAACTCAGTGTTTAAAGTTATAATTCCCAATAGAATTATTTAGATATATTCTTAGTTTAAAAAGTGAATATCTTGGCAAAATGTAAAAGTAAATGAAATTATTGAGAATTGCATGCTATGGGCATAATTTTCTATGACGAATATGTCAGTAAATACATTTGAATATTTATCTTTCTAATTCTAAGGCTCAAATGAATAAACACCTTAAGTTACTTGTCTCTGTGATATTTCCTATAATTTTAGTTTTGTTAGGCTATAGCCACTGCCTGCGCGTAAGTAATGTTGCAATCTGAGCAAAACTAAATTAATTGCTCATTTATATCTGATTGGTTAGATTTAGTTTTAAATGAAATTTGGCTTTGGGTCTCGCTTGGACAGCACATGCAGCATGTCATCCTTAAACTGTTGAAACATCAACATGTTATTTGCATCTGATTTGGTAATGTTAGCAAAATTGCACAAACTTTCACCAAATGCAGCGTACGATCATGGCAGAGAATAGATTGAAAGAACAGAGATGAAACCGGGATTTCCTTTGGTTAAAGAATGTACAGTGGGATGGAAAAGATAAATACTTCACTTGATACCTTCTGCACATACTGATAATAGTACAGGTTTTAATCACAAAGTACCTAGTTTTTCAGCAGTGGTCAGTGATTTTTCATTTTTTTTTTATTATTGACTAAAAAGACAGAGGTCTTGAAAACCTGGAGTGCAATGGACAGATGTCACTGCTGCTGAGAGACAAGGAGAGAAAGTCAAAACTTCTCACTAGAGGAGAGAGCACTTGCTCTTTGGCCTGGCTGTAGGGGGAGGATATGGTGACGAGCGTTACCAGTGTTGAAAAGACCTCAGTGGCAGTAGTTGTGTATCCAAAATGACCACACTCTGGATAATCCTTTCTCTTAGGCCGGAGCCTACACAGAAACCCCCTTTTCACTTGTGGCCTGTTAATTTGTCGTTGGATAAGGACCATTATTTGCTGGTAAATCCTTGCGCCGAATGTAGAAAATAGAGTAAATTATATCTGCATTATCTGTCCGTGCCAGCCAATCCCCTAACAGCTTCTCAGCTAACTCGGCTGGTAATTGTGTTTTCTGAGATGATTCCCCCACGAATGACTGACACATGGCGAGAAGCAGGATAAAACCACTCTTTCCTCTTAGCCACTGTCATCTTCATGGTAACCCTGGTTGAAATAATTTTTTTTCCTGAATGCAAATCACTGCTTTTTGACTTTGTGCTGCAAGTGGCCCTCAGTTAGAGCAATGTGTATGAGAGTAAATGAATAAACTCCTTCTAAATCTAAATCAGGCACTTTTTTTTCCAGCAGCAACAGGTATGCCCCACATTCTCAATTGTTAGTCTTTTTTTCTGATTTAAAATATAACAGTGGATAAATACTGTATTTTTCCAGTTGCTTAAAATGCTTTTGAGATCACATGGTTTTCAAAAATGTCCTAACTTACATACTGGCCTGCAAACCCTGGAAAATATGAAAGCCTATTTTTGAGTGTTAAGTTAAAGTGCTTTTGCATAAAATACATTCAAAAATACTTTTTGTGCTACAGCTCATACTTTGTGCAGTAATAATGTTTCCTTTTTTAACCGATGCTCGGATGAATTTCATATCTACCTTCATTCGGTGTACGGGTAGGTGTGAATAAAATTCACCTGCACTGACTGATTCTGAATGGCTCAACATGCTATTAACACCACTCAAACCATCTCAGTTAATAAAATGTCATACTTGCAGATCCAGTGGATGGGCATATTTGCGGTCAACATGTTCATGCAAAAAAATTATGAATTTCACCCAGAAACTTTGTTCTCATGACCCCGTCAAAGAAATGTCAACAAAAAATGCATTTCCTTCCAATGTTGAAGTTGAAAATCTGTGGTCTGTAATTATTTTCATTGTTTTTGTTTTTTTTCTAAAAAGAAGAGGTCTGAAACAGTAACATTTTCCTGATAAAAAGTTTCTCCTGGTTACACTCTGTAATGACAGGCAGGGCTTCCCAAAGCATTTGCTAATTAAATTGTGGAGAACCTCTCCATAAAAATTAGTGTTTTGTTATAAGAGTACAAAGGCAGGGTTGAGCAGGAAAAATATGACTGATTAATAGACAGTTGCAGAAAAATGTACGCTATTACTTCCATAAGTCCATCTTTCCATTATTTAAACTGCTTCTTCCTCACTTTGTTTGTGGGGCAGCTGCTGCCTATTACAGGCAAAGAGACACACCCCAGACAAGTTACAACCCATCACAGGGCACATAGAAAATGTACCCACAAATTCATACCTATGTGCAATGTAAGAGTTTCCAACAAGCCTAAAATGCATGTGGTTTGACTGTGGGCGGGAAGGGAAGTACCTGGAGGAAACCCACACAAACACAGGGAGATCAGAGCATGCAAACTCCACACAGAAAGCCCCAAAGCCAGATTCAAACCCACAACCTTCTAGCAGGGAGGCGACAGAGTTACCCACTACACCATGAATCTTAAATCTTGGATGAGAAAATTAAAAATAAAAAAAAAAGTCATATCATTGGTTAATCTTTTATTTACAAGGTTTATGAATCTCCCTCTGTGAACTAAACTAAGATCTCTGAGGTCATATGAATGGTTTCATAATTGAATTTTTCCAGCATAAAACAAATTTGTACAGAATTATTCTTCTTCCATTTGGCCAGATGGAGTTAGGCCAGCTGTTAATGCATCAAACATTGTATGAAAAACATTGTTATAAGAGCTCTAGTTTTGGACTGGAGCCAAAAATACCAGCTTAAAAATGTATGAATATGTGGTTCTCTGAGAGGGAGGTTTGGTAGTGCAGTTGGTGATCGCTTCTTAGCAAAAAGAAGTTTGAATCTGTGTGAGGAGTGAGTTTCATCTGTGTTCTCCTGTTTCCTGTCAAAGTCCAGAGACATGCATGCCAGGCCAACTGGAGACTAAATTGCCCTAATGTGGTGTGTGTGTGTGTGTGTGTGTGTGTGTGTGAATGTGTGTGTGTGTGTGTGTGTGTGTGTGTGTATGTGTGTGTGTGTGTGTGTGTGTGTGAATGTGTGTGTGTGTGTGTGAATGTGTGTGTGTGTGCGTGTGTGTGCGTGTGCTTGTGTGTGCGTGTGTGTGTGTGTGTGTGTGAATGTGTGTGTGTGTGCGTGTGTGTGTGTGCTCGTGTGTGCGTGTGTGCGCGCGCGTGTGACCACCATTGACTCACACTGCATTGTATTTGAGGACCAGGGCGTGTTCCCTCCCACTGACTGCTGGGATTTTCATGCGCCCTGCCCACCCTCAAATATATACAGTATTTCTTTAACATTACAAAATATTTCACTGGACTTAGCACAGTGCTACTGGCTTGTCAGAATCTCATGAGAAGAATATACACACAAATATTTCCCCTAAACCTCTGAAAGGGCACTGTCTCAACAATAGAGCTCAGTGGTGTTGATCTTGCCATGGAGGTGTAAAATCAAACCTGTAGTCACCAGGGATTTCTTATAATCAATCAAAAAAATGGCTATACTAAAGAAGGAAAATAAATCAGAATCTCAATGGCTTTTTAGTGTGTGACCTCAATGTTAGCTCCTTTCATGTTCTCAACTTTGGTTAATTATGAACTCCAGAGCGTGATCTTTCCGAATCTCAATAAATCTATTAAAAACATGGAGATATTACCTTTGTCGAGTTTGGCAGTATATTGAAGACTTCAAAGCTGAATTTCAACACAAGATTCAAAACAGCGAGAGGATGAAGTTTTTTCACGGACTTTTCGCTTCATTCTTCCTTAATCTCATTACTTCTTTTTTTGTTCCTATACCTGCAAAAAAGAGTGTGGCGTAGGGGTTGGTGGGGTGACTTGGATCAATTATATTTGCTTCGCTTTTCAAGAGTTTGTTGTCTTTTCGCCATCTGCGGACCAGCATGTCCAGTACAATGAGTTTTATTCACTGACTCTTAGTTCTTCTGTCCACAGAAAGACCCCTTTTTCTCGCTCTCTCTCTCTTGCCCAATTCTTGGCGTTCTTCTCCTTTTTTCTTAGTGTGCTGCTGATGAGGTTAGCCTAATCAGATTAATTCGACGCACATCGCCTGCAGCAGTTTGTTTTCTCTCTTTTAAAGTCTCCCGACGTGTCCCAAATACGTCCTTTCTCCTCTTTTTACCACACTTTCACCAAGTCTACCCCCCCCAAAAAAAGCCTTTTGAAAACAGACTATGATGAACTCCTTTATAAACCTTTTTACCCTGATGATATAGGGTATATGGAAGGGTCATTTCACCGCAATGCTGAAAGAATTTTGACTGGCGATGAAAGAGAGAAAAAAAGAACTAAGGGAATCCCAAATTGAATTGTGCAAATCGCTGGAACCTTAAATTCAACTCTTTTGATAAACCCTTAGAAATATCAGCATTATATGCAAAAATAATGCAATCAAGTTTTACCTTTAGACATGTCGCCAATAAGAGAAGCTTTTTTTCAAGCTTTATAATGAATTTAGAATCCATGCCTTTGACAGTAAATATTTTTAATCTATTGACTTAAATGCTATGCCCATTATATGCATGTATTGAACAGGCAGTTAAATGGATATTAATTGAATACAACTGCGCATGTGTGTGTGTGAGTGTGTGCGTATATATATGTATATATATATATGTAAACATTTGTTTCTCTTAAGAGTGTTGTTGTAAGGTTCTGTTTAAATTGTTCAATTAGAGTATTTGCTATATCTGAAGCATTGTAAAAAGGAATTTGTTGCATTGCTTCATTTTGGCATCCTTTAGAAATTCAGAATATGCATTCACTGACACAACTATCACAGCCTTCAGTTTTACTGTAAGCGCTGCTTCATCATATATGAGGTATTTTCTGTATCTCGCAAATACTTTATGAAGCATATTATTCATGTTGTAGCAACCAAGTTGCTTTTGGAACACAATTTAAGGTCTTTCTTATTCTGGACAAAGAAAAAATAGTCATTTTCCCTCATTTGAATGCATGCTTTCCCCTACATTTTTATGTTTTCCTTTGAACTCCAAGGGAAAAATAATGAACTGATGCTGTAGGACGAAGGGCTTGTGCTTGGAAAGATCAGAGAAGTTGTCATCTTACATTTATGGACATCCACAGCATTTACTGTTTCAGTCACTTTCCCTTTGGTAATGTGCTCCTTTAATGCTTCGGCTTCTCAGTGGATTTCAGCATGACAGATATATTTCCCTGCATTAACTTTGGACAAGGCTTTTGCTGTATACAGCACCCCTCCTCCCCACACACATACTACCAGCCCCTCCCCCTCCCTCCCTGCTCATTTCCTTGCTAAACTCCTAAAACAGTGAAAGAGCCAGATGAACCCTAAAATGGATGAAATGAAGAGAGCAGGGAAACAATATATCAAATCACTTCTGAAGATGGTGTCAAAGGCAAACTGTCCAGTTACAGCACAATTTTGTTATTCACACGTTCTAGGTACCCCAGCGCTGGATTTACTGTGTAGTTTTAACAGAAGTATCCTTTAAATGTTTCAGTGGCTTCTGGCAATATATTCCGCTATAAAACTGCCGATATTATTGTTCAAAATCCACTCTGAGAACCTCAGGAACGTCATTATTTGTTAGAGATGTTCAAATACCCTTCTTGTGTCATCCATCGGCAGTGACATAAAAACATTTATTTTCTTGCTTATCACAATGAATTTTTAAGGGGCAGTCAGCAGTGAATATAATGTTAATTAAATAATTACCATAATATATAAAACATGATGTCATTACCCTTGAACAGATTCATTCTCTGTGGTTAAGCACCAAGTTGAAAAAATGATTGAGAGTGTTGCAAAATATTATTACTTTAAAGGCCTGTTACATAAAGAAATCAGAGACAAAAATATTAAAGTGTTGCATGCAGTAGTTAAATCTAGATGGACCTGTAATTTAAATAAATGTTTGAAATGTGTATAATAGTTTATTCTGCAAATTTGTGCAGAAACTGTTTTGAACGCATTCTTGAAAGCAAAAAATACAAAGTCATTGTAAGCAGTTAGAGATGTAGTAGTTTATGGGGCAGAGAAGTCATTGGAACCCATTTCCTGTCCCCGTCAGTTCATTAAATGGAGGTGCTTTGGTGTAATCATGCATAGCTTCATGACCTGTCCAAATTTTTTAAAGCATTGCTTCAATATCTAAAGTTGTGTCAAATCCATTCCACTAAATCCAAACAAGCAAATGCTGTTGGTATGAAGAAATAGTAGAAAACAGATGTGAAAAAATGAGCATTGGTTAATGCTTTTATGCAATGATGGATGTATTTCAATCTTTCAAGCCAATAAAGAA
Source organism: Gymnothorax reevesii (assembly GCA_029721435.1). NCBI lineage: Eukaryota > Metazoa > Chordata > Actinopteri > Anguilliformes > Muraenidae > Gymnothorax > Gymnothorax reevesii. The sequence goes on from CM056585.1 coordinate 55,713,958, forward strand.
AGCCATTCATGCCCACTTTCATTGTGCACTTTAAACGTAAAATTATTCAAATTTGGGATGGTTCTCCCAATCTTTTTCGAAAATTAGCACATTCCAAGGAAAACAGAAGTACAAGCTATGGATACTGACAAAGTGGAAAATCATCAAAACCAATATTGTACAATGGAGACAATCTGAATATATTCTCCCTGATAGCCATAGTAAAGGTGTCATTGATCATTTGGTCCACTGGGTCAGTTTGTGGAATATGCATTTCCATCCAATTCTCCTCAACAAAAAGCACTCCTTTTGTGAAGAGTCAAAATCAATGCAAATTGCCCTTTATGTGTTTCCTTCTACTCTGTGAATAATCAAATGTCTGCATACTTTTGTTATGTTGTGGATTTATAAACAATACATGCCTCCCAAAAATGTATAGAATTTATAAAGTGCCTCTTGCAAGGATAAGAAACCACATTCAACAAAGAGCCTCTTATGGTAGCAACACATTGTGTCATCTGACCAGCACCATGGGGAGCTTTAGCACTCGCTATTGTCATCCCAGAATAAAATAAAAACTATTTACTTGCATAAAAGATGACCAAAACAAGGCACAAAGTCCTCAGGCATAGCCAGTTCCTGGCTTGCACTCAAAATCACAGACGAATGAACGAACGCAGAGACAAAGTGTCATTTGCTGCCAATTCACTCCATTTCTCTCCATGTCAGATTGCTGTCAGACCTGTGATGAATCACTTGGGGAATCTGATAATCAGAGCTAATGATGGATGCCCAATGGAAAACAAATGTTTTTTCTTTCACTGAGACTGAAAATGGAGAAATAAGAAATTAAATTCGGACCTGGTCCATCGCTATTGCTGAGAACAAATTGAGAGCACACAACTGGGGATTGAAGACTGGATGAATAGCTAGCTGGAAGGATAGACAGACAGACGAAAAGATGGGCAGACAGCCAGCCATATAGATTGGTCAATAAATGTGAAAGTAATTGTCTTTATTTTTCATTTTGTTTTACCTTTATTTCCCAAACAAATTGCAAAAAGTGCATTATTATTATATTTCAAGTATTTAAAACATCTTCAGAGTCGAAAGACATCTTCTGTATGCATTTGGTATTCAAGCACCATTTTCATTTCCTATTCCAAAAAAATACCTGATTAGCATAAATGAAGCAAGGAGTACCACAGACTCAGCCACACCATTAAATTGCGTAACATGTGACATGTTTAAAATCTAAACACCAGTATGTAAAAGCTAAATGCCAGGTGATTTTTTTTTTGTAAATAGGTGTTCTCGTTTAAAAACACTGATGTTTTCTGGATGTTGCAATCAAAGTTTTTCAGATTTGTTGAATACTCTTTCAAACTAAATCTAAACAGTGTGACACGTTTAAAAAGTGTTACAAAAAGGTGTTTAGCACATGTTCAGAGCTTAACGATTTGGTTTTGAAGTGCATAACTCTACCAAGCAGTGGACAGTTTGATGAACACTGAGTCGGTATGATGGTGACTTCACCAAAAACACGAGGGGAGACAGGATCTGTGACTAATGCTGCTAATTACCAAGCCTGTGATGCTAGACAAAGGCATTCTTCTCTCATCTCTGGGGACGGACCGGCACACAGAAAGGTCAGCGCTGTGGTGGTGTAATCATTAAAAAAGGTCACATTTTGAGAGAGCGGCTCGACTATATTTTTCGACAGTGGCAATGGGAATGTGAGGCTTTAAAGAATAAAGCTAAAAAGATATAAAGAGAGAAATCAAGACCGAGGAGCAAACTGCACATACAATCTCAAATCTTTCTGGGAGATAAAAAATGAAAGTCTTGAGCAAACGTTATTATTGAGACCAAGAGCTTACATCTTTGTTTGTATATTAGTTTATTTCATTCTTAAACTTATTTTTCACTGAACATATACATCTGCAAGACAGAAATTAAGATAAATACCCTGTAGGCCAGGATTAGTTTATGCCATAAAATATAAATCACAATTTTTACGGCCCGTTTGGTAAAATTGCTGTGCGTAAAACGCTTGCAAATATTTATTTATTTTTTAATAAAAAGAATATGACTGATGAAAAAATAAAACATTTGCCATCAGAGTTTCAAAGGTTTGCAGGAAAATAGTGTTTCACTGGTGTGTGGTCTATATATTCTGGGGCACGTACAGAAATTGAAATGTCTGACTGTGACTGCCTGTTTGTGTTAAGCTTGATTTGGTGCATTGGCCTCTTTCACTTGTATAGCTCTGCATGAGTGCAATTCATTGGGCAAAATTAAAATCCTTAGAGACACTCAGAGATTAGGCTCCTTGCAGTTTCAGCTCTATGTCGCACTATGAGTGCTAACCAAAGTACATCGTAAGTACAAACCTGCTGTGCACTCAGAACAAGTTCCAAAAACCTCCCCTCTCCTTCACTCTTACTCCTGTCCACTTGCTGCCAGTCCCTGCGCTGAAAATATCTCTTTGGTGACAATTGCTCCAGTTAAACAGTTTAACAAGAAAAGCTGTATGATGTAAAACTAGTAAACAACATCAGAGGTGTCATTTGGTTGCTGTATGAGTGCCATTGAAAATCACAGTCGTAATGTTATTTGAATAATGCACAGGTCTTGAGTGTTCTGTTGCTTTTTTATGCAGAAGATGTTTCTGTTCAAGTAATTTGATCAGTGAAGAGCTGCGCGTAATACAATGGGGCAGCCTCAGTTTATCTGCATTTGCTACAGTACAACACACAACAGTTGTCAACTAACAGCTGATTAATAGCTCTTTCTTCTTCTGTTAAGCCAGCAAACACAGACAGGTTAGGTAACAGCTAATTTACCGGTACTCAATTTTCTGTGTAGCTAAAAATGGGTATATTTACCAATAAAACGTTTGATCTGGTCTGAAGAAGAAATCAAAAACAGCGCAAATGTTCATGAGGAATGCATCGTAATTATGTTGTAATTAACCTTCTTTTCTTTTTTTTCCCCTCAATTAGATAATAATACATCTCATGATATTGAATAGTCTTCACATAAATCAGGATTACTTGACTTATTGAATTTTACCCATGCCATTAGATAATCTTCAAATAGATCAAACAGTCTCATCTGACTGGCAATATTTTTGTCTTCTCTAACAAAGAGTATGATAAAAAAAAAAGATTTTCTTCAGCAAAGGACTTAAGTATGTATTCAGACTGATGGTGTGTTCTGCCTTATGACTGTAGGCTCAGTCTTTGGCCTCAGTTTGGACAACTCCATCCAGGGGTACCTGCTGAGGTTCTGTGCTTTTAGCTCATTAACAGCGCCCACCTGGGGTGGTGGGGGGAGGGAGGGCTGTGGTCGCCAGAGGGGACGGGCCCTTGATGTGTGGAGATGGAGTGGCGGCGCGACACGTGGCCCGACGGGAGCCGCAAACACATCAAATAAAGAGCTGCCTTCATGCTTCACCCTGCTCAACCCCAATCACTTTAATTACCCCGCTGGCCAAAACAAGACACCTATTATACTCAACAACCAAACCAAAAACTCATTGCTTTTGACCTTTTTTTCACAAACTAGTGGTGAGGTATCTTCCCAAGGGATTTTCTGCGAGAAAGCAGATTTCATGATTTTATTAACTATGGCTAGTTGTCCAGGTCCTGAAGAAGCAAAGCAGCCCCAAACCACCACACAACCACCTCCATGTCCGACTGTTGGGGTGATGTTCTTATTGTGGAACGCTGCGTTCGCGTTACTCCAGATGCATTGCCAAAAAAAAAAAACAATTTTGACACATCAGTCTACAGAATTTTAACCCCATAGTCTTGATGATCATCAAGATGTTTTTTGATTTCTGTGAGACTAGGTTTTGTGTTCTTTTAGGTCAGTGGTGCAATACTCCCACAAATGCCATTTATTGTGGAATCATGAACACAGACCTTAACTGAGGCAAGTGAGGCCTGCAATCAGGGAAACCCTTTCACAGTCACCAATCATCACTGCACTGTGTCCCCCCCACCCACCTCTTGTAAGATTAGATGCCCCGGGCAGATGAACACTTCACTTAGACCCTAGAAGATTATACCAATTATTTTCCAATAATGGCTCTATAATACTTGCCACTTAACATCTTACTTTATTGCAGTGTATTAATTTTACTGACACCCAAACCAATCAGATGAATGAAACAGACAAAACACCACTACATTTCAACAATCTTGATCTGTAATTAAATTTGTGATTTCTAATTAGATGCATAGTTGTCATCAGTAGTAGAAATAGATACATATTACAAGAATTATTTATCTATTTTTAGAAATTTGGAGAACAAATATAATTGTCATTCAAATGAATACAAATTCCAAAAATGTTTTTTTTTTTGGCTTGGGAATGGCAGATAATTAAGCTTAAACAAGCGAAAAATTGTGCATTGCATTTTAATAGTCCAACCTTCGCTGAAAAAATAAAAACATTGGATCAAAGTGAAAATTTTGCTTGCGTTTGTTACATGGCATTGTTTTATGTTTTTTTCTGGTGATTTGGTTTTTCTGAATAAATCAGCTTTTTGAAAAAGGACAAAGAACTAATTTGTCTAGATTAGAATTAATAGAATTCTTTCATCACAAAAATAGCAACCCATGATTACTTTTTACAGTGATTCAAAGGGGAAGGGGGGAGGACTTCATATCCACACACAAATGTGCCGCAGTGTGAATGAGACTGACTGATACACATCGCTAAACACTGTTATTAGCATGGTCCCTCGTGTGCCGTATGCGGGGCAGTCATTGAACTTTTGGTCGGCGATTCCCAGATGCATGCCTGTGAACTGCCGGACAGAGCTTCAGGACACAGCAGGCTTCTCTGCTCCGCTCTGTCCCAGCTTTAATTACAAAGTTAGAGTGCTGACAAAGTATAAATCCTCACTGGGTAATCATTGCCCAAACTCACACAAGGCCCGGAGAGCTTATCCCTTCCCCCTACCCTAGTGCACGTACTGTCACAACTTTCACTATTCTTACAACTTCCTAAAACCTCTTTTCCAAATGAACGATTCCCCACCTGTCATATCTGACTTCAGCTCACAATTAAACCACAGTCATTTGCAGCTACTGTCTTTTTAAATTGTGTCAAGCATCAGGCACAGTACAGTGGATTATGTAAAAATTCTGAAAACATGGATAAGTCATTATTTCACAGAGAAATGTACAAAACTCTGCTATTCATGAAGATTAAATCTTTACCAAATTGGAAACACTTTCCACCTACAACTTACCAAAAGAAGTAAAAAAGAAGAAAAAAATTGGTACCCACATGGGGCAGTTAATTAAAGAAATAAAGTAAAAAAAAAAAAAAAAAAAAAAATCTAGCCGGCTGTGGAATGCATTGTTCACCGGCCTGTTAAAATAAAGAGCAGGGCGCCCCTGGTTACCTTCCCTGGGAACACTGCAGTTGGGTAATAAGGAGAGGTCTCCAGCTGCACGGGTTATTAGACGACTCCTGAGCGGGACGGTGACTCAGAACAGCCTCTGGACACATGCCGTCAGTCAACATCTCGTCCACAGACCCGGCTGCCGGCTCGCACAATCCATCCTTCAGACACCTTGCGGGAGAACACTTATTCGGTATTTGTATTTTTAGTCATAATCAAGGATGACAATTAATCGTGTTGCAATGAAAATATTGACCAAAGTTAAATTATTCTCCTTATTAAAAACTCTTTAAAGTGAAGGTTTCAAGATTGAGGAATCTGGGGAAAAAGACAAGAGAAACGGGAAACTCATATTTTACAGGATACAAATGTAAATAGTCAGTTTTTAGGAAGCTACATCCTTATTTTTTTACCATGATCATCTGAGGGCTGCCAAATGCAGGTTTTACGTAAAAAAAAAAAAATGATGATGTTCAGCATCATTCACTGGGTCTAATTAGCTCCCCTATCCATACTCATTTACGGCTATCATAATCCTGGAGCCGGATGTGTCTTCATCCTTTGTCCCCCTCTTCCTCTCACTCGCGCATAACACTGTCTGGTCTACAGAGTCTTCTCCTCGCTTCATTTCACCTTCTCGACCAAAGCTGCCGCGGCAGGAGGAAACCCCAGGAGCTGAGATATTACACAGCGAGGCACGATCGGGGCTGAAATCCCAGGTTTTCTCTCATTCTGAGCCAAAAAGACTGTATCCTGCAGCTAACTGCTAGCAGCGCATTAGCTCCGCTTCACTTTGGCTTTCAGGCTTATGAAGAGAACGGCCAAACATGAAGTTGAAATGCTTAACACAAATAAACTTTTGATGCAATAAACTCAATTTAAATGAATGATTTTCTGGTTGAATTTAGAATGGGTTTATCAATATAGGTGCAGTAAGGCATCAATGGTCACCAGTCACCTCTCCAAACAAAAAACTTTGGTCCATTTTTCTTCAGAAGCCAGCATATATACTCATCAAAGAAACTGCTTATTTAGCGGTCAGACCACTCACCCTGCAATGAAAAACTAGCAGTTCCCATCCGAGCTCACAACCTTATATAAACACTTTCCACGCCTTATGAGGAACAAGTATAACTCATTAACTCAGTAATATCGGAAATATAGCTTATTATAACTGAGTAGACATTCCACTATCAAGAAAAACCAAAAATGCCACCAAATGCAGCAGCGATTTTTAGCAAGGATTAATGGTTACTCTTCCCAAACAAAGTGGCAAACAAGTTCTGTGATCATCATGGCTAAGGTAAACTGAGAATAAAAAACAGCTAGCCAGCTAGCCATAAGTAAAAAATAATAAAATTCCACTTGCTCATAAAATGAACAACAACCTTTCTTCATTCAATCCCTCCTCTAGAGACACAGATGTACCTAGAATGAACCCTGCAGTCCTGTTTCATTCGGAATAATTCCCATTGATTAAGTCCTTATCTCATTTAAATCCCGTAAATGCAACTGAACTCTTCAGACCGGTTTGGGGAGTGTATTTTCCTTTGAAATTGCATCATTTTCAGCCGGACGATTGTGCACAATGTTCAGAGAAAACATCCTACCTTGCTATTACGCAAGGATTTATATATTTTTTTGATCATCCAATCAATGTTTTTCAGTTACAGTGGAAAGTTTATACTCCCTGGAATTGGATAAGAAACATGTCATTCAGTACATCATTACCAGGGAAGTTACATAAGGGTGGGAACTATAAGTGTGTATTACACAAATGAGTCTAAGTAAATAACTGAGTGATTAGCTATCAACATGAATACTTAGGAGGATATAAGGCAGCGCTGAATTTGTCGATGGAGGATTCTACGCAAAAATCCATGGCAGGGAACTATGCATTTTTGATATGTGATGATAATAATTGATAGTATAAAGACATAGTATCAATACCAAATTTTTGCTCCAGAAAACCATTTTTTCATAATTACAAATTGGGATACCATTGGATCACTACAGCATAGCTGAAGTGGTTGCCTCAGACGACAATGATTTTTTTCTGTCCCAAGAGATCTGTTTTTTTAACTACTGGATAGATACTACGGGCAAGTATATTGAGCAGTTCGCACATCAGGCTTTGCTTGATATGGGATCAGTAAGACACCAGATGCGGGAAGATGGGAATGAGGATTTTATTCAAACAAAACAAAACAGGCACGAGGGCCAACGAAAAACTTGGCCCAAAGGGTTGCAAAAACAAACTAAGGTACGCTACACAGAGCTATAAACAAAGAATACAAAAACGTCAAAAAACAAAAGGCACTGGAAACTCCAGGCAAGATGACCAAGAAAAATAAATAACAAGGCTAGATATACACACACAAGGGCTATGAACAAGGCTTGGAAACTTGGCAACAAAACTTGGGAACATGAACTAGGAACAAGCTTGCAAACAAGAACTTGAGACACTGTCTGCCAGCCAACTTCCACCGCATCCAGATAAAGGCTTAGAAATCATGGCACATGAGGGGCAACACCTGGAGAAAGAAACAAGAGGCATGGCAAGATCAAGACATGGACAGAGATTGGATGACAAGACTTGCTCATTAAGAGAATGAGCGTGCTCAGCTTAAGTACCAATTAAGTATGCAGTTTGGAAGCAAGCATGAATGTTAAGAACAGAAAAGCACAGCAAGATCTTGAAATAGCAAAGCAGGAATCATGACAATAAACTCCCTGTCTAAATTAATAATATTAGTAATGTGCCTATCTAAGAATTACACCACCCAGTGAATGTTAGTAAATGTTAGTAACTTAAAAACAGTTAATTGTCAATTAAGCTTAGAGAGCCCCGAATCAGCACAGCACAGAAGGAAGGGGAAATACCAAAGCCAACCATAGCTCAGAAATGTGCAACAACGAAGGCACGGGGCGGAACGCAGACAAGCGGTGGAGTGGCATGGCAGACCTGGCATGAACAAAAACATGGAAAAGTAAAAACATGGACTATGAACATGAATTATGAAATGATTGATCCAGATACAAGAAACTGTTAAAACTGTGACCTGAACTATGAAACTATGGAACATGAAACTGTTAAAACCATGAATAATACTGTTCTGACCATAGGCCAGAACCCCGGAACACAACAGTGCTGAGGAGTTTAATTTATGCAACTTCTGACAAAACAGGGATAGGACTGAACTTGTCCACATAAATGGAGCCTAAATACAGCAGCTCCATGTAAGCTGGCATCTACATTTGCACAGAGGGGCTAAGCTATACACCGTGAGTTAATAGATTGAATTTAGATTGGATTCACATTCAAAGCATGTTAGATCAAAGATGTTACAGAGAAGAGACCATTCACTTAAAGCATTTTGAATAGAAAAGTTGGCGACATCAGAGATGGCGGTTGTATGACACATATATTTCCCCTTTCCCCCAAAAGTCAATTGTTCACTTTACACACCCAAACTGGGAAACATAACCAGCCAATCGTATTCTTGCATTGACACAACCACACAGTTCAGATTCATGACAATTTCAAAGCCTGTGGTTTAAATCGATTTGGTGGTTTCTGTTCAAATGCTCTGGTGGGCTGATGGTCCAGTTAATGTATATCGTTCAGTTCAGAGGAATGAGCTGACGGTGTTACATCACAGCAGAAAAAGAAGTTGGTGCCGTGAAATGTAAAGTACATGTATAACCTGTGAGGAAAAATGTGATTTTAGCCAAATTTTTGGGGAAAGGCACCAAACGTTTTTGTGCAGTTATTATTCAATTTGGCTGGTGATTCTATACATGCAGGTTTTATGCCCCAACGACCATTGAGAGTGAAGTTTAGCCTTTCTCCCCTTTCATTGAGATAAGAGCCTGGTCTTGTTAGCCCGAAATAACTGCCCGGGGGAGTTGTCAAGATGGCCCCTGAGTGGCAATACTGGCCCACAAGAATTTCTTCAGATCAGATGTATGTGACTCATTTAATTGATTTGACTGGGATTTTTTCCCCATTCAAAATAAAACGAAGTTGCTTAGAAATAACCATTATCTACGCTTATAAGTGATGTCCGTATTCTGACCAACTGTAATGAGCCATCAGAGTCCACAGTCACAAATAATTTTACCCCTAACCCTACAACATAGATGCCACATTTACAACAACAGTCAACACAGAAAACCTTGGGGCAAGCCACATGCAACATTATGATATGAATATCCTTGACAGCAGCTTTGGCAAACTTGAGGAGATATTTCGGCACAGAATGACAATTATAAAGTCATTGAGGGTGCGGGGGAGTAGGGGCATAGGCGTGAGGTGGGTCAGTGCCCCACTCCCTACAGTGCAAGCTCCAGTCAGGACAGACAGGGTGACTGCAGGTTGACCCAGTGTCACAGCGGGGCACCGTGCGCTCCCAGTGCATTCCAGTGCGGCTCCATCCACAGACACGGGAAACCCTCACAGCAGTGGCTGTTTAGGGAAATTCTTGACAGGGATACAACAGAGAGCAGAAAGAGTATAACAGGGCAGAGTGGTTTGCGAAAAACTGGTATTACAATTAACCAAAATTTTCCTAAACTCAAAAACTTTTTTTTTATTAGCAGCACAGCTTTTTTTCTTCCCTCCTTCTCCATCTTTCTCTTTCTCACTCATTCTCTCTAACTGCCTCACTCTCTCTCCATTCAAATATGGATACACAGTATACAGTAGAGGTGTGTGCATCCAATACCTGCTTGTTGTATGCACTTGACTAACTTACTTGGCTGTCCTCTGCTCCTAAGTAAGTAATATGGGTCACATGATGCAGGGGGAAACTTAACCCCACGCCACGTGGTTCAATAAAGTTCATCTCCTGGAGGTGGCATAAACACACATAAACCTCAATGATCTCAGATCAAAGAAATACCTTTACACATTGTTATGGCCCCAATTTGTTATTACATTTATAACACAACAGCAACAGCAAGGGATGACAAACACAGTTTTAACAACTAAAACACATTTAATTTTTAACAAAGACAAAGACTAATAACAACCTACAACTAAAGACCAAGACTGATAAATAAGAAAAAACAGAAATAATTACAGTCCCTTTTTGGTGGGGGTGGCTTGGTGATGTCCTGGATGAAGAAAATGCTCAAACACAGGCAAAGAAATCCACAAAAGAAACGTCACAGGTCTTGAACAGATGGCAGGTCTGGTCATCTTCTTGCAATTTCTCCTACTACTTCACTGTCTCAATTCTTTTCCTTATATACTCTTTTGCAGACCCCACCCACATTTAGACCTCTTTTTTTTTAATTTTCTGAGACTTGCCCCAGACATGTCCAGGACATGTCTAAACATGACTCCAGTCTGAGCTTAACAAAAAAAAGGTAAATGCCATCTAGTGGCCTATATTCACATTATACCTCCATTCCAAAAGGGAAAAATTTTGACTCATAAAGGCAAAATTATTCTTTTCAATACAAAATGGTAAAGTGAACACTTGTCTATATATACATATCATACACATTCAAACACGGGATAAGCAATCAGCAATTACATTGTCTGTACCCTTCACATGCTTAATTTCCAAGTCAAACTCCTGTAAAATCAAACTCCAATTCAACAATCTCCGATTCTTGTTTTTCATCTTTCTCAAAAACATTAACGGATTGTGGTCAGTGTACACAATCATTGGCTTTTGTCCTGTACAAACATAAACCTCAAAGTGTTGTAAAGAAAGGACCAGAGCCAACAGTTCCTTCTCTATTGTGGAATAGTTCCTTTGGTGGCGATTGAACTTCCTGGAGAAGTATGCCACGGGATGCTCAATGTCATCAGAGTCACTTCTCTGTAGGAGCACAGATCCACAAGCTTGGTCGCTAGCATCGACCGCGATGGAGAACGATTTGTTGAAGTCAGGAGATTTGAGCACGGGGAAGTGACACAGCAGAGACTTCAGGCGATCGAAGGCTCTCTGGCATGCATCATCCCAGGTGAACTTTACGCCTTTCTTCAGTTGGTTAGTTAGACTGAGAGCAATCTCAGCAAAGTTCTTGCAGAACTTGCGGTAGTACCCGATCATTCCAAGGAAGCGGCGCAAAGCTTTTTTGTTGTCAGGAACTGGAAAGTCCATGATGGCTTGGACTTTAGCATTTATGGGTGCCACCTTACCCTGGCCTATGACGTAGCCAAGATAGGTGACAGTAGCACAACCAAAGTCACTCTTGTTCAGGTTAACAGTCAGGTTAGCCTGGGTCAGGCGCTGGAACAACGTCTCTACATCTTTTAGATGTTCTTCCCAGGAGTCACTCCATGTGATCAGGTCATCGATGTATGCACCCGTGTGTGGCAATCCGGTGATTGTAGACTGTATCATCCTTTGGAACGTGGCTGGGGCATTTTTCATGCCAAAGGGTAGGACTTTATACTGGTACAATCCAGATGGTGTGGCAAAAGCAGAGATGCTCTTGGCCCTCTCAGTTAAAGGCACACACCAATAACCCTTCAATAAATCAATCTTGGTCAGAAACTTTGCTTGCCCTACTCTATCAATACAATCATCAATCCTAGGTATTGGAAACACAGCAGTTCTAGTTACAGCATTGACTTTTTTGATAATCTGTACAGAATCTAGTACTTCCATCAGGTTTTGGAACTAGCACACAGGGTGAACTCCAATCTGAGTTGGAGGGTCTTATAATATCATGTTTTAACATGTACTCAACCTCTTTCTCAGCAATCTTTCTCTTTTCAGGATTCATCCGGTATGGATGCTGTTTTATTGGTTTGGCATCACCAACATCTACATCATGAGAGGCTATAGTAACTCTCTTTGGAACATCAGGAAACAAATCCTCATATTTCTTGATCAACCTTTCAAACTGATCTCTCTGTGAGGGTTCTAAGTGCTGGAGTTTTACATCAAGATTTTGCAACACTTCAGTGTTTGACAATTTACATGAAATAACTTCAGCTTTAATTCTTGGTTCATCATCTTGAAACTCCCCCTCATCTTCACACATTTCGACCATTGGAGAATCTGAAGTGACAGCTGCAACCCTAGCATTTCTGTCATGATAAGGCTTTAGCATGTTAATATGACACAATTGTTTTGGTTTTCTCCTATCTGGAGTCCTCACAATGTAATTGAGATCATTGAGTTTTGTCAGAATTTCATATGGACCATGAAATCTAGCCTGCAATGGATTGGACTGCAAGGGAAACAACACAAGGACCTTGTCTCCTGGTTTAAACTCACGGCTTCTAGCCTTATGATCATACCAAGTTTTCATTTTTCCCTGACTTGATTTCAAGTTCTCTTTGGCAAGGTCACAAGCTGCACGCAATCTTTCCTTGAACTTGCTAACATAGTCTAACAGACTGATTTGCGGCTCTTCCTCTTGCCATTGTTCACTCAATAATAGCAAAGGTCCTCTCACTTCATGACCAAACACTAGCTCAAATGGACTGAATCCAGTAGACTCGTGCACTGCTTCTCTAGCTGCAAACAACAGCAAATGAACCCCTTCATCCCAGTCTTTCTCATGGTCATAACAATAAGTCCTCATCATTGTCTTGAGAGTGGAATGAAACCGCTCTAAGGCACCCTGACTTTCTGGATGATAGGCACTAGAAAGAATCTGTTTTGCACCTAGTTCATACACAACCTGCTGAAACAATCCTGAAGTGAAATTGCTACCTTGGTCTGACTGAATTTCCCTGGGAAGACCAAACAACGTGAAGAACTTTTTCAAAGCCTTCGAGATTGCAGTTGCCTTGATGTTACGTAGAGGTATGGCTTCGGGGAATCTGGTAGATGCACACATGATTGTCAACAAGTACTGATTTCCAGATCTAGTCTTGGGTAATGGACTAACGCAATCAACAATGACCCTAGAGAATGGCTCCCCAAATGCTGGGATAGGCTGCAATGGAGCTACAGGTGGGTCTAACTGGTGTTTTCCAACTACCTGACAAGTGTGACAGGTTTTGCAAAAGTTGGAAACGTCTTTCCGAAGCCCAGGCCAAAAGAAGTGTATCATGATCTTATCAACAGTCTTGTTAACACCAAGATGACCTCCTAAAGGTAAACTATGAGCCATTGTTAAGATCTCATTCCTATAGACCTTCGGAACAACAATTTGCCTGACCACTGCCCAATCTGCATTGGCAGGGATATCAGGAGGGCGCCACTTCCGCATCAACACACCATCCTTGAGATAATACCCAACTGGAACTGCATCTATTTCTTTTTCAGGAAGGGCTCTCCTCTTTAGTACACCAATTTCAGGATCATTAGTTTGCTCCTCAATCAACCGCTTTCTGGACAGAGACAAGTCTCCAGACACATCAGAATCACCAGACCCATCCGGCTGGCTGAATAGAGAACTGATAAAAGTATCTGATAAGTCCTCAAACGGAGAAATCATAGTAGGCCAATCAGAGTCATGAGGCGAACCACATGAGTCCTGACTATTCAATGTACTGGACGGCACCACAACATCATCTTCTTTAGCCTTCTTGGCCATAGCACGAGTCACTGCGCAAGAAGGATACAGAGATGGGTCCTCATCCCCATTTTCAGTGCTCGGCTGTGAAGTAAGATGTACAGGGGGAACTACTTTGCCCCCAGCCAGGTCATTGCCTAGCAACAGAGAAACACCCTTTATAGGTAGACTTGACATAAGTCCCACCTTTACCTGTCCTGTAACTAAATCTGACTTCAAGAATATAGAGCGCAGGGGTACAGATACAGTCCTCCCTTCAATACCTTGTACAAGTATGAAATCCCCTGAAGCGGTCTCATCACGTAACTCCAAGGAGTCCATCAAAAAAAGTGACTGAGAAGCTCCGGTATCCCTTAGGATATATATGGGGACAGGAGTAGTATGCTCATTCAGAGCCACAAATCCCTCTGACACAAATGGAAGAAATTCCTCCCTCACAAAGTCAGCTGTATTAGGCTTTTTAGCCCCACAAGAAGCAGGCAATTTAGCAGATTGGTTATCTACTACAGGGGTTTCTAACCTTGTTTTCACAAAGGCATTTGGTTTGGTATCCTTTTCTTTTTCTTTCTTAGCTTTAAGGAACCAACAGTTAGTTGTAACATGACCAGATTTCTTGCAATAACTGCAAACTAGACCACTTTTGTCACTGTCAGCTTTCACACTTTGATCAGACCTGTTACTGGATTTCTGAGCACCATCACCAGATTTGTCTTTGTCTTTGGGTGAGGAATCTTGGGTATCACCGTAACCCTTTTTCTGAAATTGGGACCATTTATTGTTACTGCTAGACTGAAATTTGGACTTATGAGTGAGAACATATTCATCTGCAAATTTGGCAGCTGATTGCAAGTTCAGTGCTTGCTTCTCATTAAGGTAGGTCTTAACATCATCCTTAACACAGTTCTTGAATTCTTCAACTAACACCATCTCTTTTAGTGAGTTGAAATCATCCTTGACCTCCATAGAAGTACACCAGCGCTCAAAGCAAACCTGCTTCTCATTAGCAAATTCAACATAAGTCTGATTTTCAGATTTCTTCAGACCTCTGAATTTCTGTCGGTAAGCCTCTGGAACCAACTCATAAGCTCTCAAAATAACCTTTTTGACAACCTCATAATCAGAGGAATCATCTGCAGACAAAGCCGAATAGGCTTGTTGAGCTTTACCCTTGAGGACAGTTTGCAACATCAGAGGCCAGTGTTCCTTTGGCCACTGGCAACTCTTTGCTACCTTTTCAAAACACTGGAAATAGTTGTCAACATCCTTTTCTGCAAATGGAGGCACCAGTTTTACCTCCTGGCTAGCCCGAAATTTATTTTTAGTTTCAATTTTAATTTTTAGTTGCTCCATTTGGAGTCTTTCTTCTCTATCGAATTTCTCTAATTCAAAATCTCTCTGTCTCTGTCTCTCTCTTTCTGCTCTTTCCTCTTTCTCTCTCTCAAATTCTCTTTGTTTTTCTTCTCTTGCTAATTTTTCTAACTCAAACTGCCTTTGTTTTTCTTTTTCTTCCCTTTCAATCTCTAGCATTTTTAATTTAAGTTCCATTTCTATATTTGGATTTTCCACTGGAAACTGTTCCAGATCTCCTGGTGCAAACACATTTTCATCAATGTAATATTCAACTATCTCTCTAGCCAGTCTTGCTTTTCGCATGGCTGGTTTTACCTCTGTCAGCTCCAACTGTCTGCAAATTTCTAGCAGTTCTGTCTTTTTAAAAGACTTCAAAACCCCTACGGTTGGTGATGCCAAGAAATCATCCATTGCTGTTGTCAATATATATCTAGGAAAATTCACAAAAACAATTTCACAATTTGGAATGTTAGATTTTCAATAAATTACTCACACAATGGTCTATCCCGGACCTTGAGCCCCCAATTTGTTATGGCCCCAATTTGTTATTACATTTATAACACAACAGCAACAGCAAGGGATGACAAACACAGTTTTAACAACTAAAACACATTTAATTTTTAACAAAGACAAAGACTAATAACAACCTACAACTAAAGACCAAGACTGATAAATAAGAAAAAACAGAAATAATTACAGTCCCTTTTTGGTGGGGGTGGCTTGGTGATGTCCTGGATGAAGAAAATGCTCAAACACAGGCAAAGAAATCCACAAAAGAAACGTCACAGGTCTTGAACAGAATGGCAGGTCTGGTCATCTTCTTGCAATTTCTCCTACTACTTTACTGTCTCAATTCTTTTCCTTATATACTCTTTTGCAGACCCCACCCACATTTAGACCTCTTTTTTTTTAATTTTCTGAGACTTGCCCCAGACATGTCCAGGACATGTCTAAACATGACTCCAGTCTGAGCTTAACAAAAAAAAGGTAAATGCCATCTAGTGGCCTATATTCACATTATAACATGCATCAACAAAATCCAAGTATACCCAGATAAACTGACAGATATTAATCTATCCAATCTATTCATCCGTCTTACGATGAATTGAATATACATTGTAAAATCAGTGATGTGTTGCAGTGATTGAGGATCCTGGTTGTATGTTTTGCTTTCTGTGGCGTAGCTTAGTGCTCTTGCACACTTGAGTTAAATGGCCCAAACTGATCCAGTAAATAACAAGCAATCTAAATGGGATGCATATAAAGAAAGCATGCTTTGTAAGCCACCTTTGAGAAAAGCGTTCACAAAATGCCAAAGATACAAAATGTCTCTGAAGTTCAGGTGAACTTGGTGTTAAGTTGTTAAGGTTAACCTTTTGGTCCCTAGGTATGATACAGAAAGTACACTTTCACACTCTCTCCACCACAAACAAACAATAACAGCTGATGAAAGGTCTGAACATTCCTGAGTATTGTGAATGGAAGTTTTGGGGTTAGGACCAGGGGCAGTGGTCAATCGACAGAAAATGCCAGGAATGCTAGACTACCTCTCGATAGGAGATCGTGTTACCCTTATTGGACACTGGCAGGGGTTATTCTCAGGGCCGATGTCTGAAATGAGATTTCAGACAATGGGGACAAGACATTTATGAGTACGACGCAGTGGGATAAGTGACTGATGTTCGCTGTGGTGACACATATTGCTCTGTAGTCCACGGAATCCCCAGGAAGCCCCAGACAGGAACGCTCAAAGTCTGATGCTGCAGCACTTCCTCACAGTACATATGGGGAGATTTTAGACAGAACAATCAGCGGCCGCAATAAACCCGAGTCAGTCTCCTCTTATGTGCAAGTGCCTTATATTATTACCATCACTGACCAATACAGCAGAACAATAAAATTCTTGCAAGCACTTATTTTCAAAATAAGAGTCGGGACAATCCATGCACCACAGAATTCCCAAGAATCGCAAGCACTAACTGCAGGAACCTCAATTGTGCAGCGGAAGAGAAAGAGTACCGTAATTACTTTCCATGCAAAATCAGTGGGTTTTGTTAATAATGCTTGACTGAGGAAGTGCAGCTACCTCTTTCCACCTGGGAGGAGGCAGGGGGCAAATTAACTGAGGAAAAAGTTTAAAACGTAGAGAAAAAAGGTCTGAAAAAGGACGTTACCATTACAATATTCAATTAAATATTTCAGAGTCTATTTAGTGTCTGAAATACTTTGCAGATATCCTCAAACAGAACAGAACCCTCTTTGAAAGCTGTTTCAGTTTAAGTTTTTAATTATCTCAGTCAGGACCCAGTTTGAGTTCTGTTTCACATGTTGATCTCCCAACGGAACAGAAAAAAATAATTTGTTCAAATGAAGACTAAATTTCTTACAATTCCAATCACATGTTCCACTAGTTCCTGAACCCAAAAGTAAGTGGAACCACAATGTCACTTAGCAAATTGAATAAATTGATCAAAACCTTTCATCTATCATTTCTGAAGAACGTGGCCATGTTCTTATCAGCTGCCTGTCCAGATTAATCATAATTTCATTTAGTTAATACTGTAATTAATTTAGAAAGAATCCTTGCTTGACATAATTCTCTGCCACAGGCCTTCCATGAGCACCATATACTCACTTGCACTGTTTTTTAAAGCAGTTGGCACTGGACTTAAAGAATAAAATGGCATTTATTTTCGCCACAGTTTATTGAGTTCATTTCTAAGGTATTTATCTTCAGTAGTAGCCAGTTAAATAAGTAGTGATGTAAGTGGCTCTTTCTTCAACTCACTGATCATGCTTCAGAAATATTAATGCCGCACAGAAGCTAAGATTTATGCAGTGCGTAAAAGATAGATACAGTATTTGTTACTTTCTGAAGCCGGTCAACATTCAATGGTGAATGATGGCTGCAGTACTTGCTGGCAAAGATACAGCAGCATGATCAAAATATAGTCTATATAGTCAAAATACTAGTCTCCCCCTGCACGAATCAGACCAGAGAACAGATGGCCGTGCGGGTGAGCTAATACCCAGCAGAAACAAAATGCGAACATTGACTGATACCGTTATGGAACCAGATTGACTGGCTCAATAACGCCATCTTCTGGCTCACATTCATTTGGTCAGTTACACTATTCTTTCCGACCCACAATTCCGAAAATTGCTAATATTCAGTGCCTGCTCGTCGGAATTTACCATTTATTCCAGTGGGGATAAAATGTGTTGTCATTGGTGTAAAAAGCAAAGTATTCAATGTCGTGCTTACGCTTCGCTCTTATTTGCTGTTTGATATGATACTACCTGACTCATGCAAATACAAAAGAGACAGGCAAAGAGAGTGTTTCAATTCTGTTGATATACTGCATCAACATGTTCGAAAACAAAATAACAAATTTGAGAGAAATTTATTCGCTCAAGCATTTGTATGACTAGCCATCAAGATTAATTTAAAATTCTCATTAGATTCAAGCCCATGCACACTATTCCAAATAAAACAGTCAGAACTTGTGTTTCCTCAAGGTTTTCCTTTGAATTATATTGGAAACACCTACTGCCAATTAGGAACATGCCAGTACCTTTTCAGGAAGGGATGCGACCATTCCCCATTTAAATGCTTTTGTATCATTAAGCTGGCCTGCTGCTATTTGAACCTCACATAATAACCTATCCTTCCTAATTAGAACAACCTCCCTGCTCTATTTATGGTCTACTTTGAAAACAGACAGGGAAAAAAATGACCTGTTTAACAAGTGTGTTCCATTCTCCAATTCAGCTCAAGTTTACCCACAGCTGCCCTGGCCCCTAACCACTGCAACAGAAGAGGTCATGAGGAGAGGTCAGGGGTCACCATGTGTCCTTTTGTGTGACAGAGCCAACATGAACCTCTGTCCACTACTGCCTTCAATGTGTATGTTTATGTGTGTGTATGCGTGTGTGTGTGCGTGTGTGTGTGTGTTTGTGTGTGTGTGTGTGTGTGTGTGTGTGTGTGTGTGTGTGTGTGTGGGGGGGGGGGGTCCAATTCAGGAGGCCAAACACAGAAATGAGCTCTGAGTCTACCCGACATTTTTTCTGCTCAGATGGGCTTCGCAGCTTTTGTAATTAGGAGCAGAATTATGAGCAGAATGCAGAGCCTTTTAAAGTGTTGTCAATGCAAAAGCACATACGTGCACACACTCACTCAAAACTGAAAATTGACTGAGCGCTGACTGAGAAATCCAGAGTGTACACTGATGTGTGCAGTAAATATCATAGACACACTGAGATGAAGGTAAATATCCCATGATCTTGAGCGACCAATCTCCCTGCCAGTGGCTTCAGTTGGGAGGAATCCGACGACAGATCCAGCGAAGCAGGCAGCGGGCTGGGCGGGACCAGGTTACAGGGCGCAGTTGGTGGCAGCAAAGCCTTGAGCTACATCCCCTCCCCACCCCCAATCAGTGTGCCATCTCCCCTAATTAACCTGGTTCCCAGAGCCCCCCTCCTTTGCGCCTTGCCCCAGTGACCACCCTTGCCGCTGTAAAATGGGCAGCCGATTGGGAATAGACATTTCCCAACCAAGAAAAGAACAAAAAAACAAAAAAGAACATGTACCTCTAGTAGGTCTTGAAAGGAGGGACAGGAATATCACTATAATAACCCAGGTCTCTCTCCCACACATTCACTTGCACTCTCTCTCCCCTCCTCCTTCCCTCTCTCGCTTCTTCCACTCTTTATTAACCTCATCTCCCACTCCCCCTCTCCTTCCCACACACATTCACACACACAATGTCACTTGGAGGCCCTGACAGATGGGAAGAGGGGCGGTTGGTTCCCTGCACAAATGGCGGCCTGGTTTAATGTGATGTTGTCAAGGCTTGAATTGATCCCTGTGACTATTGAGAACCCTTTCGAGGCCTGTGCGCCACAATAGCCACAAGTGAGGCAAGCTGGGAGCAAGCTTGCGCTAGCCGGGAGCGGGCCCAGTGAATGATAGCCCTGAAAATGGCCTTCCCATTCATCGCTTTTCATCGCTGACCCCCTCTCCCATATCTCTAAAGCAAAACCTGCACACCTTGTCTTCCTCTGACTTGTTTTGATTGGTTGGGGATTCAGAATGATTTCCTTTTTTATTTTTATTTATTTTTTTGTCCTGCGGGGAGGGTGGGGTGGGGTTTTAGCTGCAGAGAAGAGATGCGAGATGGAGGAAGGCCCCAGGCTCTCACGGTATGGCCAGTGTTGCCTTGAAAAGGTATCTGTCATCTGCGATGGATGTAGACGTGATTCATCGCTGAAATGTGAATGCCGCTTGCTGGGAGGTCTCATGGAAGGGTTTGGATTGGGGGGATTCTCACACTGAGAGACAGAATCCCCACGTGTGTCTTTACACTGGTTACAAAGAGCCTCTACTGCAAGTACACCTCAGACCAAGGTCGTGCACTTTCAGAATAAAGAAAAAAATTAGGGACAGCTACATAAGGACCTCGCCCAAGTAGAAAAAGCATGACAATTATGAGCATCAACTTTGTGAATATAAGCTGTGAACAAGAACCAAACGGATTTGGTCTTAAAACAATAGGCACCTAAACTTGGATGCAGGTAGTAAAGCCTCCTTAATTGAATCATATGGAAATAATGGCATAACTCAGTCAGGGTTGTGATCTGCGATTGCAGAGATGGGATCCTGGACAGTTATCGATGGCAAAATGACATTTCTGTCCCCGTCCCAATGCTCTCCATGACCACTGTTCAGGTTAATGTTTCACTGCCATACAGTGCCATTTAATCTTTAACCATCAGTCCAGGAGACTGACAGGGAAGAAGATAATGTATCTTAATCGTTGACAAAACTGCAGACTATCGATCGGCACACACACAGGGTGGCCTGGGTTGATAAAAGCAATGCCACAAAGATTTCCTTCATTACCGCACAAGATACAGTGATTCAGAACAGCCCTCAGAGAGAACTTACCTGTACCTGTTACCAGTTCCATTTAAGACATTACTTGTCCTAGTGAGCAAAACCTGGAATCCAGATGTGTACCAATATGTTCACAAATCAGGATTAAAGGACCTTTAAATATCAACAGACGGGATTATTCCCTGTTTTGCTATGGGTTTACGTGGATATAGCCCATGTCCTAGTTGATTTAAGAACCTTCATTTTTCAACCTATATGTAGCAGGGTTTTCTGCTGAAAATTTGATTGTCCTTTCAATGAGCTTCTCCCACTATGATGAGGTGAATAAGCACATCAGTGGTGCCGGAAATGGAAGGAAATATTGCAGAGATGTGTGAGTCTTTATAGTCCCCATGGGAAGCAGTCAGCGGTAACCTCAACTTTTAAGGTATGGTTGCTCTCAACCTGCTTCCATTTAAGATTATCTGATAGACAATCAAAATTAATTTACTGAATAATCAACTCATTGATTATTTCAGAAAAATTTCATTTTAATGAAATGACAAAGAGAATACTGACCATATATATGGCTGTAGCAATTATGCAAATGAGAGTTTGGTGGCTAATCAAGCTGTAACAGTGTAAATTGTTACAGAACCAGATTAATAATGGACTTGTCCCAGAATAGCCAAATCCTTTGACGCATCACTTTTGACCCCCTAAAGCTGCATTCCTGAAGGGAGAGGGTATTTACCAAGAAGAAGTTTAGAAGGAGTTTATTCTTTGAAGACTTGGCAAGTTTTTTTGTTTTGTTTTTCAAAATTAAGTCCATGTTCTATAAATCCATTGCTTTCATTTACTAGTTGCTTGTGATTGTGAATTGTTCAGTTGCAAATGCTCCAGTCACACACACACGCATGTGATCTTACACAAATGTTGCTCTCTCAGGTAACTCAGACTTGAGTGAATGGGTTGGAGACAAGCATCAAAACAAAAAGCACAGAACAGAGCAGAACCAATTGCTTAAATACGCTATTATCCTCTTCTCTTTCCTTGTGACATTAGCCATCCAGCATGTCAACATATCTTAGAAAGTGGAAATGGATCCTTTGGTTCGTATTGAGCACCTTTAACAGTGTTAAATTGTTCAAGTTATGATTAGTAGAGTTCCTAAATAGAGAGAAAGTTGCAACATGAGGATTCCAGAAAATCTGGTCATAAAGCCATTTTTTCTCCATCATGTTGACAGACACAGTCTCAAAATGAATGATTTTTTTTTTTTTTGTTTGAGAACTCCTCTTTTGCCTGTCTAAACCTTTGCTTGCTGGTTTATTTTTTTTACCCTCAAAATTAATATGTTTCCCTTTCCCCGAAAATGGGAAGTCTGTAAGAGAAACCCCGCCCTCCCAACCATCAGGCATCTCGTAGGCTTGGCATCGTAGGCAGGTGTTAGGAATGAGGGCATGCAAGTGTAACGGGTGTGTTTTCGTAGCTGCGTTGTATTTTTGATGGTTGATGAGAACAACCCGGACTCCAACTTTTCATTCCAGTGCATTTATTCTTGCTGCCCTCATGCTTCACGCTGCATGAAAGTGAAACGGCAGAAGTAATCCAGTAGCCAAAGCTAGCACTAGTTAAAATGGCGTCTTCATGCCCAGATGAAAAATGTGAAACAGCGAATGCGCAATCTAGATACAGAGCGGTAGATATCTCAGAGTGGCGACACCCATTGACTTCGTTGTTCGAGTGGTCACGTGGTTCGTGGGGAAGCGCTATAGTTCCAAACGAACGCCGCACAGTCATTGTCTCCTATGAGACAGACAGCAGCAATTGCATTACTGAACGTTAAATATGTAATTAAACCCAACACAATTGCCGCACATTTCTCTTTATGAATTACAGTATTTACTTACATGTTTATAGAGGTCGTGCTTTTACTACTAAGATCGTGTCATAGCTTTTGGAGGGAAAGATTCATGTTAGCATCAGTGAGCTAGTAGGCCTACTTATACGTACCATTGATCCCTGTATTTACACTGTCATGGGGATGGATAAGTTTACATATTTTAGCTTTATTAAGTTACATTATTGGATTACCAGGGTCTGCGTTCATCTTCAGGATTTACCTACAACTTACCATGTTTAAGTTTTGCTGACTTGTAATATCATTCAATGTCATGCCTGTTCTTCCTTAAAGCAAAGGTGCACCACCATGCTCATTTCAGAGGCCTCGATATTCTCAATTCTAATGTTTAGATAAAATTAACTAAATACGTGTAACCTGCAGCTGATGAGACCGGGAGACTGAATGAGATTAAGCACAATGACTGATGCAAGGAAAGGTTTTCAAGAAAAAGATTTTTATTCAACAGAGGACAACAGGACAGCACAGAAATTGAAGTTGATAAATTAAACAAGGATGGGTGCAAGTGTGAGTGAGTGATCCATGAGTGAACCTTGAACAACAAATGACAAAAGAAATATTATGTTGTACATAGTAATGTGGCAGCGTGGTGGTGGGTTCTAATGTGGGAGATCATTGATCATTTGATCATTGTCAAATTAACCCCTTTCTGCAGATGTAGACGCCGGCGTTCGTAAATTCAAAAATTTAATTCCTAAACAATTCTGTAATTGAATTTCCAAATGTCTAGCTTCACTTGAATAATTTTCAAAAATCTCTGTGTCACAAATTCTGAGTTCTAAAGCTTAAATAGGCTCATGCACAACAGGAAAAATTGGCAAAATTTTGTATTCCGCGCAAAGGGGTGTTAACAAACCTTCTCAATGTGTAGAACTTCTAAGTGTGCATGTGTGCATGTTTTCAGAACAGGGCAGGCTTCTGAATAAAACTATAACAATTAAATGGATTCAACAGGAATGTACTGAATAGAACAGACAAGTAAACTCTTGGAACAAGAACAATACTGTGAAGCATGAACATTTGTGGAATTACAAATAATTAATGGAGTTGGGGACGTTACAAATAAAAGGGCCACGAATGTTGGAAGAGGTTTGCAAATTTCATACATCTCAGAACCTCCCACGAATCCTGCAGCCTCCATCCAACAGCAGCCTCGGCCCGCCTCCGCCAGCACCTGCCACCACACCAGTCTCAGCACAGTGGCACTGTGGTTAGCACTACTGCCTCGCAGCAAGCGGGTTGTCGGTTCAAATCTGGCCTAGGGCCTTTCTGTGTAGAGTTTGCATGTTCGTGAGGGTTTACTCCAGTTTCCCTCACCCACAAAAGCATGCATCATAGGATGTATGGCTGTGTGCGAATGGTTGGAGGGGCTGTAGTTGCATACTGCCAGCCATGCTTCTGTCAGCCTGCTCCAGGGCAGCTGTGGCTACAAAAACATAGTTTACCACCATCAGAGCGTGAATGAATTGTGAGGTGTCATTGAGTGCCTAGAAAAGCACTATATAAAACTGATGCATTATTATTATAACTGACATGGAAGACACTCATGCGATTACAAAAGTTAACAAAATCATTGCATTATTTTTAAAAAGAATTTAAATTTTACATTTATTTTGGGATTAATATAAATGTGTGATTTGTAAAATTTATACATCTCAGAACCTCTCCCGAACCCAATAGCCTCCATTGCCAACAGCAGTCTCTGCCCATATTAACAGTAAATTAACGGTAAGTCAACATGACCCAATAAACTGAGCACAGAAAAGTAATAAAGATTAACCACAGCCAACACATCACTTCCAGAGCAAATAATTTAAATAGACCATCTTTTTGCGCAACACATCATGGCATTTTATACAGCTAGCTGACTACAGCATGATTGTTTGAAAGCTAAAAGCACCTGGCATGACAAATGCAGATTGACAGATGCAATTTCATCATAGCTAGCTAAAATATGATGGGTGACACTTAGGTCGTCAACGTCCTAACTTGTAGTTTCATTCAATTTTATGAATAACAAGTGGTGTGGTTTTCATTCGAAATAGTTCTTGAGAGCTAAATTGAGTTAGAAACTCTGCAACTGTTCGTGATGAAACAGCAGATCAAGCCAGGCTAGGTAAGAGCATGTAAAAATTGTCAAAGCTAACTTTAAAATAAAATTTAAAAGAACTTTACTGAGACCAGTCATAGGCACATCCCATCATTTACTGTCGTGAATTATATCAGTTTTGTGAGAAATAGAAATAGAAACTCCCTAGAGTTAATGACTGAATTCCCACAGCTGACCAAGGTAACTAAGAAGCAAAGAACATGAGCTTAAATCATTACAACTTCTTCAGACTTAAAATACATATATCGTCGTGCCGATCATACACAGTGGGAGATTATAAATGATACATGACCACTGATATGAGATATACATTTCCTTAAATATTGAAGACTTCAATATTTTATTACTTACCATCGATGTTGTCTCAATGAAAGTGAATCACTCTGAAGCTGTGAGAATCCTTAGGAACTATCATAGACTGATACAAAAGATGGACGAAGTTATCGTGACGTCACCCATTGGTTACAGCATACCATAAAGGAAGCCTCAATTTTGGCCATTTGAATTGCGCCATGTTGTCATTTTGAAACTGAATGTGATTTCTATTGGAAGAGAGCGTGTATTGAAGCTCCAGGGAGGGCTGTGGCTCTGGATCTGACAATATCGGACGAGGACCAGAGGATAGCGATGCCCCTAAAGCATATTCTGGCTTTATCCTTTATTCTAGAAAACCGGTAAAAACTGGTAGCTAGAATAAAGCATTTGGAAAAAAAATAAAACTGACAAAATATGAGCAAAATAAATATACATACACAAGTATAAAATATGAATGTACGTACAATGACCCTCTCCACATAATTCTTGCGCTCTCCCAGTGCTCCTTCAATATAAAAATTTGTGGAACTCTGTACATGTTTGAATGAGGATGTGGTGCAATTCTAATAGCTGTAATTACTTTGTTACCCAAGTTACGACTGCAAATGAACCAACTTTTTTTTGGCTGGGTACTGCTTGCTTGCTAGGACCTCTGTGCGCTTTATCAGGATAATCACTTGCTAGATATGACTGCTGCGCCCTTTTTCATACCCAAGCAGCATACCCAAGGGAAATCCTAGAATTAACACTGAAGCCTGCTCTCCATTTCTAATAGTAATCCAAAAATGCAGAGTATTTGTTATTTTCTGAAACTCACCAACACTACAAAACTGTACACTGTACCGACTACTGGTAAAAGTCTTGCATGTTGACACAATGCTACAATCACCACCAACATTCTTTTCCAATGTCCAACCAACCCAGCTTTATACCAAAAAGATTACAAATTGCACATATAATTGTGCATGTACTTTATATATGTCAAAAGAAACTTTGGTATATGTCTGGGAATATAGAATGTTAGGTTTGAAGAACATTAGTTCTTTAGACCACCACCTTTGGTCAGATAGTTATCAACCCAGCATTGTACCAAGCTAAACTTGTGACGGTGCATTCAGGAACCACACGCAAGAGAGGGAAATCCAAAAAACGTATGCCTTTATTGGAGTCCGAGTCAAAGAAAGGTGGGGGGAAAAAAAAGGAATTGCCAAGCCACAATACGAAATCCAAAAACAGTATCGACTAGACAGGCAGGGCTCAGAACCAGTAACACAGATGGGCAGAGGTACAAAAACGATAGGTAAAAAGTTGTAGTCGATGGGCAAAGCCAATGGTCATACACAGGGCATCCAAACACAGAACTCGTGGTCATACAAAAATAGGTCAAAATCCAGAAAGACAAGAACAGTACAAAGAGGGCAATGGCAAGAATCAAAGTCGGACTATCCAGTAGAAGCAAAACAATAATCAATGGCATACGAGGCGCTCTGCACAAAGAAATATTGATCAACGTTCTGACAATAGCTGTGAGTGAAAAGACTCCTGATATACACACAGGAAAGGTCACATGCTATACAGAGATCAGCTGTGGGGAATGAGGCTAATTACATCGGGAGAATCACATGAGGGAAACCCTAACTACGAAAACAGACGAGAGACAAAATACGAACGGGAATCACACAAACAGCCTATGTAATTTAAACAGCTTGTTGGGTTTTACGAAATGAAACAATCACAAAAACCATTAGAATGCAAAAGGAGGCTTTATTTCTCAAGGGGGAAACCCCCCAACAGAGCTGGCAACAGTACAATCTCCGCAATTCAAAAATCAGAGTCCAATGGGCGTAATCTAGAGTCATACACAGGGCACCAATCACAAAACCGTTGTCAGACAAAAAGAGGTCGAAAACAAGAATTCAGCAAAAGTACAGGGA
The DNA here is from genome assembly GCA_029721435.1 of Gymnothorax reevesii. Lineage (NCBI taxonomy): Eukaryota > Metazoa > Chordata > Actinopteri > Anguilliformes > Muraenidae > Gymnothorax > Gymnothorax reevesii. Next base: position 55,741,360 of record CM056585.1, read on the forward strand.
ATAGGCAAAACTCAGTGTCTAGGGCGGTCCAGTCAGAAAGATAAAGCGCAATGAATTTAGGCGAAAACAAGCGTGGCACAGGAAACAAGGAAGAGCGATCTGGCAAGAATATGAACCAAACAGGCATCTTATATACACATCCGGGAGAACACATGATCAGGGAGAAAAGGTGCAATCAATGGTAACAATAATCAGGGAGTGACACATTAGGAATAAACTAATTACATGAATTTGGCGGTAGCCAAAACGCAGACAGGGATCACAAGACCTATGAACAGAACATCAGCTCCGATCAAGGAGTACTATAGTGTATAGATTAGAGAAAGGAAAGCACAAAGTATTTGTGGAGAACCACAGAAAATCGCAGAAGAGATAATAGGGAAAGGCAAGGAGGCGGAGACTAGAATAGGGCGAATGCTGAGAGATCGTTAGTCAATTAGTAAGTCCAGCTTTACAATCCCAAGTGCTTGTTAGTAAGTTAGTCCAAATATACAGGGTTAGTGTTGGTTAGTAATTAGCAAAAACAATAAACTGTTAGTATGTGTTAGTAAGATAGTAAAGAGAGAGGAAGGAAGAACAAGAGATAATGAAAGAAGATTGAAACCCAGAAACCAATAAATCACGCGAATGAGTGGCACACTAGACAAGGGGCCGTGAGCAAAGATACACACATGACAAGACAGGGGAGACAAAGTGCAAAGCATAGAAACATGGCATGGGAAATGAACATGGAATGAAAGCAAAACATGGCATGGAGACTAAGAAACTAAAACATGAAAAATAATAAAACATGAATCTAATTACCAATACACAATACACAATCCTACAAAACCCCAAACCAGTGAAGTTGGCACGTTGTGTAAATCGTAAATAAAAACAGAATACAATGATTTGCAAATCCTTTTCAACCTATATTTAATTGAATACACTGCAAAGACAAGTTATTTAATGTTCGAACAGGTAAACTTTGTAATTTTTTGCAAATATTAGCTCATTTGGAATTTGATGCCTGCAACATGTTTCAAAAAAGCTGGCACAAGTGGCAAAAAAGACTGAGAGAGTTGAGGAATGCACATCAAACACTTATTTGGAACATCCCACAGGTGAACGGGCTAATTGGGAACAGGTGGGTGCCATGATTGGGTATAAAAGCAGCTTCCCTAAAATGCTCAGTCATTCACAAACAAGGATGGGGCGAGGGTCACCACTCAGTGAACAAGTGCGTGAGCTGATTGTCGTACAGTTTAAAAACAACATTCCTCAATGAGCTATTGCAGGAAATTTAGGGATTTCATCATCTACGGTCCGTAATATCGTCAAAAGGTTCAGAGAATCTGGAGAAATCACTGCACGTAAGCGACAAGGCCGAAAACCAACATTGAATTCCCGTGACCTTCGCTCCCTCAGGCGGTACTGCATCAAAAACCGACATCAGTGTGTAAAGGACATCACCACATGGGCTCAGGAACACTTCAGAAAACCACTGTCAGTAACTACAGTTCGTCGCTACATCAGCAAGTGCAAGTTAAAACTCTACAATGCAAAGCGAAAGCCATTTATCAACAGCACCCAGAAACGCCGCCGGCTTCGCTGGGCCCAAGCTCATCTAAGATGGAATGATGCAAAGAGGAAAAGTGTTCTGTGGTCTGACGAGTCCACATCCGGACTGTTATAGGCGCAAAGTTCAAAAGCCAGCATCTGTGATGGTATGGGAGTGTATTAGTGCCCAAGGCATGGGCAACTTACACATATGTGAAGGCACCATTAATGCTGAAAGGTACATACAGGTTTTGGAGCAACATATGTTGCCATCCAAGCAACGTCTTTTTCATGGCCCCTGCTTATTTCAGCAAGACAATGCCAAGCCACATTCTGCACGTGTTACAACAGCATGGCTCCGTAGTAAAAGAGTGCGGGTACTAGACTGGCCTGCCTGTAGTCCAGACCTGTCTCCCATTGAAAATGTGTGGCGCATTATGAAGCGCAAAATACAACAACGGAGACCCCGGACTGTTGAACAACTTGAGCTGTCCATCAAGCAATAATGGGAAAGAGTTCCACCTGAAAAGCTTCAAAAATTGGTCTTCTCAGTTCCCAAAGGTTTACTGAGTGTCGTTAAAAGGAAAGGTGATATAACACTGTGGTAAAAAGGCCCCTGTGCCAACGTTTTTGCAATGTGTTGCTGCCTTTAAATTCTAAGTTAATGATTATTTCCAAAAAAAAAAAAAAAGTTTTTCAGTTTGAACATTAAACATCTTGTCTTTGCAGTGTATTCAATTGAATATAAGTGGAAATGGATTTGCAAATCATTGAATTCTGTTTTTATCTACAATTTACATAACGTGCCAACTTCACTGGTTTTGGGTTTTGTAGAATGGTCAGACATAAGCAATGGTCAAGAATGCGCAGGTTAGTCAAAACATGGCTCTAGGCCAGGCACAGAACTAAACATGGGCATGGCAAAAAACATGGAACATGGCATGGCAGAAACAGAATCACAACACAGCTCCGGTCCAGGAGTTCTACGTGCACAGATAACAAGCGCAGGAGAGTGCAACGACAGACAAGGGGCGGAGAATAGAACGGGATGATTTCGGAGAGGTAATTTGTCTATTAGTAGCGGTGCAACTTTACAAATTAAACTAGAGTGCTCATTAGTAAGTTAGTCATCTTATATATACATGGATTAGTTGGGTTAGTAGACTATAATACAAAATACAAATGTTAGTCTTGTTAGTAATCAGAACAGAAGGCAAAGAAATAAAACGAGATTCTAAAAAATATTTTAAACACCGGAATTCATTTAAATCACCCGAAGTCAATGAGCACGCAGACAGGGAAGACGGACTGAATCAACTAGATCACGAGACAGGGGAGACAAGTGCAATGGAACTGAGACATGGAATTAACCAAAACCTCTGCCTAACATTAACCAAAATAATAAATAAAAGACAATAATGAACACAAAACCAGAACATAAACATGACCAAAAACCAAAACCATGATTAAACTCTTCATATTCAGAGAAAACTAGCAGTGTGCTAATTTCTTTGGTACTTCGCTGGGGATGGCCAATATTTGCACTAGCGTACAGTGCACCCACGAGGCGAATTTTTCTGACTTTTGATGTTTAAAATCATTTACACTGAAAATACTACCATTGAGATTTTACCAATGCAGTAATGTACCCCAAAGGTAGTATGTATGCAGAGAATTTTGGATCTCGATCTTGCTGGGTAAATAAAATAATGCCACCTAAACAAAGGCACAATCTGCCATGAAATTGACCATTTTGAGTTTTCCTCCAACTTTGGCTTGAAAGCGTGGATACTACCAAAGCAATGCTTGGCATTCCTAAAAATAGAGTTCAAAAGCAATACAAACAGCATTTACCCTCACAGTACAAATCTGCAGCAGTAGATGCTTCGACGATCGAAGTAAATCCAGAGTTATGAGCTAGACCTAAATGAATGAAAACATGCGCATTCTACTTATGTGATATTGTTTCCAGCTCAATTTCAATTCAACACATTCAGGAAGGCCAGTAAGTCATTGAAGAGGGGTGGGAATTTTGGGTCTGGGTGCACCCCAGCTCACCAGATTTGAAAACAATGAATGTGAGGTTATGCAGGTGATTAACTAGCAGGTACAGGTATATTCATCCATATCGCACGAACAATGCGGAAATTGCAGCTGATTTTATGTGACGTCACCGTCCAAATGCTTTCAGTCATCAATGCACACATACGGATGTGCGCATGCTCTCTCTGCCCATCGGGACCAAAGCACAAAGCAGATGAAATGAAAGCAGGATTAGACATGAGGAGTGTGTGCTGGGAGGAACTGGGACCCCAAGGGTTGGGGGGGTGGAGTTATTGGTGTAACTCACTGACCCCCAGACACGGGCACGTGCTGAGGCCAGCGGAAGACCAGGAGAAATGGGGCGGAAAGAAGAGGAATGGGGAAAAAGAAAGAAATGAAAGGGTGATAAAAACAGCAGAAGAAAAGAGTCTGCGACACATCTGCGACTGCAGACACAACAAGCACGACAGACAGAAAGCGTGCCGACACCGACATCACATATTGGCTGAAAGCTGTCACCCAGCTGTCTGGGTCACCTGTCTATTAAAGGCAATGTATTTCACTCCATGAGGAACAGTTGGCAGCTTTATGTGTCCGACATGAGGATTGTCCTGAAGTGGACAGTTTTAAGATCGGGTGCTGTAAATCACATTGCCTTGGCTTTCGCAACTCATGAAAATAAATGACGTGATAAAAACTAAAATCCTCGGTCCAGAGAAAATGTGAGGGAAATTATCTGCAGATTGCCACAGTTCTTCAGAAATGCATGCAATCACTCAGTTATGTACATACAGGTAGGCCCGATTACACAGTACTGTAATAAGATACTCACTGCAATCAACGAGAAACAGGCTTTTATGTATCAGTGGCTGTCACTGTAAAGCTGAGACAGGAGAAAAGATAGGCCCCTGTCTTGAGCAGTAATGCAATAATGCACCAAAGATACGGGCCGAAATAAATCAGATGGCTCACTTGTTCGCCCACGACCTGGGGGGTGGGGGCATCTCTCAAAAAGAACAGCTAAGAAATTAAGGACTGGAAAAGGAGAAGCCCCACCCATAATAAAGGGATGAAAGCAGCTCTCTAAAAACACCTACCGCCGCGTGACGGGAGGAGGTCTCCAATAGAGAGAGAGTGGCTGCTCTTTTGTGAGCCCACGGTGTGTTAAAAGAGAGAGGAGCAGTTTACAATACTGTATAATGCTGTTCTGCATCATTAACCTCTCCGCAGGCCAGGTTAGCACAAAGCACATCTGTCCCCTAGAGACCAGCACAGCAGCCCCCCATCTGACCCCATATGCTAGCGCACTGCCGATGCACAGGGCCCACACGGGCAGCATCTGGACCTCGCTGGAGTGCAGAGCTGCAGTTGTCTTAGTGACAGGGATCGTCCAGAAGGGGGTCCAATTTCCGCGGCAATTTCTTGAGTGTGTGTGTGTGTGTGGGGGGAGGGGGGGGTGCAGTGAGTTTGAGGGGCACAGCAGGGCTCAGAGAAATGGGAGGATTAAGCTTTCGCATTTGCCATTGTGTATATATTCAAAGGGCTGGACACTCATTAAATCTGCTGAGGGTTTATCTGGCAGGAATAATCACTGGAATACTTTTCATTTGGTTTGCATTTGTAGCTCATACGCATGAAAAAAGATCTTGATCTTCAATGAGTTTTTGTGATTAGATAAGGCATAAATACATAATAGAGAAAACTAACTGTTTTTCCAGGGCAACTGGTCATATTCATTGATGCAACAACTGCATTGAGAACAATATCTATTTTTTTCTTCTCAGAAAATATTTTTTGCCACGCCATTACCGACCAGTTTTTTGCCGTATCACCCAAAATAGATCAAATGAACAAAATGAGCTATTTTGTTGTTTGAAGTTCTAGACCTATACAAAGCCATTTAAATTGTAACTCTATTTTACTCAGTTTTGGAGCATTGATACAAATTACACCAATTTGTAACTCTGTTACAGTGTGACCTGGCCAATATGTACAACTTCAATAACAGAAGTTCCCAAGGCCAATAGAGACATTGGCCTTGGGAACACAACATCCATTAATTTTAGAGATAATTTGAAATATGGCTGCATCAGACTGCAGAGCTGGTTTCCACTTTGCCTCTGTTCATTTGAGATGAGCTCGAGCTCAGAGAAGTATTTGTTTTTAAAAATAATGGACATAATGTTCTCTGGGCAGAAGAGATGAAGGACCATCCTGACTGTTATCAACAACGAATTTGAAAGCCAGCATCTGTCTGTTAAAGGCTGTGGCCGCATTGCTGCATTCTGCATGTGCAACTTGCATATACGTGATGATAAAATTGACAGAGAAAGTTACACGTAGGTCATTCCATCCCAAATCAAACAGAATGTGAGAAGTGCCCTAGGTCTCGGCCTCAGAAAATTCTGAAAAAATTCACAGTTGAAGCATTACCCAAGGCATGAATGTTTGCAGAATTTCAGATCTGTAAGTGCAGGAGTTGCTGAGTGTAAAAATTGTCAAATATTTTATAGCTTTAAAAATATAACCAAGCTGATACTATGGATGAAACGTGGTGTTATCCTTAAATATGTATACATGGTAATATGTATACAGGCTGTCATTCACTGTAATCCAGTAATTTTTGGTGGTGAAATATGGGCTTGTTTTTGGAAAGACGTAAAATGTTTTAATATAAATAGGCCACTGGAGCTGGAAGAATTAGTTATTAAAAACTTCTGACTGCTTGGACTCATGCATAGACATTAGTTTAGACATCATGAAAAATTTCAATGAAAATCTAGATATTGAGCCATTCTCCCTCAGCAGTACTGCAAAGATACAGCATCATTTTGTGAAATCAGCTTTCTTTTCATTTCGGGGGGTCAGTAGATGATCAGAGACTAAAGATACACCTTTTATAAAGCCAAAAATGAAAAATTCAGGAAAAATTAACCCTATTGGCAAGATTACAACCCTGCAGCATCATGACTTCACTGTAAATAAGCATTCAAATTTGGTCAAAAATGCATTTTGCAAAAATAAAAAAATGCCTTAAAATATAAATGGCCATATCTCAGCAACCACTGCACTTACAGACCTGAAATTTTGCACACATTCATTCCTTAGGTAATACTTCACTAGTGATTTTTTCAGACTTTTCTGAGACAGTGACCTGGGCACCTCTGATTGATTTATGACCCATGTGCATTTTGGAACAACATGAGAACCTTTTAGAAGTCATTTCCAGCGGTAACCTTGTCTGTTTCACCAGGATGATGCCAAGACACACTCTGCAGGCATTATAACAGCATGGCTGTGTAGTCACAGGTTGCCAGTACTGCCTGCAGCCCAGACTCCCCGTTAAAACTTTTGGTGGATAATGAAGCGCAGAATACAAAAACGAAGAACTGTTTATGCCCTAAGGTCCAATAACAGGCTAGAATGGGATCAAATTTCACTTTTGAAACTCTAAGAATTAGTGTCTTAATTTCTTAAACGACTGAAAGGAGCGGTGTCTCAAATTCATTGCAATGTCATGCAGACCTCATACACTGCCCGGCCAAAAAAAAAGTCACAGTTTGGAAATTAATGAACAAATTCTATAATTGGATCATTACTGTGGTTATTAATATGTTTCAGCTGGCAATTATCATTTTAACCCTGACTGATGAAGTGCATCGCAACTCATTTCTTAAAAAATCATGTCGGAAGACACATCCCTTGATGGTGGAAAACATGTTACAGTATTTCAGAACGGGCAACTTATTGGCCGGTATTCAGCAAAGAAAACCATGAATGACAAAAACAAGCCTGAGGAATCATTTTCACAACCAAATTTGCCACCACAATGTCCTGACCTGAAACACAATAAAAGTTATTGGGATGTGGTCGAGAAAGACCACCAAGTGGTTCAACCATTATGTTGAGAAGACAAGATCTCGGCCAAAAATTATGGCATTTCTGATCGAAAATAAATGTTCTGGCATTGCATATAGTTGTCAAAACAATGACAAGACGAATATGCACTGTAATCAAAGCTACAGGGGTTCCAACTAAATATTTGAGTAGGCGACTTTTTTTTTGGCCAGGCAGTGTATTTTGAAATGGCCATTATTTAAAAAAAAAAAAAAAAACCATAAAGTTGATGAGTTTGAATGATACTTATTTTGTCTTAGAACTGTTTTTGACAGAATATAACTTGAACAGATTTACAAATTGGTTCTTGCTGTTTTTATTTACATTTAATGCATTGCCCCAGTGGAATTGAGGTTGTATGAGGTTGGTTCACATTGTTCCTTTAGAATTATGCTAAATTATCTCAAACTATTCTCTAAAAAGCTCTCAACTATAAAAAGATAGATACAATATTATTGTATTGGATACAATATTCCAATAAATAAATAAATAAACAAACAAATAAATAAATAAAATGGGTGTATGTGTCAACCCACATATGCTAATGTGCTAGACATGCGTGTGTTAGATGTGTTAACTTATGACGATGCAAATGTGCCAAAAATACGCGTGAATGTGTGCCTTTCTCTCTGGAGGCCAAGCATCCAGATGTTTTCATTGGTCTTGATATGTGCATCAAACTGCATAGCAGATGTACCTGTTACAATGATAGACCCCACTCTCTGTCACTCACAGTCCAGATGGAAAACTATCCTGCATGTCTGTAAAAATCACATCAAAACATGAAGGAGAATAAAATGGGTCAACAGAAAGGCAGAACCAGCAGAATGTTTGCACTCACTCTGCCATTATGGCTCAGAGCAGAGGCCAATCTCAGGATGGGGGGGAGCCTGATGGGAGAAGAAAGCCATGGTTTGGAAGGGTCAGGGGTTACTGGCTGCAGCTTTCTCCTCAATAGGGCCAGCACACTTCAGCTTTTCTCCTCCTTTCAAATGCCTGTGCCAGAGGAAGAAAGATAGGCCTGGAACAACCAGGTCAGGCCCGGGGTCTTTGTGCCAGGAGAGGACGAAAGAAGCCCAGGAGAAAAGGTTAAATGAAGAGCGAAAGGGTCCTTCTGTCCAATTACAGGAGGACAAATGCTCGCTGCGACTTGCAGGGGTCGAAGTTCAGGGCTACCAATGACAACGGCACACTCAGGCTCTTTGTGACCCAAAGGAGATGAACCTCCGAGATGTTTATCTAAGTGACTTCTGGCCCAGTTGTGAGGATATAAATATTTTGGGGGTTGAATACTGCCAGTTTAGAGAATCAATTTATAGGCAGGGGCCTTGTCGGGTCAAACTATTTACCAGTCTTGTCTGTGGACATACATGAACGCAATTATCTAATAAAAAGTTCCACCGTTCACCGCTAGAATAACTCTACATTATGTTGTACTTCTAAAACATGGATTTGTTTCTTATTTTGTGGTTTAATGCTTTTGTTAGCACTTATTTAACTTTGCCTTACTTTTGAGAAATTTTTGTTGTTGATCTTCACAGTGACGGACCAAAACAATATCATTCTCACTGACTTTATCGCAACACCATATTTATGTAAGTTATTTCCTTATTTGGGTTTTGATATTTTTATCATCCTGGTGAAGAAAAAAGTATGTTAAGAATGATCGTCTTTTTTAAGATTAATAAATCAAAAGTAATTTGGATATCTCCCCAAAATGAGCATAAATGTAAGGGTTTTCCGCAAACAGATGTCCCACATCCTACTGCCTTAAAAGAGGATCAAGAGAAGAAAAAGAGAAAAATATTGTTGTTCAGGGATAGAAAATCTGTCTTTTGAGTTATGGAGGCAAACTTTCTGCAGGCCGCGGTCCTCAGCTGCCCTCTTACGTCAAATTCCAGACCCTCTCTGGCCGGCCCTTAAATCAGGACACAGCAGCACTTGATGTCTAATACCTGCAGGTACAAAAGGCCAGTGGAGTTGCACTGTGAGTGTTGCAGGCCAGCACGCCAGGCATGGATTAGACCGGCGGGGGCATTTCCTCTCGGCCGCGGCTACGAGGGATTACCCTGCGGAAATTAATCACCTACTTACTGGGTTAACAAGCAAGGTGCAATCACATTTCCGTATCTGAGATGACTTCTCCCTTTATCGCCTGCTTCAGCGAGCAGCGCTAGCGCACTTGGGTCTCAGAATCAGAGCTTAAAGCCCCCTCCCCAAATCTCAAGTGATGTTGGGAATGGGATGTGGCCGGAACAATGTTAAGACCCATGATGACTTTAATCACGTTCCCAGCTGAAGTAATGGATTCAGAGGAACTCAAAAAAGAAAATGAAAAATAGATTTAAAAAAGTAACACACTTGAAACCTGAATATTTTAATCACATTTCTTTTTTCTTGGGAGCTCCTCGGTTCCCCACTGAAAGGCTGAGGGAAAGATGCATGTTTATGAGTAGCTACTACAACTCAAACTGGTTTAACTCTTTATTTCTTTGCATACATTGCTACAAATCAACGGTTTATATGTGCCGTCTTTATTACGACTAAAGTTGACTTTCATATCACTCTGATGGCGGGTGATATCAAGGGTGTGGAGAAGACTAAAAGCTACAATACTTTTGTTATATGTGTTGTTTAAATAATATGGCTAATGCTTTGTCTGCCTAACATTTCTTAGTTGTTTAGGAATGCTAGGCATCAGAAACAGAACATAAAAACACTAACACGTGAATAATGCTTAGCCAGCTTTGTCACATATGGTTATCATGACTGGCATACGGACAAATGCCACAGGTGCTTGTTAGGACTCAAGGTCAGAGGTTATTGATGTGGCTGAAGGTTACGCGCTGAATGAGGTCATGGTGAATGCAATGGCCTTAGAGATGTCTCCTCTCACATTATTGAGGCTTAAATCCGTATAAAAAGCCTCTAGCAGCCTTTTATTTTCTGTATATAAAACTTGCCCATATTTTAGCCGTTTGCTTCGTTCCAGTCACAAGACCAAAGGACTGTGACATCGAAAAAAGGAGACAATTTTTTTTAATTCAAAAGAGGGTGACATCCAGGTCAAAGGACAGCAGACCCAAGGTCAGAGGGTATCTGAGCCATGCCTTGGATAACTGGACACTGCGGTATGGTCCGGCTCAGAAGTCAACCACAAGGATCTTCAGTCAAAGCCGAGTGTTGGTGCGCTTGAAAGCATAGGCTGATGACAAACTGTCGAGTTTGAAAGCCGCATCTCATTAGAGCGAAATCCATTTTCCATGCTGTCTGCCGTAGCCTTTGCCACGGATGGGGGTGGGGTCCAGAGCATGATGGGATTGGTGGGGGCAATGAATGCGCTGGTAGTTTTTGAGGATTTTCCTCACCGTGGGATGCCTCTCCACAAACCCCTTTTCTGTCCCGTGTGAGCCCAGCTAAGCCTGTTGGACACACATCAACTCTTCAGAAGGGACCCCGCAGGAGCACACTGGACTCCGGGGGTCTTACAGGCCCTCAGGGACAGTGGCGTGACCTTTAATCTGGGATGAGGGTCTCATGATGCAGCTGGGCTTGACCAGCGATCTGGTGGGGCACCAGGGAGCAGCACTGAGGATGTTCACATTGAAGCAATCGGCGCCCTCACCAAAGGCACATGATTACACAAATGCTCCTCTTCCCAGTCCTTTGGCTCAACACAGCCAAAATAATGCGAAAAAAATAATACAACAGAAATGGATTACTTTTGCTGAACTTTTTTGAGCAGGTTTTTTATTTTGTCTGTTTAGTGTTTTCAACATTCGGAGTCTGTGTTTGAGAACTCAGTTGCATTCAGTGGCATGCAGGGGTAAATACCCTTGCATTAAACAGCACTGTTGAAGAGTTCTGCCTGAGGCATCTGTAGGTGCCATTAACAGTGCTCTGGATTCCCGCGGCATTTAGCTACCTCAGAACCCAACATTCTGACATTTTTGACTTCACACCTTCAAGGGCTGATGTGGTAAAATGGGTTTACTGATGTCACGATAAAGAAAGAAAGCTACATGTCAAAACACATCTATTCATGATGGATACCTGTCGCATTATCTTATATTTTCCAGAGCCTCTGCTGCACACATGATGGGGGTGCAGAGATTATGAGGGTCTGCAGTGATTTTTTTAAGCATTTGTGGCAGAGGCATCATCAAAATCAGAGGTGTAAGTTTTTTTTTTTTTCTCGTTTACAAAAATAGCCATGGGCCCCTTTCAAAGATAGTTCAGACAGGATCATATGAGTCTTCTCTGCTTATCAGGTACGATAACCTGGCAGAGTGAATAAGGGAGTTTCATCAGTACAAAAATCCTCGACACCTAGGCAGAAGAAATATTGCTTTACAGTAAATGAACTAAGTACCACTGAGGTCTTTTACTTTTGAATGTTGATGTTCCACCTCAGTCTATAGCATAAGTTATGTTGCAAAATGTGAGTTCAGAAAGTTAATATTCACCCCAGTATGTGAATTTCGAATAAACTCAGCTGCTTAGCCAGGAGGTGGAAATAATCAGAGTAATCAGCTGGCTGAGTTCATCACTGGAAGAGAAACGTGGCCAGACTATAACTTTCTGACCTCATGGACTTCCCTCCTCTGCGTGCACATTACATAGTGTCTATAATTAGCTGTGATACTAGGGTTTAGAGTTGCTACGGCATCGCAACTGAACCTGTCTTAAGCGGACGGGCAGACAGGGATTACCACAAGGCTTTTTTTACCCTCCCAAAACTTTCCTGACACACTTTCACCCCTTCAGTGTCATCATACTTACCCCCCTCACCCACCCACACACACACACACACACACACCACTCCCTACCAGCACCTCCTTCCACCCCACCAAGACTTTTTATTTCCACGCACTAACAATGAAGAGGAGGAGGATGAAGAGGCAGGGTCTTTCACATGTTACAATCCTGCAAGAGGGGAACGAAAGAATGAGCGGATACTCAAGGGGCAGCCCATTGAGCCCAGAGAAGAGGTTCTGAAAGCCTGGCCCCCTCCCTCCCTTCACTGGAATGGAGGCCCATGAATAGATTGTGGGGTGGGGTGGGGGTGAAATATTAGAGAGCGGAGAGAGATTTCCCACAATATTTGTACACCTCCTTTTATCTGGATTCCTCTCTCCATTGAGCCTGAAACTGTTAACACATCCACCCTGAAACGACTGCGGATCCCTGGCTCAGCGATAAAGAACAGGGCATCCCGCCATCAAATGGCACCGCGGTCCCCTCCGCATCCTCCCTCCCTCCCTCTCTTTCTCACACTCTCCTTCGCTCTACCGCCAGCCTTGTGATAGAGAGGACTCTCTGAGCTATTCATAGAGGGGATTACAGCAGTTTTAATGACCACCTGCCCCTTCTCCTGCTTTGAGAATCGGCAGATCCTCTGACCCTTCTTCAGATACAGCCCCCCCGCCAAAACAACCCGACTTGCCCCACCCGCTCTCACCCCACCATGCAACCTCCAGCTCACCGGCTCTGCAGACTGTCCCCTTATTGCTGTCATTAGCATTGTATCCACTTCCTTCATCAATTTGATCATCTTCATTCTGTTGCCGCATAGTTATCACTCAGACCACATCCCTTCTATCTCATTCATTAAAGTGAATTATGCTCTGATTCTCTCTCCTTGAGTGAATGAAGCAAGTAATCGCTTTATAGGGAGCTTTGAAAAACCCACAAGAATTCAGTGGAACAAAAATGTTCTTACAGATTCCAAATGTATTGTCAAGCAAACACCACTTGCATATGTACATTTAAGACAGTTGTGCAATATTGTTTTACTATCTTCCCTTCATTCTTCATTCAGACTGATGGTGCCCTACTGCATTTTCCAGTGTATGTGATGCTAATAAGAAATACTTAAATAAGGTAAAACATGTCCTGAAACAATTTTTCCCATGTTAGAGCCTTTTTTGCCAAAAAATTCAGGACCACACAAGAAATAGTGGAATTAGTCTTTGAAACCTTGGATCAAAGTTGGATCCAGAGTTGGATCAAACCTTATAACAGCTTTGCCATTTGGTGGGGTATTATGGATGAAATACATGCTACGTAATGTGGAAGGGTGCGATAAAATTTCATTACCTGGGGCAAATTTTTGGTCTTGTTGAGGTCTTACAGTTTCACAGAGTTTTGTGCCTTCCTTTTGATAAACAGCTCTTTTAGATCTTGGAAAAAAGGCGTGTGAAACCCTAAAAGCAGAGGTCTTTTTATGCCCGTGCCAATTCTCATATTGTATATTATATTTCCGAACAGCTTGAGCTAGGACTACCAAACTTGGTGACTTTTCCAAAAACTTGTCTGGGAACAATTTCATACCAATAAGTCAAGTCCACCATATGTGCCATCTCCATGGTGATGGTTTTCTAACAGGTATGTCTAACAAAAAATCGCCGATTTCGGTTTCATCAATGTAGTTTCCAGATTTTCTTTTTAACATACTTATTCCAGCAAATGTACAATATTTTACATAATTTAATGTCAGCTTTGTTAAGGAGAATTAATTTATGCCAATTTGATGACGTCATTAAATTTAAAGGGCCAAAATCCAAGATGGTGGACAATATATTTGACTCAGGTACATTTTCCCTCAAATTTCATCAATTCCTTTTATTTTCCTATATAAAAGCTTCTACTACCAACAAATAAACATTTTTTTCCCATAATTAGGGTGGCCTTTAGGGTCTATATTGAAATCAATACACAAGCCAAATTCCATAATAGTTGAAACAAAGTGTAAATTGTGAATAAAATCAAAATGCAATGACTTTCAAATCACACCAGTCAGTATTTTATTCACAATAAAACAGAGATAACACAGCAAATGATGAAACTGAGAAATTTTACAATTTTTTTCAAAATGAGCTCATTTTAAATTTGCTGGCTGCTACAGGTCTCAAAAAAGTTGGGACAGGGGCCTGTTTACCATGGTGTAGCGTCCCCTCTTCTTTTTAACACAGAGTGGTGGAATCTGGGCATTGAGGAGACAAGTTTCATGAGTTTAGCCATTAGAATTTGATCCCACTCTTGTTTAATACAGGCTTCCAGCTGCTGGAGAGTTTTGGGTCTCCTTTGATGGACTTTTCATTTAATTCTGAGCCAAATGTTCTTAACCAATGAAAGATCAGGATTACAGGCAGGCCAGTTCATCACATGGACTCTTCTACTACGAAGCCATGCTGTTGTAATAGTATGTGGTTTTGCATTGTCCTGCTGAAATACACACGGCCTTCCCTGGAATAGATGTCCTCTGGAGGGGAGCATATGTTGCTCTAAAACCTTCATATACCTTTCAGCATTCATGATGCTTTTTAAAACATGCAAGTGTCCCACACCATATGCACCAATATGTCCGCATACCTTCAGAGATGCTGGCTTTTGAACTGAATGCTGATAACAGGAGGGGTGGTCTTTCTACACTTTAGCCCAGGGGACATGACGCCCATGATTTCCAGCAAGAATGTCAAATTTTAACTCGTCTGACAGTGGTTTCTTGTAGTGTTCCTGGGCCCATTTAGTAATGTCAATGACAGAATCATACCGGTGAGTGATGCAGTAGCGTCTGAGGGCCGGACGATCACAGGCATCCAGTAAAGGTCTTCGGCCTTGTCCCTTTCGTACAGAGATTTTTCCAGTTTCTCTGAATATTTTGATGATGTTATGTTATGTCGATAATGAGACCTTCAGAGCCTTTGTAATTTGATGTTGAGAAACATTGTTTTTAAAATATTCCACAATTTTTTTACGCACAACGCCCACTGGAGGTGTGAGACGTGCGCCAAAAAATTGTTTAAGGTATATTCATTTCAATGGAGCAACACCCGCTGGCAGCGTGTGACACGTGTCAGATGCCCGTCAGATTTTTACTTTTCTCCACTGCTGAATTTCTGAAGCGTCAGCACAACATAAAAAAACACATTTGTCTTTTACATTATTTATCTATTTCGCCTTGTCATGGTTAGTGGCACACATTTAGCGGCAACCTCACATGCAGTTGTCAACCTACTTTTTAACCAAGTCGCAGTTTTGAAAGGAAATCCGTTATTTTACGGGCATTTTAAGTAATCAAGTGATCTACAGTTAGACAGTACCTAACTCAAGGTACACTGATGAGAACGTTACACTGCTAAGTTAGCTAGCTAGCTTATTTGCTGCTGGGTAAAGTAAAGTGAATCATAATCTTAATTTACTTGACGGCTAAATTTAGGAGGAAAATCTTGCCTGTATATAACATATAGTGCATAGTAACCTGTCCGTGACACTTTGCCTTCACTTAAAATAAGCTTGATGAGTTGGTTTTTTGTTTTTTTTTTCAAAATAAAATGCTGTCTTGTTTAATATTTTGAGATTGACACTCATGGCTTCTCAGTCGTGATGACAGTTGTCAATGTCGATGCGTCTGATGCTTTCAATGGGCATTTAAAAGCATCAAGGCAACATTCGGAGTTTAACGCGACGCTTCACTTCGCGGCCAGTGGGCGTTGGGCTTTAGGCATCCCTTTTACCGCAAATCATGTTACATGCCTGATGCCCGTTAACTTAATAACTAGCTAAATTTTCTTTCAGCCGATTCTCTTATATATTAATTGCTTTTTCAGCCCTTTTTTTACCTGTGTCCAAACTTTTTTGAGATCTTTTGCAGCCAGAAAATTTGAAATAAGTTCATTTTGTGTTTAAAAATGAAAAATGATTCAGTTTCGACATTTGAAATGTTATCTATGTTGCATTGTAAATAATATATTGATTCATGTGATCTGAAAGTCATTGCATTTTGTTTTCATTCATAATTTACACTTCATCCCCACTATTTCGGAATTTGGGTTAAACTAATCACAAAGAAGTTGACGATAAGAACAGAGCAAGTTTTGCTTACGCAAACCTGTAATCCTTGAAAAGTTTACTTTCATTTCTTTCCGACCTGAACTTTTAAGAAGAACATTCTGAGTAAATGAAAAACAACTTTCTCGGAAAATAAATATTTTGTGAATTTTATGGTCTCTCCAAGCTGGTGCACTATGGGATAAAATAAGCAAAGCATTCTGGGTAATAAAACAATAAAACATGATGTTATAATGACATCAATAGGTCATAATACGTTGTAATACCAAAATGATCGTAGTGATTTAGTTTTACCTGTAAATCATCCCCAGCATTTGGTGGTCATACGCCATGTCGTTTAGGAGTTACAGTTTATCATGTTATGAGTTCAAGCCATTTTGGCATATCAAAAAGGCATCATTTTGACATTGTTGCTATTGCCATTGGCAGCAGAAATCTTTGTAGACATTTACGTGGTATAAAACAGATTATGTGTAAAATTTGTGATGCATGCCCTAAATTTGCAAGAAATTACAGTATTATGACAGTTTCGGACAGCAAAATCTAAATATGCCATCATAATGACATCATAATAGGTCATAATAAAACCAAAATGATTGTAGTGATTTAGTTGTATGTGCACATCATCCCCTGCAAATTTGGTGGTCATATGCCATGTTGTTTAGGGAGGTAACCCCCACCCCCGGCCTCAGGAAGCCCCAAAAAGCCCGGTCTAGATAGAATTAAAACATGCAAGTATGTGCTTCAACACACCGAAAAATCAAAAAGCTCACATATTAGAATTTGCACTCCTCGTCTGCTGTCCACCATGAGGAATCAGCACTCAAATTGTATTACTCTGCTCAAAATTCGCATCATGTCCTGCTCTTCTTGTAAATTTTTTCCCCAATGATCCAGCTGTTTGGTTCTGACTCAGTCTCTTTTTGGTAATTAATTCTTGTTATCCAATTATTGCCTTCTTTTTTTTTTTAACATTGAAATTTACAAGTTGCGAGTGATTCCTCTTCGGTTTATCTGAATGCCTGTTGCGGCAAAGAATTTTTCATCAAGTATTGTTTTTTTGTGGCTCTGTGGCCCTGGCTCCTTCTCTGAAATTCATAAAAATTTGAGATTTATCCACAATCATTTGGTTAAGCATTGAAATTTTTCAGTTCACAGTTCACCATGGGGTCAGTTGCCATCAGCCAGCGCTCCCCCCGACCCCTTCACTCCTCCCTGTTCCTTTCCGCAACAGGGGGATTATCTCCCAAGTCTGGCAACCCACAGTACAGTGAAGAGAGTGCAGGCTTTGAATTACTGTTGAGAGCGACTCCACCGTCCAAGGGAGAGCAAGTGGCTCTCACCATCACTCTCAAAAACCACGACTTGAGTAGCACTGCTGAGAAAACAGGTCGTGGCTAAGGAGCTGGCTAAAACTTCCATTAACATCAGAATGGCTCAGTATTCCCACACTGTGTCAACATTAGTTAATGTTAGAATTGTGGGGTTGAGAGTAGGCCAACAACAACGACAACAACACACACATACACACGCACAGACAGCTCTCATGTCTACATAAAGAATTCTTGGCTTTTGAGGCAGTCCCTCCAACTCTAGAACAGTGTGTGCGTGTGTGGCCTAGTGATTCAAAGTCTCTAATTGTGCTCACTGCATGCCAGCAGTGTGCCGATGGTACCTTTGGAAACTGGGTAGGAGGTGCTGGTGCAGATTTCTGGCATGTTCTTGTTCACTCAGCCCTCTACACATTAGTCAATGGCCAGACAGAGCTTTGAGAATGTGCGGTGTTTCAATCTGTTGAAATATAAGTTTGATGGGATTTCTTTCTATGTCTATATCTATTTACTCAAAGCATTTTTGGAACTTTAAGCAAAAGTTGGAGAGCTTGTTTTGTCACAATGAATGTGCCCGTCTCAGGGAGGGAGGAGTGTTAGTAGTTTTTCCATCATTAGTTTACTTTTCCCACCGATTCTTCCAAAAGCCATGCTTTCGTGTCAGTGACAGTTTCTCAAAATGGTCCTCTCGTGCAAACATTCCTGAATCAGCGGGGAGATGCCCTGAATTCTGGCCATGTTAAATCCAACTTGCTGTCGCCCAAGATGATGAAAACAGAAATCCTAAAACAAAGAATTCACCACAGAGTTTGGGTCCCTCACAAGCTCTCTCTCTCTCTCTCTCTCTCTCACAAAGTTGCTTTATTTACTGTAAATGAGAAATATCTGTTGTATTATGACATTTTTTTTCATCGATCAAGGAATCAACAAAGAAATGAGAGTTTGTTCAGCAGTTCTTTACCTGATCATGAAACACTGTGAAAATTAACAGATGCGCTCTGTCATGAATATGAAGATGAAAACCAACTGCTAAGCATTTGTGCTGTTAAAATGTTAACTTTGTAGCTGTGCATTTTTCTCTGTCTTTGAAACATTAAATATTTTATTTCCCAACTACGAATGCGCTGTTGACATTGAAAAAACCCTCCAAATACTGTTCCCCTCCCCCTACATGCTCTGATGCCCCCTCCAAAGGACCCTTGCACCGGGGCCGTATCTGTTGACGCTAGGGGGCCCCGGAAAAAGCTGGCCTCATATGCCGGGGTCCTGGGGCCCTCTCCCCCAGCGTATGGAGAGCAGCTGTGGGACAGGAGGCTGCAAAGGCAGCATTGTGACCGGGGGACAGGAGCCGGCCTGGGCCCAGCAGGAGAGAGGATGCCTTTTCTAAAGACCCATCGACTGGGCTCTTTCTCACAACCTGATCTTTCTCTCTGCACCCTTTAATTCTCTGTCTCTCTCTATTCCCACTCTTTGCCTCTCTCACTCTCTTTCACTCTCTCCTGCTCTCTCACATCTTTTTATTTTCTCCTTTCTTCATCATTCTGACAGATTGATACACACATGGAAATCAGTTTTTTTTTGTTCACTCTCCCTGAATTGACTTTGTGATTTTTTTTTTTTTTTATGAAACCACTTCCCACCCCACCTTTTTATTGGCCAAATCAAATTGAACCTTGCTTTTGGTATCTCAATCAGTTCGTCCACATCAAAGAGCCCTCTAAGAAGAATACGAAAGTATCAAGGCCTCCTCCGTTGAAGGAACGAGACAAATCTCCACAGCTTTAAGGCAACAATGGCTCGCATCTGAATCCCGCTTGCTGTTAATCACGGGCCTGAAAGGTAGCCATGATTAAATGTTGTCTTTGAAATGGCATGCATGTATTCCACAGCTGGGGGGAATAAATTTCCTCCCTTTTTCTCTCTCTGACATCAAAGTTGCTTTGGTAAAATGCGTTGGAATGCAGGGATTGAACCTAGATTTTAGCTTTCTCCTCCTTGAAGGAGAAATTTACTAAAGGAGTTTTATTTTACAGCAGATGTGCTTGATTCTGAGTTTGAAGTAATATGACAATGGATTTTAATTGATCTCGGGGAGAAATTTGAGAAGCGTAATTTCAGAAACGGAACACAAACAAATATTCTGAATGCAATGTGTGTTATAAATATGACTCAGGAACTCTATGGGCAAAAGCTTTGGTATAATTTACACATAATAATATATCAGGTTGGTGCATCAGAAAAAGTCAGGTTATGTGTAATACCTCAGATGAAGTTCTTTCTTTCTTTCTTTTTATCTATTTATCGCTTCATAAAATCATACAAAAAACTGTTTAGATACACATTCAAAATAAACATCCTACGTATATGTGAATGTCCAGCATACATGCAATGTAGACTATTTTATCACTAGTAAATGAAAAAATAGAAAACATAATTCACAAAGCCTAACAGAATAATTCCTCTTTGCAAGGGTCAGCTGGTGGGAGAAGGTGCATGGATTGACTTACCCTTTCACTGCCTACTGAGGGGGACAGCTCCTGCACCAGTATTGAAGGCATCCGCCTTGACAATAAGCAGGGGCTGCGGACTCAGGAAAGCAAGACAGGATCCATTTAGAACTTTGCTTTCAGCAGGTGGAGGTGGCTGGAAGGGTTCCACCAGAATGGCACCTTGAGTAGGTTAGATTAGTGAGAGGAACGGTGACCATGCAGTACCCCTAGATGAACCATTGGTAAAAGTTTGAAAAGCCCAAGGAATGTTGAAGTTGATTTTGGTCTTTAGGGTTAACTTGTCCTGGACTGATGGGACCTTTTGAGAATCGATCTGAATTTTCCCCAGGGATACTATGAAGCCCAAGAACTAAACAAAGGTCTGGTGAAATTTGCCTTTCTCTTGCTAAAGAAATGAAACAGAATAACTTGGCAGACATGGTGGGTATGTTCCTCCAAGGTGCACAAAAAAACATGATATATTCCAGGCACACAGATGAATCGGGAGATCATATCTCATACGATGTCATTGATAAGATTCTTGAGCAGGGGTTCCCAAACTCCGTCCTGGGGCCTCCCCGTGTATGCTGATTTTTGCTCCTTCCTGGTTTGCTATCATAGGATTTTTAACAAGCTGTTAATTTGTCTTAATTGGGTGCATTTTTGTTCAGAGCAGCAATTTATCCTCGGTTAACGAACAGTATTTTCACAGATATGCATACAAACAGTGAGGAATAAATTATGCATCCACATTGCAATATATGAGTAACAACTGCATAAAAAGAGGGAAAAAATTTACCCAATCAAAGGAAAAAATCAATGGGTTCCTAATTGGTGAAACCGTGAAAGAACTCTAATCACCTGTCTTCAGCAACCTAATTTGGAGGTTACTGATTTTCTCAGTACCTGATTCAATCTGTTTAAAAATATTATTACCTGAAATTATAAAACCTGAAATGTTATTACCACACAGATTAAAAAAAACTTTATATGCATGGGTCTTTTACTTTGTCTTTTTTTCTTCATGGCACAAATGGATATTTCTATTAAAATTTGTCTCAAAACAGCAAATAACATATTTAAACACAAAATGCACCCAATTTGGACAAATTAATAGCCTTTTAAAATCCTCTGATGGAAATTATGGTTGGGACAAAAACCAGCATACACAGGGAGGACCCAGGACCGAGTTTGGGAATGCCTTTTCTTGAGGACATCAAAGGCATTATTGAGTCCAAATGGCATCACCAGGTACTCATAGTAGCCTGAACAGTTGTTGAATGCAGTCTTCAATTCATTGCCCATATGGATGTAGACCAAGTGGTATATTTTGCGCAGGTCCAACTTGGTAAAGAAGCTGCATGCCTGGAGGCAGGAGAATGCTAAATCCATGTGAGGCCAAAGTTAGCGTGGTTTGATGGTGACAGCCTTGAGACCCCTGTTGTTGATTCAGGGACAGAGAGCCGTCCTTTTCAAGCACAAAGAAGTAGTCCAGTTCCAGCAGGAAATGAAGATGTGTAGATTACCTCAGAAGCTAAGGCCTCGGAGATATGCTTGTCAATAGCTTTACATTTGAAAGCAGATTGAGAGTATAGCTGGAAGTGATGTTTCAAAAAGAAGGGTAACTAGGCAGTCATAAGGCTCATGCGGTCGGAAAAAAGGAGGCTGGGACTTGCTGAGGCCTGGCTGGGTTGTCATGCTTACAGAGGAAGGGCTTGTGGCTGGAGAACCAGCGTGCTGGCAGCTTGGGCAGCTGGAACAGAACCTTGGGTCAACTCAGCGATGGTGGAAAGTTGTCCAGTCAGGGCCTGCGCAGGGTGCTGTAGCTGGCAAAGCTCTGCCTTATGCAGTTCCAAGCAGATACTTCAGCAAGAAAGGGTCAGAGCTGAATTGGTTTGATTCGCTGGCTCCATGCATGGCCAGATTGTTCTGTCAAGAAAGATAGATCAGAGAGAACTAAAAGCAGGATTGAATGCACTATAAGGATGACCTTTATTAACAAAGCTGACAGTCCAGGTCAAATCACTGGGAAACAGGGCAATAGAGGGCAGGCAGATTGTGGTTGGTGGACAGGCTGAGGTGAGGCGGTGATGAACTGTGTTCAGGCAAAGAGGACAGTCAAGGTCAATGTACATGTTTTTTTGGTGGCTTTAAGTGAGCAGACATTTGACAAAGGATGAAAAAAGATGAAAAATGCAACTTAAATACACAGAGACTGCAATTAACAATGAGGGTCAAGTGCAGAGGATGGCTGAGGAATGCTCAAGGGGATGGGTGAAACCATGAGAAAATAATTGAATCATTAAAATCAATCAAGGAGGCAAACGCAGGCAGCCACATTGTGGGGAAAATTAACTCAGAATCAAGACGTAACATTCCTCTAGCAGCTTTTTCCCTTCTGTAATCGTGTTCCTTTGAGCTATATAGGGCTTTTCATAGCAGTTATGAGGTTAAACACATTTTTTCATGAGCAATGTAAATGATGTATTCCTCCGAAGTAGATACTGAAGCCAGATATGCCAAGCTAGTAGCAGATCAGGTCAAATGGAGAGTTTGGATTCAAACTGCTAATAATTGTTTGTAATTTAAAATCCTTGGTTATTGCTCAGTGTAAATCTGCTAATCTCCAGTAGTATGTAAACAGTACAAAACAGCTGTGAACAATATTACAGTGAAAGTTGGCTGTAACTCCTGCTGTTTCATCCTCGTGACTTTTTTATTGGCTTTTGTTTTGGCATAGAAGGTTTATTTTGATTTAGTTCACTGTTTTCAGTTGGATTAGATTATTTATTTTCAGAAAATTATTAGCTGTCTCTGTTCTCTCATTCAATCTCTAATTCAAGACACTCCACAAAGTAAATTATACATCTGAAAAGCTGCTCAACGTCGGTTGCATAATGAGATGTCTTTCCGATGCAGGTCTGGTTAAAAACATAGAAGGAACTTTATTTTTCATTTGTTTGTCTTGCCTATTATAGAATACTGGTAATCAACTAATATTGATTATCTTGCAACAATGCTGCATGTCAAAGTCTGCAGACAGACCTTAAATGGAATGCGAACAGTTGGTTCATGTAGTAAAGGTGTTAGACTTAGGAGAAATGGGACCTCAGCAACTTGGGCCAAAATGTTATGTCCAGTCAAGTGGATCAAAAATCTCTGAAGCAGCAGGTGTTTGGGGTGTTCTGTCAGCAGTGGTGAGTCCCTTCCAATAGGAGTGCTTTGTGCAGAGCTGCCGGGTGGCTCACACGGTTAAGGCACTGCGCTGCAGTGCAGAGGTGATCACCACATCGCGGGTTCGAGCCTCGGCGTACCCACCGGCAGGGGTCGGCAGCTTTTTCAGAGTAGCGCACAATTGGCTATCGCGCTACAGGGTTCCCAAATTGGGAAGGGACTGCCGAATTTGGGTATTCGATAACAGCTTTGTTCGTTGCTCCAGCGCCTCCTGTTGGCCAGACGGGCGCTCGTCAGGAAGACTCCGGCTTGGTTCATGTCCGGGTATCCTCCGCCCTCGCTCTGAACTTGCGAAGATTCA
Source organism: Gymnothorax reevesii (assembly GCA_029721435.1). Lineage (NCBI taxonomy): Eukaryota > Metazoa > Chordata > Actinopteri > Anguilliformes > Muraenidae > Gymnothorax > Gymnothorax reevesii. Next base: position 55,765,047 of record CM056585.1, read on the forward strand.
ACCAGCGAGTGTATAAGAATCAGTGGCTGACAGGCACGTGCTTCGAAGGAGAGCCGTGAACTGTCTTCACTATCCTGAGTTGGCAGCAAGGAGTCGCATACGAGCAAGCTTTGTACATAGTTCCCCAATTGGGCATTCCAAATTCGGGTGGGATTGGAGATGCCAAATTTAAAAAAAAAAAGGAGTGCTTTGTGGCAGCAGACCAGATTCAAAACCAATTCTAATCCACCAAAAAGTGCCTTCAAAAAATATGAGCTTCGGAACTGGACCTTAGAGCATATATCAAATAAGACAATTTACGAATATTGCTCAATCCTAGAGTCCTCTTTTTTTTACATCATCTGCATCGGCTAGGTATGTGTGCAGCCTTAACCTAGGGTAGAGATGGCATCAAGATTCACTGTTGGAAGGAGACCAGCTGGTAGAGGAAGTGCGATACACTGAGAAATGTTCTGCTGGGAAACCTCAGGCATGGTGATTCAAATGGATATCAATTTGTCTGAGCTGTTTTGGTGGCACAAGGGGCAACTACACAATGTTAGGCAGGTGGTGTCACTGTTGTGGCTGATCAGTGTATCATCCCCTGGCATACTAGGAATGGTTACATAACCCTTTGTGGCCGGATTTTTTGTCCTCAAACTTTTCGTCCCCGTGGACTTTTCGTCCCCGGACTCTTAATCCCCGAGGATTTTTCGTCCCTGTATTCTTTTGTCCCCTAATGATAATGAAAAGTGCCACCATTGTTGACAGATGGATGGACAGACAGACGACAAGCAGAATGCAGAACTTATGTGCATCGTAAAGTTGGAGAATGTTTAAAAAATGACAGTTTAACCCCTTTAGTAAAACATGGAGGTGGTAATATTATGGTTTGGGGCTCAGTATGCTGGAAAGAAGCTGGTGATCTCATACAAATACACAGAATCATGGATCAAGTACTGCATCACAACATCCTTGTGAGGCACACATAGCCATCTGGAAAGAGACTGATTGTTTGGGATTTTATTTTCAATAAGATAATGACCCTAAACAGATTTCTAAGTTGTGCATGAACTATTAGTCACGGAGAACCATCTGATGACATTAAAATTATGATTTGGCCTGCTCAAAATCCAGACCATAATCTGATTGAGCAAATCTGGGATTTGTTTGATACGAAGACAAACAAATCTTGTAACATCAAAAGAATCTCTTTGGAATGAACTTCAAACCATGTGGAATGGTTTGGAGAGTGAGGAAATTAAAAAAATGTCTGAAAACTATGCTTCAAAGATTAAATGCTGTAATCAAAGCAAAGGATGGCCACACTGGATATTGACCTTTTCAGTCAGAAAGACGTTGTTATTTTTGGTTTTGCAATCCAATATTACATGAAAAAAATTATTGACTTGTATTTTCTGATTTATCTTCAATTTGTTAAGTGTATATTCAATTCAATTCAATTCAATTCAATTCAATTCAATTCAATTCAATTGTTTATTTCAAACTCGAAGTTCATAGTATGGTAGAAAAATACAATAAAAAATAACTATAATAATAATAATAATAATCATAATAATATGATACAGTGACTAGATCAATATAAAATGGTTCGCCACCACTTCCAAACGTTGGAATGTAGCGGGGTTGATGAATTAACAAATGCAACAATAAAACAATTTGAACACGATTGGAGTCGCCTGATAAAATTATACACATTTTTACGCAACAGTTCACCAAAAGACGGAATATTGACTGAGACAAACATATCACTTGCACTTGCTCGCCTAGGAACACCTAACAATCTCCTCAAAGAGTTATTATAAGCAACACGTAACTTATTGTGAACAGTAACATTGGTGCTAAACCACAGCGGTGAGCAATACATGGATGTACAATAAGTTTTAAATAACGTACATTTCACTTCTGGTGAACACCTATTGAAAGTTCTAATCAGTAAATTAGTCTGAGCATACATTTTCCTGATCTGCCTACTACAATCAGCATTGGTTTTGTGACATTCAAACCAGACGCCCAGGTACTTTGCCTTCTCAACAAATTCTAATGGATTTCCACAGAGCAACATAACTGGGTCAGAGGTTTTCACACCTCTGGGCTTAAAAGACATACACATGGACTTCTTGGCATTGAACAAAATGTCATTTTCAGAACCATAAGCTTCACAAACTGATAGAAGTTGCTGCATCGCTGCAGTGCTAAGACTCAACAAACAAAGATCATCGGCATAGAAAATGTGATTCAGTTGAGTATCATGCAATAGACCACCAAGTTTGGTATCATTCAACAAAGAAGACAGATCGTTAACATACACATTGAACAACAACGGCGAGAGAATACCACCTTGTTTTACACCATTGGTAACAGAGAACTTCGAAGAGATCACATTTCCCCACCTAACAAACATCGTTTGACTTCTGTACCAATATAACAAAATACCAACAATATAAATAGGAACACCTCGATCGATAAGTTTCCTAAACAGTGACCAATGATTGATCTTGTCAAATGCCTTACTGGCATCAAGAAATGTAACATATACACTAGTAGAGCGACTCCTAAAATAATCTATGAATTCGTGCAGTAGGTAGGTATAACCATCTCTGCACACTACTATATTTTGTGAAGTAAATAATATATTTAATAAAAATTCAGGGCTAGTATTGCATGTATTAATGGAGTTTTTATGAAAAGAAGGACGTTTTACTGCTATAGCCATCTCTCTTGTAAGGCCGGGCTGCATGGTGCTTCGGAAGTGTAAGTTACTATCCTGCAGTGAATGGGATCCTGCAGTATCTGGCTTTTTCTGCCTTACAGTGCCCTCCTCTGGTGGAGAGTTTTCAGGCACTTGATTTTCGAGGAAGATGAGCTGATGTGGATTTTGCAAATCAGGAACAATACTCCATGTTCAATCCATCACTGTGCTTTATTTATCATTTTCAATGAAGCCAACAAAATGGTCTAGAGGGCTTTATTTTGCCACTCATTTTTCATGGAAGTAGTTTTGGGAAGCATTTTTGGACAAAAATATTGTGCTTTTACTCAACTAATATACCTAGTTGAGTGACATTTCCAATATAATTTTTGCCATATATCTGGGCCATTTTTTTTCTTATATGATTCTTGGTCTGGTTACCCTCAGCTCACTTGCTCTTTTAAGTTTATGTTCTACCTGGGTGATATCAAACTGTACTGAGGGTACAGATAGGTACTATACATACATAGTTTCTGGCATGTCTGTCAAAACATACCCCTGTTCCATCTAATAAAAGTACCAAAACCGGGTTACATTTCGGCACATGTTCCAGAAACTGAGGTACATTTCGATATATCTGATTGTACCCTGAGTTCCAATGGTACCCAAGTTGAACACGACCTTGTCTATCCCACACGCCAATGCTGTTGCAGTTTGAAATTTTCGCCTCAAATACAAGTTCAGAAACATTTGTGAATTGATTTGCCCTGGTCCATTAACATGTTAAACCATTGGCCTGAAATTTAGCGAGACAATATGAGGGGTCGTACAAGACATAATTCATTCTCGCCCTCACAAACACATACGTTCTCCTTCCAAACACACATTCTCCTTCTCACACACATACATTCTCCTTCTCACACACACACATTCTCCTTCTCACACACATACATTCTCCTTCTCACACACATACATTCTCCTTCTCACACACATACATTGTCCTTTCACACACATATATTTTCACTCTCGCACGCACATTGTCGCCAGAGAAGAATACATGTGTGCGAGAAAAGAATACAGGTGTGTGAGAGGAGTATATATGTGTGTAAGAGGAGAATATGTGTGTGAGAGAGAAAGTATAGAGGAAAAGAAAGTAGTTTAGTGGAAAAGGAAGGCTACTCATTTATTTGTGCTGTGATTGGCTGTTCAAGTGGGACTGGGTGGGACTCCTTCAAAACTACTTTTGTGGAAGGACGCCATGTTTTTGTCTCACATGCAACATGCATTACGCGGCCAGCAAGCAATCTAGCGACTGATTAGCCAACGTTGATAAATGAGAGACCGGTGATGGTAAATGAGAAGCCGGCGATTAATTCTCCAAGGCGTGAAACTCATTGGATTTTCCACTGGCTTAGCTGGTCACTGGCATTCCTCCGCTGGCCACTAGCATTCCTTGGTAGCAGCTCATTGCATTTGTGACTGACTCGGCTGGCCACTCACGAACCTAGGCTGGTAACCCTCATACCTAGTGTGGCAATCCATTGGATTTGCGACTGACTCGGCTGGTCACTCACGTACCTAGGCCAGTAACCCATGTGCGTAGCTTGGCAACCTACTGGATTTGCAACTTTTTTGTTTCTAAATTAAATGTTTTGTCAGGACAAAAGCTTACAATGAGATTCATAAGTGGCTTGTGTAATGAAAATATATAACACATGACTTTAAAAGAAACATTAAAACCAAAACAAAAATCTGAGTTAGTAATTTTTTAAGTAGTCAACTAATTACACTACCACGTTCAATTCTGTCTTAACATTTGAACGACGAGGCAAAAGTGATTGCAATAGATGGCACTCCTGCCAAAATAATACGGATCAATGTCTTATTTTCTATAGGATACTTTTTGGTGAGGGGCAATGATTAATCAAGATTGATGCAAACCTACAAGTGTGTTATTTGAAAATTGCCACGCTAACAATACGATCTCCCAAACCAATGCATGTCTGTAAATAGGTAGCTATAATTATTACGGAGTGGCTATTCCCCCAATCATAGGCCGAATTGCCCACGCCAGAGTAGCCTGACTAAACTAACGGCAGAATCGGCGAGAATAATACATTATTTACATCAGGAAGAAATCTGCGTTGACACGAAAACTGAACCGCTAACCATTCTTGCGCTAACATCATACCCAGCTAGCAATCTAACTTTATAGCAACACAGTTTGGCTCTAAGCGTTTGGTTGTCTCAGACAACCATTTCATTCATGCATAATGACAACAGAGACAGCGAATAGGTCTTGTGACATGAACAAAAACATGGCTTTTAAAAAGTTCGCTGCTAACTTAAAAAGTGTGAAATTCGCGGGCAATGTAACACTAGAAGCTACAAGCTAGCTGAGGTGGTTCGGCTGTCTCTCACAGACATGAACAGGGAGTCTATTTCATGATGGCTATTACGTAGATAGGACAATGGGAGTAGCACTACAACATCATTTCCATTCAAAAAACTAACCAAACATTCATCTTGTTGTGGCTATAAGTCACTGATACCCGGGATTTTCTCCACGACAGAGCGAATGGCCTACAATGTATCTATGTCCGTTGCCATTGTTGATTTCGGCCACACCCTCTGTTCATTAGTCGAGGCATAAGGCAAGGTTGTCCCGTATCTGTTTATTTGTTTCTTGTTGTTGCACAAATGTTCTGTCATTATATAAAAGCGAGTAAATTGGAGGGTATCTCAATTGCTGGTAGGGATATTATTATGAGTCAACTAGCAGATGATACTGCATTATTTTTAAGAAATGCTCTGCAAGTGAAGCCTGCAATTAATGCCATTGAAAGATTTTCTAGAGCTTCAGGCCTCTGTCTGAACTTAAACAAATGTGATTTATTTGCATTGAAATACTGCGACATAACCTCCATTGATGACATACCTGTAAAGAAAAAAGTTTGTTATTTAGGCATCACTATTACAAAAGACAGACAAGAAAGAAGTGATCTTAATTTTAATCCAATGATACTTAAGGCAAAGAACAAATTTAATCTATGGTTACAGAGAGATTTATCACTAAAGGGGCGGGTTCTTTTATCGAAAGCTGAAGGGATATCCAGGCTTATTTATACTGCATCTTGTCTATTTCTTGAGAGTAAGGTTGCCAAAAAAATTGACCAATTACTATTCAACTTCTTGTGGAGAAATCGCATACATTACATTAGAAAATCTGTAGTTGTTAATTCTAGTAAAAATGGGGGCCTTGATTTTTTGGATTTTTCCTCTTTGAACTATCTATTTAAAATTAACTGGTTAAAGCATTTCATGAAAAATGATTCGTCAATGTGGTTTTTCATTCCTAAATTCATATTTAACCAAATTGGAGGACTACCTTTTCTGTTGGTTTGTAACTACAAAATAGATAAGTTACCATTGAAATTAGCTGACTTTCATAAACAAGTGTTATTGGCTTGGAGTTTAATTTACAAACACAACTTCTCACCACACCGATATTACATATGGAATAACCGTGATATTCTGTATAAGAATAAGAGTCTTTTCATGAAGAATTGGTTTGATGAAAACATTTGCCTATTAAGTCAGCTGCTAACTACTGAAGGTCACTTAATGAGTCATGAGGAATTCTGTCATAAATTCAACTTTCCTGTGTCGCTGAAGGAATTTATTCAGGTTGTAGGATCTGTTCCAGAAGGCTCTGTTTGTTTATTTAGAGGTTTTTCTGTTCAAGATGTGTTTGTCACGAACCCTGTTAACACCCCTTGTGGGAAAATCTGCTTCACATCCTCTCGTAAGAACAATAATCGTGCCATTCGTTCTCTGTTTCAAATCGAATTTACTTCAAAGCCATATATTATCACTTATTGGAATTCGCTCCACAGATCTATTCCTTGGACAAAAGTTTGGATGTTGCCACACAAGTATTTGATTACCAACAAAATTAGAGAAATTTCCTTCAAAATTTTACACAAAATTTACCCTACAAAGCTTTTGATGAAAAAGTTTAGAGCAGATATTGACACTAATTGTTCATTCTGTTCAGCTCACCCTGAAACTGTTCCACACCTTTTCTGGCACTGTGATCTCACTACGAAACTATGGAAGGATCTAGCAGGTTTTATCTCTGACAAATTTTATACAAATTTTGTATTGCTTTATGAACATGTTATTTTTGGGTTTTTTGTAAAAAAGAAAGATGACAATGAAAAAACCCATCTTATAAATCTTCTAATTATTTTATAAGTTTTTCATTCATAAATGTAAGTTTAAGAATCAAAAACCTATTTTTTCAGTATTTTACAAGGATTTTGAATTATATTTGCAATCTATCACTGCCTGCAAAAATAAGAAGGCTGTAAAGACTCTGAATGCATGTATGAATTGTAATCTGTACTTGTGAAATGTTGCATGTTCGTCCTTTTTTTTTTTTTTTTTCTCCTTTCTTGTTATTTTTATTTATTTTGTCTTTTTTCTTTTCTTGTCTACTCTATGTCCCCTGGCATCTATGTTTCTGTTCCTATTCTGTACAAAGAGAAAGCATTTAATAAAAAAAAAAACAAAAAAAAAAAACCCTCTGTTCATTAGTTGGTCCGGCGTATTTTCTGCGGATGGTAAACGAGGCAGAGCTCCGAGTGATCAGACTGAGGGTGCGTTCGAGTGCGTCTGCAAGTAAGCCAGCTGCGCGAGATTCGCGAAAAATAACGCGAGAATCCTGCCGAAGTTGCGCTGTAAGCCCTCCAAACCCCAAGATGGCTGTAGCTATCATGGGGTTTGGAGGCATATCACATTACTTCGGCAAGATTTTCGCGTTGTTTTTTGGGAATATCGCGCAGCCGGCTTGCTTGTAGACACGCTTGAACGCACCCCGAGTACTGAAGCGAAATGAAATAAAGCGCAAGTGCGAAGGCTGGCAGAGTCAGACCGGCGTCAGTGTGGCTATTCCCCCAATCGTTGGGCGAATAGCCCTTGTCAGACTGGCTATTCCACCAACCCGTTGGGCGAATTGTCTGTTTCGGAGTGACTTTTCGCCCAACCATTCTCAGTCTATGAAATGCATGGAATATTTCATGAGCGACCTCTTTTGATAAAACTTTTTGGCGCTCTTTTTATAGTCTCGTCTGGAGCGCAGCGGTTTTTTTCTGGAGCGCGGCAGCGGTGGAAAATGTCTAAAAACGTAGGGTAAAGCGTAGCCTAAATGCTGAATATGAGAGTTTTGCCGATTTTGAAAGAGCACTGACTAACTATAGCGAACAGAACAATGATCTGTATGTGATTAACAATTGCAGGACTGTGGAAAATGCAAACAAAAAAATCGACCCCATATCCATCTTATTTCAAATACAGTTTTGTCAAGCAGTCTACACATGCAAGCACTATGGACCGCCAAAGCTGACTGGCAAGGGTTTCAGGCCAAACCAAAAGTGAGCCAATTAATTAAATCGATATTGCACTCAATGAAGACAAGTGTTTTATCCCATAAATATCAGCCGTTGTATCATTTGGAAAATTAAATGAAAGCTTTAGTTTCTGGCATGCACATTCGCGGGGCAGCTTTGTAGACTGTTTGTGCCATTTGTCAGTGACAGTGATATGCTTTAAAACAGTGGCCTTCAACATCGTTCCTGGGGACCCACTGTGTATGCTGGTTTTTGTTCCAACCACAATTGTAATTCCAGGATTTTAACTAGCTGTTAATTTGTCTAAAGTGGATTTAACTTTTAGAGCAGTGATTTGCCCTCTTAACTCAGAAGTAAACAGAAATATGTAGGTTTGTTTTTTTGTTTCTCAATAAAACATCTTTCAAACTGATTACTGCATTTGTAATTTGACTGTGTCCCCTTAGCATCAGACGTGAGAAGCAGAGCCGGATTTAGATATGGGCGATATGGGCAACCGCCCTGTCAGGATACGCCTCACTTTTACACAGCCCCTCAGAGGAGGGGAGGGGGCGGAGCGGGGACGACCTGTTGCTAGGTCGCCCCACTGTGAGAAGAGAGTGGGGTCCCTTTTCTGGATATAATTTAATAAATATGACTAAAGCAAACGGGAATAAATGAATGTTTTCTCTGAGAAAGCTTGCAATCCCCTGAATATTGAATGTGAAAATAGTTTTTGCAACCCACGGAAACTCGCCATTAGAAATACCTCCTTTGTATCCGCGAGTATGCAAAAACGATGTCATGCGAAAGCGGATGTGCGCGGAGGACGCAGAAATGAAGAGAAGTTGGCTAACAGCAAAATACTGCGGGCAAAGAAATATCTGACTGATTGAGACCGTAAAAGTGCTAGAAAAGGACAGGAAGAAGATCAATTGACGAACAGGATAAGTATAAAAGGCCAACGTGATCGCTGGCAAACTTTTAAAGCCAGGTTTGGAGATATTTCCGATGAAGATGCGGGAGAACTTTTGCTGGATACGTAAGTAAACTTGATGTCTGCTGTAAAATGCCGGATTTCCCTGTTTCCTAGCACTTTCAGATCGTTAATGTCCTTTAAATTATCCCATATTTGTACCTAGACATATTTACAGTCATGAATTTCTAATGCATGAATGTAATTTATTTATTAGCAGTCGAATCTGATCACTGATCTGATGTGACTTTTCATGCAAATCGTCATGCATATTAAGTGGCAGGCATGTTGAAATGGCCGCAGTCCAGGAGCTGCAATAGCTGGCCATAACGGTCGAGTGACTGCTTTCCTTCGGAATTTATCCTTGTTAGAGGTCGAGGATGACATTAAAACTTAAAGGCAAATCTTTTTATTGGAACCTGGCAAGTTAAGGAACGAATTGGTTACCTTTTAAAACACTTTTTAGCCCTGACTTGTTCTCAATCATTTTGTAAATTATCAATACATTCACTCTCAAAACTCCCCCCCACCCTCAGGCGTTGCTAGTTCTCCCCATTAACTATCATTTGGACGCGTACTGATCCGGGTGTCCCATCTAGTGATAGAATATTGTAACTGCGTGCATAAATTTGCAGCTCCATGTCCAAGGGCGGACACATCTGCAGAAAGTTAACAGGAGAATTTGGTGGCAGAGACTTATTTATTGTATAACCCTGCAAATTTAGGGGCACTTCTGAAATATTTAGCAACACCCTATGGCATTGTCTATTTAATGTCTTCTTATTTATCTGTTATTATTATTTTGAATGTACATATTGGGTGCAAATTGCTTTATTTGTGTATTAATTAATGTTATTAAGTTCCCAGCACATGTGCAGTGAAATTGTTTGTGCACATGGTTTTGCTCTGTTTTTCTGAAGTTGGAACGGTGGTGGTGGAGGTGGTTTGGGGGGGGGGGGGGGGGGGCGTGCCAAAGGGGAGGTTTGCCCAGGGCGCCAAGGTAGCTAGATCTACCACTGTTGAGAAGTATGGGTTCAGTTCTTTTTTATACTGCCTCAAGTGCCAAGACATCACGTTGCTCAAAAATTTTACGATGCCTCTGTTTGACCAACTGTTGGGGGAATAAGAGCAACATTTCACCCTATTCCACCGTGGTTTGGGGAAAAAGAGCAACAGTCCTCCCTGTTCCACTAACGGTTGGGGGAATAAGAGCAACCTTCCCCCCTGTTCCACCAACAGTTGGGGAAATAAGAGCAACAGTCCTCCCTGTTCCACCAACTGTTGGGGAAATAAGAGCAACAGTCCCCCCTGTTCCACCAACGGTTGGGGGATTAAGAGCAACAGTCCTCCCTGTTCCACTAACGGTTGGGGGAATAAGAGCAACCTTCCCCCCTGTTCCACCAACGGTTGGGGGATTAAGAGCAACCTTCCCCCCTGTTCCACCAACGGTTGGGGGAATAAGAGCAACCTTCCCCCCTGTTCCACCAACGGTTGGGGGAATAGCCTTTACCTAATCATTATATGATATGCTCATTGACACCATTCAGGTTTCTTACAAAGCATGCAATCTTAAATGCGTTATTAGCTGCTACTGTCATGTTAAAGTTGGTAACATATTTGAGTATCCTTCACAGCTACGCCCTATCAGTCTGATGGCTCATCTTCTTGGTTACAGAACTAATCTTATAACATGTATTTTAGCTGCCAAGCTACTAGCAAATTAATGAGCTAATTCACTCTTTATACAAGCTAGCTTAGCTATATAGTTAGCTATATGTTAGAAATTGTAACACATGCGTGGGTTACACTTTGCAATGCTATTCCGCAGTAGCTTATTTGTGTCTATTGGGTACTGTATAAATGATTCATTTTCAACTGACTTGGTTGTATAGAGGTCTGACTTGGGGCATCGGGAAAAGACGTCTAAAAAAAACATTTTTGCACTATGGGTTCCCTTGTCTCAAAGTGCATGAGCTTTTTGAATGGGTTCCTTTGAAATTTTGTTTCCAAATCTCAGCCCTATACAGTGGCCGGTGTTGCAGTGTGCAGCTGTCAGTTAGTGCCAAAACGGCAAGACTGACAGCGTCAAAGCTCTCGCCACGCCTGACCTGCGGAGGAATAGCCTAATTAAATAAAAATGCAAATATATTTTAAAAATATATGAAATTTTAAATTATAAATGTTAAATAACATTGTCAGTGTGCGCACAGTTCTTGAAACTCATTGAAAAACCTGGAAAAACGAAATGTGAATTCCAGTATTGGAAAATCCCGCAAAATGTAAAAAAAAGTCCTAGGAAATCAGACGTTTATGTCTCGGGGAAAAAATTGCCCAATATCTCCGCCGATCTCCACGGCACTGGAAATGCGAGCGGGAGGATGCTTTAATTATGGAGGGCTGCCAAACGCGTTTGTAAAAATGCAGGAAATAAAGTTTCTGTTGTTCCAAGCACTGCTGTCTCCAAGCCTCTATTTAATTGTCACAATGTTACAATGGGTGTGTGTGTGTGTGTGTGTTTGTGCGCGTGCATGTGTGTGTGTGTGTTGCCTTGCCTTATTTTTCCTTCCAAAGGTACCCTGTATGAATTCTTCCAAAAAAGATTCTTTAAAAACAAAGGGATCTTGATGAAGCCACCCTAAGAATCCCTTTGGAAGACTAAAAGAAAAAGGGTGCTTTGGCAAATGGCAGAACCCCAAGTCTCTATGAAGAACCCTACTGGAACCCTCTCTTCTGGGAGCAATATACATTGTACACATAATGCATTACCGACAGAATATTACTGCTGTTTGCTTCAAATATAATAACTGGATTAATCACATGAAAATTTTAAACCTTATCAAATGACACAGTGAACCAGTAGGTTTCCATCAATCTTGGTTAAACATTGCCCCTCACCAAAAAGTAGCCTGTAGAAAACAAAATTTACCCGTATTATTTTGGTATTAGCGCCATCTATTGCAATCTCTTTGGTCTCATCATTGAAAGACAGAATTGAAAGTGGTAATATAATTAGTTGACTACTTAAAGAATAATAAACTTGGATTTTTGTTTTGGTTTTAACGTTTCTTTTAAAGTCACGTGTATATATTTTTTATTGGCAGTTGCTACGGGTACGGCAACCATATTTAGTGACCAAAAGTCTATTGGTACATCAGTGGTTCTGCGCATGCCTCGTCAAGCTGTATCCCGAGGTGTATCTCAAAGCTTAGGCTGCATCCTTTAAAGGCTGCATTTTTAGGGGTCGTCACGTAATTCCATCTGCCGAACTGACGTAACGTCATTTCATCTCCGTTCAGCGGCTTTGGTTTCCGTGAGTTGTCACTGGTTTCCCTATCCTTAACCTAAACTCTAACCCTTAACCCAAGACCTAACCCTAAATTTAACCTTGTCCCTTACCCTAAATGTCAGTTTAGTGGATGGAAGTAAGTGATGACCCCTAAAAATGCTACCTTCAAAGGATGCAGCCTATGCTTTGAGATGCTCCCCCAAAATAAAAATTCTGCAGGTACGGCATGTAGTGTGGCCACTCTCATTGAATAACATGGGAACCGAAACGAAAATCTGCATGCGGTATGCAGAATCAGCATCAGTACTGCAAGCAGTGGGTGCATCTCAAAGCGTAGGCTGCATCCTTCGAAGGCTGAATTTTTAGGGGTCATCATTCAGTTAATCCGCCAAACTGACATGACGTCATTTCATCTGTTAAACAGCTTTGGTTTAATTGAGTTGTCATTGATTTCCCTAACTGTACCTTAACTCTAACCCCTAACTTTAAACCTAGCGTCAAACCTAACCCTAAATATAACCAAATCTTTGACCCAAAATGTTAGTTTGGTGGATGGAAGTAAGTGAGGACCCCTAAAAATGCAGCCTTCAAAGGATGTATCCTAAGCTTTGAGATGCGCTCAATCAGCGCATTTAGCCGGGGCTTAGTTTCAGTTAACAAAAATGAAATACCAAATTGAGACAAACTCGATTATGTATTAAGCGCTCTTAATAAGCCGACTTGACTTTATATCGTCCCAGTAGCCTACTATTAATACAGGCCTACTAATCTAAAAATATCACAGGGCTTAGCTGAGAATCCAGATAACACAGACTGGCTACAACGCCCTGGAGAAACTGGCAGGGGCGGGGAGGGGCACTCCGGTGAACCTTACCGTTTAAAATTCCAACCTAACCGAATGGACTACTCAAGAAACAACTGCCCTACTAACTAAATGCTGAATCTCAGATCCCAAGTCAAAAATGCAAACAGTAACTATCCACTAGCTAGCCACTAATACAACCAACGGTAATCGAAAAAGACACTCAAGGGATGCATCTCAAAGCAGAGGCTGCAGCCTTTGAAGGCTACATTTTTAGGGGTCGTCATCTATTTTCATCCGCCAAACTGACATGACGTTATTTCATCTCCGTTGAACAGCTTTAAGTGAATCATCTCTGGTTTACCGAAACCTAAACTTAATTCTAACCTCTAATCCTAAAACTGACACCAAACCTAACCCTAATCCTAAATTTAGTCTTATTACTAACCCTAAATGTTAGTTTGGTGGATCGAAGTACGTGCTGACCCATAAAAATGCAGCCTTCGAAGGATACAGCCTAGGCTTTGAAATGCACCCACAGTAAACGAAAGTTTTTTCGGTCCGTTTGAATTACAGGGAACATAAGAAAGTCGTTTACTATGTGAGTGAGCTAATCACGTCATCTCTCCCAACAAGCTGTCGCTAAGCACTCAAACAAGCAACTAACTGCAACCGGAGGAAAATACAAAAATAACTTAATTCGTAATGTGTTTAATCAGAAGAGCCCTTCAGTTGTAATGAGATCTGAGAAAAAAAACGGTTCGCGTTAATATTTAATTCAAGCTTGCCAATGCGTTTATGCTGTAATGCGGAGGCAATATCCCTTGTTCTCCGTTTGTAAAGTCGGACAAAATTGGTATTCTAGTATTTTTCAAGCGCTTTTTCCAGTTCAACCAGAGAGTTGAACTGGGAATTCAATTCCAATTTGGAAGAATTCGAGTCGTCCGCCATGACGAATTGAAGGCGGAAGTGGGCTAGATGTGCACATGTGCAAACACGATGCCGTATCTGTAGCATTTGCATTTCGGTCTACAGCTGCCGTATCTCTAGACAGCGCGTTTTTTATTACACAAGCCACTTATGATGTCGTTGCTTTTGTCCAGTCATTCGCTTGAACTGAACAACTGCCGGTAGACTGAAATTGCAAACGAGACCCCACGTTAATTTAGAAACAATAAAAAAGTTGCAAATCCAATGGATTGCCACGCTAGGTCTGTGGGTTACCAGCCTAGGTACGTGAGTGACAGCCGAGTAAGTTGCAATTCCAATGTACTGCCACACAGGGGGTGCATCTCAAAGCACAGAGGTGCATCCCCTGTCACTGTTTTCCTCAAACTTAACCTTAACTCTAACACCAAGCCCTATACCCAACCCCAAACTTAACCTTGTCTCTAACCCAAATGTCAGTTTGGCAGATGTCAATCAAGTGACGACCCCTTAAAATGCAGCCTTCGAAGGCTGCAGCCTATGCTTTGAGATGCACCCAGGGCATGTGCATGTCTGCTTTGAAGTACTGAGTTATATGCGGAAACTTAAACTGACCCGTCATTCTGCCGGATAGTCTTACTAAATTAGTTAATCGTCTGATTGCTAATCAAGCAAAGGGGAGGATTGTGCCTCACCAAACTAACCTCCGACCGCACCTCACTGCCCTAGGTACTTGAGTAACTAGCCAAGTCAGTCACAAATCCAATGAGCAGCTACCGAGGAATGCGACAGGCCGGCGGAGTAATGCCAGTGACAGGCCTAGCCAGTAGCAAATCCAATGAGTTACAAGCCTTGGAGAATTACTAGCCAGCTTCTCATTTACCACTGCTGGTCTCTCATTTACCATGATGGTTTAACTGTCGCTAGATTGTTTGCCGGCTGCGTAATGGATGTCGCATGCGAGAGAAAAAATGGAGTCCTTCCACAAGAATAGTTTTGAGGGAGTCCCATCCAGTCCCACCTGAACAGCCAATCCCAGCACAAAGAAATGAGTTGCCTTCCTTTTTCACTAAACTACTTCCTTTTCCACTATACTTTCTCTCACACATATATTCTCCTCTTACACACATATATTCTACACTGACGTACATATATACTCCCCTCACAAACCAGTATTCTTTTTTCGCACACATGTATTCTTCTCTCGCGAGAATGTATGTGCGTGCAAGAGTCTTGCCTAGTCTTAATAATGTAGTTGTCACAACCAGATCCATCCCGAACTCTGATTTTTTTCCATGCATGCACAAAAATGCAGCTAACTTCACTAAGTGCTATCGCTCTCCATTGTTGTCAGAAATTGTTCTCCTCTTTATCCACTGCAAGTGTGTTGTGGTGTGGTGTATCGACGGAGACCCTGCCTTCTGCCTGAATTTTCTTATTTTTCTTTGTACAAGACATTTCTGGGTGTAAACCTTACGGCAGTGGGTGTGTAGGCCCCAGCCAATAGCCGCTTGCTGGGTGTGAGAGTATGACTTAGTGCTGTTTTGCAGCAAAGCAATTCGATGTTGTTGATGCGGGGAGGAGGGGACAACTTTGAATCAAAATCAACAAATCATTTTCAGTATATCTTCAATGTTCTAGACCTAGATTTTATGTTTGCAGCAAATATACAAATGCTTTGGGGGAACACTTTCTAGGCAACAGTATTGAGTGAATGAGCAGTCCTCTGTGTTAGCATGCGTGAATGCTAATGAAAATGAGTTGCCAGACTCATAAAAAAATTTTATGTTGTATGCAAACATAGAAATACAGTCTTAGTCACATACTTTTTATTTTGTGGAATAAGAACTCATACGAATTTGCATTGAGTTAAAAAGCACAGCTACTTAGAATTGATTAAATGTGCGGAGTCATATAGTAATTTGAAAAAGTGAAATTATAATATTGCATTGTAAAAATGGTAGTGTTTTATTCAAACTGAGAAATCAACTTGGGTTGGCCAAAAGATTGAATTGAACTGGTTGGCGTAAAAAAATGGTGACATTTAACGTGCAATTCATTTTTACATTTTAAATGTGTCGCAAGAAATCATGTTGTTCTACAGTGACATAATAATTTAGCCAACCTAAATGGATGTCAAAGAACTAGCTCAAATCTGCAACTAGAGTTTAATCTGCAACAAATTAATTAAAACCAAATTTAATCATTTGTCACATTATTTCTTGACATAACCATTTGTGTGAAACATACAGCTTGTGATATCTTGGTTAACTTTAGAAAGGTTTGCATAAGAGTGTGATGCAAATCGTTATAACTCTAGATTCCACTAGAATTATTCATGCCTTAAGTTAATGGCTTCTGAGTAATCAGAGGTATAAAAGTTCATTTGAATCTAATCATTATTTCATTAATAAATGCAGCAGTCACAGTGGAGGACTCAGGAACAGAGGACAGGGCTGACGATGAGAATCCAAATGAGAGTTTAGGATGGAATGAGAGCAACCCAGGAAATAGAAATACTAGAAAAGTGGACACAGGCTGGAAATGCAAAGGAAACAATCTAAGGGCAAAAAAAATAAAGAAGCACTCCACTGAATTCTGGGAAACATGGCAGGAAATGCGGTCTGCTAAACATTAAGCCATGAAGGCGAAAGCTCGGCTGTGCCCAAAATCACTCACTCATTCACTATTCCCTACTCACTATAAGGGGGCTCATAGGTAGGTCATAATAATACATTTTATTTGTTACAAACTTTACATAAAAACAAATCTTAAAGTGCTACAGAAGGCTAAGTTAAAAACAACATAATAAAATGCATTAAAAGGCTTTAGTAAAAAGGTAAGTCTTTAAGTTACGTTTAAAAGTGACCACAGTCTGCAGTGCTCTCAGGTGGTCTGACAGAGCATTCCATGGCCTGGGAGCAGCCGAGCAGAAAGCTCCCATGGTGCGGAGTCTCGTCCTGGGGGGTTTGAGGAGGTTGCCGGCGAGTACAAGAGGAAGTCTGCAGAGTGAAGAGTTCTTTAAGATAGTGTGGAGCATGTCCATAAATGCACTGACATGTGAGGAAGAAGACCTTGTATTGAAATCTGAGTTCAATGGGCAACCAGTGGAGTGATTTGAGGACTGGTGTGATATGACCATACTTGTGTGCCCTCATCAGGATCCGAGCAGCACTGTTCTGGATGTATTTAAGCCTCTGGATGCTTTTACTGGAGATCCCGATGAGGAGTGGATTACA
The DNA here is from genome assembly GCA_029721435.1 of Gymnothorax reevesii. Taxonomy (NCBI): domain Eukaryota; kingdom Metazoa; phylum Chordata; class Actinopteri; order Anguilliformes; family Muraenidae; genus Gymnothorax; species Gymnothorax reevesii. The sequence continues at coordinate 55,782,359 of CM056585.1, forward strand.
GTAGTCCAGCCTGGAGGAGAGAGAGGCATGGACAAGCTTTTCAGCATCTGCCAGGTTGAGTGATGGACTGAGGTTTGCTATATTCCATAGGTGGTAAAAGGAAGTCTTGCACAGGCATTTGATGTGGGTCTCGTAAGGTGGGGGTCTATTTTAAGGCCAAGGTTAGTGACTGAAGTAGACAGAGGGATGTTCTCTCCAGAGAAGGAGATGCTGGTGAGGGAGGATGATCTGACCTGGTGTGGGGTACCAACAAGGATGGCTTCAGGAGATTTCCGGTGTGAAATTGACTTGGGGTGTATTGAAACATGATAATGAGTACTAACTTTTATCGAATACCCCATCTCCGTACGCACACAACATTTTGCAATAAATGGCTTTTTAGCCGAAGCTCCCAACAGGCTTACAATGGTAGCAAATCAGGCATAGCATTGCCATGGAACGAAATCGCAATTTTTTTTCCTCATTAACAAGGCTCAAAGAAGCTCCACACTTCATCGGTAGAATTCCGAGGGCCCTGACAGTTAAAACGAGGCACTGAGAACTCTGATAATGCATAGGTAGTTTATTAAAAAAGACTATTTATACAAACAGTACTATGAGGTAGTTTCCAATCGCCTCCATCTTGAAAGTAAAAATAAGTCGATTGAACAGCACGAACGAATAGATTGCAATCTGTTCCACTATCCTTCCTATTCGTTCGTGCTCCTCAATCGACTTATCGTGACTTTCAAGATGGAGGCGATTGGAAACTGCCTCAAGGTGCTGTTTGCATAAATAGTCTTTTTTTCACATCGGAATTCTCCTTTAAGTTGTAAGAGACTTAGCTTCAGCCACGCCTTTATCTCCTCCAGGCAGGTAGTAAGTGAGGCAGATGGCAGAAGTGCAGAGGAGGTGGGATTTGTCTGCAGATAGAGTTGTGTCGTCAGCATAACAATGGAATGATATGCTATGCTTGCTGACAATATGGTCGAGGTGGAGCATATAGAGAAAACCGAAACCAGCACCGAACCTTGAGGGACACTGCAGGTGACATAGTGAACTTGTGATTTTGCCTGTCCTAATGCAACATACTCAGTTCACGCAGTAAGGTAGTATTTATACCACTTGTGGACGGTATCAATGAGACTAATGGTGGAATGCAGGTGGTGAAGGAGGATGTTGTGGACCACAGTGTCAAATCATGGGCTGTCAGCAATAAAAAGTTATGTCCAATATATAACATCTGGACATAACTGTTAATTGCAGTCAGCCCTGGAAATGCAGCTGTAAGATCCAAAAGTATGAGGAGGGATGGGAAGCCGATGTCAGCTGTCATCAGAAGGTCATTTGTGACCCTGACTAGAGCCGTTTCAATGCTGTGGCTAGGACAAAAGCCGACTGAATTTTTACATACAAGTTATTGTGCTTAAGATGGTCCTGAAGTTGGGCAACAACTGCTTGTACCAATACATTGGATATAAATGAAAGATTGGAGATAGGTCTGTAGTTGAAGAGAACATCAGGGTCAAGGGTGGGTTTTTTTAAAAGAGGTCTAATGACGGCAGCTTTCAAGGCAGATGGAACGTGATTGGCCTGAAGGGAGTGATTTATGACCTTAGTGATAAGGGGGCTGATGACGAAGAGGTTGGCTTTCACCAAGGGCGTGGGGAGGGCGTCCAGGGCACAGGTGGATGGTTTCATTGACTTAGTGATGTTCTCAACTTCCAGCTGTGTGGTGTCTGAGAAACAGCAGAGAGGTTGGGCAGTCCCAAGCTGTGGGTGGGCCATCTGGGCAGGTGGGTCAGTAGGGCAGGAGAGGAGAGACCTGATGGAGTCAACTTTGTTCCTGAAAAAAGTGATAAAGCTGTTGCAGTTCAGAAAGGGGAGTGCTTGTGGTTTGAGGAGACGGTTTATGGTGGAGAACAATTTTTTGGAGTTGCTAGGGCTATTGTTGATGTTTTAGAAGAACTGTGATCTTGCATCCCTGAGAGATGTAGGATAGGCCTTTTCATGTTCTTAATAGACATGTTTATGTACAGTCAGCCCTGATGCTATGAAGTGCATCTCCAGTACATGCGCAGCCTTCTTCATCTCCCGCTGCTCACTGGTGTACTATGGGGCTGAGTGCAAAAAAGGAGACTGTTCTGGTCTTCAAAGGTGTATGGAGATCCAGTAGGGTGTTTAGTGACTGGTTGTAGTAGTCAACTGTCTCTATGACTGAGGAGAGATTTGCAGAGTTGGAGGCGAGATGTTGAAGGTCAGAGGCCAGAGCATCTGCGCTGATACTTTTCAGGTTCCTGAAATGGATCTCTCGATTGGGCCTGGTGTATGGGGAGGGGAAAGACAGTTCCAGTGAGATGGTTTTGTGGTGTGATACACCCAGATTATACACCTGCAAGTTGCTGATGGGAGCAGCGTTTGTAATGATCAGGTCCCTTGGAGTTTGTGGGGTCATCGATGTGCTGTCGGAGGTTGAGACAAACCAGTAGTTGAAGGAAATCAGCTGCAGACTGGAGGGAGGAGATGTCAATGCGAATATTAGAATCCCTGGCAGAAAAAATACAGGCAGAAATTGTGCAGTGTGGTGAGGAGGTCGTGCAGCTCAGGAATGAAGGCTGGGTTGGGTTTAGGGGGTCGGTAGATGATGAGTATGGTAATGGAGAAAGGGGGCTTTCCTTTGAATGTAAAGCATTCAGCCGAGGACAGTGTAGGCAGAGGGAGGGGAGACAGCTCTAATTCCTGCCGGTATCTAACTGTCAGGCCCCCACCTCGAACAGAGCTGCGAGCTTTATCTAAGAAGTTATATCTGGGAGGGCAGGCTTCATTTAGAGAGAAGTACACATCTGACTGGTGCCAGTTCTCTGTAAGGCACATCAAGTGTCCATAATGTGATCTTGAATGAAAGATGCTTTATTGTTTATAGATTGTTCATTTAAAAGTTCCAGTTTAATCATACGTGGGGTAGTGAATCTCTGTACAGGTCATAGTAGGGACCACTCTGTAACAGACAGACAGGTGCGACAGACCAGAAGGAAGGGATAGTGCTCAGAGCCCTACAGTGGTACTGAAAGCTGCATCGGAAGCCCCGTTGAATATACGGGGGGGGGGGACGTAAAGAGATTAAATTTCAGCGACAGAGTCCAGTGTGGAGTGGCTAATGAGGTTGCAGAGCTCCGCAGAGGTGTATTGGATCCAACCAATGGCCAAGGAAGGGCAGTAACTATCGGTGGCTAGCGCTAGCGCTGGATGGAAAACAGCCCAAGTTGTCCAGACTTGCCGAAATCACACCATTCCCAGCGGTCCAGATCACTCAGATGCCATGGCAGGCGCAGCAGTGCCTCTGGACACCTGGCAGCAAGCACGAATGTGAAGATTGCAACCAGTGCAGCAAGTCAGGTGACAGCTGTAGATGGAGAAGCAGCCTTCATTGGAGGAACAGATCAATAAACCATAACAGCCACAGCGAAACAGCGAGAGTCAGTAAAAAACTTTGCAGCCTTTTGTTGTCTTTACACGGGGGCTCAGCAGAGTGATAGTTAATCGCAAAAAAAGGCTCACATAACAACAAAAAAACGACTCAGACTTAGATTGAAAAGCAGCGACATACACGCCAGCGTCCTCACAATCCGTCCCTCGATATCCATCCCACCCACTATAGGTGACTATATAGTCAGCTCATAGGCAGACACTACCTGGCTATTGTTGTCGGCGCTGTTAATGACGTCTTCTTGCTCCTCTTGGTTCGTGTGCAATGCATGATGGGATGTATTACTTAGTTAGTGACCATCAGTTGGTCACTACATTTCACAGTGGATTGTGAGATGTAATGAGTTCACTATACAGGGGGTAATAATTCTGACTAACAATTCGGACAGCTCTACAAAAAATGGCAAACCCACTATATAGTGCACTGTTTATAGTGACTGGTCATGTAGGGAACTCCAGTGGAAAGCAGGTGCTGGAGAATCAACAATAAGGTGCTAGAGACAAACAATATGGGGAGTGGAATGGAAAGCATGGAAAATGGAATCTGGAGAGGGCATGTCGTTCTGAAAACCCAGTCCAGACATGAAAGTAGTGAACTCAAATAAAAGATCTTATTGACAGCTCTGTACAGAAAACCTGAGTGATGTCATGGATAATAATAATAATAATAATAATAGTAATTATTAATTATTATTTTTAAATATATAATATCATTAATTTGCCAAAATCAATTCCTTATTGAGCCAAGCAGCCGCTGTTTCACTTTTTATTTTTATGCATGTTATGAATTCTGTTGAAATTCTTTTCTCTTTCATACTTTTTCAATTTGATTGCTGAAAAGCCTGGAATAATTTCATTTTTGTGGGTGAAATGCTCACAAAGCTACCTTTTGGAAAAGAGAATAAAAGCTGCAACATATCGTTTAAACTGCTGGGCTGACCTTATTTGTCTGCTACATAACTGATAATCACAGTCACAATCCCTTTTTTCAGTTTTGCCACATCAGCTGTTTCACACCTTGTGGCCACAAGAGGGTAATATTGTCTTGCAAAGAAAGGACTGTGACACGCTACTTTGCAAGTGAATCGGGTGGTCTCCTCATCACGTCTGAGTTCAACCCAAGCGTGGATTTGCAAGAGAGATGCGAGAAAGCGCTACAAGGACGGAGGAGCCGAAAGCTGGCAAAAGAGAAATCTTTAATTCCATAAAGCTACGCTATATGAGGTGTGGCATTTAAACGTCATGCCACGAGATACAAGCAAAGGCTTCCACAGAGGATACACCAGTGTTTCCTCACTTTCAGTTCATTCAAAAGCCACCTCTCTCCTGGCTTTGTGTCTCCTTGATGTAATGGGATGATCCTCCATAATGGCGGAGACAAAACAATATCCGGGTCACGGAAGAAAAGCAGGCGTGAAGAAGCGCAAGTTAGCTCTGTGAAAAGTACCCTTGGGCTGCGTCCAAATAGTCTTTTTTGCCTTGGAAAGTTCTTAACCCATAAAAAATGATCCGGAAACAAGTAAGTGGCGGCCATTATATGTATTAAAATTCTTTAAATGTTAAGGAAAGGTGTCTCAGTGCTACCTAATTTACCTCCTTTAGCATAGGATACACAGAACCATCCTTTTCAAAAAGAAAGGAAGTAAGGCTATCCCACAATTCTGGGCAGCAGCCATATTTCAAGCAGCGATCATTCGTCCAGCCAATCACGGAAAGAAAAGTATATGATGGGCAGGGGACACGTGATCACATTGCCTAGTATAAGAGCATTCGGATTCTCAAATTACCATGGCTGTGTTCCTAAGCCATTAGGAATTCCCTTTTACTCCTTTCCTTTACATTATGACGTTTTCGTGAAAGGTTAGCCACGCAAAGGAGTACACATTACAGAACCTCAAGCACTAATGGCCCCTACAATGAAAAGTTGAAACTGAACATTCAGGTTCATCAATGTTTAGGCCTGTCATCATTTTATGTAATCTGGCGCAACGTGGTTAATGAATTACTCCAAAAGTGTCATTGTTGTTCAGTTGAGTGTGGCACAACCTCCACTTACTTGACATCATTAGACAAGACATAGTTATATAACACCAAATGCTATTTTTAATTAAAGAATGTTAAGTAATTGTCATAGAATCAACTATTTATTCTTGGTTTCCTTTTTTTTTTTTGACGCCCTGTACAATAAATACATCAAAGAATAATTTTCTGAAATTGTTCCCCAATTTTTAGACGCAGTTTTTTTGCAGATTGGTGAATCTCTGCCTGTCTTTACTTACAACATCTGATATGTTGTCTATGCTCTATTGTGAATAAAATATGGGTTTATGAGATTTGCAAATCATTGTATTCTGTTTTATGCATGTTTTACACAATGTCCTAACTTCATTGGAATTGGGGATTTCCTAATACCACACTGCGGACATCCCATGCCACCCCTCCCAGACCTCTTGCCACCCCTTTGCCACCCCATGTGAAATTTTCTAGATCTGCCACTGTTGTCAACACAAGGACATTAGTTGGCCTACAAAATTTTTTCAAGATAATCAGTTTTCACAGAACATTTGAGTGCATTGCACTATCTGTGTTTACAGTAAATGACCTCTTCCCTATAGATGTCTGAGCGCCACAACGGGTGACTTTGACCACATTTATTCTGGCTTATTTTGTGACACAGGAATCTATCTGGATGAGATTCAACCACGTTGCGTTTACATTTGGTTGATGGATGCATCTCTAGCCAACTGAATTTGCATCCCAAAGCTATTTCGCTTGTAAAGTGAAAAACTCCATCACTCCACTGCCTATTCTGTTCCAGCTCTTGGTTGCAATCATGCAGCCGCATGTGTTCCACTTTGGGGGAAGGCTTCTTTGCGTGAGCTTGTAATTTTCAGTGTTTTGGTTGTCGTAATTATGAGTCTTAGAGTGAGGGATGGATTTACCCTTGTATAACATCTGTTTCAAATGCTTCTAAGTACACCATCTGAAGTGGTTTTAGTGGACAAGATTTCGACCTGATCCTAATGCTTCTTGCATGCATTCATACATGCATTTTGAAATTGAGTAATCCCTATCTGGACGTAATGAGTATGCTCAAAATGAGGGAAAAAAAAAGAACCAGGGATGAACAGGGTCTTTGAATCTAGCTAGAGCCTTTTGCTACACTGGATGAGGCCATAACCTATTCTGCCTTTTGCATGACTACAGTGCTGGACAAATAGGAGACATGAGCAATAAAGGGAAACAAACAAATAAAAGGCATCAGGTGTGGACTGGAGATGAGTCATCATCATCCTGTATGCATGCAGGAGTTTTTAATGATAAACCTACTGTATGCAAGAGTGTGAATGCAAGCTGTTGCTAATTGTTGTCAGTACCATTCTGAGGACCAAATAGCCAGAGGCAACTTAATGTTGTTATTTGCAATTTGTGAGGTCAACAAGCATAATATAGCAGCGAGTAGGCAAAAGAGAAAAGTCCTCAAATGAAAGAAACTTATCATTCCAATCGACAGCCATAGAAGTGACTGGAAGAGGTCAAAGTAACTTCCTAGAAGCCCGTGTGTGTGTCTCTGCCTTGGAGTATGCATTTTTGTGCATATTAATGTCATACAGCCCATCAGGAGAAAAGCAAGAAACAAAGTCCTGCACGGTGTGTAAACTAATTAATTGTATTTAACAAAATGTTGCACAAATGGTGGCGAAATATCAGTAGCATTGCCTTGAATACTAACTTTGTGGAGATAGAGACACTGTTTTTGTTAAAACTGGTTCATACACAGATTGATTCTCTTCTTTTCGGCATAGCTGGTCTAGATGTTTGGCATAGGTAGTCACCATTTTTATGTTGTTCACTTCACTACCGAAAAATAAATTCCCTCATTTTATGGCTAATGCAGCTGACATTCCAGCACCAGCCATTTTTCCTCACCTGTGGAACACTGGGGTTGAAGAATCCAAAGATACATTTCCATGCTGCTGAGAATTCCAATGTAAACAAGAGCACTCAGCAAGCACATATCTCCACCAAGGCCCAACAGTCCCCCACATTGTGGCCCTATCTCTCAGCAGTGAAGAATCCTTAAAAAAATTCCAGGGTTCAGAAATTGATCTGCATCACTCCCAAAATGAACTCCCTTCTGAGTTGGACAAAAACAAAAACGCCTCGAGTAGAAATTTGATGAAAATCTTCCCATTCCTTTTTCCCATAATGTAGCTAAAATACAACAAACAAACATACCCTCAAACTGAAGGTAAAGCATAATATCCTTGGCGGAGGTTACCGACCTAAAATGGTATGAGATGGGTTTTCAATATGTATACTCAGCTGTATGTGTTTGTCCATGAGGTTATCATCTAACTGTTGGTGGACTAGTCATCTGGTCATTTAACTACTCCACCAGTTTGACTGCCGTAATATTCTGCCAGTTTATACAGCTTTGACTGGCCGCAGGCCAGCAATGACCCGCCAAGACTAGTTTAAAATTGCTGGTATTCTGAGCTGAAATCTTCAGTAGTGTACTGACACTGTTTCTTACGTACGACTGAGGCTGACTATATGTTATCTGAACCCAGAAGGTACGGTGGCCGGGATGGATCAAACACAAGCCTCTCATTTGGTATGCACCACAGGACAGAAAGCAGAACTATTTGTCGATTTTTTTTTTGTCTGTTATGCAGTTCTTTACTCATATTGCATGGTTTTATCATAGAGGAAAAACAATATTTTGAATACTAACACATATTTAATAAACAATCAAATGAACAAACTTACCATTACAATTTGCAGGGATCGGCAGGGGAAAATGCAGCAAAATCGAGGGAAATGGCTGCACTTGGCTTACTTGTCCTACCTTTCATTGGTCTCTGAACTCCCTTGTCTTATAAATCCCAATAATTCCACAGTCTGTTGCATATTTTATCAGACAGCCTAAGTTCAGTCAGAGTATGTTGGGGAAAGTCTGGGATATGTGCATGAGAGGAATTGCAAGCAGAGTAGATTACCTGTGAGCAGAGGTGGAAATAGACATCAAGTAGGGGAGAAATCATTCGAATGTAAATCGACAAGGTAAAACTCAACATACAGTAGCTCAGGTTTTGCCCTGATATAGGCCTGACTATCTACTAGTCAGCTAGAACCGTGTTTCTCAAACTGATTATTTACCATTTTAAAACGCGTCATGTCAGAAATAGCAAAGCATGCCAAGAAAAAATTTCATATTCATATTATGCTTTGAGGTTTTTGCATAAAAATGGAGAAAATTGGCTTAATTAATTGGTGAAATTGTGGACACACAGAAACAAAAACTATCCATTTGCATTCAAGTTAATCCAGATCCAGATTTTTAAAATATTTGGACAGACACTTCAAGAGAACTTCAACATCTGTGTACGGAAACCTAATTAACAGCTTATTGATTTGCCAAAGTCTTGAATGCGATGAGCTAAAAAATGTTGCTGTAAAAATAAAAATGAAGGCGTTTGGATTAGAGTGCAATGAAGGAAAAGTGTGTTTATTCCTTTTGAAACGGGGCTTAATAATAATTAATAATTAAACAAGGCGGGAATACAATAATTCTCAAATATTACAAAATACGCAAGACTAACAATAGTCTGCTAAATATACAGGCAAACAATAACAAGTGGTTCGCTGCACAAAGGCAATATGAAACTTCGCACCATTGTGGTGCGGAGCTCTGGCTTTTAAAGGCTATACATAGATCATTGAATAATTGATGGCAGATGTGCGTCATTGGATGATGAGCGTGGGAGCAGGCCGGCCCTCAGAACCTGGGTAATGGGGACCTTTGTGGGTGCGGCATGATAGTTGTCATTTTTGATGTTTTGAAAATTGAAAAACAAAGGCAAGATAAAGATTTATAGATTAGTCATAATGTGGTTGTAGCTTTTTTTTTTTTACTAGACAGGCAACTGTTTATGAAGAAATAACTGCTTGTCATGATATGAGGATTGTATTTATGGTTAGAACAAAAACCAGAGCATACTCTCCCTGGGCCGAGGTTGAGAACTTAAGGCATTGAGAACCCTCGCTCAGCCAAGTTTAGCCAGATTTTACCTCAAATACCAAGACGGCAATTCAACAACTTTCACCACAAAGAGTTTCATAAGGTTGGTTGGATGTGCCCTTATGAAAAATCACAACAGTTCCAAGCTATAGTTATCTATTGTAAATGAATGGTATTTTCGCCACCATAGTGTAGTATTACCACAGTGATACTATAGTATACCACATTTTTGCCATTTGACCTTCACATTGAGGCTCAAGGTCAAATGTGACTGACTCACAATGTTTGGCATATCTGATTCCCTACAGGTGCCTCATCCATACCTAAGCTCTAAATGCTACATTAAGAGAGTTATAGCACATTTTTTCCATTTGACCTTGACCTTGAGGCCCAAGGTCAAAAGTGACTGACTCGCAATGTTCAGCATAGCTGATTACTTATAGGTGCCTCATACATACCTAGGCTCTGAATGCTATATTAAAAGAGTTATAACACAAAACACCGTGAAAAATGACGAAGTCCAGACACGTTACCTAGGTGGTGCTATGAAATAGCCATTCAATCAAAGAGCCGTTTACACCATTGAAGCAGGTCATGATACTGATTCCATAGCTGCGATTAAAAAAAAATTCATCGGACAGTTTTTGAGAAAATTGCACCTAAGTGCCAAAAATAGCCATTTTCGACATAAAAATGGTCACCAAGTCTAAACGAACGATTCAATCAAAAAATTTTTTGCTCGGGCATTAACTTGATGACCAATTTGATCACATCCCCCGAACGGACGACGCTGACAATGCCACCGGACGCAAAGTGACGACAATAGGTTACAGGCCTATGGCCAGCAACCTAAAATTACCATAGGATATTTTCATAAGGGTGGATGTGTAAGGCCCTGCCTCCTGCTGTCCAGCTGACAGGTCTACGAAATCCCAGAGTGCACTTCAGTCATTATCCAATTGTCACTCATTTTCACTGAGTGGTAGCAGTGTGTATTCAAGTCTGTGTAACCTCATGCCTGTTTGACATTGCAATCCTGTGTAGGCTAATTCTCTGAATCTGCAAATCTATAGTAAACCCTAGAATCCGTGCTGTTTATTATTTTACCAGCGCATTTAATTTTAAGGAACCTTGTATCATATTTGCTTTCCTATTTGTAGTACAATATTACAGTGACATAACCAAAACTTGTATTATTTATAGTGTGCATGTTTAGGAACCTCAGTTCCTTGTTGTTTTGAATTTTCCATGCTTGTGCCTTCTGCCATGCAGTTTGCCATTACATCATTACCAAGTCCATCTTTGCACCCCCAGTCCTCAGCTTCCTGTCCTCCATGCATCTGCATTCTGCACAAAGTACAAACATTACAGGGTAAAGTCAAAAGAAAAAAATGACAGAACAAATACATGGGCTTGGAAAGCTGAGTTTCTTACTGATTTAAGGACTGAGAGTTCACACAACATAACATTGTTTGAACATAAATTCTGCTTCCATAATGCCATAATTAGGTTGGCCCTCAGAAAGAAATTTATTTTTGCCCTAGTTAGTTTTGTCTTCACAAGTTTACTCGAAATTATTCATTTTTAATACTTTTCATGCTTTTTCCCAGCTTTATTTGCAGATGTATGACAGGACAGTATCGAGAGACTGAAAGAATGAAATGAATGGGGACTGACAGGGAGGGACATGTGACACAGGTCAGGGTCCCTCTTATAGCGCATATATGCTATATGCTGAGTCCCTCTTATAGCGCATTATGGGCTGCAGGTAGCTTTGGCTGAAAAGCGCTGATGGAGCTGTCAGAGAAGCCCGTGACTGCCTTAGACAAGACTAAAACCACCATTTTGATGTTTCATCCTGTGGTGAGCCCAAACCTTCTCTGTCCTCCTGTGTACTCTCACTCTCTCACAACCAGCACAAAACTGAGTTAAGAACAGAGGACCTCCTTTCGTTTGCTTCTATCTGTAAAATATTTAATTCTAAATGCACTTCATGACACTCAGGGTGGTGGGGAGAGAAAGGAATGAATTTAAGTGGGCCGTACATTGGAACAGTGAAACATTGCTGATCAGGGCTTATTCATGGAGAACGAACAGAATGATTCATATTCTGCATGAATCTGCACATTCCGACAGCTGATTCCAGACAACTGGGCAGGCACAAACCTAATTCTCAAATAACATGCTGAGCTCTAAGCCCCTCCCCCTTCCTCACTCAGGTCCCACACAAATGTGCTAGGATGTTTTATACCTTTCATATGTTAACCGCCTTCCACAATAAAAAAAACTATGAATTCACTCACCTGTAAGCTAAATTGTAAATTCATCAAATGAATAATTTCCAAGTGACTCAGTGGGTCATCGAGTGCAGCTTTTACCTAATGAGCTCAGGCAAGCTGAGTAGGAAAAAAAATGTTTCTTAATGATTCTGGCTTTGGTGATGCAATCAGTTCTATGGCACCCACTGTAGCATTCCTCAGCAGCCACAGCTCTTCTTCCTGACTCACGAGCGAGGTTATTAGCCTTTGAAGCAGTATATCTTGTCAAGTTAATATTGATCAATGTTATTCCTTAGTCGTGGCAGAAATATTGACAAAGACTTAATCTATGATAAAAACAGCGTTGGCGAAGGAGGCGGCTTTTATGTAAACAAGCTATCGGTCAACTGCTGGCATCCTCCGTAGCGAGCCATAATTGCGGAACATGAAGCAGGGAAAAGAAAGAGCTCGGCACAAGGCCTCTATCAGTAATTAAGCTATTATCTTTTCCTTTTTTTTTGCTGAGTAACTGTACGCTGCCTTCATTGTTCCCTTGTGAAGGCTGAAATGAAAAATATCCTGATGGAAAAAAACACGCTTTTTTGAAAAGTCTGTTTCATCTTGACGACTCCATCATCCAGCGCAGACATTTTGATTGGGGATTAATTTACGGTAGCGGGGGAGACGAGAAGGCCCTCGGTGGACTCATTTCCTAATTGACTTGCAGCGCTCTGTGCCAGAACTCCTCCAAAATAAATTGCTTCTGTAAAACAAAATGGCCTGTAAATCCTGTCCACTCTTGTGTTCCGTGAGTCATGAGCTCTCAGAAGAGACGAGCAGCAACTTTTCTCAGAAAGGTTTGCGAGACATGGGTCATTTCTCTTGTCTAATAATCTAATCAGAGGAATTAAATTATGCTTCTGAAATAACTTTGTTTTCATGTACTTAGTAGGACAGTTTCAGAATAAATAAAACAATTTAAGTACCATCTCTGTCTCATCACGTCTTGCTACTGTCTCCCCAACAGCTTTTAAACTGTTTTGCTTAAAACTTTTGTCTAGACCTTGTAGGGAAGGCAAAACATAATCATGATGAAAAGTAAAATTTCAATGTTCCTGTAGATATCCTCAAGTAAATTGACATAACATGAGAAAGCTAAATGAAGACCACAATGAAAAATTAATCAGTCACATTTTCACGTTGAGGAGAAATGATGAATTACAAATTCAAAACGATCTTATAAACAAAGCACTGGGAAAATATGCAAAAAAATATAATATGCAAAATATAATAATAATAATAATAATAATAATAATACTAATAATACTAATACTACTACTAATAATAATAATACTAATAATAATAATAATAAACATTATTATAATATTTATTATAATATATACAAAAATGCAAAATTTGGACTCATTTTTGGACTCTCTCTCTCTCTTTCTCTCTCTCTGTACACCTCAAAATGAGAGTAAGGATGAGGGCACATAAAAGTTTGGAGCAGGGGTTGGGGAATTCTGTGGCCATGGGTGCAGAATCAGAACTTAGACCTGAGAGCTGGACAACATCTGGCCCTGAACAATCAGGCAAAGACGGGCTGTTTACCCCAGGCTTTCTGTTTGTGTCGGAATGATTTAGCAGCGTGTGAAGCAATGCTCCAATGGCAAACACTGAAAAGCTAGTTAATTTGTGTGTGTGTTTTTTTTTATTTGAGTGAGCTTAATGTCGTTTTGCGTGATCAAATGCATTCTGTGTTCCAGGGGGACTTACCCTCATCCAAAATGGGTCTGGAATGAAAGCCCGCACTCAGACCAGCTCATGTGGAGGAGTAAATACCCTGCTGTATTTCTTCAGCCAGAGGCATTGCCTAAATGTGGACAACACCTGAAAAAGCATTCATTAGAAAGCATAATGAAACAAAGTAATAATGCACTCTTGCTCAGTTGGAGCGCATTGATTCCATAGCCCCTGGCAGTCTGATTTTTCATTGCATGACTCCCCTGACTGTTGATAGCACGAGGAAACCCACTCTTCCTCTCAGACAGGGATGTCCAACCTTTTTCCCAGGGATAAGTGATCTCACACCCAACTCCACTAAATATCAGGGTTTGATTTTGCATCGCTGACTGTTCTATCGAGTGAGATTTGTTAGGTTTGGAGTGAAATCCTACATGGCAGTAAGTCTCAATGGATAGAGTTGGGCAGCTCTGGGCCACGATACCATATGAATAGACTAATTAGCCAGGATGAAACTTTGTTTTCAAAGACGTTCTTTCCTGGTAGGGTTGAAAGATGCTGCCCACAACCTCTATTTCAGGAAGGTAAGGAGGCAATTAGCTCCTACCTTGCTTCCTTCCAGCAAGGAAAAACAGGACCAACCTTGGTAAACAGGAAAGATTGAATATGGACACCAATCCATGGCACTTCTTTTTTTTTTTGATAAATTTGGCATCACCAATCCCACCCGAATCTGGAATGCCCAATTGGTAAACTATGTATAAAGCTTGCTTGTACGCGACCCCTTGCTGCCAACTCAGGATAGTGAGGACAGTTCACGGCTCTCCTCTGAAGCACGTGCCTGTCAACCACTGATTCTTATACACTCATTGGTTGAATCCTCGTAAGTTCAGAACGAGGGCGGAGGATACCCGGACATGAACAAACCCAGAGTCTTCCTGACGAGCGCCCGTCTGGCCAACAGGAGGCGCTGGAGCAACAAACAAAGCTATTATTGTATACCCAAATCCGGCAGTCCCTTCCCAATTTGGAACCCTGTAGCGCGATGGCCAAGTGTGCGCTACTCTGAAAAAGCTGCCGACCTCTGCCGGTGGGTACGCCGGGGCTCGAACCCGCGACGTGATAGTCACCTCTGCACTGCAGTGCAGTGCCTTAACCGAATGAGCTATCCGGCAGCTCATTCATGGCACTTCTAACAATTGCATGCATCATTTGTCGCATGCAAGGCAATCTTCGTCATCAAGCTCATGACGTATTGAACGAGTGAACATCCATTTGTCGTGAATATGCCAAAGGCGCCTTCAAGATCTTTAAAATGTAAGTCACAGAGACCCAGTTCTCCATTCAGGACAATGGCAACTTTGAGGCAAAAATACAAAGTCAATCATTTTTACCGCAAAAACTTTTTCGCCCACTATATATTGTTTCTTTATTTTGCCATTTGGTGTCAAACTAATTGCCCCAAATGGGACAAATAAAATAGTTTGAATTGGACTGAGTTGAATTGAGTGTGACACAGGCCCGGCGCTAGAACAGGGAATTGGGTGGGCCCAGACACGTCCCTTTATGGCAATTAGGATAGTTCTGGCTAGTTCTCAATCATTTTCCTTTGCTGACGCGTTTTCCAATAATTGGCAACTGAAGATACGATTTCTCTCTATATGCAGGGATGAAATGGGGTAAATTCAGTATTACTGAGAATTGGGGTGGACAAAACATCTGTTTTAAACAATTATTAGTCCTGACCTGCTCTTAGTCATTTTCATGATTAACAGAAGGTTCACTCTTAGAGCACTCCACACGTAACAGGTGCTGCTTGTTCTCCCCGATTAGGTAAGACAACAATCATTCATCTGAACGCTTATTTGCTTCATTTAAATCAACGTTATTCAAAATTACTCTCCGTATTGAGTGACAAAAGTGGCACTCGGCAGTATAACAGGCTATAAAAAGCATGCGGCTCAAGCTATTTGCGCAGGTATGCAATTTTGAATAACTTTGATTTAAATTCAGCAAATACGAGTCCAGATGAATGATTCTTGTCCTTCCTAATTGGGGAGAACAAGCAGCACCTGTTAAGTGCGGAGTGCTCTTGGAGTGAACCTTTTAATCATGAAAATGACTGAGAACAGGTCAGGACTAATATTTGTTTAAAACGGATGTTTTGTCCACCCCAATTCTCATTTCTGCTGAATTTACCCTATGATTTCATCGCTGTTAGATCGTACATGTAGGGAAACCGTGTCTTCAGTTGCCAATTACGATAATTGGAAAGCGCGTCAATAAAGGAAAATGATTGAGAACTAGCCAGGACTATCCTAATTGTCATAAAGGGATGTGTCTGGGCCCACCCAATTCCCTGTTCTAGCGCCAGGCCTGGTGTTACTTGGACCGCAGAGAGCATTTTTTGGGCACGACTCGGAAGCGGGTTACGTCAGTGCTCTGGTTCTTAGGGGATGACTCGAACGGCCGTTTTGCGCCGATTGTCGCGCCAAATTGCGCCGCATGACAGCTGTCAAAAACTGCACCTTTGTGTGCTAAAATGCTTTTCAGCCTCCGAAAGGACACGTCAATGCCTGCCATCACAGTGACTTGGTCCTTAGTGATTTTTCAGTTTATCGACAAGGCCTTCATTAAACAGCAGCATGAAAAAACAGTGGTGATAAAGAGGTAGGAGCACTTTCTGTGGTTTCTGGGCTGGCAGGTGGCCAGCTGCCCCTGTCCTACACGTCCAACCGACAGATATGGAGGGCTGTCAGGGGGCCATTGTCTTTCGAAGCTGAGGGCTGATAAACTAATGCACTGTGCCTGCAGTCCAACAAAATCGTGGCAGAAGGAACTGCTGATATAGTCTGAGTGGCATCTGTGCATGGACGTGTGTGTCTGCTGTCCAAAGGCAGAACCTGGTAACTCACTTTTTATTGATTTTGAGAAAACAAATGAAAACATAATTTTTCTAATATTAAGACCCGTTGTATATTTAATGGGGAAATCGCTGCATATTGGGCATTCACTGGCAATCATAATTTCCACACGCAAATGTCAGTCTTAAATATCCATTTATTTTGGTGGGAAATGAGTTACTAGGTTTTGTCTAAGCAAATACCAAATAATATCATTCACATTCCCCAGTCAAACCCTAGTATAAAAATGTTATTTATTTCAAAATCAATTCATGACAAATAACAAAAATATAACAACTGTAAATGTTAAAATGGAAAGTAGATGTCCATTTGCAAGGAGCATACTCTAGGCTAAGACAGCTTACAACAGCTCATGGTACTCTTCACTGGAAGCAATGAAATTGCATAAAGACATCTCACATGATCTTATTTCATTTAAACAATTTAAATGATAATGAAACACATACATTGCTTCCAACCCCTGAGTAAAGAAAAGTGTGAGAAGTCCAGAGTCATAATCACAGTAACCCATGTGAAACTGATAAATATCCATGCACAAGGACTTCAATTCCATGCGAGAATCTCTTACATATGCGTTAATTAAATTATTGTTGACTACAACAGGGGAATGTAAACAACTCGCTCTGAATGCGTGAGAGTTGACAGATGTGTGTTATTAATAAAAACTGATCACTTCTGATAATGTTGAGAGTTTTCAGAGTTTCTGTGATGGAAATTTAAATAAGTGATTGAAAACAGGTCATAGTCAATCATTAGTTTTAAGAATTGGTTTGAGCTTCCCCTATCACCAGTATACAGGCCGCCACTACTATACACTCCAGTCCAGTTGACGCCTCCGACATGTTGAATGGATTGTTCGGCGGCAGACAACTTTGTGTAATCTAACCCTTATTATGATAATTACAGATTAATGACTGTTCCAACTATCATGCAGCATGTCTTTTATTTAATGTACATGTTCATTCACACACCTGCTAGTGGCGCTACACACTTTAATATTATCAATACTATATAGGCCTAGCAAGGCACGAAAGTTTGAAAGTTTGAGAAAGATGTGCCACAAGCAATCGCTGCAGCAGGAGTCACCTTGTGGCACACTGGCACTTACAAACCTTCCTTAGCCATGTCATTACTGTAGAGTAGTTTACTTTCTTGGCATTTTCCAGGGCCAGAGTGACTAATCATTTCCCCCTACTCATCCACACCATGACTTGAAATCAACTTTAAAGATTAAACAAACAAAAATGTTCTCCGAGCAACATGAACCCTGAACTGGGGCTAAAACATGGGCGCCACAATTGTTGAATGAAAGCTGTCCACTCATTGGATGATTGGGCTGCTAGGTTCTACTATGGCGAAGTGGGGAAATTGGTCTACTTGCTAGGTTTTGCCACAGGAATATTAGCATATTTTGGGGCCAAATTGCAATACGCAAAGCTTTAACATGAAGCAAAAAGCCCAGTAACTCCCAAAATTGTATCAACTGAATTTTTATGAAAAAGTAAGTTACTAGGTTTTGCCTTTGCACGGGAGGTGTATGAATGTTTGTCTGAGTGCCAGTGACATGGTGTGAGAGAGATACAGACAGAGAGAAGAAGGGAGGATGCTTACATTGGACATATAGGGTAAACGGAGTGTGCACACAGTTTCAGGGAGAATCATTTCACTGCAATTTCCATTAAATGAGTAGCCATACCACTGCTCGATCTGCTTCAGCTGCCTGTCTGAAGCTGAGCAGGTGTGGGCTTGGTTGATAAGATAAGATATACCGTACCTCATGGGGTAATTTATCCTCTGTATTTAACCCATCCTGTAGTTAGGAGGAGTGAGCAGCCACAGAGCAACGCCCAGGGACCAGCTCCAGTTTTAAGGCCAGTTCCTTGGTCAGGGGTACCAGTAGGAGTGTTCCAATAATGTATGTTTTTCATGGGGTGGGGGAAACCAGATGAGAGACCACTTGGGAAGAAAACGTTGCTGCTGGAAGAGGTGTTGGTGGGCCAGAAGGTTGCGATCTACCCTCAAGTGGAATAATCTCCAATGCCACAGTGCAGTAATGGGGCCGCTGTACTGACGGAGACGCCGTCTTTCAGATGAGACGTTAAATTGAGGTCCTGACTCACTGTGGTCATTAAAGATCCAATGACACTCTTCGACAAGAGAAGGAGGTTCCCTGGTGCCATGGCTAAATTGTCTACCTGGCTCCTTCAACATGCCACCTCACCATCCCCAGATCTAATTGGCTGGGCAATTTGTCCTCTCCCTCAACCCCCAGGGCTCTCTTGGAACAAAGATATTGTTGGTAAATGAATAAAAAACCAAAAACGTTGTCCGATGAAGAAGCAGACTCCGATATTAGTAGCAAAAGCAGGAAAAAAAGTTTATTACACAGCTGGCCGTGGGAACAACAGCATGATGCACAGTTCAAAATTCATTCATTTCGAAAGACACTTTATACATGTAAAGGTACAGACACTTGCATATGACTTCTTAAATGTTATGAGAAGTTGTTGCTGATTGGTCCTGGGGTTTACACAGTGATAAAAAGGGATACTACACAATTGGGCCTCACCAGATCCTCTCAACTTAATATGTTCAATAGACTCCCAACCCTCGCAACTGAGCTCCATATGTGGGCGTACGGAACCTCCAGCTAGAAGGTGCTAGTGCATATTGTGTCCTGTCGAAACTAAAGACAAATGGAGATCCCAGCCGGAAGTCGAAAATAGGCAATATGTCCTGTCTGACTCGACGGCCGCTCTTTATCTCCTAATAAACATTGATCAAATCGTCTGGCTCGCCTCATATTGCTAACACCCAAAAATCCTGTTTCCTAATAATATCAGTCTCAATGGAATATCCCTAGTTAAATGAAGGATAAATAAAAATAAAATGAGAACAAAATAAAGATATCTGTTTGTAAAGTTGAATATCTAGGGCTGACTGCAATAATTATGTCCAATGTAGAACATGTAGACATAACTATATATTGCAGTCAGCCCTCGATATATTCCCTCTGACTAAACCATGGAAAATTCACTGTACTCCAGTAAAAGTAAAAGATTCATTGTGTGCAAATAGTGAGACACGTTTCAACATATCCGCATCTTCATCGAGTGTCAAAATAGATTTACGTACTTCAGAGGATGAACACAATTGCAAAACGGGGTTTGAATTACTATGATGATATTGCAAAATTTCAGTGAGAGCAAATAGCTAAAACTGTTGAAATAAATAAAAAATGCAATGAAATGGTAACCAGTAACCAAGCATAAACCATTCTCTTTGTTCAATACCAACATCGTTGTTCAATATGCTAACAATTGACCTATGGCTAAGCCCCACCCCCTCCACTGACTCAGACAAACAATCAACATTTTAGAACAGGCGCTAATGGCTGGTATCACAGTCGGAGATATTTTTCAGGATGGTATCAATGATTTTTGGTGACAGAAGGCTCAAATATCATAAAGAAGTCAGCAAATAGGATGACACTATGCATTGGAGGGATACATTAAAGGGGACCTATTTTGCTATATTTCCAAAGTTATATTTTGATCTTGGACTCCCCTAGAGTACTCCTGATCGTTCAAAGTGTAAAACAGGGTCCTTATTCAGCTCATACTGCCATCCTCAAAGAACCCCATTTGTAGTCCATTGTAGTCTCAGCTGGAAACGCCTCATTGGGGTGGCTCTTCTGCTATGGCCCCCACTCCCCGTATGCCCACTTTCTTCTGACTGGCCGGCTCTGTGGAGTGCGGAGTTGGGCAAGACGTGGCTGTAGAACGCAGTTTTCCGGGTTCGCCTCCCCAGAGTGAAACGGCGGGCAAATTCCGCAATCTAACATTATACTTGAATATAGATCTAATGAAATGAAATGAACTTGTTCTAATAAATGCAGGGGCGAAAGTGGAGGACACAGTGCGAAAGTCCGGCAGCTCGAGCTCAAATTTGCTATCGGCTGCAGTTTGCAATGGGAACAGTGGTGGGTACAGCGGTTTTTCTACTCGATAGCTAAGATGCAGGGAAAGCTAGAATCCACTACATACGGATAAATTTGTAGAACGGGTCGACATACCCATGTGTAGACCGGAGACCGTAGAAATCCAGTGGGCCCGAGTTTAGAGGGAAACATATACAGTGAGGAGCAGCTAAAAGTGGACCAACAGCTTATGGACTGCTTCA
Organism: Gymnothorax reevesii; assembly: GCA_029721435.1. Classification (NCBI taxonomy): domain Eukaryota; kingdom Metazoa; phylum Chordata; class Actinopteri; order Anguilliformes; family Muraenidae; genus Gymnothorax; species Gymnothorax reevesii. Next base: position 55,802,956 of record CM056585.1, read on the forward strand.
GTGTGTATTATAAGGACCTGCTGGTTTGTGTGCATAGATGTGGTATGTCGTTAGCGTGGAGAAACAAACAGCTTCTGCGCTGGTATATGACAGAGGGGTGAAAGCTCCAGGCTAAAAGGCCTTTTCAAAACTGCCCTTGGTAATGGTTTACTCATTGCGTCAGAATGACCAGCGTTTTCTCGCAAAGAACGGGCGCGTTATGGATAAATTCTTGTCATTCTTTGTGGACAAAGTTTCTGACGTGAGAGCCAACATCAAAAACCCCACCATCCCCTCCTCTTTTACCACTCCCATTTGCCCGGCCCGGCGAGCCTCCTTGAGTAGCTTCCATTGTATCTCCCCTAAACAACTCACTGAGGTGGTTAACTCATTGAAATCCTCCTCCAGTCCCCTGGACATTCTACCAACCCCTCTGCTAAAGGAGGTCATTGACTCTGTCAGCCCTAGTTTAGTTTCTATCGTCAACATTTCACTTGAGCAAGGTTGTGTTCCGTCATCCTTTAAAATGGCTACGGTAAACCCCTTACTTAACAAATCTATGCTGGACCCATTCCTACCAAGTAATTACAGGCCTATTTCAAAATTGCCTTTCTTGTCCAAAGTTCTTGAGAAAGTAGTGGCAAACCAACTCACATCTTTCCTCATGAACCATAACATCTTAGACAAATTCCAATCTGGTTTTAGGCAGAAGCACTCCACAGAGACTGCTCTTCTTCGAGTATCAAATGACATCATGATGGCTTCAGATACAGGTCAGTGCTCCATTCTAGTGCTTTTAGATCTTAGTGCAGCATTCGACACTGTTGACCATCGCATCATGCTGGACAGGCTGACGGAGTGGGTGGGTGTATCTGGGAGTGCCCTGAGTTGGTTTGCATCCTATCTCACTGAGAGAAGTTTCTCGGTGGCTGTTGGTCCTTTTACTTCTGACCCCTCTCCTCTTACGTGTGGCCTGCCTCAGGGTTCTGTTCTGGCTCCGATCCTGTTTTGTCTGTATATGCTCCCCCTAGGCCTCCTTATCAGCAATTTTAAAGAAATATCATATCATTGCTACGCAGACGATATCCAATTATATCTGTCATTTAAACCAGATAAGATTGAAAAAAATCAACATTTTACATGAATGTCTATCCACTATCGAAAACTGAATGGCCTGTAATACCCTGCAACTCAATGCAAGCAAAACAGAAGTTCTCGTAGTAGCCGCTGATTCTATCGTGACCAAGGCTGTTAATCACATGTAGGCTTTAAGTGGTAACGTTAGATCCAGCCTAAGAAATCTCGGTGTCATTTTTGACCAATCCATGCACTTAGATAAGCACATATCTTCACTGACCCGTACCTGTTTTTTCCACCTCAGAAACAGCCAAACTCAGATCTATTGTATCTCATTCAGAACTGGACTTAGTTGTCCATGCCTTCATGTCATCCAGGCTGGACTACTGTAACTCACTTTTCACCTGCCTCAGCAAATCATCCCTGGATCGTCTTCAACATGTTCAAAATGCTGCAGCTAGGCTGTTAACCCGGTCGCAGAAATGCTGTCCTATCACACCTATCCTGTTCTCGCTACACTGGCTCCCCCGTGGCTTTCAGAATCCAATACAAGGTTCTGTTGCTCACCTATAAGGCTCTGCATGGCGAGGCACCAGCTTATATCTGTGACCTCCTCCAGATGTATGTCTGCAGTCGGTCTCCAATCAGGGCCTCCTGGTCATTCCTCGTACGAAGCTGAAAACTAAAGGAGATTGTGCCTTCCAAACAGTGGCCCCAAAACTGTGGAACGCACTCCCCTTGGACTTGCGAGCCTCTCATTCTGTGGATATCTTTAAGAATCGGCTAAAGACTCATCTTTTTAGACAAGCCTTTGAATATGCAAATCTCTTGTCTGTTGCACAGTGTTTGTTTATTGTTATATTGATAACTGTGTTGTTTCTTATTGTTTTTATTGTTTTATATGTTTTACCACTGTTTTTATCACTGTGAAGCACTTTGTGTTTTCAAGCTGTGAAAGGTGCTATACAAATAAAGATTTACTTACTCACTTACTTACTTACTTATGTGAAGCTAGAGAATCGATTACTTTTACAGGAAAGAATTTTATATTCAATCGCCAATTTAATATTCAATTGACAGCAATGCAGAGAAATCGTTTGTGATGCCAGACATGTTATAGCCTGTGCATTTCCCTATTGCTTTCACCAGTAGCATCAGAGAGCTTACCCTGGTATTCGAGAAGTATCAGGCAAACCCCAGTCATGGACAAGTAACGCGATCGTTTCACAAGCACCCAAAAACGCACCCCAAGCTTTGCAAAACCTATGTCTGGTCTAACTGCACCTCTCCAGTTAGCTTCAACTGTAGTGGCTACAATTAGGCAACGTTATGATGAAACTGTCACATTGATGCTTGACATATTATAAGTGCCGTTTGCGCGGACAAGTTGCTTATGTGGAGCTAGCAAATCAATCACTTCTACAGGAAAGAATTTCCTATTTAATCTTCACCTTTTTCAGCTTTGTATTAGCCACAACAATTTCTAAAGGAGGATGAAATTATGTCATGGTAGTGCAGAGAAATCATTTGTTATACCAGACACGATAGAGCTTCTGCATTTCGCATTGCTTTCTCGGTAGCACCAGAGAGGTTGCTCAGACATTTGCGAAGGATTCGGCTGATCCCAGTCATGGATGAGTGAAGCGATCACAGGCAGCCGTAAACAAACCCAAACACGTATGCCAAGCTCTGCAAAACCTACGTCTGGTCTAACTGTGCTTTTCAGCCCAACTTTGCGGACACATACAGCATCTCTCTGGTTAGCTTCAACTGTGGTGGCTACAATTGGGCAAGGTTATGAGGAATCTGCCACATTGATGCTTACCGAAGTAACACAAGGATATCAATCAGAATTATTGCATATAAGTTAACCAGGAGAATTTTTAATTAGCTCGGCACGCGAACTAACATGCAGTAACTGGTAACCGAGCAGTCATAACAACCACAGAGACAAACCCTTGCAATTCAGGTTTTACAGACAGCAAGGTACGTTACTGTGGACAGTTGTACCAAGCATCCAAATTACAAACAAATATAAAAAATTAGCTTCAAATGAGGTTTATTACCTTCTGTAGAATTTCCCCTGATATCAGTCTTGCATATTTAGGACACAAAAATTAGCAACAGTAACTTGGCTACGTTAGCCGCAGTGCTACAGCCACAATCAACTGGCTATCACGTCAGATTGGCTTATGCAGTAAAAGCAAATTGTATCTTCTATGTCTGGGAGTCACAGACAGTCGAAAGCGATCCAGGATTTATCTTCAGATATTTTAGAAAGCCTGCGGTTGAGGCCAGTTGTTAGTGCTAACTATCGTTAGTGGTCCTGCGAGCCACTAGCCACCCGTAACACGTTAGCTTCACTTACATTATTTGCTGTTATATCATTACTTACAGCTTGTGGCACAGAGCGCTTGAGGTTTGAGAAGCAGCTGAAACGCTTATGCTGTTTCGAATTATCCTTTATTATCAAAGCTGTCTTTGGTGAAATGCTGAGCACAAGCAGCTAACGTTCCCTTTGGCCGTGGCTGTTTGCTGCTAGCAAACAAAAAAAGCTACCCACTGATTTCTTTTGACATCGTCTTTTGGAAGAGAAATAGGTGCTTTTCTTCGTGTCCAAAAGTAAATGGAGAAGCAGCTCCAAATGGAGAATCCAAGAACAAGAAATCATGTTCTTGGATTACGGCAAAGCCCCTGTATCTTATTTTTAGAAACTTTTCAGAGGTTGAGTACAGACAACCAACAGTATAACATTACTAATATGTATTAAAAGAAGGATCAGCATAATAGGTCCCCTTTAATGAATTTAGAGTGGAGAAGGTCAACGAAAGTTTAAATTAGAACCTTAAAATTTTAGGAACTACGTGTCTATTAAAAATATGTCTCCATTGATTGGTTCTCCAGTGTATTCCCCTCCCCGGCTGTGTCTAGTTTTATTGTTACTTCCTGATTGCTCTATGACTTGTACTTAAACCCCTTGCTTTGTGTTGAAAGTTGCTGGATTATAATTTGGTATTTGTGCTCAGAACTAGCCAGTATTCTTAGTTAAACTCTTTCTCTTTATTAGGTGTAATTTCACCTTTAATGACTGCAATTTACAAAAGCTTTCCTATTTACACTGTTGTCAGTTTTCGACCATGGCCAAAAAAAGTTAAAATGATCAGTTATCCATCTCTGCTTAGTGTTTACTCAGCCCCCCTTCCATTTTTGCAGTTTTTGGTGAGACCGAAACGACGTGCTGTGTGAAGAGACGAGTCTTAGGATTGCAATGGAAGATCTGCAGGGACTGAGCAGACCTTTCAGTTTTTGATTCAAGTGTAAAGTGAGTTGCTTTTGAGATACAGTCAAACTAAGACTGACAATTTGTCTCCAAAAAAAAAAAAAAAAACCTCTGTATTAGCATGTGAGCGAGCGATTGAAAACCACAATGCTGTACTGATTCATCTTATGAACATGAAACCTGTCTACAGCTAATACAAGCCTTTAGGGAATACGTTTTGTCTCCTAGATTGTTTAAAGAGTAATTACATCTGTTTTACAGATTACAAATCAAGTGACAAAAAAAGAGAGAACACCTGCATGTCTTTTCAGCCAATCTGTCTGCGTGTTGAAGCCTGTTTGCTGCCAGATTTTAAAGTGTTGAACGGGTCTACGAGAATAAAAAAAAAGCTGCAGTTTCAGCTGAGAAATTTCTTTTCAAGATTCAAGAGTATTTGACAAGAAGTATCTAGCCAGGGAGCCAGACCTCAAAAATGTGCTTATTTAAGGTTTGAGGTCACACGGTCTGCTATACTTTGTATGGGTGTTTATTTGATGGATATGATGATACTCCACAGGAAATGACTAGTTCAGATGTCCGCATTTCCTGCGAATTCGCTATATGGTCTCAAATCTGAGTTGTGAGCACCCGAAATTTAAAGCCTTAATTTAGGGGTAGGGGAAATACAAATGTCAGTTTAGGCCATCTAGGTTCATCAAAAGCACTATGGGGTATCATTAGAAAGGCCTTGGGATAAGCTTTCTATTGGTGGTATGCAAATTTCAATGACGTCACTGGTGATCTCACTAGAGGTCAAAAGGTCATGAACTTTATGGAAAAGTGAAAATCCGGGTGTGGTCGCACGGGAAAGGGTAAATATACCTTATGCAGAGACAAAGCAAGAAATAACACAACTCAGATTGTAGAGAACATTCTTAGGAAGTTTTTGATTCCAAAAAATGCTGTGTACATTGTAAGAACATGAGATTAACCCCTTCTGTTTCCCCACCATTTTTTGCAATTTCCACCAAAACCATGAAAATTTGAAAATATTTGGAATGTTTCAGGAAAGTGATTTTTCTGTCACAAAACATGACACATTCAGCTACATTCATGATCTAAGCAGAATATCTAATGATAGAATTCTCAATCAACCCCTTTCTATCTGCTTTGACCCCTTCACACTTATTCAGCATATTTGACATCTCTGCTAAATTACATGAAACTGGTCCTTAATAAACTAAAACAAATAGTCTGTAATTATTCGACTTTTCCCACAAGATCGCACAAGTCTGGGCTGCCTAGGCAACAGCAGGCAATCATGCACTTAACACCCGCAGCAGCACATGGGCATCTGATTTGGCAGTGACCCTTTTGGCATTTGCAGGAAGTTCTCGAAACATCCTTTGGTTTGGGATTCTTTCACATTCTAACAGCCAACAAACTACCATTTACTATTTTTCTCCCAAATTTTGTTGGGTCAGGTTAGCAAGGTCTTATCTCTAATGCACCTTTACAGACTGTAAGCTGGTGGAGGGCCCTAAGCAAATGAAATCTAAACGCATCTTCTGTTGGTGAGAGACACCGAATGTCACCTTTTCTGTACAGAAACACGTGGCACCCTTGCTCATTGAGACTTCCTTTGAACCCTTTGTTTCCATACAGTGCAAAGAAAAACTTCTCTGCTGAACCCATGACATCTTCTTCTACATCTGAGTTACCCTGCTCATACACGTAGTTAGCTAAAGGCCCTAGACAGTCAATACATTTTAGTGTCACCTTCAGTGCTTGTTTTTTGCCCATTCTGAATGGGTAACTCACTGTGTCACACCCTGTTATCACGTATGCAGCTAGGAGCTGCAGGAAAGTGATTTTTCTGTCACAAAACATGACACATTCAGCGACAGCCATGATCTAAACAGTATATCTAATGATAGAATTCTTAATCAACCCCTTTCTATCTGCTTTAACCGCTTCACACCGATTCAGGTTCTTCTGCTGAAAACATCTCAGCTTCACCTTGCAAGGGGTAGTGTGTTATCCTAACAGGCTTCCTTACTTCAGAACTCTTGTAGTTGCTGTTGCTGCTGCTGCCAAAAGGCCTGGCTCAGAAAAGAATGTTTTAACCTCAGTCTTGATGATGGAATATGCTTCAACTTCAAAATCCTTACATGTACTTCCCTTAGAATCGACTTTATACAGATACAGGTAGGTTTTTCACTGCAGAAAGAAAATTGAGAAGAAGCACTATAATGGCATGCTTGCTAGGCCCTATAGTTGTTGAAGGCCTCATGTTTGCCCATTCACCCATGTACCCCCCATTGATGGCCACGCCTTCACTTGGACTAAAATCTTTGCGACATATTTGTGAAAGATGTAATGGAAAAGGATTCCGCTCACATGCATGAGAATTCCATCTGGGTGTGGCCATTCAGTTGCTATTGTTAGCGTGCACATGTCATGATGTCTGTATGGAAATCCACGGTGGCCTGCGAGGGCTACAATGCTTTTTTAAGAACTGATGCAACATGAAAAAGTGTTGAATCTCGGTCAAGATATTTGCGCTGCAACCACAAATATCAAAACCCCAAAGCAAGTGGGCCAAGCTCTACACATAATGAAAAGCTCCAGAAGTAAAGATATGGTCACTTTATTTAACAGATTCGGGCACTGCATTAGTTATACTGAATCTCAGAGGTACATCACGGAATTTGCCACTTAATCAGAAGATCAGGAGGATGATCAAGCTTTTTTCATTCCACAGAACATTTGCAAGGACCTTTTAACCCAGTTTGCCATTGATAACTTATTTTCAAGAGAGCACTCCAGATGGCAAAACAACCCATGGCACCACCCATATTATCCTTCAGTATCATAGTGATGGTACCTGAGTTGACAGAACTCGCATCCCAAGGCAAGGTACAAGAGCAACAGCCCTGAAACGGTCAACAAGTCTCAAGACCAGGCAGAGCTGTCTCAGCGTCACTGACCGGCGGAGAAGTCGATCTTTATCAGGCATCAGACTCCTACCCTCTCAAGTCCAAGCAAGTCCAGAGGTGAATGCTCTTGAAGACCTGCAGGACATTTTCAAACTTTGTCAGGGAGGGTCATCCAGATTAGTTGAGCTTACTTCAGATCTGAACCCCATCTCGTGGCAAGGTCTAAATTAAATTCTTATCCCAGAGAAAGCAAATGCAACTGTCATAGGGTATGGACCCTTCATCCCGCTTTCTCTCACAAATCCAGATGTAGTCATGGAGTCTGTGGATTATTGCGTGGTGTCACTAAATACATTGGTCAGAGCCATTGCATTCTTACCTGTGATCAGGCAATATATGAAATTGTGTTGGCCTTGAAAGCAAAATATCCGGAGAAGTATGAGAACCTTATCATTCGTATGGGGGGTTTTCACATTGCACAGAATTTTTTGGGGGCTATAGGGCATTTCATGAAAGGAACTGGGCTTGAAAACATACTGGTGGAGGCAGAAGTTGCCCTACAAGGGACAGTCAGCAAGCTGATGAGTGGCAAAGACTATTATCAGATGTTGCATGCTCACACCTTGGCTGAGAATGCAGTTTTCCTGTTATTGTGGGATGCATTTGAAGAATGGTTGCTGAATGAGGGGCATGATACTAATGAACTTTCTTCATTGTCCGATACTCTCAGTGCATTTTGTGATGCCATCAATAATTTCAAGCAGTCCAATTCGATGAATGAAATTGAAAAAGCACAAGAAGCGGCTCAAAGTAACATGGGTGTTGTGAAGGGTATGGTCCAAGACATTCTGAAGGATTGTGAGAGCCCCACCACAAAGCTGTGGATGATGTATCTGGACCTGGTGGCCATACTGAGATGGTATATTCATGCAGAGAGGACAGCAAACTGGGATCTACACATCGCAACCTGTGAACAGATGCTGCCTTACTTGGCTTCCGCTGGCCACAACAAGTATATATCTTGTCTGCCCCAATATATACAAGTGGATAAGGACCTGCCGGATAGTGTTGAGACTGAGTTCAGGAAGGGAAACTTTGTGGTGAGACAGAAGTCAGGAAAGCACAACGGCGTTTGGACCGACATGGCTTTGGAGAAAACGTACAACCGTGATGCGAAGACGAAGTTGTTTTTGGGCATCTCTCAAGACCAAAGCACCACAAACAACTACTTGAAGGCCTTACCAGCTTTGACTTCCATTTTTCAGCAGACGCTTGAGATGGCCAACATGAACGGAGAGGATGGCTTCACAGGAAAGTCGGAGAGGAAAGTTGTAGCAAGGATCCTGAGTTCCCTAAAATCAAAAATTCACCCCTTCAGGAAGGATGCAGGGAATGACCTAGGGGGTCTATTCTCCCATTAGCGCGTAAGTCCTTTTTTACGCGATTCGAGTTAAGCGCTTTTGAGTTATGCGTATTCTCCGCTACGCGCTTCGATCACGCCCACAGCGCTTAACTTCAGAATGTAGGCGGCCTTATGAAAGTGAGGCAGACTCTATACCAAGCTAATTGATTATGGCTATCAGGAAAACATGGAAAAGGGATTTTCTGATTAACCATGATATTGCATTTGTGGTCCATGGAAAACGCAAACCAGACTTAAAATTTGAATATCGTCGGCCTTCTGATAAAACCTCGTATCATCAAACAGATAAGAAATGAAAACTCGTATGTCCACTATTCCTACATGCAAATTTAAACATTTTTTATTTTAAACTATATTTATCCATTTATGTTATTACATTATTATTTTTTAGTTTTATATTTATTTTTTATTTTTGTGTGAAGTTTGTCATTTTGAAGATACAAGGTTTTATATGCCGCTGTAATAGTAGGCCTATGTATGTCTGTACCAATTACAAGAAGTAATTCAGACATCTCTTTTTTTATCCCCCGCCGCACGATTAGCGCGGAGCTAACGGGCTCCGTCCGTCCGTCCGTATGTCCGTACAGACACATAAAATTGAGGTGGCAGGGGATATTGCCATGTTTTTGGCAAACACTTGTTATTTCTTACTCTAGCCACCATGGCATTAAAGCTATGCAAACAAACAAATTGCCACGATAATGAAATAATAAATAAAGAATTTAGCACTTCTCAACCAGCGCAATCAGATCATTGAAAATGTGTCCCTCCTACACCATCCTGTTTGTTCCGTGGAAGAAAAGGAAGAAGACAAAGGGAACATTCTAGTCACTCAAAAAAAGACAAGCAAAGACAGTTTATATGATCTCATTTAGAAATTGCGCTCTTGAAATCTCAAACTACTCAGATGTCAGGTTTGCAACTAAAGGACATGGAAACACTTTAACAAGTATTCTTACCCCGCACGCGGTCATCTCCCCGCCCCGAAACCGCCTCAGCAATGACGGTATTCCATATCCATATCCTATCGTATCCTATTTGATTTGAGCGACACATTCACTTGAACTTGTGCCTAATACTTTATTGTAATCAATTATCCCATTTACTGATAATGATTCTTCCCATGTCGGCTATTCTTTATTGGCTAAAATTGATTAACCAATGGGTAGTGCTTTGGTATTGGCCAGGGCGTGGCTCAATCTAGAGTAGCCTATTTAATAATATCTTTATTCACACATTAAAATACACAGTATTATCAATGGAAAAAAAAAATTACAAAGACGCGAGTTAGTTAATACAGATATCCTCAATTAGAAAACCAATCTCCTCACTCATGAGAATATCACAACTTTTTAGATGATCACGAACATATAGGGCAGTGGCATTTGTTAATAGAACATGAAGACAATGATGGCGACGTCAAGCCAAAGCCGAAAACCAAATTTCACAGATGTTGGTGTTGTATGGCAAGCGAGCACTGAAGGCTGATCCCAGGAATTAAGCTGCGAATCGTTCTGGATGTGGCTTCGGTGGGAAGATGTAAGCGCAGTATCCCCGATATAAAGCATAAATGGAGAGATCTACGGGGCGCTGTAAAAGCCAGGCTCTCTGCACACCGGAGAAGTGTACACGCAACAGGTGGTGGGCAACCATCATCCCCTGTGCATTTCACTGCACAGGAGGAGGGAATGGCATCCACTCTTTCTGCAGTGGAAGAGCATGGAGAACTTGGAGCGTCAACGAACTGCGTCAGACACCTTGACTCAGACGCCTGTGATATGTGTATGACATCACCAGCCACTCTCTAAAACGACCCAGATGCCAGGAGCGACAGGGCAGTTCTGACGTTGATGACCACGGGTATGTTTTGTGGATAATTGCTGCGGCTGGATAGCTGTTCATCCAGAAGTCTGCAAAGGTAGATGATTGCCTCATGCACGGTCCAGATGAAAGCGCTGGATGCCCTCGATGTTTGTTAGTCCCAGGATGTCCAAACGAAGCCGATATATGTGTGTTCGTCTTCGAGTTCGGCACGCTCCTTACTCTTTCCCAATCACGCAAGAGTGCAAGCAAATGCAGGACTGGCATTATGGTTTTAGATTTTGAGGGCATGGTAGAATGATGGTCTTATGGTCCTGCATGATGGTGGACATGATGGCATTTGTCCAGAGATTTCAAACAATGGGCTGAACTGACTTCAGTCAATTATCACAGAAAAACATGGAGAAAATCATTTGAATGATGCCCAGGGGATGCAACCCTGTGCATATAGTTGGGGATAAGTATGATGCAGAAGAAAGTTTGAAACATGAGGAGCGTTTGCGGTGGGAGAAAGAAACGAGCCACCTGAAAACCTTCATTCCTCATCCATCCTTGCCAATTCCTAACTGGAAAAACTTTGTTGCCAAGCGTGAAAACAAGGCAAATATTTTAAAGTACCTCCTGCAAGCATGGCAGACAAAAACAAGAAAAGCGTGATTCCACAGGGCTGTGAGGTTGTTGTTGGTGGGTTTACTGAAACCACAGTCATGCTCACCCGACAGCAGGTGACATCTGTGGAAGCTCTCTCAAATTCTAATCATGAAGAGGCAGATATGTTTATCTTTGCCCATGCAGCATTCGCAGTCAAGGAACAAAATTCCAAACGCATTGTAATTCAGGCGAATGACACAGACAAAATTGTCATGGCAATTTACCACTTTGAACATTTACCTGGTTTAAAGGAGCTCTGGATTCACAAGCTCAGACAGTCTGCAGTAGTCTATCAAACCTGTCATGTTATATCACATTGTCTGAAAACAGCTCACGCAAACAGTCCAGATGTCACTGATATGCTCCTTGCTGCATACGTGATAACAGGGTGTGACACAGTGAGTTACCCATTCAGAGTGGGCAAAAAACAAGCACTGAAGGTGACACTAAAATGACTTGACTGTCTAAGGCCTTTAGCTAACTACGTGTATGAGCAGGGCAACTCAGATGTGGAAGAAGATGTCATGGGTTCAGCAGAGAAGTTTTTCTTTGCACTGTGTGGAAACAAAGGGTTCAAAGGAAGTCTCAATGAGCAAGGGTGCCACTTGTTTCTGTATAGAAAAGGTGACATTTGTTGTCTCCCACCAACAGAAGATGCGTTTCGATTTCATTTGGTTAGGGCCCTCCACCAGCTTACAGTCTGTAAAGGTGCATTAGAGATAAGACCTTGCCTACCTGACCCAACAAAATTTGGGAGGAAAATAGAAAATGGTAGTTTGTTGGCTATTAGAATGTCAAAGAATCCCAAACCAAAGGGTGTTTCGAGAACTTCCTGCAAATGCCAAAAGGGTCACTGCCAAATCAGATGCCCATGTGCTGCTGCGGGTGTTAAGTGCACGATAGCCTGCTGTTGCCTAGGCAGCCCAGACTTGTGCGATCTTGTGGGAAAAGTCGAATAATTACAGACTATTTGTTTTAGTTTATTAAGGACCAGTTTCATGTCATTTTCGCAGAGATGTTGAATCTGCTGAATCAGTGTGAAGGGGTTAAAGCAGATAGAAAGGGGTTGATTAAGAATTCTATCATTAGATATTCTGCTTAGATCATGAATGTAGCTGAATGTGTCATGTTTTGTGACAGAAAAATCACTTTCTCGAAACATTCCAAATATTTTCAAATTTTCATGATTTTGGTGGAAATTGAAAAAAATGGTGGGTGACAAGAAGGGGTTAATTTCATATTCTTACTATGTACATAGCATTTTTTGGTATCAAAAACTTCCTAAGAATGTACCTCAAGTGATGTCCCCAGTGTCGTCATCGAAATTTGCATACCACCAATAGAAAGCTTATCCCAAGGCCTTTCTAATGATACCCCATATAAGTGCTTTTGATGAACCTAGATGGCCTAAACTGACATTTGTATTTCCCCTACCCCTAAATTAAGGCTTGAAAATTTGGGTGCTCACAACTCAGATTTGAGGCCATATACCGAATTCACAGGGGATGCGACATCTTAACAAGTCATTTCCTGTGGAGAATCATTATATCCATCAAATAAAACACCCAAACAAAGTATAGCAGACCGTGCGACACCCTTCAGAATTTCACTGCCTTGGCTCCCTTACTAATCCCATAGTTTGACTGGTAGGAGTGAGGGGACCATTGAAGACTTGAAAGTGGCCCAGGGGGGCGGGGAAGCAAAGTTGCCATTGCTTACCAGGGGTAGGGGATTGAGGTTTGGGACTGCCGGGTGGGAGCAAGAGTGTTAAATTTATGTTTTGAAATCACGGGAGGAGGGGGGTTTTTGTATCTGCGAACCAGGGGGTAATAGTTTGTGGTTGCAAACTGAGGCAGGATATTTCTGGCTGCAGACTGCTTAAGGATTAAGAAGACATTTGCAGACTGAGAGGGGGTGTGCTTACTGTCCTGCCTTGGACCTAGTACACATGTACGTGTATTTTCAAAAATGGAGTTTTAGATACACAGATGACACACGAGAATGTAATAACACAACTAGAGGGCACTCAGTAGAGCGCATACCTCTGCCATGCCATACATCTGTTCTTTTGGTTACAGACTATGTTCCAGATCCCTTCCAAAATTCAATCAACTCTTCCTTGGTCTACCACCTAACATCCTGCCAAATTTCCTTCCAAACCATTAGTAACTTTTTGAGTTATGCTGTTAACAGACAAATGTACAGGCAAAAAATAAACGGGTGAGAACAAAACCTCCTTGACGGAGGTAATTAAAGAACTGTCAAGACCATGCCAAGGCAACTGGTGGTGATGATAAAATTTAATGTAAGACCATGTATGACAATTAAAAACCTTTACAACTTGGTGTAATGCACATACACTCTGATGAAGCAAGCCTTCTTGCTAATTCTCACGCCCGTTAACTCATTATACCTTAAAGCCATCATGTTTTGCACGTCCTGTGATCTTTTACCTTGCATGTCCTGAAGTTTTTTTTTTTTTAAACCTCTTGACAACGAAAATTTACCAGCTGGTATCAAGCAAAACATTAGAATGAGTTGAATTGTATACCCTTGGAAAAAAAAGAACATGTTTCGGCTTAAAGCATGGAATTCAGAAATTGGCCACACCTCGATATTTCGCTCGGGCTTCCACACCCAAACCACTCACCAGTGATTAAACGTTCGCTCATTTCCTGTGTAAAAAGTGATGGACAGGTCATGAACAGGACAAGTTATCGACTAATTTTGCCAAATAACACTAAACACAATGAGGCGCGACAGCAATTTCTCTAATGTTTGTAACCACAAGCCCCCCAACATCTGGACAACACTTACTCAAATAAGAATTCCTACATTCTCATTACACTGCAGTGACTAGTTTCCATTTAATAGTTTTGAAGATATACCCCAAACTAATCACAAGGAAATTAAAATTTCCTTCTGGCAACATTAATGCTGATTCCTGCAAAAACAAATAGGGCACTGCCCGTTGCCTATTTACACAGAAAAAAATAACAGGTGCACTCATCAGATGGGCTTCACATGACTAATTGCAGATTGCTTTGTGTCTCCTTTGAACTAGACAGACTCTGCTCACTTAATGCTCCATTGCAGTTGTTTACCAGAGGGGGGGAGGCAGAGAGGTGGAGAAAAGAAAGCAAAGGATGGAGAGAGAGAGAAGAGAGAGAGAGAGAGAGGGAATGAGACAGAGAAACAATGATGAGAGGGGGATAAATAGGATGGATGTAGCAAACCACCTCATCTACTTGTGCGATCATTCAAAAATGTTAATGTAAGAGGTTGATTTTTTTCATTTAAAGCGATATTTTAGACAAGGAAGGGCAAGATGTCCATTTAGTCATCTAAAAGAGGCTAATAAGTACTGGCACTTATGCTTGTGGAGTTTTCAGACCTCTAGTACCTGTAGCAGATGGAGAGTCTCTTTTCTGGTGAAGGTAGATTCACTGAACAGCAGGCTATTACTCATAGAGGAAGTGCTATCTCATAAGTGCGAAACAGACTAGCCAGGGGAAACCTGCCCACAGCTGACAGAGAGAGAGAAGACTTCACCGGCCTCACAACCTAACAACCTTAAGTAATTCAGATGACACCCTGCATGTCCAATTGAAAAGACATTCATGAAAAACATCAAAATGTTATTTTCCTGTGGTCGCCATGGAACCAAATGTTGCTGAATCTATGTGTTTGCCCAATGCTATATGTATGGAGCAGGACCATGAATGCACCTGCACTTATAAAATAATTTGCCGACTAATGTTCCCTTTGCTGTTGAATTATACATCTCACATTGGGATTTTGTTCTCATTTAAAACCATGTCAAATTTGTCGCTAAAACTTTAAAAACTATCCCTGAGGTTTGAACTTAAATCAAAAGAAACATAATTGATACCTGACAGAGACGATATCCAGGTTTTCACATGTGCCACCCAAATGCCGACATTCAGTGTGTGCAGTGACGCTCAGCTCATGTCAAAGCCTTTTGAATGTGAAATGCATGTAGAATGTGCACCAAATCAGGACTTGCTAATTTTCTGAAAAATTGATTTTGAATTTGCTGTTGCTTTGCTTTTGCCCTGATGGACATGATTCAGCAGACAGTCGAAATGAGTTCTGGATACAGTTCAAGTTTTGTCACTTTTTTTGACCATCAAGCAGAATCTTTGGTGGCAAGCAGTAGGGGTCAGAGTGCTCACATAAGCATAAAAAGGCTTGAAATATTCATAGAAAAAAGTATTGGACTTTCCCTTCCAGTTTATCTCTCTCCTTGCTCACTTGCTTTCAAAAATGCTGTCAGACAACATATGCAACATTCAGTGCAGCCAATCACACAAAACCAGGATCTCAGCATCTGAAGAGGTAGAAGGTGTTGGCGAAGTGTTCAGATGATTTAAAGGACCGTGACAAACCGATTGTTCTAAAAATCTCCTATCACCTCATTACCATTACCAAAGCAATATCTCGTGAAACCCCAATTCCAATGAAGTTCGGATGTTGTGTAAAACGTGAATAAAAACAGAATACAATGATTTGCAAATCCTTTTCGACCAATATTCAATTGAGTACACAACATAGACAAGATATTTAATGTTCAAACTGATTAACTTTGTTTTTTTTTTTAAATATTCACTCATTTTGAATTTTACACAACGTCCCAACTTCATTGGGATTTGGGTTTGCATTTAAGCAAATATTTAAATATCTAGCAATAATTAATTCTGATTATCACCAAAAAAAAGAGAGAAAATTGTCTTTTTCAGTTTACAATTTTTGACACTGCTGAACAATTATTGCCAGTGGTAGACACCACATGTTTGAGGTTAGGCCGAGAGAATGCTGAATGTCACATAAAACACACACACACGCGCACGCACACACACACATATATATATCCTCCAAGTGAACACTGTACTTCCAGAGTTAAAATATCACAAGCCTATATTCGCCAGCTCACTGATGGACAGTTTCCAAGCTGCAAAGTCTCCAACGTAGAGTGAACTCTGGTATAAAAATCATTTGTAGACACAATTCGTTGTTCAAAAATAACATTTTCATCGGCTTGCAACCGTTTCATTAAACATTTAAAGTAATAGCATCTGGCATGTGCACAGTCTCCAATGCGCAGGCATACATCTTCCTCTAAGACAGCAAAATTGCACAGAAGCAATTTTTAAAACTTGCCGCAGCATACCTTTTTATATTGAGCGTATGCCGCTCATAATTTGGTGTGGATTAATGAAATCAATTAAAGGTAGGCTAAATATTAAATATTTTAAATATAAATATATGTAAATATTTTGTGGTTTATGCGAATATGAGCATGCCTTATACCGTATAAGTTCTCATATAAGTTATACGTTACTGGCAACTGGGTGCGGCTACTGAGAACACGTTTGTTTTACATTAACGTGAACAAATGTCAGCGAATCGCAAACCCTGTCATTTCCCAAGAATAGACTTACGACTCCCGAAATTACTGCTTTAGAGTAATGGTAAAGTGCTCACTGTCTCCCCCAAAAATGACCAATGGAATTCTGCTCACAAGGAAACACTCTACGAATACTGAAAATCGAAGAAGAACAAGGGTAGCCATCCCTCTACAAATACATTGACGAATGGAGAAATTCAGTGCAACCAAAGCGGACCGTTGTTTCGAGATTCGTTTGATTCCCGAGTTTCATGACTGAGAGGTTAATAAGCAGGTAGAAAGTTCCGCGTGCTTCTCCCACCCTTGCGTATCACATATTAGATGGCTGTCGCGTTGTACGGTCGCACTTTCTCCAATGGGTGGCGTTTTTCACCAGTTTCCGAATTGAAAGAACCAGGGGTACCCCCTCCCCAAACCCATCAGTCTTATCAGCAATTCAGATTGCATGCAAATTAGTAGCGTCATTCGTGTGAGAGAGGGACCGAATGAGAAAGAGAGAAGCGTCGCACATTCCTCAAGAAAGGATCCGTCGCCTTTCCTCAGATGCAGCCGGCTTGCAACAAAGTAGCCTCTGAGCTGCGCTTAGTTAGGTGCTACAAAGGTTATTTTGGTTACAGGAAGTTGAGAGGCTAAGGTGCAACCCATTGTGGAAAGCGGGAATTTTACACTACTCTGGTGCATTTAATTTGTGTGGTTTGGAATTGTGAGAACAGTACAGGCATACACCATATTTTACTGTGATTACTCTTTAACTTTTTGATCATGGGTTCCCGGTGGAGAAGGACTATGAACTTCTACGGGTGGGCATTGGTGAGTGTCGTGGTTTTGAACCTCCGTTGCTGTCATGGAATTTGTACCGAGAAAGAGCTGGAGAAGAGGGAGGAGGAAGCGAACATCGTTCTCACTGGAACTGTGGAAGAAATCATGAACATGGACCCGGTGCACAACACGTACTCGTGCAAGGTGAGATTGCGGCGAAACACCGTCTGAAGTGAGGGAGGAGCTCGTTAAGGGTCGCGAGAGTCCAGTCTCGACTGAAATTCATTGAGACCGTGTATATGTAACCTAGTTGTTCTCCCTGAGCATAAATAATCCAGTCAAAAGCCGAATGAGCCGCTTATTTTTGTTTTTTCTTTCGGTTTGACGAGTGAACGTTTTTCTCCCAGTAATTCTGACTGACAAACTAACTTCTTACAGTCTCCACAGCATAACCTAAACTACCTGTCAGAAAGTGTGCTGGCTCAAGTGCCCTGATGCATTTTCCCTGTCCGCACAAGCCGGTATAGTTGAACCAAAAATAAAGAATGCCGAACTATCGTCATCTCGAAATAGTCCTTAACCCGTCTAAGGCTATGATGTCCGCTACATGTCGTTTTGGTTTGGCTATGTCATCCTCTTTTCTGCGCCTGTCTTAATCCCGAAAAAAATACAGGGTCCTCGATCATAAATGGATAAAAGTAGTTTAATTTAAGTTGCGCAGCATAAGTATGGGGAGTAATCAAAAAGTTTGCACTTGCCTCACATTGTCGAGTTTCTCTGCAGGACAATAGTCTGTCAAGAACAAAAGACAGCCACGAACAGTTTCGTAAAACGCGCTCATTCTTCCTTTGCTCAAATAGCCTAGGTGCTTGTTGTTTTTGGAAAGGTAAATTGCCATTTAATGGGATTTGAGGATATAGCTAGTGAAGTCTCAGGTCTGGGATGACTGCATCCCCGGGTAACTCCAAAAAGAGGTGCCTCGGGTCTTGAAAATCCGACAGCAGTAAAACTCGTTCGCGCATTCTGTTGGATCCGCGGAGCTAACCGTGCGCGCGAGACATGCAAGCTTAATTAGTGCTTTCTTTCCCACGGTAGCGGATCCCGCTCAATGCGTGACTCGAGGTTATAGAAAAAAGAGTTTGCTCGGAGAAAGATCAAACCAGTAATGTGAGCGCTAAAATTCATAAATTAAGTTTACTAAGTGTTGTCTTGAAGCCTTTTGCGCTTGTGGACAGTTTTTTTCATACAAGGAACATTTTGCAATAGCATTAAACATATCACATTTTCAGCAAAGTCCATTGTCATATCAGTTGTTATACATGACTGTTGTCCATTTTTGTTCATTTGTTAATGCTGAAACAAACATTTTTACTTTGCTGACAACATATTTTGATAAACTCAGGCAACGCTTTCAGAAGCATTTAACCGACCCCTTTAGATTTCATGCCTTTGATGCTAGATTGTTCTTATTCTCTGAATCTGAATTTATAATTGGCCAACTTGTCGCTGTCATAGTAATCAGAATGAAGAGATTCACTTTGGAATTATTCTTTTACGTTTTTCGTTTGAATTTTAATAATAAACCGTGAATTGAACTGTACAATCACACCCGAACATGCTGTGGTCTGGTTCCTTTTAGGATAAAACCCTGATTATGATTCTGCATGTGGCCTTCCATTTTCATTAATTTGAGTTGTGTCCCTTTTAACCCCCTTGCCCTGTGTATATTGTGCAGTGTTGTGTGTGTCATGAGGTAAGATACTGCGAGATGTTCTGATTTTTCCTCCTGTACATGTTTTGTTAAAATCAAACTTTATAAGACTGACACGAGTGTTCTGAGTCCCTGCCCCCCGGATCTAATGGAAACATATTTTATCTTCTTTCAAGTATCCGAATAAGGTGACCCACACGATGGCCCACAGAACAGTCACCATAATAAGTTTTCCCCCTCATACAGTGCCTGTTTTTGTAATTCAAACTTTTGTGCCAGACAAACAATATTCTGTGCTGCAGTGTTTTGCTGCCCTCCTGAATGAATTGTAATTGGCTCATTATAATCAATTGCTAAAATGTGCATATATAACAAGATGTGGCTTGTTGGATTGGGAACCTCGTTATTCGATACTGCTAAATTGTAATGCTTATTAGGACTGCTGTGGGAGTAGTTTAGGGATGTCCCAATTTGGGAATATAATTTTCCATTCCTCTTGGGCATAATGTCCAGAGGTTTAAAAACTCAGCTCTGTTTTTTTCCCTTGGAGCCTTGCAAGTGCAAGGGCTGAATGCCTGTGGTATTATTTGGCTGGCAGGTTCTTGCAGGTTTACTTAGAGGCTTTCAATTACTGATTATCATTGGAAAAAGACTAGTTCTTTCCCTACTTGCTGTGTACAATCCTTTCATGACTGAAGTGTTGCATAAAGCCCAAAAAACATTGCTGAGTTTTCTCAGGAAAATGTAACTGCGCGCTTGCACAATAAGGGAATCTTAATGTACATATTGATTGGTGTTGGAGCATTTTTTATCACCCAGCTTGTACAAGTGAATCAACAGCCCTTATGAGCATTTGATCATGCTCAACTGTTCTCATTCTGTTTTTTCCTGTGTCTTTTACAATTTTGACAATGGAATTATTTATATTTAAAATAAAACCCCAGTGTACTCAATTGAATGAAATCTACATTGTGAAGCCACTTTAACTCCGTGGGCTCATCTCTGTCTAAAAAGTGGAGTCCATCTGTGCCTACCTGTTAACTTCTGTGCATAATAGACACTGGTGTCCGCAAAATTTTGAAATTTAATTGCTAAATAATTCCATCATTAAATTTCCAAATGAGACAAGTGTCTTGGTTCCAATAATAAAATCATTTTTAAAATAATTTTTCCAGTGTCTGTGACACAAAACCTGAGTCATAAAGCCTTAAATAGGGTCAGGCACAACAGGCAAGGATTGTTGTAATTTGAATGCATACAGGGGTTAAAGTGATTTGTTCTACGTCTGAAATCTGGCAGGCTGTATATCATACAGCGTAATGCTGCACTGCACAATTCATTACAAGATACTATTCATATCTTCTCACCATTTGCTCTCACACTCATACCTAGGGGCAATTTAGTGTCTCCAATTAACCTGTGGGAGGAAACCTAAGTACGCGGAGAAAACCCACACGAACATGGGGTGAACATGCAAACTTCACACAGAATGGCCCCAGGCCAGAATCGAACCCACGACCTCTGTGAGGCAAGAGTGCTAACCACTATGCCACCGTGCTGCCCAAGTGATTTGTTGTTTTTGGCGTTGTCTTGGGATAGGTAAGGGTGTGGCGCTACCTGAAAGGCAAGTCGAAGGTGAACGGTGAGGTTCTGCTGGATGGCGGGAACAAGGTGATGATTGGCGGCTTCGGAGACCCTGGGATCTGCGACAACCAGGTGGCCACGGGGGACACCCGGATCTTCTTCGTCAACCTAGCACCACGTTACATGTGGCCAGCACACAGGAATGAGCTAATGCTGAGCTCCAGCCTGATGAGGATCACCCTGCGGAACCTGGAAGAGGTGGAGCACTGCGTGGAAGGTAGGGGGAGGTTAATATGCACCAGCAATGCCACCTACCACCTTTACAATACAAGTGTAGAAGTGAGCAGAGCTCACATAACCCCGCTTTATGTTTGAACGAATCCGGATGCACAGACACACGGACAGACGCGCGGAGCGCTACATATCCCCAACTGTGTCGTAGCGGGGTTATAATTATGTCCATTAGATTGGCTCTGATAGACGAGCTGCGTCGTTTGTGCGAAATGGGGGTAGTCTGTGGCTTAGGTGCTTGACTGGCCCTCGGATGGCTGGTGGCTCAAGCCCCATGATAAGTTACATGCAACTGTTGGACCCTTAAGCAAGTTAATCAACTGATTGTTGCTTTAAATGAAAATTGTTGGCTTTATTAGCATACCTAGAGTGAAAATCCAGAATGAAAAACCCAGAGTAAAAAGATTTTGCTTTCTTTCATTCATAGTGATCACCTTTTATTGTGACTCAAACTGAGATATTGAAGAGATATGCTTTGACATTTTACAGTATTTCAGTGGCCAAGTTTGGCAGATATACCATGCTGTGGTAGAACTCGCTGGACACTGACTGGAGTACCGTGAACAACAAACCCCTTATAGTTTAATCTGCCCATTCATCTCACGTAACTTGAAGTTTTCCTGGTTTTTTTTTTTTTTTTTTTTTAATTATTATTATTTTTTATTATTGGATTGACGCTTTGTTTTGGAAGTGCCTCCACTTCTGGGTATCAGTAAGAGTGAATGTGATCCCTGTGATGGATTGGCTGACAATCCAGGGTCTGCTCCTGCCACTTACCCACTATATTCTGGGAGAGGCTCCAGCCTCCATGTGACCCTGCCCTAGAATTAATGGGATAGATACTGGATCAATAGGACATAGCCTGTATTACTGGGACATTGAAGCAGAGCTAGCACTAAAAATGTATTGACATTTTGTAACATTTCATTCATCAAATTTGTTTTGATATATATCTGAAACATTTTTTTTATATCAACGGATAATCTCAGGAGATTTGTGGTGATGCTCATGCAAGTATTGCATCACAGATTCATTGGCTCTTGATAACTGTTTTCTGTGTGCAGTGACAGACAAAAGCAGCCCAAAGTGCCTTTAGTATCTGGGTCTGTTTGTTTTGTAACCTTTCTTTTTGTCTGCTTGAGAGGCATGCATAGGTATTCATTCGGAAGAAAGGCCTGCATTTTGCATTATATATTATATTAACATTTCAATGGCTGCCATGTTGGGAAGTCCCATCAGAATCTTAGGGGAGAAAGACAGAAGACATTCTCCTCCTGATCTAGCCCCCCCAACCCCCCCCCCCCCCCCTCCCCAGCTGTGCGCAAAAACCATTTTGCACCAGGTTTGATCTCAGCTGCTGTTCTCAGAAAAGCAAAATGGCGGATAATGACTGGACAACCCCTCGATCTCCTGTGGATTTTGGGTGTCTGGTGAGGCTCAGAATTTGTCTGGGTCATTGCTGAAATAAGCTATAACACACTTAGCTTCACAGGTGTTTGAAACACCTGCGACTTTAAATAAATAAATAAATAAATATTGTTGTACTGTGTCGCCATGGAAACAGCAAATGGAATGTTGCCCCTGTGAAACTGATGTGTGGTTTAGCTGCCGCAGTCCACCTCAGATCTGTCCCCCCTGCAGATGTGATCTGGGTCTGACACCTGTGTTCCTCGCAAATTTTTTCAGTATCGGATCTTGGCATGGGAACAGCCCCTGGAGAACATGATCTGTGGGAGAAAACAGGTCTTTCCTGCCCTCATGCTGAGAGGGGAATAGTTGGAGCACTGATGGGATGGTTAGTGATTCGAAAGAGCCATATTTACTAAGACCTGATGGCACAGGCAGAACTAATAAGGCAACTAATTGACTGGTGCAAAAATATGAGTGACCAGTTGCTGGTCATGCTATTAATTTTAGGAATACTGTTTCATTCATGATGAAGGTCTTCATAAATGAGCATGGAAATACTTGACTGTGGTAGAGGTTTCATGAAGCCAGTTGGTAAATCTGAAATATTTCATACAGTATATGAAGTTATGGGGCTACAGCTCAAATAAGCATTTGTCATAGTTCTTATCTTTTGGATATTGAAGTTCAATGAAGGTGAGGAAGCTGCCTTTGTGACTTTATTTTGATTTTTACTTGTTTTATGAATTATTAAGTACCTGATAGCACTTTTTATCCCACCAGTATGGAATACCGTGGGATGTAGCCATCGCCCTGTCCGTCTGTCCGTCCGTCCGTCCGTCCGTCCGTAATCATTCTCATTTCCGGAGCAGAACTCAAAAACTATACCACTTACAAACTTCAAATATGGTATGGAACTTACCCTTATGGTGTAGTTGTGCCTTTTGGGGGTTTCAGTTCCATGCTTGCCATAACTTTGGAAATTTTCACCAAAAACAACCCTAAAATTGGACTTTGTCTCGTTTCCGGGACAGAACTCAAAAACTATGCCACTTACAAACTTCACATTTGGTATGGAACTTACCCTTATGGTGTTGCTGTGCCTTTTGGGGGTTTCAGTTCCGTTCTGCCCAAAATCTTTCATTTCTACCCCAAAAAAGCCCAAAAATTGGACTTTGTCCCTTTTCTACAGCAGAATTCAAAAACTTTGCCACAAATCACAAATTATGTGGAACCAGTGGGTTATGTCATCTTCTGATGACTCTTGTTAGATGAATAGCAGTGTTATCAACTGAATGGCTTTAGACATGGTGCCCATAGTGACTTTACTGAGTTCTCATCCTATTAGAAGCAATTTGTGTTCAAAGCCCCTTGTTTTTCCTTTATTCTTGTTCTCTGTGCAAAATAGTGTACTTAGCCACCTACTGGAATTTTTGAAACTGCACAAAGAGCTCCCTTTGAAAGACTAAGACGAAGTCAAACTCTATGTTTAATCCAACTCTTCCAGAGTGCAAGTTCCATGTTGGCCTTGTGCTCTCGGGCCAGTGTGAAGTCCCCTCTTCAGGAGCTTTTGGTATTGCCCATTGGTGGGCAGGTCCACTGATTGTTGTCTGTTGGTGGCATTTAGCAGATTTTGGCACTAATATTAGAATTCCTTTCCCTCTCTGTCTGGGCATGAATTGCCTATCCTTTTTTTCTTTGTCACTCCCCTGCATTTTCCTATTTGACAGTGGTATTTTCTGGCGCTATTCCTGAGTACTGTCTCAGGTTCATTTTTTTTCCTCAAGGGTGTTGTTTGTATGCTAATTCTGTCCACAAGGCAACTGTAGTGAGGCTTTGTGTATCACAAAAAGAAAAACCAAGAAAAAACAAGATAATTTCTTTACTGAAAAACCGACGGTTTTTGAACTGTTGCTCTAATTGCTATTCTGAACCACCAATATCATTTAAATGAGAAGCACTATGTGAGTATTAGTATGAAATGAACCTTTGTTCAATTAGATTAGTGTATTTGGTTATGCCACAATTTTCAAAAGGAGGTTTATGGCGGCCATGTATATTTTATAAGCTGGAGTACTGCACTACTTTGTTGATGGTCCTTTTACCATACTAATGGTTTAGCCACAAGGCTTTGGCCTCCAGCATTTTAATTCTTCCTAGCCCATGGCATAGTTTTGGAAGTATTTTTTGCTGCCGTCTGGGCAAATTAATACTTTAATCTTTTTACTCATTTCCAGCCCTCTGCCTCTAAAGAGCACAAGTGGCTGCAGGCTTTCGACATCCTTGAAGCACTTGGTATTTTTCCTTTACTGAATAATATATTCATCCCTGTTGTGCAGTAAAGAGTTCTCCTTGGCCGTGGAAGAAAGGCTTGGCATAATGGTGACTGGTGTCATGACACATTACGCCACCCTCCCCCACCATTTGGCTAGAAGCTGAGAATGATGAAGTGGCATTATGCTACTCATTAGGTTAAGTGCTTTAATTAGAGGGAAGAGACATTAGCATGCTCATTCACTGGGCGGCTGAGCAAAGACCAGTCAGCCACCATTGAATAGAAGGGTCCGCAGTGTTTACCCATTGGGGTAGGTGAGCATGTGAAGGTGGATGGGTTATAATTTATTAGATGCATTCGCTTACACGTCAGCTAGATCAGCTCAATGCAGCGCTCATCTGGCTCTCGCATTCATTGCGTCATGCTTCTGACCATGTGACAATGGCCCTTTGGTATCCAGGTTACGGTGCCATGCGCCCTTTTATTGAATTACTTTAATTCCCATGATGGATGTACTCCTTAGAAGCACTGGACACTTTTATGCCTACATGTTTTCATTCTTACGAACTCCTGGGCAAAAAAAAAACACTGGCCAAGCTTAATGTACCCAACCAAAAAAGTTGGGGAATCCCCGATTTTGACCAGAGTAAGTGAAGTGTAAAAACTGAACCTGAATCCCAAGTGTTACGTCATTGTTGTTAATCCAAGACACAAAATGCATCAAAACATTTGGTCAGATGACGTTGTTACCCCCAAACAGGGTATTCACTGCATGGGTGGACCAGAATCACATCAACCCCAAACTATTAAATCAAAACATCAAACAATGTCCAATATCATTACATTATCTTGTATGACCACCATGTGCTCTCAGCACAGCTTGACAGTGTCCTGGGAAGCTCTGAACAAGAGAAAATGACAAAAAAAAAAAAAAAATCTGTGGTCCTTAACTTTTTTTTTGGTTGACTATAGTAAAATATGAAACTTTTAATGGTCTTAACAACAAATCTTCAGTTTGTAATTTGGCAATAATTAAACAAATGGATCTTAAGTAACTTAGTATGGGATAGCTTTCCCCTTTGATTTATTTAAATGGCTAAGTTCTGTGGGTAAACTTGTTGACAGCTCTTTTACAGAAAGAGGAGTCAGCGGTGTTTCACTCAATGTTAATGGCCACAAACAGTTGATGAGTAGTTGAAAAACGTTTCTCTGTGAGTTTCTGTTTTTGGGACTAATCATTCCTCCTTGATTTCATATCTGGATTCTGACCTGGCCAGAACATGAACCTGGTAGCCCTGTACTCCAGCCAGTTGCTCTAGAGTGCTAAGTGGCACAGATGGTCATTTTGTTTAATTCTTGCACATTTTCTGATTTTGCAATTTTTGGCCCATTTCTTTACTTTTGCCTGGGAGAGTGTAAAAATGATGAATATGAAATTGATTTAAAAGAATTTCATGAAGAAATTTTATTTAAATATTATAATTGGTTTGTTGTTTAGTGTGCATGCTAAAGTGTGGCGTATTTATGTGGAGTTTTTAGAAGTAACTAAGCTGACAGACATTAGTCATCTTTGCTGATATTGAACCATTCTCCTCTTGAAACCTCATACTCATCCCTGCATTCCTTGGCGTGAAAATGGAAAGATGGAATTCAGGAATGCTGTGAGGAGTTTGAGAATGTCAGGAGAAGAATGTGAGTGGTGAGGCTCTTTGAAGGAACAAGAGCACCCCCACAACTGGTCCCTTTTTTTCATGCTGATGTTGAACTTGACGGCAGGGCAATTCCCTGCAATGGGGTGGATGGCGCTGTTTGTGTACTTCATGTGGTGACAGTGATATTGAGTCGCAATGGGTGCGGGCCATGCAGCTCAACTTTATTCTGCTTCATGCTGTTGTTGAGCCCCCAGTTTGAACATTTTTAATCAGTAATGCCTCTCAGTAATGCAGTTTTATGTTCCCTGTTGTAGAATAATCCTCATAAGAAATCAGTGTTTCCTTGCACTAGTTTATTTATCTGGCGGCCATTGAGACCTGCATAAAATTGAGTGCCAGAGAGCGTGAGAATGAGTGAGTGAGTAAGTGAATGAGAGAGAGAAAATGAGAGAGATGGCGTTTACTGTATTTTGGATTAATGTTGTAAGGCTAAGAGAGCAGCTGGTTGATGAGATCTGAATAGACTCCGGGTTTCTTCCTGCTTTGTTTACTGTGCAGTCCATGAAAGCATTCACTGTCCAATCGCCATGCAAAAACGCTTCATCACTTACTGTCATGACACAACAGGATAAGAAAAGAATAAGCAAATGAGCATGTCAGAATTCTGTTGGACTAATTGAAGCACTGTTAAATGCTTAACTTATTTATGATTGTAAGTAAAATATCTCTGTTTGTCATACTCCTATTTTTTTGAAGACTGATTTTAAATGATATTAAAGATTGGGGCTAGAGTTTCACAAGCTTTCATTTCAAACCCGAGAAGTAAAAGGGAAAACAAGGGATGGAAGGAGGAGTGGAGGAAAGAAAGGAAGAATCAGGGCTGCCTCTGATAGAGGTTTTTAACAGACAGTGTGATGTTTGCACTTCCTTGTTTATCGGCTTCCTTTTGTTTGCTCTTTCTCCCCTTACTTTCCCCCTTCCTGGCTTATCTTGGGAGAATTCTTGCGGAAACGCACCTCTGTTAGTTCATCCAAACTCAGCTGATACGTCTGAAGAGATAACAAAACTTTACGTTGACTTCGTC
Source organism: Gymnothorax reevesii (assembly GCA_029721435.1). Lineage (NCBI taxonomy): Eukaryota > Metazoa > Chordata > Actinopteri > Anguilliformes > Muraenidae > Gymnothorax > Gymnothorax reevesii. The sequence goes on from CM056585.1 coordinate 55,830,296, forward strand.
CATCACTGTGTGCCCAGGGCTGTTGGCCTTTTTTTAACCCATCATGACGGCAAGGTTTTGGGTGTAGTTGGTGAAAAAAGTCACACGGGAAGCTGCGTTGTCACCGTCCAGTCTGATTGGACGACTCAACATACTGTGTTCTGTTCTTGTGCTTAACAAACTAAAGCGACTTTGAAATGAAGAAAACCCATCTGACAAAGTTCCTTCTCTTGTACGGAGGTGGCTGCTGTTGTTATTTCTTGTATTTTGTTCTGTTGGCTATTGAACTTCTGCCACTGAATTCTGGTTTGATTCTTGTGTTTTGCATTGAACAGTTGAACTGTCTGCTTCACTGAGCCTGTCCTGACCCTTGTGTTGATTCCTTTGGACAACTGAGGTGATTCTCAGAACTGACTTTGCCACATTTGCCTTGTTTGCCCCACTATACTGCAGTATTGGACAGAAGACAATTCAAAATGTCATGGCTGACAGGACATTATCACGCCATTATTATAGGCCTCAGTTATTTCACATTCTTTACCTGTGATTTCGGTCTGCTTGATCTGTAATATCAACTCTGAAGTCCACTGAGGGCTTTTCAGCTTGACCCTCTTGCCCACTTTATCATAAAGAGGAAGATGATGCGGCTGTCGTCAGTGGATTTTTGGCAAGCACGAATTAATCGTTGGAGCATAGAAGTGGCTATCATAAGTGAATTTTAGAATCATGATGTAGCTATTGTAATTGAATTCTTGACGCATTGATATGGCTACCCTGGCAAAAATCCTTGCAAGGATCCTGTGAGAGATTCTGACAGGATTCTTGCAAAGATCCTTAAGGACCCTGAAGGATCCCTAAGGATCTGGTGACCAGAATGTTGAGGACCCTAGCAAAATCCATGAGGATCATCAAGGATCCTGGAGACATCCCTGGAGATCCTGGCAAAATCCTTAGGCATCCTCAAGGATCCTGGGATAACATATTATTAATCTATGCTTTATTTAACAGGGAAGTCCCATTTGAGATCAAAGCTCATTAGATCAGGGGATGATTAAGAGGCAGGTTGGGAATTTAGTCATGACACCAGGGAACCCCTACTCTTGTGTTTCATAGGATCTTTAATAATCCTAGTGATTCAGGACCTCGGTTTAGCATCTCATCTGAAAGACGGCATCTCCTTTAGTGCAGTGTTCGTACCAGGCCCTCCTACTGGCCCTCCGACATTCTTCCAGCAGCAATTTTATTTTCCCAAATGTTCTCCCATCAAAGTTCTAACTAATACCACTCCTGCTTAGCTTTAGCCACACAGCTTGAGCAGCTTGAGTTGTGGTATGGTTGCTGATATGGGGATCCTGACAAAGTTTAAAGATCTGAATAAAAAGCCTCTTCTCAGAAACTGCAGCACTGATGAAGAGTTCACATTCCAAACATGCCAAGCCATAATTCGAAGCAGACATCAATTAGGGGTTTACTGTATTTAGTCTGAGAACATCCAGACTTAATTTATCTGGAACCCCTAAAGATTTTTCAAAGACCCTTTGAAAGATTTAGCCTAGATCCCTGAGGATCCTCAAGTATTTACCCAGGATCCTTGAGGATCCCTGAGGATCTTGCCAGGGTCATTAAAGATCCCCAGTTATTTTCTCAGGATCTGTGAAGATCTTTTGGGATATTGCCAGGATCCTTGAGGATCACCAGTGATTCTTTTGAGGTTCCTTCAGCATGCTTAAGGATCCTTTCAAGAATCCTATCAGCCTCCCGCACAGGATCCTAGCAAGGATTCTCACCAGAAGGATGACAAGAATGTTCTTCAAGGATTTTTGCGGATCCTTCCAGGATCCTGGTTTACTGTTGAAGATCCTGCAATGATCCTGGTTTTTCCTGATTCTTAAAGGTTTCTTGAAGGATCCTGTCCTTGCAGTGTTCTGCAGAATCCTTCAGCTTCCTCATGGGTCCCCAAGGATCCTCTGAAGATTCCCACCAGGGTGTTGTATGTTAATTTTTGAAAAATGATGTGCCTGTCCTGATTACATTTTTTTTAAAACGTTGATGTGGCTATTGTATGGTAATTGCTAAAGCATAATTTGGCTATCATGAGTAAAATTTTGAAGCATGTTGTCATAATTTGCCCCTTGCTCCATTCTGGAAGTTTCTACTGCCATTCCTGCTTGTGCCTGCAGGTTTCTGTAGGCTTCCAGTGCAGAACTGTATTTTTTTTCCCACAGCAGGTAAGGGCTTTTGTTTTGTTGAGATAAAGGTTGTGAGGAATCAGGGTATTTGTCTATTTCCTCTGCAGGAATCTTTTCCAAGCACAGTGGAAACATTTTCACTCAAGGCAATAAAAGTGCACTTGCTACGATCATTTTTGCTCAATCTGATGATACTGCAGCGATTTATCAAAAGTGCCACCTGATAAGTTGTCGGCTGTACGAAAATCAACAGGTTATGAACAGGACATCTAGAGATGTCTAGACTCGATATCTCATGGATAAAATCCTTTTCTGACTAAAGCCATATAATTGCTGGTGTGGTGAGGCAGGCTTTATTCATTTCAAGATTTGCAATGGTACATGACAATTTTATGTCACACAAACTGCGACTTAAAGCAAGTTAGTATTTCCTACTTCAGAGAGAAGGTCACCTTGAAAGCCAGTTTCTCAGAAACTGACTTAGTCCTTGACTAAATTCAGTTTTAAATGGAGATTCTCAATTAATTCTCCAAGATTTAAGAGTGAGTTTAAGCCAGTTTTATAGACACAGATTAAAGTTTTATTTGAAGAGTTAAACACTTGTTGAGACTGACTGTCTTAGCAGTAAAAACCTTTTATTTGCTAAATTAAATGTTAATGAACTTGCGCTGTGTGTGATTGGTGTGTCTGCTATCCTAGCTGGTGAGTGCAGGATTTCTGAATGAAGACCAATGTAGGCATTACTGAGGGAATTGAGTCATTTTGTCACCATGTGACTTTGCCTTGCCTGCTAATCGTCACATTGCATTCATATCTGATTTGGCTGCTGAGAGTTGTGTTGACTTTGCAAAAATACAATGTGGCTTGAGGCCATTTCTCTTAAGCAGCTGCGACAAACAATCTCCAACATTATTCTCCCTGAATGAGGAGGCAGATATATTATTTGTGTCCACGTGGGAGAGGACTGTTTACTGAGTTAACGGGGCCAAATGTGTACTGAACTTTTGCCACCTGGAAGTCGGCTTTCTCTTGAGCAGTGCTGCACTTCTTTCGCATTTCATACTCATTCAAAAACACTTTGTGTACATGCTTCATGTAAACAGGCAAAGGCCATTCTTGAAGAGTAGCAGAGCACCTCCTGTGTCATGAGGTACCTTGACCTCTGGAATTCTGGAAGGAGGATCGATGAGAATAAACAGGGGTCCTGGGCAAATTGAGGAATGAAAGATGGATTGTATGTGAGGAGGAGAAGAAAGGAGTGGGAGTGGTGAGGAATGAAGGTGGATGGTAGAAAGTGTGAGAGATGGAAAGACAAGCAGTAGGAATGGGGTAGGAGTCGACTGAAGGAAAAAAAAAAAGATAAATGTACCTACTTTGCCAGGGACTCAAAGTCTCTGAACATATTACATTTTTTTTGAAGTTTTAATTAAATTCAAGAAATTAGAGTGAATGTCTGGAATGATTATGTTGCGAAGAGTATGAGAAAGTCATGACAGACAGATAGCGGTGGAGGGGGGGGGGGGGGGTCTTGAAGGCTCTTTTTCTCCACTTCGATCTGTTCAACCCCCCCCTCTACCCCATGCTTCTCCTGTTTCTGTGCTGTGTGCTGTCATCTCCAGCTTCGCAGCTTCCTGACAGGAGACTGGGAGTTTGAAGCTTTGTGATTGATCTCTCTGTATACTGCCGCATAAGCATGCTGATGGACTAAGATATGTGAGGAATCCTGGTGTGTATACAAGCACTGACGACTGTAAAACAAAGGGGCGAAAAATATCAAGATTAAGATCAGCGCTAGCGGTTTCCTTTGCAGTAACGGCGCAGCGCCTCTGCGGGAAGAGATGGCCATAGCGGGTCCATCTGCCACAGAGTCGGGCTCTTGCTTTGGCTTTGGCCTGTGGCTGGTCCTCATTTTACATCCTTGAGAGGGTTTTATTTCATCCCTACATCGGCGATGGAGGTCGGGGTGGTGGAAGAGGTGGGGTGGATTAAGCTCTTCCTTTGGAGCAGGGGGGGATGTGCAGGCCGGGTGGGGCCTGAGAATTATTGGCTGCGGGCCGGAAAAAGCTTTACTGCATTTTGGGACCCAAAAGGCGAGTGCAGGAATGAAAGACACGGTACTTTTGCTGGATGTTTGTTCTTCTAAGAGCAGTGGTTCACTGGCGTTTCATCAAGGCAAAGAATCGAAAAGTTCTTGAACTCACCGTGGTAACATCTGTGACTGCATTTCATCTGACCAATTACAAAAGCTTCAGCACTTAACACCATGAACATCTAAATTTTCTGGCAAAGCTTTGAGCCACAATGTACTCAGAACTTTTAGCAAGTGTAAATTGTTCTGTAAACCTCGGCCACCTGGGTGGATGAGTTCTCTGCTTTGTTTTCATTCCGAGTCTGCTAATCTGTAATGAAAGACGACCTCAATTTCATGCCTTGCAGACTTGTGCAAGCCGTGATCAGCCGAGTTGTTTCAGGCAAACCTAGTGTTGTGCATTTGATTAAATTTAACCTCTCCAAATCAGAATGAACAAATGTCGCCTTTTGTGAGGTGGGAAAATGTGATATTTCATTTTCTTTGCTCTTAGCTCTTAAGCTCTCTGCTTGAAAAATGTGTTTTTTCTTGTGCGTAAATTGTCAATATGTGATGAGCGCTAAGCCAAGTGGAAAATTTAATAACAAAATTATTAAAATAATTAAACAAGATAAACTGTATGAAAAACTATCTGTACGAATACTAATTGCACTTACTAATTTCTACAATTGCAGTTTTTGTCTGAATAAAACATCTTAAGAAGCTTTATTCGCCTGAAGTTCAAAGTCTTCCCTTAAACGACTCATATTATTGGAAAAACTATTCCTTATTCAGTCCACATGTACAGGGATCACTACTCTATCCAAGAAGATTGACTTTGAAGACCCTCGGTCCAGCTGTCAGACCCCCGCCCATGCCATCTTTTTGAAACGCGTGTTTTGAAGTTCCGGCTGTTTTCTATATCGCAAACAGAACTGCTTTAAGTAGTTCACACCTTTCAGCTTGGCTTATGTGCGCTAGTCTCTGCTTTACTCAAACCCTCCGCCTTTCTTGCCCTCATACCTTTGTTTTTTGAGATTAGATGTGGTCACTAGCCAATCAGTGCAGAGATGGATCTTTATCATAGATGGGTCACCTAGTCAAAAGAACCTGTTCTTCAGTGAGAAGGAAATGACAGGCAGTGAACGGCCTTGAAATCATGGATTTTCATGCGGTTGATTTGTAAAAATAAATGCATAAATAAATAAACTCCCTTTTGAACATTCAAGGATGAATTGATATAATCAACATCATGTTGGACCTATAAAATGATGGAATCATTTTGATTGCCTTGGTGTCTTTACAATTACTTTTAAGTCTCTCTATTGCATGTTTTTTTTTTTTTGTAGAAATTCACAATAAGGTTTAATGAACCATTCAATTGGGAAGAGTGGAAACAGGAAGCTGTTTATTATCTTGAGGATCCAGGCTTTATCGGTTGCTGTTTTTAAATGGGATAAAAGGATGGAATTGATTTGTGGTTGGAGTGGGTCATTGTCCCCCACTGTAAAATGGTTCTAATGCTATACCTTTTCTGCTTGTAATAACCCTTTTCTCTGAATGACTGTTGTTTATTGAAGATTATGCGGGGTTAAGGAATTTTAAAAAGTACACACTCACTTAATATTGGAATGAACATTTGACATAGAGCAATTAAATGCTTAAAAGATTGGATATGCATGAAAAGCTATAACCCACCAACACTGCTCTACTATACTGTTAAAGGCACTACCTGATTGATGATATCTTCTGTATGTCTTATAGGTGTCTCTTCAAAAGTTTCAGAATGATTGGACACATTTTTGTGCAAAATATCAAAGTGCAATATTGTAAAAAATAAAGTTTTATCTAATGAGATTTCCCATTATGGTGCTTTTGCTCTCACAACATGGATAATAAATTTCCTTGCGCAACCAAAATAGGGCTGAACAGATGCTTATTGCCCAGACTGGGTAAACAACATTAATTGGAATAAGGCATGGGACAATGACAAATCCTGGATTACTGTAAAAGAACTGGGAGCTGTATTTCTGGAAAAGTCCAGGAGTTATCAGGGGTCAGGAGTTCACACCAGAGCCCTCAGTTGGCCCCTGTTTGTTGTGTTAATAAGCCCTTGTTGACTGGACTAGGAAACCCTTTGCCATGTTTCTGTGAGGCGGGATAGCGGCTGAGGTGAGAACAGTAAAGGGGCTGAATGTTAATTAAAACACAGTAATGTCCTCATTGCCCCACTGGTCTGTCAGTTTCATTGGAAAGAAACAATTTGTGCAAGCAGATTTTCATCCAGGTCCTACATTGCTCTGGCAATAGTAAATATTTAAACCATTTCCGCTGCCATTTTGTCATGTTCGCTCACCTTTTATGCAGAATTCCGACACCTATTTGCCTCAGGCTCCTTATTAGCCTCTAACTTTGAGCAGACTGCTCTTTCTGACTGCTGTCTGGTTGGTGCTACCTGGAGATGAGCACGAAATACAAATTTAATGTGAGTACGGTATTTTTCAATTGCAGGCTTTGCTTACCAGTCTAATCGTGATTCTCTACTCCTTAGTAAGACTCTACTTGACTCGACTGTACATAGTTATTTATGAATTTCCACTGTGAATAGTACTTAGTAACAGGTACCTTTTTTAGTACCTCCTTGACTGAGGGTTCAAGCAAGCCGAGCCGATACTAAGACATGAGGTCAATGCACTGCAGACCACCGATTGGTCAGAGGGACTCGCCATTTGTGCAACACTGGTCAAGCTGACACCGTAAATAAGATGATCTACATTACGGTGGTATAGGATAATTTTCACCGCAACGCTGTCTGAAGTGTATGTGACTCAAGTAGGTAAATGTGTCCAAACCAACAAGCTAGCTAGCTTTTATAAGCTAATTTAACTTGTAGTAATCATTACGGGGTCACATAATGTAGTAGTTTTCAAGCAAGAAGAAATGCATTGTCATAACCTAACCGATAAAGGGAGTAGCAAATGCTTAATTGTCAAACGCACGGCAGCTTGCCAACATTTATCAGCCAAATGCAAGCCAGTTGACCTATGGCTAAACCCCAGCACCAAATGCGATGAGCCAATCACAATGCGTATTCTCTCCCCATATACTCGGGCATTCTGAGCCTGAACTTCCATTGAAATGCATTAAGGAAACTCCGTATCGTTTACTTTTATGGGGTTGTAAAATGTTTCGCTGTACTTGGGGTACATGTAACTCCGATACAAGGTAACCTAAGAGGCTGGATGATGAGGTGTATTTCATACCCTTCCCAAAGAAATATCATAACCGAGAGAAGTGTCTCTTCTGGACAAAGCTGCTTTCACAGGGGACACAAAACAAATTTTTCGCACGAGAGATTACATTAAAACTCAATGCAAAGACGCACGCTTGCTTTGACTTTAAATGTAATCTGTCATGCAAAAAATTTGTTTTGCGTCTGGTGTGAAAGCAGCTTAGAGCTTAGTGGAAAACCCCACTATCAACTTAACGTAGTTAACGAAGGTCAACAAGCATGTCTCCATTGGCTCCAACCTAAGTCAACATTGTATTTAAGGAGATTAATGTGCAGTTATCTTTTACATCGCTAAGTACGTTAACGTTACTTAAAGTTAGTAAACTCTATGGCTAACTTCGGTGCTGACGGACTTTGGCTTAACATGAGCCCCTGGCTGCGTTGTTCACCACGTCACCTTGGTTACTTAGAAGGACTTTAGTTACGTCAGGTTAGATTTCTTAAATTTGGTAGCTAGCAATAATAATACGTAAATTAAATTTATTAGCTAGCGGTGCACGATGAATGCTGATCCTCTATCTTGTTGTGTGAGAGGGTGACGGAAAAGAGATGCGGTTGATCGTGTTTCCACTGAGACCTGAAAATTTTATCTTCTAATTTAAACTTTTCGTTGACCTTCTCCAGTCTAAATTCATAAATGTATCCCTTCAATGCATAGCGTAACCCTATTTGCTGCCAAAAATCGTCAATAGCATCCTGAAAAATATCTGTGAATGTGATACCAGCCATTAGAGCCTGTTCTAAAATGTTGATTGTTTGTCCGAGTCAATGGAAGGGTGGGGTCAAGTGGGCGCCAGCTGGACACCCAAAATATGACTACTTACGGCACTGAAACAATTAGACCAAAATGGATTAGCAGCCAGTTAAATAACCACCATATGTCTTTATCGAGAAACAAGAACACCAGCTCTTTGACATCCTCCATTGTTCCTCTGTTTGTGTTACGCGAAGTCATGAATTTTTTTTTTCTCGTAGAATATGACGAATCTGGTGGGTCACAGATTTTGGTGGAACACTGAAACTTTCCATGGTTGATCCCGTCTAAAATGCAGCAGGTACTCTGCTGTGTGGAATACAAATGCCTGGTACCAAAACCAAGTAGAGTCAAGTTAAGCCAGTACCAAAAATGCCATAAGAGGTGGGAAATCTGGGTTGAGAGAGTGTAACATAAATGGATGCTATTGACTGTAATAGCCAAAATACTGTATAGCTTTGCCATTACTTTTCTTGAAATCTCTGTTTTCCACTCAGCTTTTGCCATGTTTTCCTATGAAATCCTCAAATGAGTCTTGCTGAGCCATAAATTGTTTTCTGCTTTTTTTTTGGGGGGGGGGGGATCGTGTGAATGTCTGCTGATGGTAGGTGGAATGGCTGTACCTGCTTGTCTGCTGTTGATGAATCATGATGTTCCAGCCGACGATTTTGTTCCTGACTGTGTGCCTTCTCAAGTATCTCATCCGCATTGTATTTTAAACATCTTTCCTTGGTAAAACCACAAAAATGCAATCCTAGATTTTCCGCACTCTGTTGCATGATGCTACACTTAACTAGTGAGGAATCTGTTGTCATAAACCTAATGATAGTAATGGAATTGTTGCAAGGCACCGCGAATGCAGAGTTAACACTGTCATGCGCTCCGTTACGAATGCCACGATTGGCCATTCCTAGGCGATCGTGAAACTTCTCTGAAGCTGCTTTTTGACATCAGACGAGAAACAAATTTTTTGCACGACAGATTACATTCGAAGTCAATGCAAAGACGCGAATTCACGCGTGTATTCGTGTCTTTGCATTGACTTTTTTTAGCGTCGAGTGTGAAAGCGGCTTGAAATTTCAGGTTTGGATATGAGGTGATGCGATGATCACGATTGACAGTTCATCATGTTGATAGTAGGAAATTTTTGAACCGTTCAAAACTTTTATAAGATCAACACGATTGCCACGACTGACCTCAAGATCAAGACCTCAAGGTCGCAAATCGTGATAGTGGGAACCTAGCATTATTAACTTGTCCTTGTAACCAAGCCTCAATAAGGTCTTAAAATCTTTGCCATGATATTATGACTATTTAGTTTATTAGCACCGTGAGCTGCATCACGTGAGAAAGTCTTCAGAAGTTTAACAAAGATTATATTCAACTGTACTGTGCATTAGTTCATGATAAAAATGTTTATGCTCGTAAGTCTTTGTGCGTTTGTTGGTTTTTATTATAGTATGTCTTCTGTTGGGATGTATTGTAGTATAATGGTATCAGTATCTGTTCATAAACCATGAACTAGTGGATAATGAATAAGTTCAGTTATCTTCTTCAGTAATGCACCAAGTTGATTTCCATGTAATAAGTCCTCCATGAAATTGACTAATTGTTTTCAACTGGTGCTGTATTGTAAAACAGGAAGATGGTGCATCTTCTGTGTCACTATGAGTCTGTACAGCCATACAATGTTGTTCATTGATATTGGCCCCAGGGCTAGCATAGCCATATTCCTAGTCAGCTGTATGTGGATATTTATTGTGGTCCACAGGTTAGCCTACTAGCAGCTGTCTGCTGTCTGACTAAGGAATGCTGCTCTGCTGTAGCTCAGCGACTGCTCCAGCCGTGGGATTTACCAGGATTGAGACACATTGTCACTGGGAATCCTGTTGTTTTAGCTAACAATAGCAAGGAAGTGATGGCTTTCAGAGGCAAACTGAGACCTCCCAAAGTGGTCTCAGTGTACAGGCATTGTACCTGCACGTGAGGACACACACACCCACACACACTTCTGTATCCAAACACAAGCGTGTGCAGGCCCACACTCATGAACTCACACCTTAAACATGTCTGCTCCTAATCCATCTTTCTCTTATGCTCTCAAATACACAAACTCTGTGAAACAAAACACAATCAAACATGTGTACTCTCTTTCACACCCATGAGCTCACTCCCATGCATGCTAGCATACATACACAGTCGTGCACTGTTGAGCATGACAGCAGTGGCTTGCAAAGATATTAACACCTGTTTGTCCTGTCGAGAAATCTTAGCCCATTCCATATTCCAAAGGATGTCAGTTGCATCCCTGCTGAAAATTTTAAGCTGGTTGGAGATGGTCTAAACTGTATTTTCGACACCATTAGCTGATCATAGCTTGAGGAGTTGGGTAAAGCTGTTCTCTGTAGTTGGACGAAGGTGGTCAAAGATAGTCAAGCTTGTAGAGCAAGCCGAAGTCAGCTGGTGAAGAGCTTGCGAACATGCTAAAACTGTCAAAAGCGAATATTAAAGCTAGTATTTTCAGCATGGAGAGGTCTTCAAACGTGATTTTAAACGCGCTCTATTGAAAGTTACGTGAGTGTGAAATCTGAGATGAGTGAGGAGGACGTGACGCTGCAGGGGACCGGAGAAGGGAGGGGGAAAGGGGTTGGGGGATTTGTACCACCCCCTTGTTTGTTGTTTTATTGTCCATGCTGAGATGAAGCCATTATTAGATCAGACAGTGGAACCCCCCGGATCTTCCTTAACTATTTTTATGTGGTCTCAAACCCCATGTGATCCCTATCAGTACGTGTTTGCGTTTTCCTGGCCACATTCCCACACGTCGCAAGCTAGCCGGCTGCAGGAAGTGGTTTCTGCAGGTGTGTTTACAAGCCCGGTCTCACGCATGTCTTGAGAAAGGAAACCGTGTGTGTACACGTCCACGTGTTGCTTCTTCAAAGTTCACAAATCCTACACTCTTTTAAAGTACTGTTATGTATGCAGAGGTTACTCGGATACGTGACTCTGCCAATTACACGAGCTGTCAATAGTTTGCTTTGTTCGTGCAGTAGCGGTGTCTGCTTCTAGGTTGGTTCTTCTATGAGAGCTCCACGCCCACATTTCTGACTCTAGTTTGCCTTCAGCCTCTTCGTTTGGGGAGGAAAATAATCTCAGAGGTGGTGCCCTGTAAAAACAATTGTCATCATCAAAGACGGGTGCGTTCTCCATTGGCAGGCATCCTCCCTCTCTCAGCCTGTTAGAGGTTTTGATGGCTGCCTTTGAAAGTTTGATGGCGTGGACCAAAGTGAGGGAAAGCTGCGGTTGTCATCAAGTATTACCTGATGTTGGCTTTGAAGGTTCAACAACAGCTTTTGGGTCTTGTCTGTCTGCCTGTCTGGCTGCAGAAATAAATAATGAGTGCTGTCTGGGAAATGCTTCAGGAGGGAAGAAGGACACTGCAGAAGCCAAAAAAATACTTGAATCTCAACACGTTTCTCCTTGAAATCTTACTTCTGCTTCATTTTTGCTCTTAAGTTAAAAAAAAATCACTGATGTGCTGAGGCTGATGTCAAGATTTACCAGTGAGTTTTAACTCGGTGCAAGATATGCCAGTTGGAAACCCATTTGTCAAGCAAAACTGTAACTTAAAAAGGAGACTGCCTTCCCATAGGAAGATGAAAGGGGGTAAAGGGAGTGGAGAAGAGAGGAGATGGAGGGAGTATAGGAGCAATAAGGGGAAAAATATGTAATGAAGGATAAGAGTGGATGAAGGGACTGAAGGAGTAGTGTATTGAGGAACTAATGGAATTGAAAAGGAGAATAAAGAAGAAGTTGGTATAGAGGGATTTAAAGTGAAGAGAAGGCAAATGGAGAGAATAACAGAGGAGTGGGAGTTTGAAAGTGCAAAATGAGCACAGATGAAGGGACTGAAGGAAGAGAGAGAGTGAGTAAAGGAGGAGATGGAGTCAAGTGAATGAAGGAAAAGAGAAGGGATAGATAGAATAATGGAGAAGAGAGGAGGATGGAGGGAAAAGAGAAGAGCGGAGGATGGAGTGAATGAAGGAGATAAAAACAGATGGAGAGAGTGAAGGAGGAGAGAGAGGAATGGAGGGAGTGAGGGAAAAGATTGGGGTAAAGTTAATGAAGGGAAAGGGAGTGGACTGAGGGAATCATAGAGGAGAAAAGGGGATAGAGAGAGTGAAGGAGAGAGAGAGAGAAGAATATAGATGGTGTATGTGGGGCCAGGCGCAGGCCTCTCTGTGCAGTGGTGCAGTTCTTACTTGCTGGAAACGTTCCAGCATTTTAAGGAGAAAAGACATTGCTGCAATGTCACCCAGCAACGAGGATACGAGTTGAAACAAAGTGCACTTGAACTTGATTGAAGAAGAGCAGAATTCCCTATAGCAGTTGCCTCTTAGACTTGGTCTTGAAAATCATTGTGTTTGTGTTTTGTTTATATATTTATTTTTTAAAACTATTCTGCTCCTGAGCTTGTTTGTGGATTTGTAAAAACTCTCTCCCTGACTCCTGAGTCAGTGTTGCCTTGAAATGGTTCTCATTCAAGGCTGGTGGCCTCAAAGGTCATTCTCCTCTTTTGTGACAGGTTAAGACAGTCTTTTCCTCAAATGGGACAGAAAAGCAAAGCAGAAGAGTATGTGTGCATTTCAATGCACACCTCAAAGCTGTTCCACATCCGTTGGACAGATGGCAGGTGCCTATTGCACATTCAAAGTTTAGTGGTAGAAGTGGATATTTATCTTGGATATTGCAACATTAAACCAAGCATTAAGCCCTGTACAGCCCCTGGGGCTCATCATACCAGCCTCGGGGAAATCTTTCATCGGCTTTGTAGTCCGGTACCGTCTTCATTTGTCGATTTATTCCATTTGTTATCCCCCCGGTATATAATGCGGGGGATATAGTCATAGGTGCGGTTGTCCATCTGTCCGTCCTCCAGTCTGTCAGTGAACATTTTGTTTCCGGAGCGTAACTTGAAAACCGTTCAATTTTTATTTATTTATTTTTTTTTACAAAACTTTGTGTGCGCATTAATCATGACCTGAGTTGGTGCCCTTTGCTACTCTGAAGTTGATGAATTCTGTATTTTTTTCTGGTTTCCATGTGAACATTTTGTACTTAGAATTTTAGGGATATGGTTTGTTTCCGGAACAGGTGGGATTTTCATTCTTTCAATATGTTGCGCTGGGGGAATCTGCCATCTCTTATTGGCTCTTGTTCAGCCTGGTTTAGACTGGGGCAGGAATGAGATGGGAATGGAACAGAGAGCCTTTTTGGATTGTCCTGTTCACTTCTTTACCTTTTGCCCATAATCATGGCCAATGGGCATCACAGTGGAGTCTGTACATCTGTCTGTGCCACATTACGGCTGGCCAGTACTCAGTAGCTAATAATATCAGCCACAGCATTAAAACCAATCTCTTAAAATTGTGTAGGTTGCCCTTATGCTGTCCCTCCAAACTGACGTCCTCTTGAATTCTTGGTTTCTGGGTTTCCCAGTACAACAGGCACTTTTGGCGGTAGACTGGGGTTAGAGTGGACACTGACTGGTCAGCAGCTACAAAATGATACATGCGCCTGGGTCCGATGCACTGTGTGTTGTGATGCATTTCCCATGTAAGTATAATAGGACTTTTTTTTTTTATGGGGGCATATAGTTTTTCACCTGTCCGTCTGTCTGTCCGCCCGTCTGTTTGTCCGCAGTGAAAAAAAACTTTAACCTTGGCCATAACTTTTGATTGGTTAGTGGTAGGTCTTTGATACTTGGCATGTGCATCCCTTGTGACGAGACCTTTCAGATGAGGTCATCAAATTTAACCTCATGACCTTGACCTTGGCGTCGGTGACATTTTCATAAAACTTTAACCTTGGCCATAACTTTTGACTGGTTAGTGGTACGTGTTTGATACTTAGGTATACGATTCCTCCCGTTGAAGAAAGGTGATCTAGGTCTTGATCCTGTCTTCTTGACCTTGGCATACGGGGGCATTAGTGTTTTACAAACACAGCTTGTCTCAACTTGTGTTGCAGTAGCTCCTTTATCGGTTTTGCCCAGAGGATAGTCTTCATTGCCCTCATAACGCATCGACGTGCGTTAGTCACCCAACACCCTGTGTTAGGTTCATGGTTTATTCCTCTTTGGATCACTGTCAGTAGCTACTTGCCACTGCTGACTGGGAGCACCCCAGAGGCTATGCAGCTTCAGAGATGCTCTGACCCACTCGTCTGGCAACAATGATTCAGCCCTTGTCAAAGTCGCTCACATCCAATTTCTTTGGCATCCTACATATGGACTACGAGAACTGATGATTTCACTTCCCATCTAAGGTCTTTCTGAGTCCTTGGCATGTGTAGATGCAAGATATTCAACATTAGTTTCTTTATCTCAGCATAGTTTTTGTTTTCTCGCTTATCAGTGTATACATTGAGTTGGAGGGAACTCTGAATTGCCTGTTTCCACATTTGGCCTTTCATCTCTACACTTTGAACTTGGCAACTTAATTACTGTTGTGAAGAAAAAAAATGCATCTCAGATTTTCACGATATCAGAGCGTGATTGTGTATCAATGGTATTTTGCCAGAAAATGTTTTGTTAACTTTAGGTCACTGTGTCTAATCTGTGCTACTTATGCAAAAAATATGCCTTGTTTAAATGGTCACTGTGAGATGCAGGCTTCATATCAGGAATTGTATGCACCTTTGTGATGATTCCAATCTGTTTCATGCCATAGCACGGCCGAGGGGTCTTAAGTGCCTCGCTCGCACATTATGTTTTAATCGTCTGTATTCCTAACCAATGGGAAATCTGGGGTTCTGTTCCTGAAACGAATTGTTCACGACAAGTTCCGATACGGAAAGAAGGCTGGAGCTTTTTAATTCAAGCGGCAGGTTAGCCGACTTTAAAGCGTGACTTGGGATGAACAGAAGTCCGCTCTGTCGACCTGTGAAAATCACAAGTGTACAGGCAATTAATTTAAATTCAATTCAATTATTGGCATGACAAAAATATATTTTGTATTGCCAAGGCATACAAAATGAATAGACATACATTTTACATTGATCAACACTTCAAAAACTCAAATGTAAGGATAAGGTACAAACATGACCATCAACAAGAAGAGGAATTTCCTCGTCAGAATAATGTTCTCAGTGAGATGGTTCAGGTGCTGCTCTCTGACTTAAATGAATGCATAATTTTGGAATATTTTGCTTGCTTATGCCCTTATTCACGGCAACTTACACACCATTTTACTGTCACTTGTTTGTTTTGCTCGGAGAATGTTGATTCGTATCTCTTGATAGAAATTGATGATCACTTTTTTTGGCTCTGATGGTGTGATGCCTTGTGAAATCATGGAAAGTATATTATGCAAAGTTGTGTTTGACCTTCTCTCTTTTGAACACAATGCCACAAGCATCTCGCTCTCGGCAGACTAGATGATTTTGTGAAATATGACACTCCTGTGTCAAGCGTATTTTTACAAGATGTGCGATGTACAATTCTTTTTGCAAGGATGTGCGACCTTTTTGGGAGTGTAATTACTGCAGCGTAATATCCCATGCGAATGTGTACAGCTCTTTAATTCATTAATGCCCTTGAGAAGAGAAATGTACGGAGTCCACCTTGCACTTGGGTGGGAGAGCTAATCTGCAGATGATGCTGGGAGTTTGGGGCTGAGAGACTGGAATGAAGAGGCAGCACGAGTCATGCGGAGTGAGCGCTCTGCAGTAATGTGTGCATGACCTGCTGTCTCTGCAGGACTCCTGGGGCTGGCTTACTCTGTTTCTATTCCTCTTTCTCTCTGTCCCTCTCAACCTCTGCCTGTTTATCTCTCTGTCTCTGTCTCTCACTCTGTCTGTCCTCCTCCATCTCTCTGTCATTCTGTCTCTCTCCATCTTGCACTGTCATTCTCTCTCTTTCCATTGCTGTCTTTTCTCATCTTTTTCCTCCTCCTGTCTTCCTCACCCTCTTCCATCCCTCTCTTTCTCATCTATTATCTCATTTTCTTGCTCTCTTATTCTCTGTTTTCGTGGCTCTTTTTGTCTGTCCCCTTTCTCTGTTTCCCCATCTCCCTTTCTTTCACTTTACCCTCCCTCTCTCTCTCTCTCTCTCTCTCTCCCCCCCTCTCTCGTGTTCTGTCTGTCTTCTGTCCCCTGCCCTCGGTCTTTTGTTCTCAGGGTGGCTGCAGGAATGCACTCGGTGCCGGGCTCTGTCACAATGTGAGGCCGATGACAAAGTGGGGGGGTTGGGGTCAACCTCGTTGGGGGAGGGGTGTTTGGTGTGGCGTTGTCGTGCGGGTGGCAGGGGGGTGCGGAGGTGTATTTCTTAGGGACTTAAATCCTGCTGTGGTCATTATGGCCAGAGTCACGCTCTCTCTTCACTCTGCTGGGAATCTGACATAAGGACCTGCATCCTTAGAGGGCTAAAAAGGGCTAAATGTCGTTTAGCTGTGACCCTCTCAGTGAGGAGTTGACCACATCAGATCTGGTCAAAACTTTCGTATGTGCTCAGTAGCTGGGTATAATGAACTGACATTTTGACAACATGCATTGAATGTTATGGATTATATAATTTGCAGTGCGCTATATTTTCAGTAAAAAAAAAAATTATGAAACTTTGTATTATGATGGAATAATTGTACCTAAAAGTGTGCGTTTTTATTTATTTATTTATTTATTTATTTATTTTTTGCCACTATCATTGTGAGCTTTTTTATGCATTTCAGTTGTACAAGAACTTTTTTTTATGAGGATGTGTGTGCAAACTTGTTAGGTGGATTGGACAACTTATTACCATGAGAATGAAACATTGATTGGGATTTGTCCTGGTGTGAGCTCGAGGTAGACAAAATGGTGCAGTACAAATGCACCGCATCAGTACAACACAAACACACATCAACGTAAGCATATCAAAAAGTAGTAAGTGTGTGTCTACTCTACATTGATGTATGCATTGGAGTGTATTTTGCAAGAGCGTGGATGCACAGGTATTTGTGTGATGGTGCATGCCTGAATGTGTGTTTTATGAGCGTGTATGCGCATTTGAATGTGTGCGTTTGCATGTATTCGTGCGTGCATAGGTTTTTGTTTAAAAGGAGTGTGTGTGTGTGCGCTTGCATCTGTGTATGAGCGTATGTGTGTGTGCGTGCGTGGTAAGGGTGGCCTCACTCCTTTTCACACCCCGTTCCCCTGGTCTTTAGCTGTGGCTGTGGGGACCTCACCCTGCAGAATCTTGATCAGGGCCCATTTACATCCAGACAATGGAGGAAGTTCAAGCGATTTCTCTACTCTTTCTAATGCCCCCATCTCTTCCTCTCGTCCATCTCTCCATGAGGTCATTCTGCACTGATGGGTGTCCTCTCCAGAGAAAAGACTCATTGACACTGCGCTGAGCTGCCACACTCCACTACAGTAGAATGGCCTGAATAGACCCAGACTTTATATTTGCTGTAGCTGACAAGCTCGTCTCAATACCCTCTTCATAATGAGTCCATTCCACTCTGTCCTGGCACCCTGTTAAACAGCTTTTTCAGCCCGCGTTTGTATTTTCCCAGTTTCGTCCTGAGATGCAAAGGGAAATGAGTGGTGAAAAGTAACTTATTACCTTCAAAAAAATTAAGTGGAGCAGAGGTCATTAAATACCCTGTGTGTGTCTGTCTGTCTGTTCATCTGTATTGGAGCAGGGCAGTGTATCACTATTATATGGCTATTGTGATATGAAACAACATATTGTCTGGGAATTGGGATATTGTTGTATCCTGATCTGCTGTGTTGTGTTTTTTTTTTCCCTTCAAGGAACAGTTTTCTGCCCTCATTACACCGTTATAGCAGTTGCCTGTTCCTGCATGGTCAAAATATCCACATTACTCACGGCTGCTTTTTAGAAATCTTATTGAGCAAATATTTTATCAAAGCACCAGTTTCCCAGCAGTATCGCTAGAATATTGACATCATGGTATTTAGTCAAAAATATTGTGATATTTGATTTTGTCCATATCACCCAGCCCTTGTTTCTGTGTCCATCTGCTTATTTGGCTGTTTCTCGGGAAACGGATCGGCTCAGAAACTTGAATTGGATTTTTTTTTTTTTTGAAATGACCGTCTCGGCCATTACCTTGGGCAGAAGGGATGTTGAAATCTCTGCGGTTTCCATTCTTGGATGGAAAAGCATCTCAGGCACTGGCCTTTTCATTCTCTCAAGTGCTTTACATATGTCTGCTTACTGACAAGCAGACAGAGTTTCAGGTTTTTGTTACGCTTACTTTATCTTTGTAAACTCAAAGTACGGAAGATAAATGGAATCTGCTGTAAAAAGAAGAGCTCCTTTGTTTGTAGTTTGGTGGTTGCAATGCAAAACTTGGTCATGGGGATGTACAGAGTCACGCAGGTATAAAATATAGTCTTAAAAAGTTTTTTTTTTTTACTTTTAATGAGGCATAAAATCTTATTTTTTGCCCTCTTTCAAGTACAGTAGATATTATTGGTTGTTTAAAGCTATTGTTTGCTTGACAATTGAACATTTCTTGCATGTTGAAATGTGTTTAAATGTCAATTGTCTTGGCAATATTTTTGTTGTATTCACTGTAACTTTGGCAGAATAGCAGCGATGCATTCATTACCAGAAAGGCATCTAAGGATCAGCGTTGAATTTAGCGTTGTGATTGTGTGCTAGTTTGCTGGAGCTTTGGGACAGTATCACTCAAGTCCTTCTTGCTCTCTGCTGCAACGGGTGGATTATGATTAGTTCTAACAGCATTGAAAACCTCTAAACTACAAACAAACCAAGCTGACCACTGTTCCTTTTGAGTCCATGGCTCATATCATAATACGCCTTAACTAGGATTACTCAGCATCAGTCACCAGCCCAGTGATGGCTAGATTGCTATCCACCAAACTGACCCAACCGTATCTCCGACAGCAGCGACAGGCCCTTATCAGGAGGGGGAAGCTGGTTTCCACATGTGAAGGAGGTGTGACAGGGCAGTGAGCTTAAAGTGACCTTGAGATTGAAGACGGGGCTCTAGAGGGCTGGGGGGGGCTGTGTGACTGGATTAAGGAGAGGGACCGCCGTGGCTTGGAAGAATCGCGGTATTGTTGCAGCCTCTTCATAGAGGAGAGAAGAGAGGTTCAACGCAGCGGAGAGAAGCTGAAAATGCTGTTTCCTGTTCTCCTTCACTGCTACCATTGCCAAGTTCCTGTTTGGGCTTCCAATCCCAGATGCCCTAGGATCCCACTTTGACTTTATGGGGCCAAATTTGTTTAACTCTGGGAAGTTGATGAATAAACTAACCCTTTTCCTGGCGTTTTATTATCTTGGAGATTTTAGGGGAAAACACCCATTAGCTCTTCAACAAGGACTTATGAGCTGTGCCTTTAG
This sequence comes from Gymnothorax reevesii, assembly GCA_029721435.1. Taxonomy (NCBI): domain Eukaryota; kingdom Metazoa; phylum Chordata; class Actinopteri; order Anguilliformes; family Muraenidae; genus Gymnothorax; species Gymnothorax reevesii. The sequence continues at coordinate 55,849,955 of CM056585.1, forward strand.
TTCTCTTAAAAGGGGTTTAAATCTCCAGTATTGTGTATTTCTAACATAAAATTTCTTGTTTTTTTTTTTCATCGTCAGCAGAGAATATGAGCTTAACAGGTGAAATTTTCTTACCCCACTAGCAAATTTTGAAATATGCGAGTTGTCTCACATTTTCCTTTTTATCTTTATTTGGGAAAAGTAAAAATATAAACCTCAATATAAGAATTGTAGATTTAAAAAAATACTTCTTGGGTTAAACTTTTGTTTTTGCTATGGACGACATCCATCTTAATGTTCCCATCTTTTAACGAGAATTAAAATTTTGATAATTTCCGTCTCATGTAGAAAATATTGGTCTACTGTTACTGCAACTTGATAAATTAAATTACAAAATTTTATTATGACTCAAATTTGACACAAACTAAAATTTTACTTATGTTACATTACTACTTGCTTGACTATTTTTTGGGCGTCATTTTTTGGGCAAGTCACGGAAGAAGTTGAACTAGTCTCATCTCATTAGCTCTATTTGGTTTTATTTCACAAAAAAAGGATTTTTCAGTCTAAATTCTGTACATCACGAAATGCATGTTGAGGTCAGCATGCTTTCTGTGAACTTCACCCACCCTGTCCTGTGCACTTATACACACTGAATGGATTCGCACTGCTGCTCCCTGCCATGCTTGGCTCTCTGGCCCCTGGAAGGGCTTAGTTTCAGTTGGCAGGGCACAGCATGGTAATGGGGTCAATGGTATTCACACTGGAGCACCCTGGCTACGGAGCTGGGACATGAGTCTTCCGGCCAGTGCTCTGATTATCCCTGGAGTGAAAGTGGCCTGGAGTGTTTATTCCTTTCTTGAGAGAGAGAAACAAAAAAATTGGACATGCTCACCAATGATTATTCATGGGGATTCTCTAACATAATAAGGTGAATTTATTACCTTCCGCATTACTAGTCAAGGCCTCAAGCAATTAAAGGTACTGTCGTTATCTGCTGAAATGTGGAGGTATTGAAAACGAGACATTGGACCACAAAATTAAATCATATTGTGAAATATTTCAATCATACATTTCCCGTTTGTGATAGAAATGCATGTAGTTGGTCATAGTTCATCATTGCTGTGATACTCCATACACTTGCACAATTTGGTGAATTAAGGCATATTTCAGTTCAGTGCCACTTTATTTGAATAGGAATTTTTACAAACGCTTTAACCCCATTAAACATATGGATGAATTTTTGGGTCGAAGAAATGCAGCCGCTGTAGTCGCACCTGAGGAACTTTGGGCTTACTTTACATTGTAGTGGAGATTCCAGTGTTTCATGCTGAATTACAGGGAAATGTGTATAAAATGATGAAAATGGGGAAATTTACAAAATGATTTATTTTTGGCCTCCAGGAAGCATCATGGTCTGGTCTTGATTTGAAAAGAGAGATGAGGCTGGACGGAACTGCTAACTCAGAATTTGGGGGGAAGGGCTGAGGTCTCTGGTAAGGAAATGAAGACTTTGGCACAATATAATTGTGAGATTTACTGCTGCGTATGGTGTCCACTGAATATTTTTTGGAAAAGCCCGGTTGTCCTCGTCTGTGGGAGCAGAGCTGAGAGATGTGAAGACTGGATGCACTCCACCACGGGAATGATCCTTAACTGGCAGTAACTCGCCATCGCAAAGAACTGCAAACCTCTGCTTTTGCATGAAGTGCAAAGGCAACTGCACAGTTAGCTCCACTCATATCCACTGGATGTAATATAAAGCCAGGAATTACATGATAAATGTCTGATTTTTTTCATCTTTGATGTGACTTTCCAACCAACTGAAAGCAACTGGGGGGGGGTTGTTCATTTATTAGGAAACACTGAAATATGAAACCTACAAAATCTGGGGTACATACGCAAGTGTGCTCACCCTTTTATGATTGAGACTAGCTGTGTCTACAGACACCTACTGTAACTGCTCTGTGGCTCTCACTTGCGCTTTGTAGTCTAAAGAAAGACTTAAGAAAGATACTGGTTTTGAGCCTGCGCTTGACACTGAGTGTGCCTGAAACTTAGACAGATAACGGTAGAGATTATTCCAGAAAAGAAATACCTGTAAGGGCCTTCCCTCCCATGATAATTGCAGAAGTGTTTGGAATACTCTGTTAGCTGACTCCTTTTGAGTTAAACAATCTTAAATGATGGGCGACTATATCATATTCTGGAGCCAGACCATTGCAAGCCCTGTGCATTAAGGATAGAATATTTTAGTTTTTCCTACATTTAATAAGCAACTGATGGAAAAATGATATGATGTCATTTCTTAGCATTTTTAGTAACCGTCTGGCCTCATGAGTAATCTGAGGGAATTGCAAAGGTGAATTATTCAAACCAGGCATTACAGTCTGATGGGTTTCAAACCTTAAGGTTATAAAGCCATGAGCCATTTTTTAGCCTCTTCCAGGGCTGATATCCTCCTCAGTTTACATTCCAGCCCTCAGGCCACTCATATGATATTATTAACAGAAGCCTGAATGATAGTGGCCATCTTGAAGAGCTGGCAGTCAAACCAAGATTTAGAACCAAGGTATTTGCTGTGACAGAGTAGCTGTCCAAATTTTAAAGAAATGCATCTGATAGACGTGTTCTTTAATGTACTTTTATTTCCCTATTCATGCATACTCCCCATTCTCTGGCTGTCTCTGGCCCTTGTTTCTCCAGAACTCCAGAATATAGTTCATGTTTACAACATAACTAGGTCATTAAGCAGTGATTTTCAAGGAGGTTAATGGTTGCATTAATTGGAATATTGTCAAAGGTGGATAAGTCAGTAAGAAGCATTGTGCGCAGTATTTGCTCAGCTGATGTTCTTATCGAGGGCACTTGGCTCAGCCTACATTTACTGTATAATCCATGCGCACGTGTAATGCTATGCATGGGCAGTAAAAGCTATTGATGCCAGTTACCTTTCTTTGGGGTTCAATTGCATGGCCTCACCTGTAATTCACCTGGTCAAAGTCCTGCTGTGTAACTGCTGTATTCTAGCGCGGTACCATGCGGGGGTTTTGTGTCATTTTCTGCAAACAGTTCACAAAGCAGTCCCACAGTTGTGACCCAGTCAATCCATCGTGTTAATCTTTGCATAATACTCCACACTTATACAATATCTCAAGGTGGAGATTCAATAGGATTTGTAACTATAGAAGACACCTCTCGCATTGTTGACACAATAGTCCAAAATTAAACTTACTTTTTTAATGTTTGCAGTATTATTGGAAGATACATTTTTGAGCTTTATGACTGGTGCATTAAGTCTTTGTTTAAGTTCGTAAATCTCCTGTTGCATCAACATTTTTTTCTGCAGAGGGTGAACAAGTAAATCTAAGCAAGTTGTTTGGTCTTGCATGTAGATTCAAGGTCATATTTAATATTTTGTTCAAAGACCAAAATATAGCCAGTGAGGTGAGACATGAGTTGGAACTCATTACCAAATTTGCCAATGGAGTATTGCTGCCACATTTCAATTTCAAGCAAACCAAAACTAAAATTCAGCTCATATTTTTTTACTTTAGAAATAAAATAGATTTTTAGTCTTTTCCTGAGACTAAAACACTTGTTCTGACAATTTTTGGATGGCTAGTCCTTTGCGTCAGTCTGTCTATCCTTTTCCCCCCATTAGACAAACCCTGGTCAGATCTGGGTGGTGCGCTGGTGGAGTGCGCTGCCTTGTGTACACTTTGACTGACCACAGCCAGTAGCGCACACAAGCCCTCTGGCCTTTATATCTGCTGCCCATGCCATTCCTCTTTGTCAGAAGTGGAAGCAGGGATTCTTACTGGGCCGCTAGCTGCAACTGGCTTCGCTAGCAAATGCAAAACCCTTGCAAACCCAAATGCTTGTTCCGCCCCCACATTTGAGGTTAGCCCTGCTTACTCAGATATCATCAATGCCAGCCCATGGAGTGCCTTTTATTTAACAGTTACTTAGAACTGTTACTATTCTGATTCATGTTATATAGCTCCATACTTTAGTTCTTCAGCTGACATCAAAAGGACCGAGCACTTGCCCGCTGGGCCCTATTTGACCCCTTTTACCAAACCGATGATCAGGCCTTGGGGGCAGCCCTGAAATAAGAGCATTTATTTTAATGCTGTTGATAATAGTCTGAGGGCAGATTGTGGGATTTGATAAGGGGGACGGAGGAAGAGTGCAGCTCTTCCGGGGCCAGTTTCATCCTCAGAGGGGAGATGAGGGGTTTATACCCGGGAGATGTGTTGGAGGGCACGGGTTGGGGTTTGCTTGGGGGGGCACAGCACACAACAGAGCTCTCTTTGTTCTTGATATACTTCGCTGCCGTCGGAGCCGCGAAACTGCGGAAGTTTCTATTCTGTGCACGTTGTCAACTTTTTTCTTCTTCTTTTCAGCCGCTTTTTTTTTACCACATATATGTTTTCCCACGAGGATCCCAAGGGAGTGTGGGACAAAAGCCCTTGAATTAAGTGACATCCCTCCCCCCCCATAACCTCTAAAACTGCTGGAGGGAGCTGTGGGGGTATGATGGTGTTTGGGGGGGGGGGAAGACAAGGTCCCATTTCCCCCCTCTGAGGTGCATCCCCTCTGCTTTGTGGTGGCTCGCCCGCTAACGGAGATGAAGATGATTTATGCGCCCTGTGATTTTGGGTTTTGGCTTGTCATCAGCTCATGGTCTCGGGGCTCCTGGATGCTCGACGGCGCGTTTCCCCCTCAGCTGCTTGCCGATGATTGCGGAGGACTCTGGAACAATTGGTATCGATTGAAGTGCATCTGTGTTTCTGTAATACCGCCTGCTTCATCGGTTTCGGATGGCCTGCAGATGGTCAATGCTTTCTAATGAGCAGATTCATATTGCCTCGCTGGGGTCTAGCAATGAAATTGAAATAGAAAAATGGCGATGAAGAGCACATCACCGCCAGTTCCTTTGAAACCTCAATCTATGCCGTGATCTCCAAAGGCAAAATGTGTTTGTTGGCCATGTAGCAGAATACCTGAATCCCTCTTGACTGAGAAAGGCGATCTTGGATTTTGGAAGAATGGAAAGCAGTGCCTGTGTTCCATTTGGTCTGACACTGAAGGATTCAGCCCAAGCCATTTGGAGGGACTCTAAAATGTAAAAATCTCAGGCTGATGGACCATTAAGTTGAAAATGTTTTTGGTGGCATACTTGGTTTAAAAGAGCTCTTTGGTTTGAATCAGACACTATGTTTAAGCCTAGGGACGACAGAGTGGTAGTGTCTGCAGGTCTGTGTTTATCGGCTTTCAGTAATTTGATTACTGTGATGTGTAAGGGGCGAAAAAGTTTTGGACCGCGGTCTGTGAGAAGTAAAGGGCTAGCAGTATTCCCCTTGCTGCCTCTAGGCGCCCCCCACGGGAATTAGATTACGAGGTTTGATTTTTTTCTTTCTTTCTTTCTTTCTTTCTTTCTTTCTTTCAAGTCAGTGGAGACATAGCAGGAACAACTTAAATGGGAACATTCATGGGTATATATCCCCAAGAAACATTCAATTACTATGCATTATTTAACTTGGTAATATTACCCAAAGAACATGCATCAAAAAACAAACCTTCAATTGGTTTAGTTATGACAGTTAAATGTGTGAAAAACTGCTATGACATGAGCTCTTGGCTTACTTGTATTTCTGTGCCTGTGGGTACAATAAAAGTGAAAATCAGCTCCCACTTGGTTGAAGGAAAATTATATCAATATGATAGTACCCTATGCTTTCTACACATAGCTGTAAACAGATTAGATGTGTAATGTTTGTCTTGGGTGAGTTCTGATGGGACAAGTGTGTTGATTTGTCAGAGTGCCACCAACATACACATATTTCCTGTGTGTGTGTGTGTGTGTGTGTGTGTGTGTCTGCATGACTACCAGATTTTTTTATGATGAATAGGTGCAGTGATGTATTTTGCCCTGATGCAACAGGATTTTACTTGCATAAAAAGTTGGTGGTTAATCACAGGCAATTTCTAACAGAAAAAGGGTAATTGTTTTATAGTACAACTACAAATGTACTGTAATGGTCTCCAGGTTTGCCATAGCACTCTTGTGCTTTTGCAAAGTACTTCACATAAAAAGCTTTATTGGGGAAAACTCAGCAATAAATCTCAATAAAAAGTTTCTGTTAAATGGTAGTGATGTCCTGCCGGAATGTGATGCACTGCTGATTTTAGAAAGCAGAACTATGCATGTGAACTCCAGTGACATATTCACATCCTTAGGCCGTCAATATACATTACTGCCAGTTAGCAGGGGCTCCAGTCCTGAGTGACTTACTCAACCTTCTATTACATTTGTACATTTTATCCTCCTATTGGTTTATTTGGCTGGTATATACAAATGCAATTTACAGTAAGTGCCTTACTCAAGGGCAAAACCGCAGTGACTCAAATCGACAACCGTCCTTACCCTATTACACAAGACTGACACTACCAATTACAGCTGTGTAATGATGTTTGGATAATCCATGAGCTTCACATATTTCAGAACTGAAAATGATTTTCCTGAGGGAGATAAATGCTCACTTATAATTACAGACATACCTGGGACAGATATTGAATTTACTCAGCTGAGGAATGGATAATACCCCCAACTTTTTGTTCCCCTGGTTTCAGTTTCACAGAGAAGAGCATTTGTTCAAAGATTTGTTTTTGCCGAACTGCCCACATAGTTTCATACGTCAATTTCTCTGAGAATACAGGTTGTTAAGTTGTTTTTGGATTTCATTGTTAGCTGAGTAAACATTTAATTTTGACCTGTGTATCATTAATTGCATTTTCTCTGCATAAATGCACCCAGTGGTGGGTAGTTCTGTGTTCGAAGGCCACACATCGGAAAGACTGTATGTGACTCACTGTGCCTACTCAGTGTTAAATGGCTTCTTCTCTCTCGCTAAGATATTGAAATTTGGTTAATGGAATGCAAATGTGTGATGATTGAAGCTCTGTGGGTAAGAGAGTGTGACACCTGTGTATTTGCCCTTTACCAGACGACCAGGTGGTTTCATCTAGCTATTCACAGCAATCCCACCGCTGACGATAAGCCTCCGATCTCCTGAGTTGTCTGGTTCAGTTCAGTTCATTTCAGTTTATTACGGTTACTGTATTACGGTTACTTATTATTGGTTACTGGCTTCAGAGTAACCAAACTATCATAATATGTAAGTATTTTCCTCAGACCGGGAAGCAATCTGTGGTGGGGGGGATTGCTTTCCATTTTGTTGAGCATGGGGTGCATGGTGCTGTTATTGCGCAAGTTCGGCGTCTTGCAGAATTTCCTATTTTTTCCGTTTTTTTTTTTTTTTTTTTTTTCCCATGTGCACATACATTATCAACAGCTGGCAATTGCACAATGACTCAAAATTAACGGGAATCAATTCGTGGCGGGAAAAATATATTAAAGACCGATCTTTGGACGTACAAATCGGTCTTTAGGAATTAAAATGAGCATCGATTCAGAATCAGAGAATCCATTTTTTCAACACAGGCCTACTGTCCATACATGTTACATACCAGTTCTAAGGGTACTGTACTGAAAGTGTTCAGTGAAATTTGTTGTTTTACAGAGTTGTGAGGTAACTTTTGCTGAGCTGACTCTTTGCAGAAGGCTTTTGATGGAAGGACATTACCGACACCTCTTTCCACATACCTGTCCTTCATACTTCTGCTCCCGCTCTCTTACTATGCCTCAGTTGTTCCGAGTCAAGTCATATTATGTCATATCAGGGGAATGGTTAGTCCCAGCCCATTAAGCAAATATGCCAATGTCCTCTGATGGCTGCTCTTACTAAGTCTCCGGACTTTTAAATTAATGGTCTCAAGGTCCGTGAATTGACATGGATTGACCCTGCTATGATTGTGCCGAACAGCTGCCAGTGGCCCTCCGATCTGTCTCGGGGGGGATATGGTGCTTTTCCCCATTCTATAAAAATATAGATCTTGCATTTTTTCTTCTAAATGCACTCTTGCTATGTCTCTAGTCTCTCTTTTTAAGAGTTTTAATAGACTCGCTTATAGGTGCTTGTGCCTTTGGAAGCACTACAGACAAGAGAAAAACATACTTCCACAGTTTATAATAAGCTTCACTTGAAATGTAGGCCCCTGTGCACTGAAGGAGGGGACCTGAATAATTCTTGAAAGGATTTCTCCCAGGTTCTGTTGACTTGCGCACATTTTCAGAATTCCAGCTGCTCATTTTTGCTGCTGTGTGAGGTCGTCTGTCACTGCTGCTGTTTGCTGTGATTGTGTTGTTGGATGTGTTCCACCAGTCTACCAGCAGTCTCGCCGGTCTATTATTGTGACGTTGTGCTGGGGCCAAGCTCTGGCGAGGAACAGGAGTTTTATGGATCATATTATTACTCACTGGAGAACCTCTAATGCCGACAGTAATTGTGCCTGATTTAGGCTCTTTAATTCTTTGCGTTGATATAAACTGCTCTCTCTCCCTTTTGACAGTGGTTTAGAAGTACATCAAAGATTATGGTTAAATATACCGTAGAAAATAATTGAGATGAAATATAACAAGCTCTAAACCACAGGGACTCACGATGCTTGATGCGCATGCATCCCACAAAACATTCCTAAGGCCTTCCTGCTGAATGTCCATCACTTAGTGAGTTGGTTAGTTTGCATGTTAGCAAGGGAGTGACTGCAATTTACAATGCATAGATCATTGCGTAATTTTTGCACCATTGGAAAAACGCAATTAAGGCCCGAAAACTCTGGTTTACAACCCCCTTAACTATACTCCTAAACCTCAAAATTCACATGTAGTTCTACCTGGGTCTGTCCTGTTATTGACTTATGGGCAAATGGCTGGAGCTCTGATTGTAAAACTTTAGTTTTTTGTATCCTTTACTTCAGTGGGGGGACTTGTGTCTTATGAGTAGCCCTGCAAAGATTATTGACCAACCCCTGAATCATTCTTTCTGTGTGTCCCTCTGACTCATCACTGACCGAAAGCCTTTTGTTTGGGTGATAAGCTGTCAAACTGCTGTTTCTTGGGCCGTATGTCGGGACGTCCGACTGAGGAATTGAGGAACCAGCTTGTAAGTCAGCATTTAATTAATTTATCTGTTCATTCGCTTGATTTTTATAAACAGTATTTAGCTCTCATTTTACCCCTTTTTTGAGCTCTACACTGCAAAAACTGTCTGTCTTAACAACTCTGTTAATCTTACATTGAGATGTAACTTCCTAATTCTTTTCACTCAAGTAGAAAATATTATCTTAGTTTCAGTTACTGTATGATTATCCCATTTGAAAATCTAGGAATTCGTCAAAATTATCTCGCCTCACTGCGTGAGAAGTTTTTGTCTAGCTGAGAAAAAAGTCAATCAAAGTAAGTGTTTTCATCTAAATTCAAGATAAAAGTACTTTGTAAGATGGACTTACTTTTCATTTTTTGCATTGTTTGGCAAGACTTCATGCCCCTCAAGTATTTACAGCCTTAGAGTTTGAAAACACGTTAAAAGCCCTGCTGAGGCAGGATGGCCGTGCTAGAGTAAACTAGGGTCTTGCTTTCACCCCTCATGTTTATGTAAATGTGCTTTTAAGGGAGTGGAATTCCCTCAGTTTCTTAGCTTCCGAGTGCATTTACTGAATACGCGGGAGCGCAAGTTATCATCTTGGAGCTAATTGGGGAACCTTTGTTTACAGAGGTTATCTTAATGGCAAGATACAGACACAGGTGTTAGGGAGTCAAACCGGGAAGAATAAGTGGAAGCAAGTTGCTGAAAGGAATGCCTTTGTGCACTGAAGGGCTTTGAAAGGGTGCGTGTGTGTGTGTCTGTGCGTGTGCATGTATGCGTGTGTACAAGTATTATGAGAACTGGTGTCATTTAGACATCTGACTTCATGGAAAACTAACATAAGGTTTTTTGATTCTAGAAAAATGATTTGCTGGTAATTTTTTTCTGTTTAGAAAATGCATTCCCCCCCCATGAGGTGATGCACACATTTTAAGATACACTACAGGCCAGAATAAGATGAACACTCTGCATTTTTCAGAATTTGGCTGGTTTTTCTTAACTTAAAGTATATTTTCTGCGACAACAAAAAAAACAATGACATAGATGCACATATCTTAGCAATTAATTTTGCACATTTCTAGTTAAGAAATGTACATATTCAAATGAGACTTTTCACAAAGCACCCTCCCTTATCGTGATTACAGCCTCACAAATCTTAAGCATTCTTTCCAGCAGTTGAAGGAAATAACTTCCTGGTAACTCATTCCAGGCTTTCGAGAGTTCCCTCCTGAGCTCTTTTGAACATGATGGGCGCATCTCTCTGACTGCACGGTCAAGTTCATCCCACAGCAACTCAATGGGTGACAAATCTGGTGACTGCGGGGGCCACACTATCTTCTGAAGCATTCCTGCTTCTTCCTTTACCTGACAAGATATCTTTGACACAGCTTGCAGGAGTGCTTGGGGTCACTGTCCTGCTGAAGCATAAAGTTCTGACCAAACAGTCCTCGCACAGAGGGTAAAGTATGCTGGTGTTTGCTGACAACAAAGTACAATCAGTTTGATCATTGAGTTTTACAAGAAATGTTATAATTGGCAAAACTATTAACCCATGTCTGCAGGGCTCTAATTCAGGCTGAGAAGGAATATATTTTGAAAATTGAATTTCATGATCAGTTGGCAAGCAACATTTTAAGTCAATAGAAGTGTCCCTTTCGAATTTTGTGTGCCTATGTTGCTCAAAGCTAACTTCACGATGACAAAAATTCGCCAAATTCTGAAAAATGCTGGGTGTTTGTGATATTTTGGCCTGTAGTATAGGTTTTTCAATTTCCATGTCATAGAATGACGACTATTTTGCGCCGTCTGTTATTTTGTGATTGTGATAAAACCCATCGTCCATTATTGAATAGAATAAATGCTCAAAGGCTACTGTATTTTCTCATCCCATTTTGCCCTGAACCATAAATGTTTCACTTACACCTAAGAATCAACTTTTGGTTCGCGTGAAATGAAGAGGTTGTAAATACCAGCTGGCATATTTGTCGGTTTCTAAGTGATTGGATCTTTCGGCTGGCACAGCTCCATTCCTTATTGCCTTTTAAAACCATATAGCACTTTTATGAATTTGTTCAAACTCCAGGAGGCTGTTAATCCTTTAAGATCCTCTCCTTCTTTCACTTACTTTCTCATCTCAGATAGCGGCAGACCAAGCGATATTTGAAGAATGCTTCAAATTAGGGTACTTGGATAAGCATCATAAAAGCGAGTGGAATGACTTGGTATATTGGCCATTCGATTAGTAATTCCTCTGGTGAGTAGCGATGAAATTTGATATGGGAAATGGCTCTGTTGTTATGATCTGGGGATAATCATTTACAGGAATCACTGTCTGGTGCCCATTTGGGGGAAAAAAAATCAGCAAAGAGAGTCATATCTCCACTCCCAAAGCTGCCCATCATGTTTCCTTTTTAATAGCCCTGATTATTTTCATCCTTAAATTTACATTTGAAAAGAAACAATAATAGACAAGGTTTAAAACTATACTAGCTTCACACAGCCATTTTATCTGTGAAATGGCTAATTTTTTGGATGTTCTATTCAGTGCTCTGCCAGTGCTCTGGAGCTCAGTTCATTTCAGTTACAGATTGTTTCTTCCACATTAGAACGTTCAGTTGAATCAGTTATTTATCATCCCCCGCCGCACGATTAGCACGAAGCGGGGGATATAGTATTGGCTATTCATATACACATAAAATTGAGGTGGCGGGGAATATTGCCATGTTAGTGGCAGACACTTGTTTTTTTTTTTTTTTTTACAATCAGCGCCATGTGTGAGAGGGACATCTGTGCAACGGTGGGAAACGGCCTATGCTATTCCGAGGAATGATGCTCCTCTTTCTCTCTCACTGAGAGGGGTTACGTGCTTTTGCTCTCGCCCCTGGAGCTGGTGATTCTCAGCCTTGGGAAGACCATGCAGACAACTGTATAAACCAGACCAGCACGACTTCGCCATGTTTTGTTAAATGGCTACTGCCTCTTTGAAAGACTGAAAAGATGGGGAACAAGGGCCTCTGCATTTCCCCTTCCTGACCCTGTGAGCTTGTTGATTTGTTGTAAAAAATGTCTGTTTTACATCAGGAGGAATGTAACTCTCATCTGGTTATCGGCCTGAGATTCAACGGTTTGGTCAGTTTGAGTTTAGATCTCAGCACTCTTTATTGCACCAGTAAAGAGTACCACTACTCCCCTTACTCAGGACCATCCTTGGGGGATAAAGGGGTTCATCCTGTGATTCTTCCAAGGGTTCGACTCTATGAATCACTTGAACGGTAGAAACAGTCGACCCTTTCCCTTGTAGGTGCCCACATACTGGCTGTAAGAGCACTCCTGCACAGGGGCACCAGCTCCTGAACCAAATCACAATGCATGACCCACCGACTGTCCTACTGAGACCTTGAAGCTTAGTGGTTCAACCCCCAGTTCAGCTGTAGCTGTTGAACCCATGATCACTGTAAACCCAAAAAGTGTGGTTCACTCAAATACTTTGTGAAGAGCAATTATTAAAAAAAGAAGTTTAAGCCAACTTAAAGGTCCCACGTAATCACAGTAATTTTGCTCATTTTCACATGGACATATGTATATTGATTGATCTTTTTTTGTATGTTTCATCTGTGAAATCATTACTTTGAGTAATCATTACAAATTTGTATTCATTACAAATAAATGGAAATTCTTATCCAGTTTGTGTGTACTTTTAAACTTCTTAAGCCCTGATGATGACTAACCCTGTTCCTGGAGATCTGCAATGTTTTAGGTTTCATTGCAGCCTTAATGTGGCTCACTTGACTTCTCAAAATAGCTCCTGAACAGGATTTCTAGCTTTTGTTTGAGGTGTACTTTAAATGGTTATTGTGAAAACATACAGCAGGCCATGGTAGATCTCCAGGAACATGGTCCATGATCACTGATATAAGTGATGGTTCCCTATAGGACTGAAATTTTCTTCCCCTCACCTGCAATAGATAACTCATTTGTACCATTTTGTTAGTTGTGTAAATTGCCTGCTTGTAGAAGCCACGTACTGATTATTTAGTACCCTGTATGTCTGAGAATATGATCTATGATGCCTTCGCAGGCCCTGGTTCCAGCTGTGTCCGTGTTCCTCTCTCCCCTGCTCGCCTCTGACACTAGAATAGCCACAGCTGTGCTCTCATAATGAGATGAACACTCGCGCCCGGTCCCTCGTGCGCAAGGCTGTTACTGCGGAGGCAGCAGTGGGGATATCAAATGATTGCAAATTTCCCAGCGCGTGGCTAACGTACCCTAATCCTTTCCCTCCACCCCAGTCCACACCACCTCACCCCACCCCAGCCGGCCCCGGGGACCTCGAAGCCTCAGACGCTAACATGTTCTCGCAGTGAAAAGTGAGGTCAACCTCACTTCCCGCTTTTGACAGCGGGTGCCTGATTATGGAATATCATGGTATCCTGCAGCTGATACCTGCCCCTTTTAGTTTGGTCTTTTCGAGGTGACTCTTTTGGGAAGCCTGTCCTGGTTACAGTCTCGATTGGGCCTTAAAAGTGGAAGGACATGTCTTGCGGAAACTAACTTCTGCAAGGTTGTAAGGACAAGATGATGTGATTGCAGATGACAAACTTTGTCTTTTCAGAATTTTTTTCACATCTATGGTTTTCTCACCAGCCAAAACCACTGAAAATGACACAAGTGCTACCTTCATGTGAGATTGGTCAGAAATTCAAGGTAGACATGATCCATTCCCACCCCCCCCCACCCCCCCCCCCCCCCCAGTGAGTAGGTGTATTGATAATCTTGTTGCTCTGAGTGGTTGCGAAAGGTACAATGACTCCATTATTGTTCAGTGCTCAGATCAGAACCATGCCGTGTATTACACAATTTTGTCTGTGGAAAACTTCTTTGCTTTTTGACTAGCCAAAAAACATTCACTTTGTTTGAACTGTGCTGCTACCTGAAGTTCAGTGTCAGTATGTTTGGGAGCATGCCACATGCAGTCATTACTGGAGCTACTTTATCTTTTGTCCGTTAATGGGGGCGAGACTCCCCATATGGCCCTGAATGATAACGTCTGGAATGTTAGTGATCTTTAATTCCTCATGAATGCTGTTAGGAAGACCTGCCTGTTTGCTGTTTACTTAATGCTTATCAGGATACTGGATGTTTGCCTACTTTAAAAGGACTGGGTGATGTGTCACTACAGTGGAATATTCTTGAATTTCTGAAGTGGCTGCCCCTCTTTTGGGCCTGTACTCCGTTTGTATAATTATGTAAAAAGGTGCTGCAGAAGATTTTCCCCTTCCTGATTGTTTTCTGTATTTGTTTCAGATCATCAAACTAATTTTAAAATTAGACAAAGATCTCCCAAGTAGACATAAAAAGCTGTTTTTAAAATTGTCATTTATTGAAGGAGAAAAGCCATCCAATCTTACCTGGCCCTAATTGAAGAAGTCATTGCACCCTTCCTAAATGAAAAGAAAACAACCAAAAAAAAAAAAAAAAAACATCAACTTGTGACATAGCTCAAGTGTAGCTGGATTATGCAACAAACAATGACCTGAATCGCATAGGAAAGTGTACCTCTGAATCAAAATTAACAAAATTAAGGTTTCGGCACAGTCACAGTCATAACTTGAATCCAATTGAAAAGCTGTGGCATGACCTTATATGGGCAGCTCATGCTCTAAAACCCTCAATTGTGCCTGAATTAAAACAATTCTGCGAAAAAGAGTGAGCCAGAATTCCTTGACAGCAATGTGAAAGAGAGTTATTGCAAGCATCCACTTGCATTTGTTGCTGCCAAATTTGGAAAAACCAGTAAGTAGGTTTCAAGGGGCAATTATTTTTTCACATGGAGGATAGAAGTTTTGGAAAAAAAAATCAACCTTCCATTCATGAAGTGATCATTTGAAAGCTGCATTTTGTGTTTGCTCGCATTGTCTATGTCATATGTGGAAAGGACTTGGATGAACTGAAATATTTCTATATGACAAGTAAAAATAGAAGAAATTGGGAATGAACAAATGCTTTTTCACAGCACTGTATTGTAATCAATGTCAGTGATAATTTGCCTCTTTCTTGTTTTACTGTGTGGTTACACTGCATGTCAGCCGTTATAAGAGGCCTCATGATTGGGCCTCAAATTAAGTCAGCAGTCATGCTGAGTGCATCTGTAATAACACAGGCGGTCACTTATTCCTGGAGGCAGCGGAGTTCTGTCTGGGTTCCTATAAAAAAGATTCAAACTGTACCAAAAATATCACCGGTGCCATATATCGGCTTTATGAATTTCTATCCCTACTTCTTGTCTTGTACGAACCCTAGGAAATAAAATTTGTTTATCTCCTCCTGTTGCGTCTACTCCCTTCACCTTCCCCCCCCCCCCCCGAAAAAAGAAAGAAAACTGCATATCTTCACTGGACTTTTGATTACTAAGGCGGTTTGAATGAAGTCACAGTAAATGGCATGCAATTCGTTATTGTTTTCTTGTAATTGCATTTGAGTCAAGAGACGTGGAATACATCCTGTTTGTATGTGCTGAGGGGCAGTACTGTACATGCACCCTCCCTGCTTCTATCTGGGTACAGACCTACAGATATAGCACCTCCCTTCTTTTCAGACTCATGAGCATCACGGCCAATCTTTTATGTCCATAATCCATAATCCCGTCCCCCTAATTCCATGATCATTAGCTAAGTCAAACAGCAAAAGGGCTACATTAGCTGCACCCTCCCATGATATCTCACTCACCAATGCAATGAGCCCAAGCCCCAGCATCTGTCTGAATGCTTGTTTCCCTTCAGCGTAACAATTCTTCTGTATTCTCAAACTGTATAAAATCACTTGTTTATGGGAAAGAAATGTAAGATGTGCAGTCCTCTTATTGGGTAGAACGTATCACAGTTATTCAAGTGATAGTTTTAGCCAAGGCCACTTTATAGATGACACTGAGCAAGGTGTAATCCCCTTCTGGAGCCACAGTGTAGCTACATTGGGGTTTGAATTACTTGTCTTTTGAGTCCCAGTGAAACACCTTTCTTGCTGTTCGCTGGCATACCCAAGCAATTGTTTGCAATTATTGAATGCTTTGCCCTTAACATCAGAATGAGAAGATTCCACCAGAGCCCTGATAAGACGGGAACTGCACCCATTTTCCTCGGTTCACCACAGTGCAAACCAAACCCAAGTTTCACTGGTTTATTTTAATCTCCTCGTCCCTGCCTTTCATACTGCTGTGCAGAGCAAGCGCTGCTTTGTAAGTTCAGTGGAAAATGACAGGCTGTTAGCATGATGTTCTGTTTTGTTGGAAATGGGGTCAGTGGTGTGGACTGTTTCCCAGGGAGACGGATCATCTACGCACTGCATAAAAACTGTCGCGTTTTTCATCTTATAATTAGGAACAAAGTATAATTTTTTTCCCCCTTTCAAGTAAACGTAGATAATGAAACTAATGCACGAAAGTGGATAGGTGCGTAGGAGAGGACTCAAGGTTGGCCAAATTTGAAGACACAAAAAAGTCCCACGCACAGTCCTCTACGCTCGCAATACTTTATTAAATACACACAACATTTCGGTCTTAGACCTTCATCAGGTTGTAAGAAAACTACGTCTACTTACCACTTCTACCTCTTACTACCTGATGAAGGTCTGTGACTGAAACTTTGTATGTATTTAATAAAGTTATTCAAGAGTAGAGGACTGTGTGCGGGACTTTTTTGTTTCTTCCTTTCAAGTAAAAAACATATAAGCTTGTTTGTTAACTTTCTTTCTACTTACTATTTGACAATGTCTTACCCATTGACAAATCTTTAAGTGAGCCCTGGCTCCCCTTATCTTTTCTTATTAAGCAGGAATGTATTATGCATACAATTCTATTTTCGAGCTGCATCACTGAAGTACTTTGACTATTTTAGTTCTATGGTTTTTGCTTTGTTTGTCTTTCAGACTCTTAACTGTGGGAGTAAGGCAAGGCCCTGTCCTGCCCTTCATCATAATGGCCGCCATATGCGGTCTGAGGGCAGCACTTTGCCGCTACTTTCACCTGCAGTGGGGTGCATTGTTTTTAAAACATTTCTACGGCAGCTCAACTGACGCTGCATTTGCGTCTCAGCCAGAGCTGCAGTTACTGGGTCTGATGACGCCATCCTCTTTGGGGGTTTTTTAATCAACTGAAAATCATTTGACATTTTCTGATTTTTATAATGGAAAGTTTCTCGGCGTGAGTGAATCCTGGAGCACTTTCATGAAATAATACCTCCTATGTGAGCTTATATCATTTTAAATTTAATGAATCTAAATATGAGGAAGTGATTAAAAACTCTTTTCTGGCATTGTAATTTTAATATTTATACTTGAAACTAAAAAAATAACTGTAAAGTGCAACACTCAACAAGGATTTTTCAGCACTTCTCTGCAAGTAATGTATGCATAGGTTGCAACATGCCCTTTAATTTAGAAACCAGCTCACAGTTTTTCTGCGGTGCGATTGGGGAAAAAGGTATTGTATCTATCTACTCCCGCATAATTATAGCAAAGAAATATTTCCCCTGGCAAAGCATCCAAAAAAAACTGTAATTGTTATCATCACCATAAAGCAAGTAAACATTATGCTAATGATATTAGAAATAATTAGAAGCAATGTACGCATTCTAGATTGGGAGGCTGGAAAGCAAATCGAGTCCCCAGGTCCATTATTTAAATTGGTTGACAGGACTTGGCTACCAACTGTTGCATTTATTTGCAGTGCTCTGTAATTATTTGCAGGGTAGCAGCGAAGTCAAGCATTCTGTCCCTTTTTACCTGACAACGGGAATCAGAACCACTGTTCTTATCTGTAAACCATGACAGGTCTCTGTTTCATTATTTCACTGGTATTAATAATTCTCCGTTTAGAGACCTGCATAAATTGCCGGACAAACAGATGACATGCATATCAGCACGCACTCACGCACGCACACAACAGAGCAGGTGCTTGTGAGCCATACCGTCTCTGTCCTTGGTCAGAACTGATCCTCACATCCACAGAGTGTCTAATATGCATGAGCTGGGAGAATTCACACGCGCATTTGGCCATCATCATAATCGGTACTGCTCGGCGGTAATTGTGTCTGAGAATCAATTTGCCTAAAACGCATTTGATGGCACCTCTCAGCTCGAATTCCATTCCCGGGCTGGGGGACGAGATAAGCATTATGAGGATCTGCTGCGGATGAAGCCGTGTGTCTGCGCTGACGAGGGTCTTCGCGCACCCCCTAACAGAGCCTGGTACCCCATAATGCCACTTCGCATCTGCACCCTAAAAACCTGACTGGTCCCACAGTGGGCTGAGGTATGGCCACCTTGATCGAAATTGACATGTAGACGTTTTGTTCACGGCGTAGAGCTCATTTACATGCAGATGGTGGTGGCCATCTTCTGTCATTCCTCTGCCTTATCGGTCACACTTCAGATGAAGTGTTGCTTAAAAAGGCTTTATACAGAATGTACGGTGCCTTCATTAATGAGATATAATGTCTTCATAAATCATATATAAGCAAATGTCATGCTTTGTAAAGGGTGAAATAACACATGCTTATCCAGCTTGTAATGCCAGATGTGATACCACTGACAATGTCACTTAGCTAGTGGCTAAATGCTATAAAAAGTAACATTGTCATTGTTCCTTCTGCCATCATATGCTAAATAACAATGTGTTATTTCACCCTTTGCAAAGCATGACATTTGCTTATGTATGATTTATGAAGATATTATGTCTCATTTATGAAGGCATTATACATCCACCATACTGAAGAGTATGGCCCAGTGGAGTAGCCTCCTCTGAGGGAATGCCCCTTTTCACCTTGATATAGATATCTCTTTTACTATGATTGGACGGCGTGGGCTCCTATTGGATAGTTCGAACTTGTGTATCTCTTCTGAACTCCTGGAGGCAAATATTCAGCCTGCATATACCAGTCTCTGTGTTGGCACTTAAAGTGCCCCAATTATGGTTTTTCATTATTTTACAGGGCTCGAATTTGAACTTTTTGACTGGGTGCACATGGTGCACCCAAATTTTGAAAATGGGTGCACTTGTGCGTGTTTAGGTGTACAGTCTAAATCTTGCTGAATTTAATAAAAAAAGCAGCTTTGCAGCAGTACAAAATGGAAATAAAAAACAAATATTCTTTGTCATGCCATAGGACTCCTGTAAATCTGCAACGTGCAACAGGTTAGAGTTATTGGTGGGATAAGATTTTATTGAAATCATGCTGTGTATAAGAAAAATAATGGAAAAAATACAAAAAAAAAAAAGAAGAAATCGGTATAACTGAGTATACTATAATTGGTAGTCAGATTATATTCAATCTATAATTCAATTTCACTTTGTTGGCCGAGAAAAGTAATTTTCCACTACTCCATCAAAGGATCATTGAAGCACCTATTACTAAAACCCCTTAAGTCGCACTTGACTTGATTTGACTTGTGGGGTTTTAGTAATCAGTGCTTCAATTAATATATTTATAATAATTAATACCCTCTCCTCCTTGATTATGTTTAAAGCTGCAGTTGGTGAGTCTTATAAAAGTAACTTTTTGTCATTTTTGCTAAAACTGTCACTGTGTAGAGACCGTATTACATAAAACTAGTACTCTGTAATTAAATAAAGCCTCCTTTAAACCCACCTACTGCTCCTACTGCAACTCAATAGAATCGTTCGGTCCGACCAAAAAGAACCAGTGAGAGCCAGAATGGTGTCTGACAGCCGTCAAACAGTGCACATGCACGCGCTGCAGACAGCCTCCTCCCCCTTCCTCCTCAGTTCACACCAGTGCTCAGTCAAGTTCAAATCTTCGAGAGAGGGTTCAGGAGCTTAGAGAAACTAATGGTGCAAGAACAGCCATCAGCGGGGAAAAAATACCGATGCCTCTGTTACCGACTACAGCATGGCTAAGACAAGTAAGAAGAGGAAGCCTGAAGAAAAAAGCACAAAAGAAAGAATTAGACAAAGCCTGGGATAAAACCAGAATGAACATCGGAGTGGCTTTTAAGAGGTGAAGGGAACTCCTGGATCTAGAAGGATTAAAAATCGATGCAGAGTTGGCGACTTTTCTACTTGGCAGGTAAATCCCTGCTTTATTCGTTGGTTCATTTTTTCTCCGCAGTGCTCTGCAAATAAGCGAGTTGGCATCGCTCACATGCACGGCTGGTACTAACCCTAGCCCTAACCGGCATCAATTCAGTTTCGCTCTGCAAATAAGTGAGTGAACGTCGCCTACAAGCTCAGTCGCTGTTCAAATAGCCACGGTCTTGTAATTGTACAGTACTCCATAGTGCATGTGATGTTACTGTGATGTTGCAGTCAAGCTAATATTAGCTTGTTTCCGATGCTGGGGCTAACGTTACTGGCGTCGTTTTATTAGAAAGTAGCAGAAAATATCTCTAAGTGACCTGGCAGTCTTGTCGGTTGTGTTGTTGTCCTCTTAAATACGTGTAATGTTTCTGTGCTCTCACAGCTAAATGCTGTCATACATGGTTTACTGGCCATTCAGCAGAATTCACGACAATTTCTGTACTAAAAAAAATGGGTTACTCACTGAAATAAGCGTGCGCTGGCTTTTTACTGAATACATACTACTGTAGATTACTTTTCATGTTGACATGATGTATTTCTGCTCATTTGTTGACCAGCAGTGTTGACTGTTCACAACAGTAATGTCTAGCCTCGGCAACTTGGTTACATGCGTAACAGCTTGCGTGCCTTCGCGTGCACGGCAGCCTTCTGGGGCAGGGTCTTTGGGCAGGAGTGCAGTGGAGAGGGGAGGGGGAGGGATCTGAAAATGGCATTTTTTCACATTTTTATGCCAAGTCCTCTCTCTCCTCATAGTTACCAACTGCAGCTTTAATTTAGAGGATTTTTTTATTTTTTTTTGGTTTTATCAATCACCTAGCAGCCATGAACGGTCCTATAAACATGAATCTCAATCACAGTTTCCCAAGTGTCTACCCGAGTATGCGGGTGCATAATGTCCAATGTCCACCAAATCAGTGTAAAACGTCATTCATTTCTCCCATTAGGCCACAGTCCCATTGGTGCGAGTCATGGTCTGTGCTGGCGCCGCCCCCTGGTGCCTTGGGGGGCAGATGTCCCACAAACCCCCAACCTTAGATCAGGGAAAGTCTTTGAAGAGAAATATACAGTACATGATCGGTCAGCTGTTGAGAGGAAATGGAATAAAATTGACGCGTTAAACGCCCTCTTCATGAGATCGCGCACAGAAGCTGAAGCGCAAAGCCAAGTTTATCAAAGAAAGATTATAATCACCGTTGTAGTACTAATTAACGATGATTGCGAGTTCAGGGTTTGTTGATGGGGCTTGCTCAATTAAAGCCTGTCTATGATGAACTTGCTTCGTAATAGCCCCCAGAGCATTGTGGTTTCTGAACACCTGCACCCCTATCATTTCAAGTCGACGAATTTTAAATCTTGAGCGTCATTTTAAATATAATCTAACATGCTGTCTGCGTTTGTCTTTTCTGTTTATTCCTCAGAAAATACTTCGTTTTTAAAATAAAAAAAAATTAAGAAAGTACACTACCTGACAAAAGTATTAGGACGATCCTCATTCTCACTCAACCTTTGATGTACGTGCTATATTACACATGTGAGCGTTGTAGGAATTTAATGGTGTCCTAAAATGTACATGTAAACATCACAGAACATTATTTGAACATTTGGGGATGCTACAGATATACAAATTGGCATATATTTTCTCTGCATAAAAAACTCTCACTTTGGGTCTGTAATAAATAAGAGATATTATAATAAATAGTGCTTGCAAGATGGTAATCTTCCAATTAACAAGTTTGGAATTGTGTCTTTGTTATAGTGGAAGACCACGGCTACTATTAGTTCAATCAATATGATCAGGTGTGGCACATGGGGTGATTTTGATTCTCTATAAAAGGAGGGTCAAGACTTAGAATAATTCAGTTTGGTGTATCCAAAATGGGGTCTGTATTTTTATTTGAATAAACAACTATTTCCAAATATGATACATTCACTATTTTCAACTGCACTGTAAGAAAATCACACACATAAATAGTGACGTCCTAATACTTTTGTCAGGTAGTGTATTTGGCAAAACCTTATAAACAAGCATATAATCAAACTCTGTTTTAACTTGTGAAATAACTATAACTGCCCGTGACATGGCTGAGGAAAGTTCTCAGTGAAGCAGCTGAAAGACCAATCAAACACTATTAAATAGTCAGGTGGCCGTGCTCAGCCAATGATAATACATGCAAGGCCTGAGACCAGATGTGTTCCACAGTATTGTAGTCCCATGGATGTTGTCATTGACTCTCGTCCCTCACCGATGAAAAACTTATCATCTCAGGCAAGGATGAGCCCATTTGTAGAAAGAGGATGTATTTCGGGGGCAGATTTTTACTGGGTGCCTACGGTGCATCCCACATAAAATTTTGGGTGCGCCTGCCGAAAACAGGGTGCATACGCGCACCTATGCACCCGCTATTTCAAGCCCCGATTTTAATGTCGCGAATCGTATCGTTTTTTGCGCGTTTAAAAAGTCTGTGTCAGAAAACAACTCTGTCACCTCCAGAAGAAGCGCTCTCTGCCGCAAAACTCATTTCTGCTGAGCCGACTGAAATCCCATTTTTTTTCATCAACTGGTCATGTCACCATTTGAATTTTCGCGCCAAGCAGATCGTTTGGCACGCCCTTGAATCAAGTGGGTTTCGCTCCAAGGTGTAAGCCGAAATCCATTTATGGTAAGGGGTGTGGCACGGGGCGTGGACAGTGGACCAATCACAAGTGAGTGATCAAGTTGATCAATCAAGGCACACTGGGCTTTTCTTGAGCGTTTCACTGACGGGTACTGCAGAATTGACAAGCATTAAAAAACTTGAGCGTGTTTTTTCTTTTTTTTTTTCAACGCTGATTCATTTAACCCCTTTCTGCAGATGTAGACGCTCGCGTCTATAGATATGCAAATGTAAGCACTTAAGTTACTGTACTCGACCACAAGATAGCACCCCCGGATCAGCTATTGGATATTCACAAGCAGGCAGAGCTGAAACGCGATTTATGGAGAAGTTCCCTCCAATCCCTGTTTTTCAGGAGTAGCATGGATTAAACTCCTCAGCTAAGCCTGATGTGCAAACTGGTCAATATCCTTGCCCATAGTATCGATCCAGTAGTTTTAAAAAATTATCACTTGCGACAGAAAAAAAACGTACTACTCTGTAGCAACCATTTTAGCTACAGTGAGCCAACAGTATTCCAATTAGTGGTTAAAAAAATACGTTTTGTGAAGAAAAAAATCCGACATAGTATTGCTTCTCTCACATTCTACTGTCAATCATCACACACAAAATATGCGTAGTTCCCTCCCATGGATTAACGCTTAGATTCCTCCATCGACAAATTCAGCGCTCCCTTCTATCCACCGAAGTACTGGTGTCGATAGCCAGTCACTCAATTATATACTCAGATTCATCTGCGTAACTCTACAGTTATAGTTCACGTCCTCGTGAAGATTCCCCGGTAACGATGTATTGACAGACTCGTTTCTTATCCCATTCCCCAGTGTCTTAACTTTCCTCTAACTGAAATACATTGATCGGACAATAAGAATGGGATACAAAGCTAAGCGTAAAAGTAAGGTCGGTTGTATTCTTCGAATGTTGGCCGCGGTTGCGCAGCTGAAAATGATGCGATATCAAAGAAATAAAGACACTCGAGACCGTTCTGAAGTGTTCAGTTTCATTTACGAGATTTAAATGTTGTATGGACGCGGTCAACGGGAATTATTCCGAATGAAACAGAACTGGAACGTTCCTTCTACCCGATACATCTGTCTCTGGAGGAGGGCATCAATGAAGAAAACAGGTTATACTTCTACTCTGTTTGCATTTTGCTTAATTTGGCTTTTTGCTGTAGAATCTATACCGCGTTTAAAGACATCGAATGCCGGGGTTTTCGTTTCTCCAAATGCATACATCCCACGCAGGTCGGTAGATCCCTCGGTACGTTCATTACACCACTCTGATGAATATGGAGGCATATGTCGTTGTATTTTTTTCCTGAAAGTGAAATTTCTGTTCTGTTAAAATAAGGTGTATTTCAGAATTCGGATATTACTGAGTTAGTGAGTTTTCACCCTTATAAGGTGTAAGGTTATGAGCTCGGATGTGAGAGCGGTTAGCTTTTTATTCATATCATGTTTGGTCTTGCGTGAATGTTATAGCTGTTAAATCTGCACTTCATTTAATGCTTGGGGTACTTCGAAGAGAAATGGACAATATTGTTAACTTTATTATGGAGAAAAGGCATGTTTTGAGAGGTTACTGGTGACCAATGATGTTCCACTGCACTGATATTGATTAATTCATGCAAAACTCAACTAGAAAATCATTTGTTCATATTAAATTTCATGCCTTAAAACTTTATTTGTGTTATATACATGATTTTTTTATGATTTGACTGGACTTCATTTTGAGACTTCGGGGAGACACTTGGATAGCTGTATAATTTGGCTAAAAGCGTGTAGGTAATCTAGAATGTAATGTTGAAGATGAATTGTACTTGTGGTCAAGGAGTTTATGATCCCAGAAATGTATAGTTTTAAGCCCCAGCAGTTTTTAAATCCTCAGAATTATTTTTTTTGCAATTTCAATGGTGAATTCTCATGAAGATTTTTTATGTTTGCAGCTCATTTTCTCTACCATAATCATGAAAATTAACTGAAATACTATGTAATTCTAAATGCTGTAAGTGTCTTTTCAGAATTGAGCCACATTTTTCCTCTTTATGAAGCTTTAATTTTGAATTATACAGCATTAAAGTGGGTAACCCAAAAATAGCCAAATTTGGCTTCTGCACAAAGGGGTTAAGCTTTTTTTGTGGAGTTCAAGAGTACAAGAATGATCAGTGAAAAGTCACATAATAGGGGCACTTTAATTTTGAATAAAACTTTAATTTTTGCACTTGGAATCTGCAGTTCTCATAAGTTATATTTAATATTTGCGACATACAAAGCCTGGGAAAATTAGCTATAATTTGGAGCAGTTGTAATAAGCCTGGATGAGGGGAAATGGTGTTAAATGAAGTGGAAAATGGCTGCATAGCTGTCTTCCACACCAAAGTCACATGGATAGGAAATTGATGTAGAAATTGTACTGTAAAGTGCTGGGCCATGTCATGAGTGATTTGCCATAATCATAGGAGCTTTATTGTTCAATAATGGTTTGGGGGGAAAAAAAGAATTGTCACTTCTGTTGAGCAAATGTCCTGAAACTTGACAAATGTTAGAGCTCATGCAAAATGTTAGTTTTACTTCATTCTCCTTTTATTCAGTGTGGTTTGGGTCAAATAAATTATTATTAGAAAATTACAGTGTGCCAGCCATGAAATCTCTGTCCGCAGACCAGGAATGGGTATTTGGGACAATGTGAACGGCTGCTTTTAATTTTTCTGGGGTGTTCAGGGTGAAATTAAAAGTAGATTAAAATGCATGAAATAAAAACATTGATTAAAATGTGTGTGTTCTTCCCATTTTTGGATGGTTTGGGGTTCTATTGGGGATAAAAAGGCAGGAAAGCTAAAGGTAATTGCTTTGTAATTGGTTTTTCTTGAGGGTCAGTTGAGTCTCATGGAGGAGCAGTTTATGCTCTGCCATTGCTCCCCTGCCCTGCTCCCAAAATCCCCCTTTGTTTTTCTCCTCTCTCTCCATTTTTCACACACTTTTTCTCTTACCATCCCCCCTGTTTTTTTCCTGTATTGTACCTTTGGAATCTGAGGACAGCATCAGTTTGTTGTGTTTGAAGCGCTGTTCTCCACTGTTCAGAATGGTGAAAAATGGCTGTAAAGAATTCCCCTGTCAGCCAGCTGAAGAGACGACTTCATCTTTCTCCCGGTAATTAGATCACTGCGGCCACTCGCTGAGGAGCGGTAGAAAAGGCAGTAAGACCGCGGCCTCCTCACAATGGATGAATACGGCCATCTCCCTTGTTCGGCTGCAGTTGAAACACAGCAGAGCGGGAAGGCGGAATGGGAATGTTTGCAGGAACATTGAGAGGAGTAGGTGGGTGGTATTGGTGGTGGGGCAGGTGGAGGGGTTGAGTGGATAGCGGGGGGTTGATTATGGTCTGCAGTGAATGGCTCTGCTGGAAGTCTTTACCAACTACTGCACCGCCCCCCCCCTTTCCATTTCCCTGTGCATCTCGAATCTCCTCTGCTTCTGTAGCAGTCATAAAAAAAGGCAAAGAGAGTTGGGTAGGGGGTGTGTAGACCCTATTTTTGAGCCTGTTTTTATTTTGGTGATTTTGAAGCCTGCTGGAGCACAGGAAACGGCTCTGTGGTCTGGCCGTCGCTCCCCCTGGGGGGTAAAGAAGAAAAGAACAAGCATTCAACCCCCCCCCCACACACACACACACACACACACCTCCCTGTCAATGGGGCATTGAGACGCGGCCAGCACACAGATACGGGAAAGGCCCAGGATGTGCGCCGGGAAGAGACGCGCCTTACCCATAATTCCTCAGCCCCTGTATCGCGCGCACAGACGCAGCTAAAAGGGCAATAAAAGGAGAAACAAGTAAGCAATACCGTACATAACCTCATTTCCACGCCCCCTCCCCCCATCCCATAGTCTAAGTCTTTATTTTCCAGGGTGTGAATGAATCTGTATTTTTGAGTGCAGATATTCTAATTCACAAACACACGCACACACACATCCACACATCCTTGTGCTTCTACCCAACTGAGGACATTAAATTGACTTCCTTTCATTCTGTATGTGTGTCTACAGCCTTAATAATAGACAATGCATATGCCAAACCCAAACCCTTTCTGTAACATTAACCTATCACAAATTCTACCCGTTCCACTGACCTTAACTAAGAATTAACAATTGGGCTTCGCAATTCTGAGGACATGTGGAAATGTCCCCACACTGAAGGAAAACACATTTTATGGTTATCATTTTGTAGGAAATACAAGAACACACATATACACACGCACGCGCGCACACACACATTCATATTTTGGGTGGGACTCGGTGCCCAGTTCTAACAGGTGCTCAAGGCTTCTTGTGTTCTGTCTGGGCCTCCGTTTACAATGAGGCCTTTATATGCAGAATACCTGTGTCAGTCTGACTTTGCGGTTACAATCCTGTGGGAACAATGGAGTCCTTTCTCACTATCCAACTTTCCTCTGCTCCTCTATCTTATTGGCATCTCTCTCTTCTCCTCTCTCCATCACTTACCGAGCTTGAAAAGTGAAAATAACCTGCTGTTGTATCATTTTTTTTTTCTTTTTGGTCTTGTAGTTCTTTATTTGATTTCAGTGGCATAGCAACAAAACATACCAATGAACAAAGCCACCTTGTGCCAAGCAGATATGAGCTGAAATGGCCTAAATTTAATTACCTTGATTTTTTTTTTTTTTTTGTTTATACGGCTAAGTGTACTAATCCATCTGAGTAGCCTCAGCCCTGTGGATTACACTGGGTGTGGAATGCCACAGATTGGCCTGCATATGCCTTAGATTGGCCTGCATATTACTCTGGTTCATATTCTCATAGCTTTACTAGCCGAAAGAGGGTGTTAAACTGAGAATGCACATGCAGCCTTATGTATTATTATTCTTTTGCAGTAGATTGATGTTTATTGTTTTGAACTGATATTCTCTTTTTATCCTTAATTTGTAATTATGTACAGAGAAATAGTGTTGGAAAAAGATAGTGGCCGAGTAAGTAAATGCAGATCATGATCAGTAGTCTGGAAACAGAAAGGGTAAGGGATGGTTAAATATGCGTGTGTGATGATACGTTCAGAGGAACCAGTCGCAACTCGGGGATAATCCAAAAATCGTAAGCCTTTCTTACAAAATGGGTCAGGACCAGAAGACACAAGGATTGCCAAGCCAAAAACAATGTCCAAAAAATGAAGTCGACTGGACAGGCCAGGGTCAAAACCAGTAAATCAGAAAAGCGACGGTACATAGACAGCAGGCCAAAATCGTAGTTGTAATCCAGAGCAGAAGGTCATACACAGGTCATCCAAAAACCATATACGTGGTCAGACAGAAAATGGGTCAAAATCCAAAAAAGGCAAGACGAGAACAGAAGGGAAATGGCAAACTCAAGGCCGGGCAAAAACAGTCGTGAAGAAGCAAATGACAAAAGGCATACAAGGAGCTCTGCACTGATGAAAATTGATCAACGTTCTGACTAGGAATGAACTGCAGTGAAGACTTTAAATAGACAAGAGGGAAGTCTCATGTTATGCCGGGAACAGGTGAATTGGATAAGACTAATTACAGAGTTAAGCACACAAGGGAAGTCCTATACCACAAACAATGGGCAAAAACCAGAACACGGACAGGGTGCACACAGACAGCCCATGACAGATAAACAGCTCCGGTCAAGGAGTTCTAAGGGTGCAGTTAAGATTCCAGGACAGAGAGAGAAGCGCAGCTGAGGTGCGTGAGCTGTAATCAAAGCGGAGTACAGGGAAAGCAAAAGGGGCGGAGTTAGAGAGCAGAGCGGGGCAGAGTTAGTTATATTAGTGAACAGTGATATCTACGGACCTAATCAAAATGCGTGAATATTAGTTGGTTAGTATATGTATAGATAAAGGGATTAGTCTACAGTAAAATTACCAATACTAAGTAAACAGCCTAGCAGTTCATTAATATGGAAATTTCAGAAAAGCGGGAAGGACGGTAAAACGAGACTTGAAGGAAGTTTGTGAAATACCGGAAAACTTCCGAAATCACCCGAAGCGAGTCTGCGCGCAGACAGGGGAGTGCACTGGCAAGATAACACAAATCACATCAGACATTACAGGGGAGACAATGTGCAATGCAATAATGGAATGTAATAAATTAACATGAAAAATAATAGATACAGAAACAAGACGGATACAGAATCATAACAGCGCGTTTGTGTGATAAAGTAGCTCAAACGTGGCAGCTCTGACTGTTTAGAAGGGCGAGATCTTGATATGTGACCATCCACCTTTTATTCTGAGAATGAAGCTTAATTAGTATGAGATATTAAGCTGTGTTTTCTGTTGAGATCATGCCACTAGTTCATTTGTAAATTATGGCATAAGGAGTTATTTTTATTCTTTTATTTGTGCTAATGAATTTTGATCCTTGTTCAACTCCTGTCACAATGAATTCTTGTATTACTGAGTATTGAGCTAGGTGTTGGTGACTTCTGCGGCCAAATAAAAATTGGATAATTTTGAATCGTTATCGTGTCTTTTTTTCAGCTTCATTGTTAGTCCGAACAGAAACATGGCTGTGTCTCCTTGGCTTGCGGGTAATGGGTGCCCCGTAGGCTACGCTGGCTGCATTGTTCTCGGATGAGTGGATCAGACTGAGATGGTTTTTCACCTGCAGAGGAAGGTCTTCAGACACTGGGTCAGAGCACGAGACTGTTTACATTGGGATCAGTCCAGTCCAGAGGAGATCTCTCCATGGGTGGCGTGGGGTGCGGGGGGGGGAGGGGGGGGGGGGGCTTTAGAGATCACATGGAGGCCTGCCTCCGGTTGCTGGATGCTGCAGTGTTTGTGTAGGTTCCTGAGGGTTGCGAGATGTCCAGTTTTACATTAGATTGTCTAGATTAGCCCATCTTTTGGTCATAACTAGATAATAAAACACTGGCTCTGACGAATTGATGGAAAAAAGGTGATGATTGTGGTGAATTAATTTGGTGACTATCAGTTCCAACAGCAATTACCCCCACCCCCCACCCCCCCAATCCCTGCTTGGTCTGTTTATAATTCAATTTCCGGGTTTGACTGATTCAAAATTCGGCAACACCAGGGTTGCCTCTGTTCTGACAGTCAGTCGTGTTGTTTGCTGTTCTTCCGCTTTAGAACAGAGACTACTTGGGAAATGAAACAAACTGACGTAACGCAGTTCGGTAGTGGCAACCAATCCAACGTTTGCCATCAGATGTCTCCCTTCAGAAGTGTTTTACAGCAGCTGATTGGTGGGAATTGTCTCACACTTTTCTTATTTAGTTTCATTTATTATGTTAACCCTAGTCCCGCCGGTTACCAATATATTGAGGACCCTCTCTCATTTCCCTGTGTGTCGGTCGTCAATATATAGTTCTCCGGTGGCGATCTCCTCATATGGCGGTCCTCAATATGCAGTAGCCTAGTGGAAGGACTAGGGTAAAATTGCTTGGTGTGTGTTTGTATATTTTTAATGAGTAGTACGAAGTACTAATGGGGATCTTTAAAAATGTTAGTACAGGAGTGTGGGTGTTTGGTAATTCAAACGATTTCCTGAGTGAGTGAGGAAGTGAATGAATGACTATGCAACTGAGCGAGCGAGTGACCGAGTTAGGGGTGAGGGAGAGACTGGGTGAATGAGTGAGAGGTTTATTTAATGACTCATTTAGTTGGTGAGTGAGATAGCGAGTGGATGGGTCATTGAGTGAGTGAGAGTGAGTGGTTGAGGGAGTGAATGAGTTAGTGAGTTTGTGTGAGTTAGTGAGTGAACGATTGAGTTTGTTCGTGAGTTAGCGCGTGTTGTATTTGGGTGCCGAAGAGCGAGAGAGAGCCATTTTTCTCTGCCATATAGTATTATAGCATGATTGGCCTTGGGCTGGTGTACTGATATTATCAACAGCACCTTTCATTACGCCAAGAGATGGAAACACTGAAGTAAAGCACATTGGTTAGAAAATGGGGCCTCTAATGACATTGTAATTACCTGTTAAGGTAGGACAGTAAACTGTTGTATCCCTGAGTGAGAGCTTTGGCAATATGTTCATTTGTGGCTACTATGGAAAAATAAAGTGTGCAAGTGTGTCTGGACTGCAGCATCTGCTTAATGTGTAAAATACATATGATAAATTCAATGTGTTTTCTGCATAAGCAGGATTTGATCACTGTCTGCTGAATTATGAATTCGTCCTTGGTAAATTATCAGAGTAAAGTGATAATTTATTGATGGTTTTTTTTTCCTTAAAAAAATCAGTAAAAGAAAAAAAAATTTGTCATGGTGTGGCGTCCGTCGTCCGGAACATTTATCTTTTTTTTTTTTTTGGCCTGATGAATTTTCGTGTTAATCTGCAATAATATGCTGCTAGACCATATCTCCAAATGTTTCTCCAGGATTTTTGATTGAATCATTTTTGTCAGTTTTGAAATTTTGGCTCCAATGTTAAAGATAGGTCTGAGAAATAAAAAAAAAAAATCATTTCTCAAAAACTGCGCAATAAATTTTTTTTTCTAAATCAGGCAATCAACTTACCATCAATGTACAGTGCAAGCGCCTTTTTGATTAAATCGGCGGAAGTGGGTCTATTAGGGGCGCTGTACTTATTATGAATTAGCAAGATGGCCTCTGGAGGCCAAATGGTTGCAGATGGAGATGACATTTGTATTATCGACATATAGGAAGTCATATATGACCTATACATTAGCCATGGTAAAGTTGACCTCAGATGACTTTGAAAGGTCAAACTTGAGGTCAATGAAAATACTATCAATGTTAAAAGATAGGACTTGAAATTTCAAGAAATTATTTCTCAAAAACTGCGTGATAATTTTTTTTCTAAATCAGGCAATCAACTTCCCTTGCTACTGTCAATGTACAGTGCGAGCGCCACTTTGATTGAATTGACGGAAGTGGGTTTACTGGGGGCGCTGTACTTTATGAATAAGCAAGATGGGCTGTGGAGGCCAAATGGTTGCAGATAAAGATTAAGTTTGTATTATTGACATATAGGAAGTCATATATGACCTTTACATTGACTGTGTTGAAATTGACCTCAGATGACTTTGAAAGGTCAAACTTGTGTTCAAGAAAAATATTATCAATGTTGAAAGATAGGACTTATAATTTCAAAAAATTCTTTCTGAAAAACCGTGCGATAAATTTTTTTCGAAATCAGGCAATCAACTTCTCTTGGTACCGTCAGTGTACAGTGCAGTTGCCATTTTAATTGAATAGACGGAAGTGGGACTAGTTGGGGGCGTTGTACTTTATGAATAAGCAAGATGGCCTGTGGACGCCAAATGGTTGCAGATAGAAGTTAAATTTGTATTATCGCCAAATAGGAAGTCATATATGACCTAGACATTGGCTGTGTTAAAGATGACCTCAGATGGCTTTGAAAGGTCAAATTAAAATGCTACAAATTTCAAAGGCTTCTAGGCTTGAAAACATTGAAGATTGGGAACATATGTGTATTAAACTCTACGGGCATATGTGAAATTTCTTTTGGCGGTCTTGAACTTGACTTTGGGTGACCTTTGAAGGTCAAACTTCACATAGCAAAATTATAATGACTTCTATCACCAGAACTATTATCGATAGAGCTTTGTATTGTGGGCGTATAGGACGTCATGCATGAAGCTTCATTCGGTGACCTTGAACTTTACCTTCAGTAACCTTCAACGGCCAAACTTTACAGTGAGATTTCAATGACTTACATCATTAAAATCGTTACATATAGAGTGTAGGCTTCTATTGGAGACATATAGGAAGGCAAATATGAGCTTTCATTTGGTGACCTTTATATTGACCTTTGAAGGTCAGACTTGACCAACTGAAAATTCTAGACTTCCATCACTAAAAAGGTCACAGATAAAGCCTAAGCTTGTATCAGACTCAAAGGAAGTCACACATGAACTTTCATTTGGTGACATTCAACTTGACTTGGTGACCTTTGAAGTTCAAACTGATGTAATGCAATTACAATGAATTGTATTTCCAAAAGGGTCACAGGTGGAGCCTAGGTTTGTATTAGGTATGTATAGGAAGTCATATATGAGCTTTCATTTGGTGATCTTCATATTGACCTTTGAAGGTCAAATGTGACCTTGGGAAGATTCAGTGACTTGTATCACTAAAATAGTCACAGATGGAGCCTAGGTTTGTGTTACTGACATCTAGGAAGTCACATATGACCTTTCATTTGGTGACATTCAACTTGACTGTCAGTGATTTTTATTATTTTATCACGCAATTTTGTACCCGATTCACATTTTCTTTAGATGTCGACTCCAAACCTGATTTTATAGACATGTTTTGCTCCTGTGCTGTGTACAAGTATGTCATTTTTATTATATTATACGCCCGTCTTAAGACGGGACGTATTATGTCATCACCCCCGTCCGTCCGTCTGTCGTCTGTTAGCAATTCCTTGTCCGGGGCATAACTCCTGAGCCGCTTGAGCTACACTCGTGATACTTCACATACACGTGCACCATCACTAGGCGCTGTGTCGCGCACCATGATTTCGTTCACCCGGTCAAGGTCAAGGTCACTGCCAAAGGTCAAAGGTCACATGGGGCCCAGATGGGGCTTGTCCGGAGGATAACTTCTCAACCGCTTCAGATACATCCATGATATTTCACACACATGTACCATCACTGAGCGGAGTGTCGCGTACCATGTTTACGGCCCTCCCTCCAAGGTCGAGGTCACGGACAAAGGTCAAAGCTCACATGGGGCTGTTGTCTGTTGGATATTGGTATCATGTTGTCTGTCCACTTGCTGATCCATGTTCATGACGGGTGTATTATGCACCGTTGGCGGTGCTCTTCTTGTTAAAAAGTTTTGTCATTCTCATATTACTACATTCTTACTCTTGTTAATCTTGTTACTGGTTGTATGCATTTCCAGGTGAAAACGTTTTCTGATTGACTTGACGTTCAACCAATCATCCAAAGCACTTTTACTCTCAGGGACCCTCCCACAAATACTTCACTATGACCAAGTAATCATCTCTTATCTTGCCTGACAGCCACTCCTCAGAGTGATAGTGACGGGCTCCCGAAGTTTTGATTTAGCCACAATTACTTCGCACTATTAGAAGGAAATGCTCTCCCTCGGTTGGATGTGCAGTCCCTTAAATACCTCTCGAAAGTATCCCCTCCATTTCCTCTTGTTTGTTCTTCTACCAAGTGAAGTTTGCCAGAGTAAATTAGAATTTCGGCATATGAATCCTATGGGTGGTCACAATGACTTCTTGCCTGTCTGGGCAAACGATTGATGTTAATCAAGAATCAGTGAAAGGGCCCTGCTGCTGTGAGTTGATCTGTCTGAATATTCTGGCCTCAGTTCAGGTAGTGTCTGCAGGGAAAGGTATGACTGACCTTTATCAGTCTGATAATGTCAGCTGAGTAATTGATCCAGGAGCCAAAATAAGCTCCTGTTTTTTCCTAATAAAAGATAGAAAGAAGGCAAATTCAGAAGTGTTTGAAGGTAGCTGTCCCCAGCCGGCTGATGATGGATGATCTTGAGTTTGGGTGGGCCAGTAATCCATCAAGGCATGAGTAAAATTAGGCTGACTGTGTTTATCAGAGTTGGTAACCTCTTGGTCTTTGTTGTGTTTTGTTGCCCATGATTGCCCCATACTTAGAAATGCAGTTGTATGTCGTGTAGGGATCTATAATTCTCCCTTCCTGTTTGCTTAGATATATTTGCACTTGTTTAATTTGTTTCAGTTTGCTTTTAAAAAAAAATAAAAAATCTGCTTTACTAATTCTTTGGGAACAAAATCTGATGTGCTTTAAAGCACGGAGGGGGGGGGGGGGTATGTTTGTGCTACGGTTGGTGTGTTTGTTTGTTTGATGGGTCCTTGGAAGTTAGTAGCTTTCTATTTTCGATTCTATTGACAAATTAGTTTTATTTTGGGCCCCACTATTTAAAGGCAGTGTTTTATTGAAAAAGCAGTGTGTCAGTTCTGGAGCTCATATTTTAAACCATTTTTGATGAGTGTGACTCCGGTTAAGACAGGCTTCCAAGGCTGTTATACAGCAGCGCTGTTCGCTTCTCTTCCCTGCTCCTCGCACCTCATTGCTGTGCACCTTGTGCCGATTTCCCGTCTCCTGCTGATAAGCACAGAGGACTTTAGTGCATTATTTTGTGGAGTCTTCGCAGTTAATATGGGACTCATCAGGGCAGGAAATGAGTCTTACATGCACGTGATTGGTGGAATGGAGTTCAAAGGTTAAAAGTCCTCACAGCATGGAATCTCCTCATGTAGTCCTCCACTGGAAACATCCTGTATGCCAGCGGATGGCTTGATCATAATTGGGCCTTGTAAGCTTTGGGAGAGAGGGGTATACTAGTGTTACTGCTGATTTTTTTGTGTGAGTGTGTGTGTGTGTGTGTGTGTGTGTGTGCGCGCGTGCACAATTATGTGTGTTACTGTGTCATGAGAATGAAACATAACACATTTTCTCCAGGTTAGTGCTGAGCTGTTCTACTGCCCAGATGGTTCTGGTATCTAATTTATCTCAAATACCGCATGAACTTGTAAACAGTTAATGCTAATTTGATTTCAGCGGAGTATGAATCTGATAGGTACCATATGTGCTGTGCTTGAGTAAAAGGGACTCCTATAGAAACAGCAGGTGTTTCTCTTTACCCATATGGACGTGGGAATAATACTCATCAGTGTCTATGTGCTGTTGTGTGACGGCAGTGGGAAACCGAGCCATTCATTGCCTACTTGAGACACACGCACGCACACACACACACACACACACACACATGCAACACACTCATACAACATTGTAACAAGCACACACATGCACAGAAAAACACACAGTCATACTGTACATGCAAAATCTCTCTCACACACACATGCGCACGCTCACACACTCAAAATACACTTGCATGCAAACACGTTCATACAACGCTCATGCTTGTAATCACCCACATACACAGATGCATCAACATGCACGAAAACACACAAGCGCGCACACTCACTCACACACACACTCACGCGCGCACACACACACATGCACACTGCAGGTTGTTGTAATCTCTGTGCTTATTCTTTTGGGTGTTTTTCGTGATCGTGGAATTACTCTATTTATGCTTCCATTATGTTTTGAAGATTCATCATTGGCTGTTCAGTCACTGGGGATTTGTTGAAATTGCGCAATAAATTGAAGTCTACATGGCTGTAATTTCTTTTCAGAATTCACCTTAGCAACAGCACCAATTATTTATATTAATTATGAATGTCATTGATTGTTTTATTGTTTTAGAATTAGCAATCTATTCAAATGTGTTCCGTAATGGCTTGCATTTATGTTGTAGCTTTATTGTTCATTAGGTTCCCTCCTGTATTTCCCCTTGAAATCACTTTTTTTTTTTTAAATAATTGTTTCATTTCCTTTGTAGTGTTCATATTTTATTTCCGTGGATATGAATCTTTCTCATTCTTCTGTATTCGGTAATCCAATGTAACCCAGAGGTAATGAATGGGCAGTTTGCTCGTTCATGCGTAATTGCACCACCAATGTTCGCATGGGAAAAATATTAACTCGTCTTTTATCAAGAGTCTTCTGTTTCTCAGTAAGAAACCTTTTGTGAGCTGGCCTTGTGCATCTTTCTGCACTTTGAGAAGTTCAAAATGGGTAAAAAAATCATCTAATTATGTTTAAGAATATTAAACAAAAAATTACGCATTATAATTTTTTTTTATTACTACTAGGTATTGTTAGTGGTACTAGGGAACTGCAGCCAAGTTGACTACTGAAAATTGATCTCCATGCATTCTTGCATTGATAGTTTCCATCTTTTCACCCTGAGTAAACCAATGCCATGGTGAAAAGACAAGAAAGGAAGACAAATCAGTATTATATTCTGAAGCTGGCTCTGCCCCTGGCCTCAATGACCTCCCACCTTTTCTTTAAGAATAGCCTCAGTCAAGGTAGACTGAGCGATGCCATAGTGTGTCAGGGTGCAGCGAGTGTACATTTTGCCATGTGACTTAGTCATTGGATTGGCTGGCATTTGACATGAATAGAGCTCTGGCCCATTTGCTGCTGATTTGGGCTGAGACTATGAGGTCTATAGCGATAGGGACACTACTCATGGTGATCCATGTTACTGATATACTGATAGCTACTCTACCTTGTTGATTAAGAGGTCCTCGGAGCTGCTCATAGTTCTGCCTTCACTTTTTGTGGTGTGAGGTCACAATTGCGTGCTCTCATGATAATGAATTAGTCACTTCTGGTGTTAACTATAGAGTTCTGGAACACTGATTGAGAATGATGACAAAAGTCAACAAGAATTCTGAAATTCCTACCTTTCAAGGATAAAAAATGAGTCGACATTTGGGAAATTGGCCACCAGGGAGTTCTTCCTGCAGTCGTTTGACATGAGTTGCCCAATGAAAGATGTAACTGTGGATTTCTGAACAGATGTCTTATCAGTCTTTAATAATCCAACCTGCGTTACAATTAGCTGGCCAGTGGTGGAGGGCTCCCCCATTATAGCTGTGTTCTTCCCCCCTGGGTAGTTCCCCCCCCCCCAAAATATTAGGATTTTTGTCCCTAATCGGAAATTCTTTACCTCATTTTCCAGTTTGGGGATTTAAACCAGGCACTGTTCTCTTTTTCTCTGCAAACCATCTTTATACCACACTTTTTGCCGAAGGACTGATGCAAAGAAAATATGCCAAGCAATCATTGCTTTAATGTGCACTATCGGTGTATTCTTTTACATATTCAGTGTCTAAAGTGGGAAAACCAATCAACCAACTACCAATCAACCTGGGGTTCAATCAGTAGGTGAGGTGTGTCTGTAATAAAGTTCTGATTGGCTGACCTTGAGAGCCCTAATTTTGAGATTGAGCCCAAGTGTGTGAAGAACAGAAGGGACAGTAGTGTTGAATTTAGGACTGATATTTGATGCAGTTGTTTTGGTGTAAAGAATGGGGAATGTGAGGCAATTCTGCGTAACAGAAGTTGCTTGTTGGAAAAGCTATTATTAATGACGGGCATTAAAGCTAATGAAAAAGAAAATGCTGTTTTATGAGAATCTATGAACTGCTAGAAGGGATCGAGACTTAATACATTATTTTTAAAGTAAGCAACAGTGATCAAACCATGATTTGTGGCATTTGATTGAAGGGGGTCATTTTATATATTTTCATGGAAAAAAACATTGTAAAATTTTTTGAGTTTTTAGTTTCAGTCGACAGAATGGCTTTTGAAGAAGCTGCACTGATCTGCTTGCGTTTGTTTTAGTTTCTTGGGTGGATAAAACAGCATCTTTGAGTAGGTGGCACTTCATGTTAGCGCGGTATGCTAACAGACTGCGTTCAAGATTCAAACCCAGACACTGACATGTGTCTGAAATTATGACAGATACGGAGTCTGCATCAAGAAAAGGAAATATTTATCTGAAGGCACTGTTGGATACCATCATCAATCGAGTGGCATATGTATATGGTGGAAACATCTGCCTTTAGAGAGGTGACTGAAGCAATAGTTTCGCGATGCTGTTGGTCCTATATATTACAGTGAATGAAAAAGGTGGAAGCGCAGTTTTAAATTTGATATGAGATATCCTGTGGAATTTCAGATGCGTAAAATAAACAGATTTACAACGTAGTCTGGAGTTGCAGGATTGTTTGAGATGCATGTACGGCTGGTGAAGAAAGTTGGGGGGGGGGGGGGGAGGGACAAGAGTGTTACAGTGCCATCTGGGAACTGTAGTTCTTCCTTTAATTAAATTACCTCAGCTGTTCCAAAAAAAAAAAAAAATAGTTGTCTGATTTAGCACTTCCTGAGTTTGAAAGTAAAAAGCTGAGGCTCAATCATTTTGTTCCGTGGTTTGAGTGCTGACCAGGCAGATTGCTGCCCTCAAAGACTGGGCATCTGGCAGCACAATCTGTATAAATGTTTGACTTATGTAAAACCGTTTTTCACTTTCCCTCATATAATTACTCCTCCAGAGCTTGCAAATAATTTTAAAAGGCATACTATGCTACAACGATACTACCACCTTGAGTATATTTTATTTACGTCCAGTAGCAGATCCCCTTACGTACTCTGGGATGCCGACTTCCACTTCTCAGGTTTATGGAATATGACAACATGACTTTATATCCACTACGCATCTATTCTAATGAATTCTGCTTTAATTGCATTCTGTAATACTGCTGGATCGCAGTTGAAATATGTTGCGATACTTGGCAAAACTGCTAACAGGAAGCAGTCAGTCACTGCTTTCTTTGCCTCATCTTTGCATCCATCCATTAATATTATTTCAATTATTATTAATTACAATCATAATAATAAATCAAATATCCATAGTTAAATACTTCATTACTGCATTAACTAATAGATACAAATGATAGTTTAGCCTCTGAGCGTCGACCCAAATGATCCTTGCTGCCTCTGGTTAATAATAAGAGGAATAAGAATTGTAATAGTTCTGCCACCAGACTCATGCATAAACCATTAATTGCAGTATTTACATATGATATAACAATAGTTTGGCGTCCGGGCTCTGACCCTGACACACGTTGGGCCTGCTGTGCGCTAGGGGAATATAGCAAAGAATAAAGTATATACTCCCCCCATTTCCACCCCATCATCCACCTCAGAGCTCCGAATTTCCCCCCGGAAATCCTGACGCTCCCTGCTCTCCTCTCCTCGATCTCATGAGGCCACAGGCTCAGAGCTGAGATTCCAAACTATCATTTTGTCTATTCAGTAATGCTGCAATTCACTGTTTACACTGACTTTGGGCTGACTGAGTTAGTAATAGTGTCGGATTTGTTGCAATTAAGCAAGAAAGGGAGTATCCTTTAACGCAGAGTCTTGGAGAGGGTTGAGTCTTGTGTATCTGGACTAGTTGCACTTAAGTGACAGATCTTCAATCGAATGGTCAAACCCCTCAGTGCTGGGGGGGAAACATCAAGTGTTATTTTCTCCAATCTTGATCCCCTCAGAAGAGTGAACGCCTGTTAGGGCATTAGCTGCTCTGTTCTGAATGGAGACCTGCGGCCTCTGAGAAACTGGCGAATACCGGCCTTCGCGTTCTCTGTTCTTGAACAAGCTCTGAGCTGTGTGCCAGTCCTGCCCTTCCCCATTCATCCCTCTCCACTCCAGCTAAACCGCTCTTTCTCCATTTCACTAATCTGTTTTCCACTACACCGCTTCACTGAAGAACTTGTGCCACTGTTTTAATGAAATGCCCCGTTTTGGTCTCTCTGTGGCATTACAGACAGTGTTTTTCTGTAGTTGTTTTTTTTTTATGCTTTTCTGAGTTGTACTCTCATTTTGGGCAGAACAACATTCAGATTTTCGGGGGGCGGCGGCGGCGGCGGCATGTGCCGTCTCTTCCACATCAGAAGGTTCTCAAACATTATTACATTGTCCCCCTTTCATAAGTGTTTTGGATCTATCTCGGAGTGGAGGATGCTTCATTTTGTTATAGGCAAAAAAAAAAAGAAAAAAATATCTTCAGAGGAGCTTAAGCCTGCAGAAATGCACTTGGATTGCAACTTGGCCATTTACAAAAAAAAAAAATAATAATTTGTGGCCGTTGCTGTCAAACATTTTAATTTAAAGGTATTGCAAACACAATATTCTTCTGGCGTAATGGCAGATGATGTATGATATTGATTTTTGCTTATATCGCTTAGTGGTGGGGAAAAAAAAAAAGATAAATGTTTTAGCGAGTGGCATGCTGGCCTCTGAATTTTAAACAGGTCTGTGCGAGTTTGTATGAAATTAATGCTGGACTTGCTGGATCCAGAGGAGAAGCAGCTCCATGTCTTCCTGTTATACTCCATTGCAGCTTCCCTCTAGCAAACACTGTGCGGAAAGTTGCTCAGTTTACTAGGACCCACCGCCTGACCAAGTGTTTAACTTGATGTTTATTTTTCTCGCTCGCCTGTACAAAACACCGGCTGGTTTTAAATTTGCAAAATTTTCGAATGCTACTTTTTAGAAATTTTGGAGATGTTCAAATTTATCTTACCTGAGATTTTTTTTTTTGTCTTGAGTGTAAAAAATCAACTAAAGATGAATAGATATTGTATTTTATGTTTTGGTACATGGTTTTTGTAGAGCTGGGAGGAGCGTTCCTCTTGCAAAATCTGTGTGCAAAATCTGCTCGCTAAATAAACTATTATCAAAAACCCCTGCACGCTCTGCAACTCTGAAAACAAATTAAATTGTTGCTGTGTACCTACTGCCCTCATTGCATTAAGTGCAATCGATAAATTTCTTTCAGTGGCAGAACCCCGCC
The DNA here is from genome assembly GCA_029721435.1 of Gymnothorax reevesii. NCBI lineage: Eukaryota > Metazoa > Chordata > Actinopteri > Anguilliformes > Muraenidae > Gymnothorax > Gymnothorax reevesii. The sequence goes on from CM056585.1 coordinate 55,891,010, forward strand.
CCCCACTCTTGGGGAAAGCGCTTGCCCAGTAATTATGATTATTGAGAGATGCAGTATTCTCCAGTATTCATTGTGAGGCCTTCCCTCTGTTGGATGGTCAGGACAGACAGAACATCGTCATGTTTCTCGAGATATTTTTTATATTAACAGTGGGGCTTAAAAAGCCTGCATGACTTGGCATGTTGATGCAGACTTTATGTGGACCATCGGTTTCATCAGATTGTGATAGCCCTTGCAACCTCATGCCGTGGAGATAAGCCTGCGACATGGGCGAGAGCAGGGGTTTTATCTCAGTGTAGAGATTTAATCAGTCACACATCTTCCTCTCCTTGCCCTACTGTTAGTTCTTTTTCGAAAGAATGATGCTTTTTTACTCCTTTAGTCATTGACTCTTTCGCTTTCTTTTAGTTCTGCTTACTGCTTTGCCCTGGCAACAACTTGGCTTTCAGCCACATCATCTTCCAAGTTCACAATTAATCTCATTGATTTCTGAGGAAAGCCACATTCATTTGCAGTTATTTATGTAAGTGCTCTATGTCTTTCCCTGGCAGTAGCCAACTAGGCATTGATTTTGGATAGCGGTAGATAAATTCTGGATATTGCTTTTTCCTTTTGTGGCCCATGTTCAGTGAGGAACTATCATCACAAAGTTTGCTTTAATTAACCTGACCAGAGATTTTTCTTGGCAGGGTGCTGTAGGCATTGCACATGCATTCATTAACGAAATGAGGTGAAAACCTAGTGCATGGCTGGACCTTTTTTGGTCTATGTTTGAAATCATGGGCAATTTGTTACAGGGATATTCAGTGGAGTGGTCTATGGTGTTAGTTTTCTGGATTTTAGATATTCATTGAATTTTCTCTATTGGTCTTAGTAATAATTGTTGTTCAAGTGTATCCCTTTAGAACTGCTGTCAATGCCCCATGATGATGTGATGGAAGGTGTTTGCTCCAAATCAGTTCGATCGAGCAGTGGCCAATGGGAAAAGGACAATCAGCTGGCCAACTGACCAATGGTGTAACTAAATCAGTCACTCATACCTCGACTCACTCACTCAGCCATGGACATCCACGGATGTACTAAAAATTACACGTAACTTAATTTATGGACTTATTTGTTTTGATTTCTTTGTATGTGTGGATTATTTTGGTTGTTAACAACAACTGGTGAAAATTTCACGTCAATAGCCCCATTAGAAATATATTTACTGAGAAAAATGTTCACGCGTTCAATACTTATTTTCCCTGCTGTGTGTTCATAACTTAATTATTGCTGCATCCCCATTTTTCGAAGTGGTGTAGCAATAAAATTCAGCGATTTGTTTTTGAAAAGTGTAACAGTTTAAACTGAATATGCGAGTCACCTAAGTCACATTGGCAATCGAATAACATGCATTATAATAAAGATTAAAGCTGCAAGCAGCGTTGAAAGGGCCCTTGCACCCTTCATGCACGTTGGGGTGGTGGCGAGATGTTGATGGGTGCAGATGTCCATTCACAGCCATCGGACACTTCTAGACTGTATACAATATGTTTACCTGAGGGGAGTGCAAAAATTTGCTGTAGGGTGCTATGATTCTATTTTGGCATCCCTGCCTGCAAAACCTATACCATAATTGTAATATTGGGCTCCATGAGTTTGTTGATTTTTTTGGAAATATTCAAGCATGTTGAAACCCTCAAAAGGGTTTTTATTTTGAGAAAATGATTAGGTAGCGCTACAGAGGCATTGTGCCACATTAAGTGCAATTTGGTGTAGCAAATCAAAGAACATAAGAGAGTTGCAACTTGGGCAACTTTTTGCAAGTTTTGGAGCATTCTAAGGCCTTCACACATGTATTCGTAAAATTTGGATAAACGCAGGAAATGGCTCATTGCTCACTTCCTGTTTTGCCAAAAAATTTCAAAAAAATTGCCATTACCCAGCAAGACAAATGCAATGATCTTACCAAATATCATGAACATTCAAGGTCTTTTATCTTAACATGGCCGTGGCTAGTGGGCGCCGTGGAGCCACCTGGCCACTCCCAATCGAATATCAGCATATATACTGAGTACAAATGAAAACGCACCACTCACGAAATCCGGAATAGCTCCACGGATTGATATGTGAAGTATATACGTATGATGCATTTGAGATAATGAATGATTTAAGAAGACATGTAAACATAATTCAATTTCATTCACGATAATGTTAATGCGCGAGATAGGTTTAACTGGTGTAGGGGTCAAACAGGAAAGTCAATAACGGGTGTGACCGCCATTTGCATTGACACATGCGGAGCATCGTCGTCGCATGGAGTTGATCAGTCTCTGGATAGTATTCTGAGGGATAGCATTCCACTCCTGAACAAGGGCAACCTCAAGTTCTCGGATGTTGTCCATCTGGCGTCGACGTGAAAGACGTCGTCCAATTTCATCCCATAAGTGCTCGATAGGGGAGAGGTCGGGTGACAGAGCTGGCCACTGAAGCACGGGGATGTTCTGCTGTGCAAGGTACTGCATGGACACCCTTGCAGTGTGTGCCCTAGCGTTGTCCTGTTGGAACGTGTGGACATCGTGGTGTTGGTTGAAGAACGGCACAACATGGTTCTGCAGCACCTGGTCCCGGTAGTAGACGCCGTTCACCCTTCCTCTGCAGATATGGAGAGGGGATCTGTGACGGTAGCTTATTCCACCCCACACCATAACGCTGCCACCACCCAAACGGTCTGTTTGAACGACACAATCGGCCTTATAACGCTCACGGCGTCTCCGCCAAACACGTATATGGCCATCTGCGTTCCTTAAGTGAAATCATGACTCGTCAGAAAAGATGACACCGTGCCATTGTCGTAGTCGCCAATTCTGGTGCCTGTTTGCCCACTGTAGACGCTGGTTTCGGTGACGATCCGTCAATATGGGGCCGAAATAAGGACGTCGTGCACGCAGGCCTGCAGCTCGCAGACGGTTCCGTACGGTGTTGGGGTGAATGAATCCACGTCGTCCTGACGTGCCGTTGTCACACGTTGTTGACTCTGTCGAGGACGGTCCCGAGTGCTCCCCGTTTGCAGAAACCTTTGATGGAGTCTTGCGATCGTTGTGTGTGCGCAGTGTAGTCGTCTGGCAATTTCCCTGGTGCTGGCGCCAATTTGAAGCATGCCTATGGCACGTTCCCGTTCAGGGGCTGTAAGTCGCGGCACAGTGTCGACGTTTCACAAGTGTCAGTGAAGAAGTGAAATTTTATTCGGATTCACATGCTTTTAAAGGCAATGTGTGCATAAATTCAGAGTGAAATTCTTTTTTCCTGTGGTGTGCGTGCAAGATGTTGCGTTTTTGCAAAAAATTGCCTAGCGTTACAGTTAACTTGAAATTCTCGCATTTCTTGCACCTGGCATGTCGGGTGACGTCACTGTAGTGTTGTTGTTGTATAAAAATTATATTGAAGTTCATTTGAACTTAAATATTGACTTTTTTCAAGTGGTGCGTTTTCATTTCTACTCAGTATATTTATACTTGATAGGACACTTTTATGAAGCTTGGAAAGTTTCAGGCAAATCCCACCAAGTATGTGAGAGTAAAACCAACTTCCTGTTTCATGGCGAAACATCGCAATTCGCCACGTCGCCACGGATTCATCGTTCAATGAATCCAAAAAAGCTTCGCAATTTAACATCGAAATGTCTCTAAATATTACTTGCCAAATTGTAAGTTGATCGGATAAAACCTCTTGGAGGAGTTTGTTAAAGTACGACACCTGTGAATGGCGAAAAATACAAAAAGTTGCAATTTCAATTAAAAATGGCGGACTTCCTGTTGAGTCTAGGTCATGGTACCAAGAGACTTTTTTTTTTAGGTCTCGGCATACATGTCTACCGAATTTCATACATGTAGGTTTACCGGGCTGCGAGGGCTGCTTATTTGAAATTTTCCAGGGGGCGCTATAATCACATTTTTGCCATGCCTATATGTAAGCTTTTTGTCAGAGTAATACGAATGATGGTCTTTATACATTTACAAAATTTTGTGAGTTTTCGAACATGCTGAGACCCTCAAAAGGGCAATTCTTTTAAAAATCTGATTGGGGGCGCTAAAGAGCCATTGTGCCAAATTTAGTTTAAATTGATGTATAAAATTGAAGACAATAACACAATTATAATTTGTGCAACTTTTTGCAAGATTTCGAGTATTCTAAGGCTGCCAAACATGTGTTTATAACATTTGGAAAAACGCAGGAAATTGCTCATAGCTCACTTCCTGTTAGGCCAAAAAATTTCAAAAAAATTAACATTACCCGACATAACAAATGCAATGATCACACCAAATTTCATGAACATTCAAGCACTTTTATCTCAACATGGCCGTGTCAAGAGGGCGCTTTGGAGTCACCTGACCACACCCAATCTAATATTAACATATAGGTATACTTGGAAGTAGACTCTCATCAAGCCGGTGAAGTTTTGCGCAAATCTCACAAAGCATGTGCGCGTAAAACCAACTTCCTGTTTCATGGCGTAACATCGAAATTCGCCGCGACGCCACGGATACAAAGTTCGATGAATCCGAAAAAGCTTCGCAATTTAACATCGACAATGTCTTTAGATGTCATATGCGAAATTTTAAGTTGATCGGATAAAATCTCTAGGAGGAGTTTGTTAAAATACGACGCCTGTGAATAGAAAAAAATCCAAAAAAGTTGCAATTTAAATAAAAAATGGCTAACTTCCTGTTGCGTCTAGGTCACGGCACCAAGAGACTTTTTTTTAGGTCTTGGAATAATCCACATGTCCACCGAATTTCGTACATGTAGGTTAAACACGCTGCGAGGGCTGCTTCATTGAAATTTTCTAGGTGGCGTTGTAATGCAATTTTGTCAAATCCATCTGTAAACCTCATAGCTTAGTAAAAAGTATGAGCGGCTTAATAATGAGAACTTTGGTGAGTTTTCGAGTATGATAAGGCCCTCAAAAATTTGTTCGTAAAACCTGAAAAAACGCAGGAAATGGGTCATAGCTCACTTCCTGTGCAGCAAAAAAATTTCAAAAAAATTTCAAAAAAAAATGTATTATGACCCTATCGAATTTCGTGAGAATCCGAGCAAGTGCGTTCCAAAATGGCCGCGTGTTTGGTGGCGCTATAGAGCCACTGGGGCATGTCCAAGCACAAAAATAATAATACTTTGTAATTTTCACCACGACTGAAGTGTTTGCAAATTTTTGTGCGTTTTCCTGCATGGCAAAGCCCTCAAAAACGCATTCTCGCAGCAGCAGAAGAAGAAGAAAAAGAGAAAGAAAATCCCATCAAAAACAATAGGTTCCTCGCACCTTCGGTTGGTGCTCGGGCCCTAAATATAGAATTGAAATGCCCCTCCATCTTTCCCCCAGATTTTGACTGCTATATGTGGGAAACATGTTAAACAGACTTTTGCACTTAGAGGTTTTAGAGACACTGGTGTAAACATTTTTATTTACAAGTTAAATTGTGAGTGCCTCCTCGTAACTTCATTTAGCTAGTACATGTTGTCATATTCATAGCATTTTAATTTTCAATCAGAAATATGGTGGAATTCTTCCTTTTTTACTTAGTCAATTTTACCTGTGTTTTCTCTCTGGAGGCATTACAGACTTGAGAAACGCCTGTGGACGGGTTCTGGGTTAGACTCTGGACCTTTGAGGATAAAGAACAGGAGGTGTTTCATAGATAGTGCTCATTGCCTACCTTGATAGAACCTGCAGACCAGGATAACTTCACCCTGAAAGAAAAGAATGGTAACGTGTCACTGATTATACCAAGGGGTTGAGAATCAATAGAGTTTCATTAATCTTCAAGGTAAGGCCATCCTACGGTGACAGAGTTTCTGAGCTTCTATGACCAAATAAAGGTGACTATCTCTGTCATATTTCACTGGGGATCGCCCTGATATTGAATATTTCAGGAAATTTTTCAGGAGAAGGATGGTTCTGTATCTTCGATTTGAGATGCTAATGATGTGAGCCTGTGAGCTAGATCGGGCAGCCAGCTCTAGTAGCGCTACCATCACGTGACCTATATTGCTCAAATCAGTCATGACTGTGCTCCACCTCAATATGACAGTCAATGATTCACCCCTGCCTCTTCTGCATGGATGCTGCTTACTGCTAAATACTCTCCTGCAGTAAATTTCATTTCACTTCCATCCCAACATCAACCTTTTTTCTCTGATTATTCAGGCACGAGAAAACCAAAGGACTGCTTCTTTCAGTGGTATAGTTTTACGTATCAGGACATTTAAAAAAAAAAATCAGCTGGTACTTATTGGGTCTTAAATTTAGGTAAATCTAACCTCAGGTGCAAAACAAGACACCGCAGATTTCACCAGCTGTTTTTATTTGCCCGCTTGACCAAAAGGCCCCCTTATGCTGGGGGTTTTTAGTGGTGGGCTTTCGTGCGTGCGTAAACTTTTGGCTTGTCTGCGCACTAGTATCTTCAGTTTTTTACCAATCCTTTGCATATTTCACATGTGTATATATGGTCAAAAGGTCTACTCTAGACCAAGTTCGATTTTGAGCCAAATTGGACCGATACTTTGACCAATAGGGGGCGTTCCATTTTGGCCATGCTTGGCCTAGTGGGTGCAGTGGCTTTGCCACTATTTTTTTATTTTGTCCTGATGTAAAACCATAGAACTGATGGAGGGTATTTTTTCCTTTTCTCATGACTGTCAATCCAGGGGTGAAGATCTCTGTTGCTACTCCTTGCTTCTCTCTGGGCTCACTCAAGCAAATACTCACCGGGAATGATGTCATCAGAGAGCCTAAATGCCGCAATGAATGTTTGAATGCACATTGCATGTATACAGTTCTTTCTCATAGATGCATAAATTGCTTAGCAGTCACATTGGGGAATCTCACCTCACCACCACTAATTTGTAATATTCACCTGAGTGATGCAGGACAGTAATTTTGTGTCAGAAGTTCACTCACCACACATTAGCTGAAGTGGAGACAATCATTTTTGTAGCCAATTAAATCGGGATGATTAAGTGGCACGTTGAACGACCCTGGTTAGGAATTCAGCTAGGATGGGGGAAACCTGCTACTCATTTGGTAGAGAGTGCAGGTTCTTTAATAACCACAGGGAGTCAGGACTTTGGTTAAATGTCAATGTGCAATCATTCTGTATATGCATGTCATTATTTCATTAAATATAATATATGTATGTGAGTTGGTTGACTGAACCACAGGTAGTTGCAGGTTCTTGAAATGCTTTAAAATGTTTGGCCAGCTGAAAGAAAAAACAAAAAAAACAAAAACTCGAGGAAATGCATTAATTCCAGGTCATTCCAAGTGCAGGTCTGGGCACTGCACTTAGTTGTGCAGTAGAATGGGTAAATTAAACCCATATAAAAGCAAGTCTGAAAAGTGCTCTTTGAAATACCATGGCTGACCTTATACTAGATTTAATATAGCTCTAAAAAGTATTGCCCAGTGACTAAAACTCTGCAGTGGGATATTTTATTTATTTGAAAGCATTACTGGGCCACTAAATGAGTATTTCTGCTTTGACAGCTCTTCAATTTAATCTGATTTATTTTTTGACATTGGGTCATTCATCAATGCACAAACTCAGTCAATGCAAGCTTATACATTAAGTCATTTCTCAGAACTTCTTAAAAAGATTTTCCGTGATGTGTACGTAACGCAGTCATGCTTAAATTGTCTTTCCCCTGGATTTAAGAATTGTATGAAAAACCTATCTGTGTTTGTGCAGCATCAAATCAGGTGCATTTTTTTATCTTGTTCAGTCCAGTTTATCCTGTACTTGATTAAAAAACGTGTTTTGAGAGCTACTCCAGAATGAAAGCAATGGAGATTTTTGCATTAGTGTAACTCAGGATGCAGAATTTACATCCAATCTATGCCCATTAGCCACAACATTAAATCCACCTGCCCATAAGTGCTTTCACATCGGAAGCGAAACAAATTTTTCGCACGACAGATTACACACAAAGTCAATGCAAAGACGCGAGTAGTCACATCTTTGCATTGACTTTGAATGTAATCTGTCGTGCGAAAAAATTCGTTTCGCGTCCGGTATGAAAGTGGTTTAATATTATGTAGGTCGCATGAAGGCCGCCAAAGCAGCTCTGTAAAACTGACGTCCACTTGAGTTCTTGTAGCCAGGATTTCCCAGCAGAACATTTCCCTGAGCATCACAGTGCTGCCGCCAGCATGTCTTTTTCCCGCAGTGCATTCTGGTACCATCTGTTTCCCAGGTAAATGGTGCGCATGTATGAGACAGATGCACACGATGTAAAAGAAAACGGGACTTACCGGACCTGCCGAACCTCTTTAATTGCTCTAAGATCCAGTTCCAATGCTCAGGTATCCACTGTAGATGCTTTAGGCGGTGGGCTAGGGTTTGAATGGGCAATCCGACTTTGCTGTATGCAGCTGGATGCATTGCATTGTGTGTTGTGATGCAGTATTCACGTGAACATCATTTAAATTCTTTGAGACTTCTGTTATAATAGCTTTTATTTTGATTTGGACCCGAAGGGATAGCTTTTGTTGCCCTTGTGCATTGAGAGCCTTCGGGGCCCTATCCCCTGTTGCTGGCTCCGGACCCTCCTTGGACCGCTGTCAGTAGGTATTTGCCACTGCTGACTTGGTACACCCTAGACGCCTTGCCACTAAAGAGATGCTCTGAGCCTCTAATATGGCCATAAGGATATGACCCTTGTTAAAGCTGCTCAGGTACCATTTCTCTCACATTGAACACCCCAAACATGAGAATTGACTGTTTGCCCACTGCCTGAGGGCTGTCAGCAGACCATAACATGGGCCTTCATTACAAGATCAGCGTTATTTAGTTTCATTGGTCAGTGGTTTAAATTTTTTGGCTATCAGTGTATATCATTATTTGTATACTTGAAATACGTGTATCATTTGTGAATATGTCATCCTCTTTATGACTCTCTGTTAATTAAAATGGTTGATTGAAGAAGTCAGTTTAAAGGTTGTATCAGCGATTCTGAGCCAAAACATTATTTGTCTCGTACAGGAGATATTTTCCCACAAACTGTTAGCAGCTCGTCTCATGAATAAGCGTCCACCTACAGCCTGGGAGACACTGAAAAACATACACAAACTCGTGGGGACCTACCCGCCTCCCAAAACATCAACAAAAGTGTTCCAACAAATCGGAGGGCAGGGTGGGTCTTCTGCGCCAGTTCCGTGCTCATGCACGACAAGTGGATGGAACTGAGCAACTAAACAAACTAGCAGTGGCACTCGTGAAGCATGTTGGAAGCTTAACCAAAAAAGAGACACTAGAACATGTGCATGTCGAGGGAAAAGGAACGTGATTGCAGCTATGCGAATGAGCATAGGGAAAGCCTACCAACGTTGGAGAGAATTCTGGGAGTTGAATGGTTTTAATTTTGACGCCCAGGTCACCTTGTTTCTACTGGACAGGTGAGTAGAGCTGGTGCTAACTCGATTGGATGTGAATTGTAAATTGTCATCCCGAGCAAAATTGAGGAAGCGCCTGTGTATTGTTCTTGTAAGGCTATCTTGCGTAGATCATGCTGGTCAGAATGAATCAAACAGTAGAGAGATTGATATTTCCTCTTTGGCTGGAGTCAGCAACCTTTGCTAACTCTCAGTTGGCAAGCTAGTGAGTTTGCTAATTCTGTCTGATCAAACCAGAGTTTGTGTTTGTGTAATAACATCTTTTCTCTGGTTAGTACTCAGAGTTGAAATTCGTCAATGAATGTATAACCACGTGATAAGTTTAGCTAAAAGTGGTGATCTGTGTGATGTTGTTAATACTCATTTTGTAATGCTGCGCTAATATACACATTTCACATGTATTTGCGTCTTTGCATTGACTTTGAATGTAATCTGTCATGTGAAAAATTCGTTTCGCGTCTGGTGTGAAAGCAGCTTTACTCAGACGTTTCACTTTAAGAAAAGCGTTCATGTTCCAAGCTCCTGAAGTGGAGGGGCGAGCGGCTCTGGTGCGTTTTGAGTGTTTCAACTGTCAACAATGGTGACGTCATATCGCTGATACAACCTTTAATTCCTGAAACATCCAACAGTGTTATTGTTACATATGCAATGATTTTTATAATTTTGGCAATGGTCCTAATTCTCATTCCTTTCTCTCTCTTTGCATATTCCAATCACCCCCTGACCTTTGGATGACCTTTTACTAGGTAAGACACTATGTTTAATTTAATCATTCTGTTCTACCATCTACGTATTCTTTATGTGAATGTAACTGACAGTAGACACATGCAGGTTTACTGTAAAGCAGTCTTTTTCCCACAGTGTGCAAACTGTTACCATGGTTCGTGGATTACAAATTGTTGTCACACTCTCCCTCACTCACCCATGGACTTTTAATTTGCTGAGGCAGATGGATTTCTGTCACTAAAAATACTTTAGAATGAACTTATGTTTTTGCTACTCTCCGCATATTGATTCATTTTTACCCACAATGGATAGCTATGATGGCTTCCATTTCCTTTAAAGATTTGCACTTCTGACAAACCTGTATAACCCAGTGAGGCATAGGCTCTTTAGAGTCCCTACATCTCTCTTATGAAAAGATGCTATAGTGCTCCGGGCCTGTTTTATTACAACTGCATTGTACTCTCCTTATAATGGGCTTGCATGTTTTCAGCATACAGAAGTATACAAGAGAATTGGACATTCAAGTTTAATGGTTGTGGTTGACCTAACAAAATTGTTCAATAACCAAAAAAAATGATAACGACCTTAATGGGAACTGGGAATACCGCTCAACTTTATAACCCTAATTATTATTACTGATTGATAGCAGCTTTGAGAACTCATAAGCCCCGGGCTCATTTTGGACATGGAGGAATGTGTGTCAGGGCTGGCCTGTAATTAAAATGGCAGCCCTTAGAGTCTGATATCTCTGAACTGAACGTGAGGCTGTTTGCACACAGTTCAGAGACCCTGTCATCTTAGTGGAATGGGGGTTTGTGGTGGTGGTTGGGGCGGGGGGGGGAGGGAGGAACCGTAAGCAACCATATAGAATGAGTGGGAACAATAAAGGTAGGTGGCCACGCGACGGCTTTAAATTTCTGATCACAATGTAAAGACAGAATGCCTTCTATACCAATGATCATCTAGCCTCTTCCTCAAGATCTTCTATCACGTTACTTTTCACTTCAACCCTAATTTGGCACCTGATCCAAGTAAGTGGCAGCTTATTGCCAATCTTGAGATGTTCATTAAGGAGGCTTTTGTTAGAGTTGATGTGAAAATGCTCTGAATGCTACATCTTGAGGAGCAGGGTTGATGGCAACTAGTATGGAAGGCCTTATTTCTGCGCATGAGAGTCTCTAGTTGGTCCATAGACTGCTGTAAATACGCATTTGTTTTTGTTTGCTCGTTAAGTCTTGGTTATTCTGAGATACAGAGACCGGATCTGGAAATTTACTGTGTGATGTGTACTGGATTGCTGTAAATTGTACAGGGCGCTTCACTTTACAGATAACGAACGAACAATTGAATACTGGAATGTTCCACCATTATTCCATAGAAGGCTGGGGAAGTCAGACATCCTTTGCCGCGGATATTATTTTAGAATTGTGATTGTAAGGATAAGCTAAAGCAGAGGCAGGCCCTGAGCCTTTGCGTCTAAATCCCCTTCTCTTCTTGTAAAACAGAACTCTGCACCTTAGCCCCTGTCCGTCACAGTCATCTGGCCATTCTGTTGGATGAAAGTGTGAAGAGAGGAGGGCATGGTCTGGCATGGTCCCATAGACCTGTCTTTGTGTGGAAGAACATTACCAGTCTGAGTGGGAATTACAATGTAACCGGTCAAAAAGAGTCATACTTATAATAATTCCCTTTCAATAACGGTTTCTCGCTGTTATTACATGATGCTGGGACATTTTGCCTTGTGGGAACTGAGCCGATTTATAAGAAATTAGTTTAACTTTTGGTAAGCTTTTTTTTTTTTTTTTTTTAGCCTAGGATTCTAACTCCTAATGGGTTTCTTCATTAAATCAGAATGTATTATTTTCTCAGGGAAACAGCGGGGTCTTTGTGGCTGTTAATAGGATTTTTCATGCCTGCGCCCTCTTGTCGGACATTTCTAACTGTTGAAATTCCCAGCGGTCCTTTCGGGAACAGGGGCATTCCAAGAATGAGAAAGAAGCATTTTTTCCCCCATTGATATTCAAGACCAGAACTTTGCAATACTGGAAAACATGAAAACTAGTCCGGTGCCAGGTAATACCAGGTAATTTCCCAGACAGTGGACTTAGTGGAAACACAAGAAGGAGTGTGGGGCGGGTGAGCAGACTCGCAGCTGAATTTTAATCCCACTCGACTTGGCGGCATGTCCTGTTGGATCACCACTCCATGTCTCCAGCCGTACTCAGGGGCACTCAGAACTTGGGGCAGGGAATATTCAATCAGAAGCCTGTGCTTGCCACAGAAATAACTCTGAACTATCCCACCCATTCTCGCAAGGCTGTTTTTGCTCTCATTGGCACTTTTTGTTATGGAATAATGTTCAGTACAATGATATAGATATTGTGAAAGATTGTGCTAGGTTTGTTGCATGTGCTGTTGATTGAGGTAGTGTACGCGAGCCACATTTCTGTGGGGTGTACTGTTTCTAAATGCAGACTACATTGGAGCCAAACTAATCTGTTGGAACAAATCCATTACAAGAGACCCCTATCTACTGAAAAATGTAAAATGTAGCTCTGACTTTCCCTATTTCTCTTTGAGAGAGCTCCGCTTTTGTCGTTAGAGGGGTTTTTAGACTTTTTAACCCTGTGTAGTTCAATTACTTGAAACACAGGAGGAGTGTTACAAAGAGGAATCGCAGCAGTGTCAAACCTTCTCTGAATGGCCTATTCTATCTACAAGCGTTTGAACGTTGTGAAAAGTTGCCAAGTACAGATTATCACTTTAAGGAAATTAGGTCTGAAATGGAGTTTTAGGTGCACTCCAGGTTCGGTTTAAACTTTGGAAGGGGACTGTGGGTTGCAGTGACTTTTATCATGGTTTAGAGACAACATCAAAAAATCCTACAAACCATGGCCCCTCAAGGCTTATCGCTATTATAAATCCTTCATCAAAAGTGTCCACTATTTTAGGAGGTTAGGCCGTCTAAAAACAGCAAATGTTACTCAAGATTGATTTCAACTTTTGGTGTATTGATGCAACATTCAGTTGATGGGCAGTCATGGATAGGGGCTTGTAGTAATTTTACGATGGCTTCAAATGTGCCTTCACCAGTCATATTGCAGGCCAGGAATGATTTGTTTGGCTTTTTTTGTGACTGCTGCGTTTGCTGTATCAAAGTGTCATGGAGTCATGGTGTGTGAGGGATGCCTCGACCTCGGACAGGAAGAAGGAGAGGACTCAGGAATGCTCGTTTTGCACTCCCTTCCACCCATTGGATAATGAGATTAAGGGAATGCCTTCTGACGCAGGAATTCTAGCAGTCCGCTAACTGCTGACTGATCCCTGTTGGAGCTTCACTCTAACAGGCGGGAAGGTGCCTCTGTGCTTTGTGGGTTCAGCTAGCGACATAGCGGTCGCATAAACAAACAAGAAAAAAAACTGATAATAACTTGCAATACTCACTGCCAGTCAAAAGTTTTTGTGCACCCACAAATTCTGAGCAGTCACATATGGGAGGAAAAGAAGTGTAAACACCTTTGATTTTGCCAAAAAAGATATTCTTGGTTTTGTCAAAGTTACTGGCTTTTCCCATAGTTCTCTAACTGCTAAGCAGATTTATGGCACCCTTTGCTTTTCTTTAGCAAGGACAGTCATGGTTCTGAAGGTTCACAACCAGCAGTACTATGGAAGTCCCCTGGCATGAGTTGCGCTTGTGGGGGACATCTGCTTTTTTTCTTAGTCCCATTTGTTCAAAACTAGTTTTATTTTAATTCCTTTGTTTACTTTTTTATATAATGAAATGTGAGATTTTATTATCTCCAAAATGTAGGCCACTAGGTCCCCATCCTGGAAAATAATAAAGGAATAAGTCCCGAGAAGCAGTGGGTTACAGTGATTTTATAACGGCGAAGGGGCGTTCTAAGTGCCCCTCCGCTGTTATAAAATCACTATAACCGACTGCTTCAAGGGGCTTATTCCTTTTATAAAACGGTTACCCTACATGTAGTCCATTAAATAAGCACACAAGAAAATAATCGACAATTTATTGGTAATGATGCAACAATAAAATTGAGAACTTCTTCCACCAAGCAAGAAAGAGTGGACAGAATGGTTGGCCAGCAACACAGGTGCTAAGATTGCTTTTTCATCTAGCGCCATTATCATGTCACATCAGGCTATTTGGGCTCGCTAATGCAGATATTCTATGAAAGCGGGCTATTTTGAATGTCTCCTTCAGTCTCCCGAAGACCCCGTCAAAAATTTTGCGTTCGTTTCGGTTTTCGAGTTTCCTTGTTCTCAACTTGAGCCGATCGGCCAAATCGATACAACCAGCAGCAAGAGTAGGGAACGATTGACTTTCATCCTCCACACTCGCCGGTTTCCAGGAAAATATGTTGAATTGTGCATTAGTTTGCTAGCCAGCTTGTCATTTAGCTTGACCTCGTAAAATAATTTTGCATTAGTTTTGGTCTTCGAGTTTCCTTGTTCTCAACCTGAGCCGATCGGTCAAATCATTACAACCAGCAGCGAGAGTAGGGAACGATCGACTTTTGTTCTCCACACTTGCCGGTGTCCAGGAAAATATGTTGAATTGTGCATTCGTTTGCTAGCCAGCTTGTCAACTAACGTTAGCTTGACCCCGTTAGATAATTTTACGTGCGTTTTGGTATTCGAGTTTCCTTGTTCTCAACTTGCGCCGATTGGCTAAATCATTACAACCAGCAGCGAGAGTAGGGAACGATTGACTTATGTCCTCCACACTTCTGGTGTGCAGGAAAATATGTTGAATTGCGCATTAGTTTGCTAGCCAGCTTGTCAACTAGCTAGAGTTCACTTGTGGTTACCCTACACATAGCCCATAAAATAAACACACAAGAAAAAGTAAACTTCGCTGAGGCTGAAATAGCAAGCTTAAAGATTTGAAATAAATGTAACCTAACGAGTCAGCTGAGTGTAGAGCAATTCGTTGCGCGCAGGGATATTTTGTGCTGCGGCCTGCCACAGTGGGTTACAATATTTTTATACCAGCATGGAACGCGGCTCAGCCAATCACATTTAAGGACGGGAAGCACCCGTTTTATAACATAAAATATTTGACTTCACACTATTCGCAGCTTACCCTGTGCCATTGCTAATTATTTACTAAATACAGACCTGTTTAAATTTTGATCAAGCTCATACTAACACGAGTTGATTAAAAACTTCGGACTGGTAGCATATCCCTGAAAGACATGCTTGCACTACGATGAGTGTTTATTTACGGATTCTAAATTCTGTGCAAATTTAGCTAAAGAGTGGACTTTTGAGAATTGGTTGGATGTTAATCCTTCAGTAGATGAGGTTGATTTTCAGTTCAATATCTGCTTTTGAATATGAATCAGTTGAGTGGCTGTCTGGGCATTGTCTGGGTGCATATGGCTGATATCAGAGACAGGGCTCTCTGCAGTAGAACCTGCTTGCGGAGGTTTCTCTGAAAGGGAAGCAGCTTTGAGCTTGAAGCGTGAAATTTGTCTTCTCTGGATTTGGAGACCTGCTGCTTGACCAGGTGTGAGGGGGATGGAACATGCACAGGTCTTCTGCTGGTTTGTGTGTGTGTCATGGCTGATACTCTAGCCTGGGGATTACCTGTCATGCTTCAGGTGTGTGTGTGCGTGTGTGTGCAGGGGTGTAAGTCTCTATATGTGCATGTTTTCATTCATGCGTGTGTGCACAGAATTGAGTATGCGTCTCTGTGTCTGCCTGTGAGTGTGTGTGTGCGTGTGTGTGTGTATGAATGTGTGCGTGCGTATGTTCACGTGCGTGTGTGTTCATGTTCGTGTGTGTGTGCGTATGCGTGTACGCATGTGTTCATGCCTGCATGCGCGCACAGAAATGAGTACATGTACATTCATTAGTGTGTGAGTGTGTGCACAGAATTGTGTATTTGTGCATGCGCGAATGTGCGAGTGTCTGAGTGTGTGTGCGTGTGCGCGTGTGTTCATGCTTGCCTGTGTGCACAGAATTGAGTACATGTGCATGTGCGTCTGTGTGACTGTATGCCTGCACGTGTCTGTCCTGTCCCTGTTCTGTAGTTGGGCAGTATCAGTGTCTCCTGTAGGTTTGCTGGAGGAAACCTGAGCCGCTCGGTTTTCTGGGCGACACAGCTGTCCATTCACCTGCAGCATCCATTTCCCCTCCCTATTTTCCCTCCGATAAATACTGTGAGAGTCTAGAGGCGATGTTCTACATCGTGTGCCATTATTTACTGTCACTGATTCTTTCACAGTCACACTGTGACCCCCTACCCTCCTCCCCCCTCCAGCATCCCCTGAGCACCACCACCACCACCCCCGACTGCCATTTCAGTCCATCCTACCCATTCTTAACATCAGAGGTGGTGGGTGTGTAATGACATCAAAGCAGCGCAAGAAAAGCATCTGCTGCAACAAAGACCTTTGCCATAAGTGGTTGGTTTTATCGAAAGAAAGAAGAAGAAAAAAGTAATCATGGGTTTGGACCTGCAGGGGCATGTCATTGTGTTGCGGGTGAATAGAATTGGGTTTCATTGCTGGAGGATCTTGTGTTAACCTGCGCCACATTCTTTCCCTCACAGCTCCCTTTCAGGGGCAAAATGGAGGGCTGACCATGAGTATTAATCCAAGATTTCTGTGTAGGCTCCTCCCTTTGGGCAAAGATGGTCTTGGCTTGAAGTGAAAGATCCTCAGGTGCATGTAGACTGGTGCTAAAAGTGGGCCATGCTACATTTGACTCTTTGGAGCACTGTGACTTTTTCTTGTGCACTGGCACTTCTCATGAGCTGTCAGTACTCTCATCTGCCCTCTCTATGTCAGCTTCTCTGGGTGATTCATAATGGCCCTTGATGAACTGCTATACCCAAGAGGTGTTGGGAGCACTAAGTGATGCTCATCTGTTCCTGTTTTTGCTTGCCTGTGTTTTTCTGTTAGCAGCTATTATAAGTTACATTTCATTAACTTTGCCCTGGCTTCAAACAGACAGCACGAGGAGGACAGATGATACGACAGACCTGTGAGAGTCATATCTTTCATTACTAAACGCAGGCCGGGAGCAGCAAGCAAATGTTAGCCCCACTCCTGCCAGCGAGGAGCCTATTGATATAAAGTTAGCATCAGAAAAACCATCTGTGGCTTACCGCCACCGCTATTGCACCCAACTACGACTTTAACTGTAATGTGAGTCAAGAAAAAACATTTATGTTCACAACATAAATACATTTTTAAACTCCCGCAGTATCTCATAATACCTTTAGTTCACTGCAGAAATTCGAAATGTGATAGCGATTTGCAGATACCAGCTGATACACACTATAGTCCATCGATAAGGATTGCCTGCCATTGCCCGAGGCAAGTAAAATGCCACGTGGGGCATTTGAACGTAGCAACTCAAAAAAAGGGAGAAACTACTAATAAAACATTCTGTCATAACGCCATATAGACCCATTCATCAGTCATTATGGTTGCAAGTAGGCTGAAATTTGGCATTGTGGGTAGCTTTCAGTAAGCCCCAAAACATATCGTCAAAACTTGGAAGGGAAAATCAGTCTCGTTTCTTGGTTGTTTGGGATAGTGAATTTGGTCGTGAACAACATGCTGTTATATTTGCGCTTATTAATCCATTCATTAAATCTTCTGGACATTTCTCATGTTGAATAACACATTTTCAGTGTTGTATCTGCAATGACTATATACTATATATGTACCTGCCATCACCATATACCAATAAAATGTTTGAATTGAAAATTGGACATTTACCGTTTTCATATGATAATCGTCAACTTGTTATATCTAACAAATATAATTGTTTCATTAGCTTACAATCTGCATATACAAGCTTACAAGTGTATATAGTGTATAGGTGTAGTATATGGCTGGTGTAGTCTCCAGCACAATGATCTATGTATGTTATCATTCAATCACGCTTGCAATGTATATGTAGGGAGAGGTTTATGTAAGTATGTCACTTTGGCCCTTTCCCATTGTCACCTTAGTCAATAAAATATGTAAAAACTAATATTTGATAGCTTGTCAACGCTTTTGCTTGTTCAGGTGAGGTACAATGGCCATGGCACTATTTTTAGAAATTTAAATGTGGCTTTAGACTTTACTTTTTATTTTCCACATGGTGTTACTTAGGATAAAAAGTATTTTTGAAATTCAAAATGCTTATTTGAAAAAATTGTTTTATAAATGTTTGTATTTCATAAAAAATGGTTGATAAAGATAATACAGTCCTGATGGAGACATGGGGCTCTAATTTCGTAGACCAGGCGCAGGTGCGGCGCTAGGGGGTGTGCCGCGCCAACGGAGTGTGTCCAGGCGTATGTTGCAATTTCGTACCCGGCGCAGCCTGGCGCAAGTACTCCTCTGTCCCGCCTCTGTCCCTCCTTCCAGCGCAAGTTGGCAAAGACGGCGTGTTTGGGTATAACACAGCCGAGTCAAATATTGCTCATTGGCAAGAGAAACGATGGATAGCGTGTTTCTATTATTATAGCCTGTTGCTGCTTAAAATTAACATGCATGGACAACAATGCAAGATACGTTACACATTTATTTTCAGCATGTGATCTTAACTCAGTACGAGATCATAGCAATCAGGCTGTATTCCTTTCCCCCCACTAAAAACGATAAAACCTAAGTGGCAATAATAGTAGCCTAGTATTAAAGCCACATACTCACGGATTCAATAATTAAGACTTAATTTTGAGAATTTTTTTAGAGAACTTTCCTATGTTCGTAGTGGCTAGATATAGCGAATACGAACAATCGCACGATTTTAGAACCCCAGGTCCAGCCATATAGATAAAACTATTGAGGAGGTCTCAGTTGTCGGCCAGTTGCTAAAAATAGACCCGGAAGGAAAAATAAGCGTGTCACGCAACGAACAAGGAAGCAAAGTCGTCGTCTTTTGGATTCGCACGAGGTAAATAGCCTAACATACAGTATATGACATAAAGAAATGATTGTGATGTTTGGATGACTCTACTGTAATAGGATGGTTGTTGACTTGATGTATGTCATATTTGCATAAAAATCGCTATTTTCTATAATCACTATAATAGCGATTCGCTATAATCGCTATCATGTGTACTACGTCACGGAAATGTGTGTGTTTTTTTGGTGAGCGAAAAGAAGTAGGGTTACACACTTTGGCGGTCAAATACAAACATTTCCCGATATAGTTAATTCTTTTCAAAAGCATCACTGCATTGCAGAGAGATTATATATCTATAAGGTAAAGTATTTTAAAGTTACTGTGTGATTTAGGTGATCGTCATCCTATTGAAGATGAGTATGTGGCTTTAAGCTGCTTGCACACTGGACGCGAAACAAATTTTTCGCTCGACATATTGTGTTGAAGGCAGTGTCTTGTGTCCGAAAGTCTGACAGGGTTTTAATATATCTCCGTGTTCGACAGTCTATTATTGTTTTTAATTTCTTCAAATCTACTGACTCTTTTAGATATTAAACGTGAATATTTTGATTAGAGGGTTCTTCAAGATGAGTACCGAGAATTTCAATCAATGTTTCTGTTTAAGCTTTGCTCAATAAAGTGAGTCGGCATTGGCGCGAGACAATGTACAATATGCCTCTGTGTCTGACAGCCAAAATAAAAGAGGACGATTAGAACAGATTGATAACGAAATAAAGAATAAAAAGAAACATTTTAACAACAGAACATCCAACGAACACTGCGATTAATTTATTTGCGGGTCATCTTTTTTGGATGTTCTGTTGGTTGGTGATGTATATGTATTTTTATTCTTTATTCCATTATAAATCTGTTCTCATATCAATACTTTTATTTTTTGCTGGGTGCCGGACATGGAGTATTTTGCATTTCGCGCCGGACAGTCTTGATCGTGCATGCGATAATTTATTCACACTGTCAATGGTCATGGAATTGATTTGCTCTCTGATTGCAAGCACTATTTTATCTCTGCTGTGGAAATAAAGCGTGAATCTGTTCGATCCATCTGACTAATTTTCAAAAGAAAGACCGAATAAAGACTGTTGTCTATCTTCAAAGGAATTAAACAGACGAATAAAAAGACCAAGGAAAGTGGATAGCTCTTTGCATTGACTTTGACTGTAATCAGTCGTGCGAAAAATTTGTTTCGCATCCAGTGTGCAAGCGGCTTTACCGAGCATAGAACGCAAGCATTATATATGCACTGCCTGATGCCGAGACAGTTTGTGGTTGGCTGAGAAAGATGTGAAGTCGTTAATTTGCATCATTGATTCAGTTGCGTTGATTAAGTCAGGTCGAGTTTCCATCACGCGTGCCAACCGCCTTTGATCTGAAATCAGGAAAATCGATATAGATACTATAATTTGTGCTGATTCAGATAGTTACATTAAACAGTGGTTGCTGTAATTATTTACTGTATTGAAATGTGCCTGACATTCT
Source organism: Gymnothorax reevesii (assembly GCA_029721435.1). NCBI lineage: Eukaryota > Metazoa > Chordata > Actinopteri > Anguilliformes > Muraenidae > Gymnothorax > Gymnothorax reevesii. The sequence continues at coordinate 55,911,573 of CM056585.1, forward strand.
GGAAACCTGCCTGTGAGGTTTCGGTGACGTGTGCGCACTGCGCGCCGGTCAGCCAAATTACCACTGCACAGAAAGTGAACCAGGTTGGAGCTGGCAAGCTTTCTGCGCAACTGCAGCGAAGACTTTTTCTACGAAATTGTCACTGCGTCTTGATGAATAAGTGACATCTCCCCCTACTACGCCGCCTCACCCATCTCGGCGCACCTTCGTCTGCGCACGGTGTTGCACCTCGCGAAATTACCACTGCGCAGGCTGCGCCGGACGAAATTCCCACTGCGTGGGCTGCGCCATGCTTCGCCACCTGCGCTGCACCAAGAAATTAGAGCCCATGATGTCAACATCATCATAGCTTTTCTGCAATTATTGGATAGACGCAAGTGAAACAGTCAGTCTGCAGAAGAACCGCGACAAGTTTTCCTCTCTGCTTCGAAAAAGCAAAAAACGTCAATCGTCTTTTAAATCTACAGCACAACAGGACAGCACCCCAAATTTTTTGGCGAAATGCAGTTGCACCAAATATTGGTTTGATTTACCTTTTCAGTTTCCAGCTTTGTATTTTACATTTCTGCGTTATTAGAAACGTTTAATTTGAAGTTTTTGCAAGCAAATTTGCCTAATGAAATTGCTTTAAATGTGCCTAAGACTTGAAGTAGGGGGGATGGTCAAATTAGCTTTAAGCAAGATCGTTCACTGCCTCACATCTGTGACATTCTTTGTTCAAATTAATTTACTTAAGATAAACATGCCAATTATTCTTTTTTTTTGTTTTTATGTCATAACTGCTAATAAATAAATCCATTTGTATGGGGGCGAGTAAAGTAAGGGGAAAGGGAAGTAAGCTTCTGTCTGACTACTCAACCATGCAAGTGGAGAACAAAAGAGAGAGAGAAAAAGATTTTCGTTGAACTCTGCACACTCCAGCATGTGAATAAAGGAGTACTGGTTCTGATTTTTTTCCACTTCAAGCACTGATACAGAGTACATCTTTTGGTTCAGTGCGGCTCTCATGATAGTGAGGGGTCTGATAAATTGTTCTTTTTTTTTTCTGTCACCGCTCTCTCTCATGTTATATCAGTCACATTTGTGGTATGATGGCTCCTCTATGTGCTTTGAAGACCCTTGTTATTTCCCTGAGTGAATGAAATGGAAGGCCCAGCTCTGACAAAATAGCTGTCAGCCAATCTATTCCCGCGCAAGCACCTTTTCCACAGAATGCAATTGGCACTCTCTCATGTCAACAACCTGTGCAGTATCCCTTTGGAGCAATAAATAAGATCTTTTATCTCTTCCTGCTCCACTGTCAGTTTCAACATTTGCTAATTTCCTCATCTTATATTCCCCATTCATTCTTTAAATCCTCCATTCACGCTTTGTAAAATGTCCCCATAAAATACGCGTGTGAGATTATTTTCATGTGTTGCTATGTGCGATCGGCCTGTAAACTGTGAGGCGCTGCTTAAAGTGGCGATGATTCATGTTCGTGGCACTTGTGCGCGTGGTTCATCAGGGCTTGAAATTGCGACCATTTTCGTCGCATATGCGACAAAAATTAACACTGCGCAAACTTAGAATTAAAATAGTCGCACCTGTGCAACCGCTTTTCCCCCCAGTTGAACGCAGCTTTTCCAGTACATTTGGTAGTCCCTAGGCATGCAAACCGCTGCTGCTGCTTTAATAGAGATGGGCGTATGTGCCTGAGCAGTGTGCGTGTGTTCAGTCGTGTTTGCGGCGTGCATTGCCTAATGGAGCGCACCCAGTGTATTCCCTTGAGCTGACGGTGACCATTCTGATCAATCAAAGGGGAGCTTGACGTCCTAAACCTCAGTAGTGATTCTTGAATGGTTAATAATTGCCGTCAATCTCTCCATTTCGCGGTACTGAGAGCAACTCATTATAACTATTCACTAGATTTAGACGGGAAATGAAACGAAAAACAATATATATCTTATATATTGGTGCTGTTAATGTAAAAAAAAAAAAACAAGTCGGTAACAAAAGTCACTGAAACTGAGAATCATGACACTTCAACGGCGATGAAGCAACCTGAAGTAGCCTGTCTAAAAAAAATCATAAAAACAAATTTTTTTCAGCTCGTCTTTCGACCAGTAGGCATTTATATATTTGCATTTACACGCTGGGCGTTCCTGAAATTGGATAACAATGGCGTGCGGCATATATCTTAAAACAAACGTATCCAACTCATAATATTTGCTTATGTTACAATTAGTTAACAAATTACATTTTTACCTCTTGCAATATTAAGGCAAAAATAAAGACTTTACAGCTTTATGTGAGATCTACATTTCACCCAAACACAGTTGAAGATTATCTGGATCAGTGTGTCTGGACATATTTGATGTCTCACAGGCAGTGAAGAGATGGATGGAGGGGCAGAGAGCCAGGAGACCCAATTTTAATTCCTGGCCCCAGGATGTGGCATGAAGCTAATGTAGTGGAAATTTTTGTTAATTCATGAACTCAAGACTGTCTTATTGTTTAATAACTTTCATTTGCTAGAAACAGTTGTATTGTTAATGCGGAGTGTTATATTGTAGTTTTTAAAACGTATATAATGTGTGTGTATATATATATATATATATATATATATATATATATATATATATATATATATATATATATATATATATATATATATATATGTGCTTCTTAGATTTTAGTGTGTGTGCTCCTAAATTTTGGCTCGCGCTCCTAACTTTTTGAACTTGGGAGCACAGCACCACCAAGTTAAAAAGTTAATTTCGAGCATTGTTTATGGATGGTCCCCCGGGCTGCTCCTCGGTATATACAATGACCCTCATCCCTCCTCATGAAGACAAACAAGGCTGACTAAATTTTTTGCTTTCACCTCAGTATCAGTGACTGATTCACAGCCAAGAAACCAGGTGAGGCAAGATAACCACGCAGACAACTGCTTTAATCAGTGAAGTTCCAAGTAACGACGTAAACAACTGGCAGACCCTGCAGCTCATCAGGAATGAAGGTCACCGGTCTTGCAGATCCGTTTGGGGTTGTTCAGCAAAATGCCTTTCCAGCTGATTGCTTCATTTCTGTTATTTAGTAGACACTTTTATCTAAGGTCCTCTGACTGTGGGTGCAGCAGGGGCCAATCCCCCCCCCTCCGGTGCAATGTGGTGTTTAAGGGCCTTGCTGTAGGGCCAAACAACTGCTGTCCTTATGACTGTGCTGGGGAATCAACCACTGTCTCCTCAGACCCACTCTGACATCTTGACAACTGTGCTACAAGCTGCCTATTGCATTTGTGTATCAGGTGTTTGACTGGATTTCTGCTCAATGACTAAATGGTAAATTGTAGAGACTTTGCAGATGCCCTTGGTTCTCTGGAAACATTGATGGCGGTTGATTGTACAGGGGTAGCCTGTAAGACGGCAGTTGGAGGAGTGCCTAAAAAATCCAGAGTCGCCACAGGAGTCCGGCCCGTTACCACCATCCTCCTCTCTCCCTGGTCCCAAAGCACATTCCCTTGCCGCCAGGCCCTCCTCCTTTTCAGTGTCTCCATTATTTGAATTCGCTTAGCCGTACAGGGAGGCCGATGCCTTGGTATAATAGGCCTGTTTGTTCGCCTAATAAAGACAGTCGGGATGACATAACTCCCTGCCAGCTTGAGTTCTCTTGCTGCCCTTTCCATGTTTTAACTTCTCCAGGTTTCTGTGGCTTTGGACAAGATCCCAGGTCCTCTAGCCATGGGTGTCATTGTCCTCTTAGAGCAGGAAGAGGGAAGCATGCATGGGGGCAATACACAACAAAGCAGAGTTCACAGAGTCTTGTCTGCAGTCAATTGCCAAAGCGAACGTGTTAAAACGTAAAAATTCCAAAATAATTCATCTTTTCTTGAAGGATAAAAAGGAGAAAGCTTCAATCCCAAAGTACTCACTTTAAAACGGTGGTTTCCAGTAGAAGAGAAACAAAACACATTGTTGATGGGGAAGGAGAGGACTAGACAACAATGAAGATGAATTTTTGAATGGATGTATTCCCCTTAGAGTTTTGTTTCATGGCTCAGGGAGGATGCTAAAATGAAGAGTATTCAACTGGTGCAGAAGTCAAGCTGCACTCATCATCATATAACAATTTCTTCACATGACCTGAAGGCTTCATTGTCCTGTGCTATATGGGGACAGATATTCTTTTTTTACGGTTATAGATGGCCTTCTCATTAGCGCTGCTAGCGAGAAGCAGGTTGGAGTTCAATTAAATTGTGTGTTGGCATTTTCAGGCTCTCTTAAAGCCGAGCACAGCTTTATAATTATTGACTTTGGTTGGTCAACCATTTGTTGTCATTTGAGGTTAACTGGCTGGGTCACATTGTGAATTCTTGGCATTAACAGTGGGACACCAGCCTCTCCTTTGATTGGCCGTAGCCTTGGTGTTGTAGTGCTGTGTAGCCTGTGATGAAATAGATAATTATCCGGGGTTTTCAGGACTAGTGTGAAAAAACGGGCATTTGCTGCAGTGATGGGAGAAGAACACAGAAAAAGAGATGTTTATATGCATACTGTGTATACTCTATGTTTGTATATGTGTTTGTATGTGTGTGTGTGTTTGTTTTCACATCGTGCTGGAGACCAAAATACCTCACAAAGTTGGTAAAGTCTGAGCTGCTGGATAGCTCACTCGGTTAAGGCACTGCACTGCAGTGCAGAGGTGACTATCACGTCACGGCTTCGAGCCCCGGCGTACCCACCGGCAGGGGTCGGCAGCTTTTTCAGAGTAGCGCACAATTGGCCATCGCGCTACAGGGTTCCAAATTGGGAAGGGACTGCCGGATTTGGGGACACAATAGTAGCTTTGTTCGTTGCTCCAGCGCCTCCTGCTGGCCAGACGGGCGCTCGTCAGGAAGACTCTGGGTTTGTTCATGTCCGGGTATCCTCCGCCCTCGTTCTGAACTTACGAGGATTCAACCAATGAGTGTATAAGAATCAGTCACTGACGGGCGCGTGCTTCGGAGGAGAGTCGTGAACGGTCTTCACTATCCTGAGTTGGCAGCAAGGGGTCGCATACGAGCAAGCTTTGTACATAGTTCACCAATTGGGCATTCCAGATTCGGAAGGGATTATAGATGCCAAATTTAATTTGGAAAAAAATAAATAAATAAAAAAAACAGATGGTATAGTCTGAGAAACCATGCATTGTGGGGACCTTTTCTGGGTCCCCATGAGTACAAATCTTAATTCTGGGTATTGGGCTAGGTTTAGGTCTAGGGTTGGAATTATGGTTTGGTTAAGGTCTAGTTTTAAGGTTAGCTATTAAAATTAAGCTCTACATTAAGGTAAGACCATAAATTAAGGTTAAAGGTTAGGCTGTTTTGGGGGGTGTGTGGGTTAGGATTAGGGTTAGCTTTAAGATTGAGGCGAGGGTTAGGGTTGGGGAAAGGGTTAGGGTTAGGTTTAGGGGGATGCTAATAGAACTTTGGAGCAAAAATAATTTTTTAGTCCCCAGGGGGATAGAAATCAAAAGTGTGTGCATGAGTCTGTATGTTTGTTTGTGTGTGTGCGTGCGTGCGTGCGTGCGTGCGTGCGTGCGTGCGTGTGTGTGTGGCTTCATGTTTGTGTGAGGGTGTCAACATACAGAGTGGATGTTCAATCAAAGTCTATTCATAACTAGCATATGATTTATCATGATGGAAAAAACTGCCATAAAATGCACTGGTCCTCAGAACACTCCTCGGGTCTCTGATCCTCTTACCCTGACAGCTTCACTTTCCAGTTTCTTGCAGTTTGCAGCAATTCAGCATCTTTTACCCCATTGCTGCGGTCTCAGAAAAGCATTTTTGGCAGTTGCTCAGCTGGTTTATTGATTTTTATGCAGTGCAGTTTGAGAAAATGCAGCCTTATTAACATGGTTTTGAAAGCAGCATTCGTCTTGTTTTTGTACACTGATGAGGCTGAGTTTCTCTGTAAAACTAGGTCTCTGCTCACCGATGAAAGCCTTCTTCAGCCTCTCATGGTTTGCTGCTGTTTTCTGTTAATTATACGGATGCCAATCCTGTTCCAGGCTCCCTTTCAGATGTCTCTGTGCGCATGTTAGGGTGTCTGTGTGTGTGTATGTGTGTTTGTGCTCTTCGAACAGCAAGGCCCAGATTCCTCTCTTCATTAGTCGGCCTGCACAAATGGTTCTTACAAACATTTGCACATTTAGCTGTACAGGTATATAATGCTGCTATGGTACTGCTCTCTGTTAAAACCACATCACAGATAAATTGTCATAGGAGTGACCAGTGCTGCAGCAAGATGCTCACCATCTCTCATCTGTAATCCCGGTACACCTGTGGCGGACTGAGAGAATAATTCAGGCCAGGAGTTTGGACTCAATCCCAGGCCACTGTCACCCTGTTTACATAAACTGCCAGACTGCTAATCCTGTGGGCTAACCCTATTCGTTGATGTAATGGGAACTAGACCAGTCATAAATTTGGCCACTATCCTCTTCTGGGAGAAAAGTTATCCAGATTATAAGAGGTCCAGATCCAGGAATTGCTGAAAGGGGTCTGGGGACCCTCCCCCAGAAAAATTTGAAAAATTAATGCGTTGAAAACATGTTTTTCCTGGTATCTTGGGAGAAAAATCTGCCCTACCTGTTCAATGATTTTCCTTCCAAGGTTCCAGAAATGAAGCTAAAAAAAACTTTCAATGTGCCAGTATAACACAGTTTTACGTTTACTGTCAACTTTTGCCTTTACCCAAGACTTTCACTTGAAAATACTGTCAAAGTTTGTGACCGTAACCCTTTCACTGCAGTTGGTGACTTGGTCAAAATTTCACAGAGGAGAAAATCATCCAAACCCTAAAATGCTTGATTAGAGCTTTCCAGTGAATACTAATGTGTTATGGTTTGAGCAATTTTCTAAGGTTTTGAGGTTTCAGAAATGTTGACAAGTGTTGACAAAATCACCACTAGCAGTGAAAGGATTTTTTGCATTTATACTATCATCCTTACAATGCCAGTTATATAAATCTTGCATTCACTTTTTCATTATCATTTCTAATTATTGGTCTCGTATTGGTTTTGATTGTTCTGTCGATAAATTGTTGCAAGTTGAATAAAAAATGTAACAATTAAAAAAATTAATAAAATTTTGGTTTTAATTTTGGTGCTCCTAATTATTGATTTATACTGTTTTATCTACATACAATGTCACTATCACTTATTTTTCTTGCAAAATTGATTAATTTAGTTTTGGCCTTGGTGCCCTACATTTTGGCCGTGTTGCCCCACTTTTAAAAAGCCAAGTGGCCTTGCCCTAAAAACTTAATTTGAGGCCTGCGTCAATTCATTACTAATTCAGTTATTAGTCTATTGCAGGTCAAGCTGACTGGATGGCTACTGTCAGGCCACCGGGAAATGTCCCGGCACTCCCGATCGCCTGTCCGTGCCTGCCGTACACTTGATACTTTTGAGGAGGTGATGTAGTTTGTCTGTACTGCGTGACAAGCAGCGACTTTGCTTGCATGGGTCTAGTGTTGTGAGATCGTGTAACAACATGTGCAGTATGCACTGCTTACTGCATTTAGCTGTGGTGCCTACTTAAATGATTGGAATCTGGATTGCGACGTGCCTGCACCTTGCACACATGGATTCATGGTGTGAAAAGTACACAAAATGAATATTTAACTCTATGGGAAAATGTAGCGCATTAGCCTGAACCCGGGTTGAGTTCGCTGTTTTGTCGTACAATGAAGGCATCAATATTTAATGGCACCTGCTGTTGTCTTGAATACTTTCTGCCGTGGCTGAATATTCATGGTCTATTGTTGCAGTGCACATTAGTGGTATTTATAGACACAAACTGCACTAAGGGAAGGAGGATGGCTTTATTTTCAGGCTGGGGTGGGATGACGAGTTGCACAGGGGTAGTGAAACATATAGGATAATAATAATACTGAAGAACACTATACAAGTATTTCTTTTGTCATATTCGGTCCTGCCCGGTGGGCAGGCGGACTCCTCTAAATACTGTCTGAAGAACCAGCTCTGGGTTATAATGGATATATCGGAGGGCGGAAAGGTTGCCCAGTGAATTTTTTATAATTTAGTTGAGTGTGTAAACCAATCAGCATGATCTGGCACACCTGCTGGACTGTTCTGTCCTCTGGTCTTTCCTTGATCACAGTAGTTTGTGCTGCTTCTGTGAGTGCAAACTACATATGCGAAAAAAAAACTGCTTCCACTGCCTGCTAGTACTGCTGGTAAATAATAATACTAAACTGCCATTAAGGCTCATACATCAAGGCTGCCATTTTTACCCTCGGCCTGACTTCAGACCGAAGGGTACTGTCATCAGTTCGTAGTCTGTCCGTCCGTCCGTCCGTCTGTCCCTGTGTGCACTGTCAGGCCGAGGGTGTTCAAACGCGGGCGTTTCTTGTTTGTTGTTAAGACACCTCCTTTCCTTTTGCGAGTAGATGTGTGATGCTTTAATTTCCTGCTTCCTGTAATTGCATTTCTTTTGCAAAACCCTCTAATTCCCTGTCTAATTAGAATCTGTGCCAAACATATCTATGTTTGATTTTCCACCTGAGGTTATGTTTGTCTATCAAGAAATAGTGAGCTTATTTGTCTGTGCAGACATGATATTATTCTGGGATGCAGATTGAAAGAGAAAAAGTAAAAGGTTTTGTTTTATTATCACTTGGGCAGGAAGTAAAGGGTTAAACATGCTTTAGATGTCATTCTTTAACCAGGCTCACCACACTCCGTAATATTATGGCGACATTAAATGTCTGTGTCTTTTACCAGGATGTCGACTGTGTTCATTGTTTCTTTGATAATCCATTCTTGTTTTGCAAAAATTCTGTCATCAGGTTTCCTTATAATGACCGTCTGTGTACAGAATGGTGGGACAATTGGCACAGCGGGATTGCGGAGTTCATCAGATAACAGCATTGACTAAAACGCAGAACAGCTCTTTTTTTTTTCTTTTGTAGCTGCAACCAAGCAGCTCTATGAACGCTTCTGTCCGTCCGTCCGTCTGTCCGTCTGTCCGTGACACCTTTTTCACCATGTTCCTGTCTTCGTATCATCATGAAATTTTCAGGAGTCATTTACCTTCACCAAAGTGATGTCCATGCACAAGGTTGACGGTTTTTGACGGTTTTCGCACCGTAACTCAAGTTTAATTCAATGAATGGCAATGAAATCTTACAACAAGCTTCTTGGTATAGAGGAGGGGTTCCCTATTGATTTTCAGGTCATCTTTGATTGAAGGTCATCTGTCGATTCCCAAGGTCACACCAGTCAAAAAAGTGTCGATTTTGCCCCGATTTCACAGTTTTCGCACCGTAACTCGAGTTTAACTTGATGGATGGCTATTGAATTTTACAACAACCTTCTTGGTACAGAGGAAGGGTTTCCTATTGATTTTCAAGGTCATTTGCCAATTTCCAGGTCACACTTGTACAAGAAACCACCAGTCATGGACACTAGGCCACGTGACGGATGCTAGGCCAGGCCGCAGCTATTAGATCCCTCTGATCTACTTGTTTAAAGTTAAATGGCCTTGTTCCAGATTTTTGTTTTTCTTTTCATTGCAGATATTTTGCTACTTTAGTTATCCTGTTTTATGTGTGAGGGCCCAGTTTTCATGACTAGAATGGTGAGCAATCCTTATTCTGTGATTGTTTGACTGGATTTGCGTAAGCCCTCCTGCATTATTCCCGTATGCGTAATTGGTTTATTGATTTGCCCTCCTGATTCAAAGATCTGTGTGGCGATAGGCACGAAGTACATCTTGCAATACTGATAACGTTATATTGTGCAGGCAGCCTCTTCCACTGCCTGTAATGGGGAGCCTCCTCAGTCATTTCTTAATGTAACCTCGAGCTGGAGGCAGAGTTTCATGGGGCAAGTGGGAGCTGTCTTACCAATCTCGTGGCAAAGCCTGACCTCTACCGTTAGGGTTCACCGTGTGGCTTTCACAGTATTAGCTTTGAGTGCAGTGGATTATGGGATAGCTGTAGTGAGTCACTAAGGTCTCTGTCATTGGGCTAATGCCTCCCTGGAATACCATTACCCATAATGAGCTCTCTCCCTTGGTGGTACTATCTACATTCTGAGTGATCTGCGTGTGTGTATGTGTGTGAGAGTGCGCGCGCGCGCGCGTGTGTGTGTGTGTGTGTGTGTGTGTGTGTGTGTGTGTGTATGTGCAGAGAGTTAGAGAAAGAAAGTGTGTGGGAGAGCAAAGTAAAAGGAAGATTGATTGAAGGTGTAAGGGAAATGATTTGCTTCATTATATGGGACAAAGAGAGTGGGTAACAGAAAGAGAAAGATGGAGAGGGATAGGGAGATTGAAAGAAAGAGTTGGAATGAGGAAGGCAAGAAGAGAGGAGAGATGAAGAGAAAGAGAAGGAGAAAGAGTGGGAGAAATGGAGAGAATTGGAGAGAAAGAAAAGAAGAATGTGAGGGAGGGGTGGAGAGTGATGGACAGAGAAAGTGAGAGGAAGAGAGAGGAATTTGGAGAGAGTGGGAGAGATGGGGATGGAGAAGATGTGTGTGTGTGTGTCTGTGTGTCTGTGTGTGAGTGTGAGAGAGAGACAGACAGAGAGAGAGAGAGAGAGAGAGAGAGAGAAAGCGAGAAGGGGGAGCCATGTGCCTCCTGGATTGGTATTCTGTCTCCCATCTGAACTAATGCTCTGATTTAATCTCTCTGGCTGTCAATCAGAGCACTTACTGCAATTGCCTTAAGAGGTGACCTCCACTGCAGTATTGAACACACACTCGACGTGCAGCCACCCCCCTCAAACCCCACCCCTCCCACCCACCCAGCAGCCGCGCTCAGCCGGCCAACCTCGCTCACGGCGGGTATAAACGAGAACCCTTCCTCTTTACGCCCCTGTGGTGACACCTTTATTGGCGTGATGGATGGATGTGGTCGCATATGAAAGCCATTTAACCCCAGAGTGAAGAGCAGCACGGCCAGTTTCCTGCAAAATGAGGCGGGATGACGGGGGGGAAACGTTACCTCGCTCAATTAAGTCTCCCGCAGCCCCGGAAAGAGGTGGATGCACTTCATTAGCCCCGAAGCTCGTTACTAGTGTTGTTCCAATAAAGTAACCGTCACAGCCGAGCAACAAACAACAGAGTGATAATATTATAACAGACCATAACAGATAAGATTGATTACCTCTCCCTGATGTCTCTCTCCCGGTGGGCTCGTTCAGGGGATGATTGTCTGCTGTAAACGCAGAGGAAAAGTGTGTCGTCTCTTATTTTAGGGCAATTCCGTGTCAAATCACCTAGACCAGACACCCATCATCTCAGATGTCACTATCAGATTGATTTCACCGATAAAAGATGAATTCTTAAAAGTTTTTTGTAAGAATGTTTATCGGTTTATATGGGCCAAGTCAGCCATTTTCACTGCAGATTTTTTTAAACTCTCAATGACCTTAAAATTTTGACTCAAGATTTGGGCAAGCTTTGGCGGTGTTACTAAATAATGGACAAGGAATTCGAAACCTTAACCAAACACCCCTCATTAAGTCTCTGAACCTCACTATTTTGATATTTGAGTGGACCGTACTCAGTGCAGTTGCTCTATGTGGGACGAGACATATGGTGCTGAACTTCTATTGGTGATTTATATGCACTTGATAGATTGTTCTAATAGAAAATTCTGTTGGATACTTTTTTTCTGTCAGGAGAATTAAATCTCCAAATTTCTCACATTTATTTTGACCATAATCATTGCAGCACCTGCGGTTTTGAGTCAGACGTCCCTATAGTGCTGTAATAAAATGGTCTTAAATATGATCCTGATGTAGTTCAGAGCACTGAACTTCTACAATATTAGGTTTGAAATGTGCTGATATCTGAGCATTCAGACATGGCTGACCTTGCTTACTACTGCCGCCCCTCCTCTTGTGAACCTCAGTCATCCTTGCAGCTTTTCACGGGCCCTTTGTTCGCTATAACCTTTGAAGATATGAGATCACAAATATCTGTTTAGAGTGTTTTAATGTTATAATCAGTACTGTCAATTGAATCAATGGGTGTTGTAGATCATTGACTTTCAAATAACCTACTAATCAAAGGTGAAGCTGGAACTCTCTCTTATGTTGCTTATGATGAAAAACATGGTGCTATGATGTCAAATGTCATGTGTTCTCAGTACACATATAGAGCAGCTGCTGTAGTGGCTGGTAAGACTTAATGAACATTGCACTGGACATGTTATGCCAATGAAACAAATTCCATTATTATATTTTGTTTTACTGTAAATGAATAAAGGTATTCGTGAATGCCCTGAGACTTTTAAATTGTTATAATAACATTGGTGTTGGCAACAGTGTGTTGACATGAGTTGGCTGAGAAAATAACGGGATTTTTGTGCTGAATGCACCATCTTGGTTTTGTATTTGAATACACTGTAATGGTCATGGCAGTGTGGTTAAGATTGATGAAGAAAATACTGAAGTTCACATTCTTATGTAATGCTGAAGCACTTTGGAAGACTTAATAAATTGACACTACAGGGTAATTCCGTGCCAAAGCACCAGAAGGCTCCCGACTGACCATCTCAGATTTGCTTCATAACTTTTTTTTTTTGATGTCCTAGTTACTAATAATTACTCTGCAAAATTTTATGCCAATATCTCCACTAGTTTTGGAGATATTAAGCCAACAAAAAGGGGGCGTGGCCCCATATTTAGCATAAAAACGAGTACTGCAATAAAACATCCATAGTTTGATGGCCAATAACCTTTGAACTGTTCACACTAAATGATTTGAATTTTCACACCATGATCCTTTCATATACACAGAAGGAGAGCTTTATAAGACATATTTGCAGATTTATGGCATGCCAAATATGGCTTCATGGAATGCGCGTTCATCCATGGTAGCACTTTTGGCTCTCTATATCTCCAGATTTAATGACACCAGATGTCTGGCTCTTTTAAATATGAGACATGTTATAGCACTATCAGTAAAACATGTTATATCAGTAACAAAAATTATACTTTCTCATATATAGGCCCCCTAAAAATGGAAAAAAGCTTGCTGTGTCTGTGTTTTGAATGCTGATAGCAAAAATCTGAAAAGGTCCACCAGAAAACAAATGAAGTCAGTGAAAAGAGCAAGGTCTTATTGCGATCTGTACCAAATATGAAGTTGGTGCTGTGAAGAAAACTATTTTATTCAAGCTGTTGAATATTAAAGGAATAAGCCCCAAGAAGCAGTGGGTTACAGTGATTTCTATAACGGCGGAGGGGCGTTGGTGCCCCTTTACGTTTGTTTCGGTTTTCCAGTTTCCTTGTTCTCAACTTGCGCTGATCGGTCATATCATTACTACCAGCAGCGAGAGTAGGGAACGATTGACTTTTGTCCTCCACACTTGCCGGTGTCCAGGAAAATATGTTGAATTGTGCATTAGTTTGCTAGCCAGCTTGTCAACTAGCTAGCGTTCACTACGATGGATGTGGTTACCCTACATATAGCCCATAAAATAAACACACAAGAAAAAAGTCAACAATTTATTGCTAATAGGCCACTGAAATAGCGAGCTAATTAGAAACGTAGCTAGCAACGCAGAAGTGATATCAAACTCTGTAATACAATAGCAAGGTAGGTAGATAGCCAACTGGTTAGCTGGTTAAAAGGCTAAACTTCGATAACACTGAAATAGCGAGCCAAAAGTCTTGAAACAAACGTAACCCAAAGAGTCAGTTGAGCGCAGAGTAGTTCATTGCTCACAGGGATATTTTGTGCTGCAGCACTACTGCCTCACAGTAAGAAGGTTGTGGGTTCGAATCCGGCCTGGGACCTCCATGTGTGGAGTTTGCATGTTCTCCCCGTGTACGCGTGGGTTTCCCCCAGGTACTCCTGGTTTCCCCCACCCATAAAAACATTCATCATAGGTTCATCATGACAAAGGAACTGGCTTTAGAACTGGAGTTGGTCACCGGGTTCTCACTGCTGCTCACTGTAGGATGGGTCAAATGCAGAGGACAAATTACCCCACGGGGTTCAATAAAGTATATCTTAAATGCGCATTTCAGGAAGCCATATTTGGCATGCCATAAATCCTTCTGTGTACAGAGCCTTTTTATATTAAAGAATCATGTGAAAATTTGAACCATTTAGTGTGAACAGTTCAAAAGTTATTAGCCATCAAACTATGGATGTTTGATTGCAGTATTCGTTTTTATGCTAAATATGGGGCCACGTCCCCTTTTTGAACGCTTAATATCTCCAAACCTAGTGGAGATATTGCCTAAAATTTTGCACAGCAGTTATTGGTAACAAGGACATTAAAATAAAAAACAATATGTGCAAAATCTGAGATGGTCAGTCGGGAACTTTCTCTGAAATCTGGTGATTTGGCACGGAATTACCTATAGCTTAACTTCACATTCATCACTGTCCCTGCAATATGCTTTCTGTTCTTACAGTATCTTTTTCTCAATTTCATTTGGTTCTTTTCCTACTGCCACTGCATCAAAAAGGCAATCTAAGCCTCCCGCTTTCTGCTAATCGCTAATTCAGTACCGGTGGGTCATTCTCATCCTGGGAGGTCATCAGCAAAACGTGTATTACAGTCTCACTGGCATCAAACCTGAGATGTAAAATAAACACAACAATTCCATTTAAAATTTATTCCCAGCCATGGCTGAGATGGACGACAAAAAAAAGAACATTTTTTCAGGGAAAGGAAGTCTGACAGAAATCCAGTCGGGTTTCTTTAATGTCTTCTGTTTGTATCGGACAGGAGACAGCGAGGTCTTGCTTGTTTTTATAAAATTAGATGTTTAGCATGCTCAGTAAGGCATTGGTTGTCTGGATCTGAAAGCTTCTAATGTCCCTGATAAAGTCCTAATTTATTTATATGCATTTCAAGGGCATGAAAGCTGTACCTATGTGTCCTCAGATGCCTGTGAAGAGTGAGGGCAGCTTGTCATTCTGATGGGAGTGTTTGGTGTTGTTTTGGCCATGGGGACTGGGCTCGGCTGGAGTCATGTGTGGGTGTCTTTGTTTTCATCTTTCTCTCCTTGTCTATCTTTTCATTGCTTTTCTTTTGCTCACCTTAAATTTGAAAAGCTTGTATTGGTATTCAGTGATGCTCTTGACCGTCTTCTGCCCTGTGTACAAACGCACTATACAGGTAGACAGAAATACACACAGGCTAATAGGCTTACACGCACGCACGCACACACACAAAACACAGGCAGACAGACAGGTAGACAGAAACATATTTGCACTCATTTGCATATTCGTCTTACACACACACTCTGACGCTCATTACATTTTATCCACAAGCTAATATCCAATGGGGGCTGGGTTGCCTGGGATGTAAATCTGTCGTGGAGAGGTGCTGACAGTTTTACATGGCCCTTAACTTCCACAATTAAAAACTATTTCCCCTAATTGCGGGAGTTTTAGTGTTGTGAAATGGGGTGATCTAGGGTGTCACGGGGAACAGGAAGTCCTGAAGCAAAGCCTGAAGGTCAGACAATGAGACAGCCTCTAGCAGACATTAACCCTTTTGCACAGAAGCCAAATATGGCTATTTATGTGATACTCTATGTAATGCTTTATAATTCAAGATTTAAGCTTCATAGAGAGGAGGAGTATGGCTCATCTGAGACAAGATTCTTGCAGCATTTAGAATTACATCGTATTTCAGTTTATTTTCATGATTTTGGTGGAGAAAAGGGGCTGCAAACATTAAAAAAACTTCATGAAAATTCAAGATTGAAATTATAAAAAAAAGAGAATACTGTGTATTGAAAAATCGCTGGGGGTTAAAACAATATACTTCTGAGAGCATTAACTCCTAGACCACGAGTGTTCATCATCTGTGTATGAAATCTTATCTGGCTTTGAAAGAATTTGCTGGAATGAGCAAAGTAAAGGCTGAATGACATTTTAGTTGTTAGTCATAGTTTCTGCTAGACAGTTATGGAGTGTTTAAATTAATTGATGTATTCTGTTCCTTGACTGAATTGTCTTGTCAGACATTCTTTTGTGGCTTTTTGAACCCATTATTTTCTACAATAATAGTGTAATATGTAAAAAAAGAATAAAAATATCATTTTTGTATTGGTTATAAATCATGGCAGTTCGAAGAAGATTGTAATAAATGCATTTTGCCAAGACAAAGGGAAAATTATTCTCTGCTGACATTTAATTAGGCTTATGCATTTAACAGTCGAAGAGAAAGGATGATAATGAATGCCCTTTTTTTGAAAAAACTTTCTACTGAAGCTTCTGTAAGACTCCAAGATAATATCCTTCTATTCTTTTCCCTTCAACTCACCAAAGAGTAACTTATGAATTCCATAGCTGCCAAACCAATTCATTAACCTCTGTTCATGAAGTTCCTCCCAGGCCATAAATACAAGATGATGGTGTGCATCGACGATATTTTCAGAAATTAATGTGGTATTTAAGATGTACGCAACTGATACAATGAATTAACATAATTGAAAAGTGTCAGTTAATTGCTACTTTCTAAGGACTGAGCTCGGCAGTCTCTGGGGCTTCGAGATTTTGTAGTGAAACGCAAGGAAACAGAAAGATGGAGAAAAACAGACAGAAGGTGGTTCACAGGTGAGGAAAGATGCTGACGGCTTGCTGAGCAGATCCTGAGAGGGGAGCTCGGCCGTGGTCAGCTAGCGTATCCTGGTGGAATCAGGAATGCCAGGAACGCAAAGCTTGTGCTCCGCACCTCCTGCTAATGTCAACACTGACCAAAAAAAAAAAAAAAAATGAGTTAAATAAGATGAGGTGGGATGACCAGAGTTGCTAGAGATCTGACCCTGCTGCATGAAGCCCGTTCCTGACCCTGGATTGTAGATGGTAAATAGACTGTCTGTCACAGATGCCAGCTGGGCTGTGTCAGGCATCAGGAGGCTTGGAGGCATCTGCACGTCATCGTGATTTCTTTTATGACCTTTGACACATGATATGATTCATGGTGAATCTACTGAGTCCATAGAAACCGTGGACTCTGTCGAATTGCTTATTTTTCAGCTCTTGTTCATTGGCAGTGGACAGTGTCCCTTGTTCTTTTTCCTGACCATTGAATTGATAACAGTTTTCCAGAACATTTTTGGCCTCTTAAATGTACCTTTGAGGAGTTAGGAAACAAAACATAATTTTTCCCAGGATACCTTATTCCTTGTTCCCCAGATTGATTCCCCTGTTCTCAGTTCCTTTTTCCGCTTTGTTTTCTTACCTTCTAAATAGAGCTGTAATCAAGTAGAGAAGACAACGCGGGTGAAAAACAAACAACTGGAATGAGCCCCTTGTTTGCACATTCGGAATAGTTAACCGACATTTGGCAAATTCTCAGTCGCTCTGCCTGAATTATGATTCAGTCTCAGTTTGTCCCTCAGATGAAATTCACAAATACAAATGTGTATAATTGTTCAGTACATACTAACGACTGAAAGTGCTTAATGAAAGTTTTAGCTGTGGAAATGTCTCTCCACAGTTTATTACTACCTCCTTTCTATTTTCACTATCACTAATTGATCTGCAGCAATGCAAGCCCATTTAAATACAATGAGAAAAAAACACTAAAAAACAACAAACAGAATCCTTCCAGCGTGATAACTGTAATTTATATTCATTGATTCTTTTTCAGTTTCATGGGGATTTTGCTTTCTTTCTGTCAAGATTTGGCACCCATGATGAAGAATTTAATCTCTGCTCGCATTCAAATTAAACAGAATGGGAAAACAGTGAAAATTTGGAGTTGCTTGCTGTTGAATTCTCCTATCGCAGGAGGAAGCAGTTTGGGCAGAACTCCAAAAATTCATTTTTGATCAGTTTCGATTCATGTCCATGATGCAAATGCAAGTCAAGCTGTATGCATTCTTCTGTGATCGGCAGCGATTAACTCATAACACATTTACTGATATAGAAAAGCTGACACAGAAGTTGTTTGGCTGCTTACTTGCTGAATGTTTTTTATCTTTGTACTGTGGTAGTGCAGCAGTGTTTCATGGCTGGTGATGCTAAATCCTGGGTTCTCCTGAGCGACCATGTCACGAAGTGATGGACTTCTCAGCACCAATGATTTTAACTTGTCTGCATCACACCTCGATGAATGAATATATGTATGAAGGAACGAACAATTCATTTATATATTTAAATGTATATTTTCTCACTGGTACTCTGAATGGTTTACAAGAGGGATAAGGTCATAAGAGGGAATCCCACCTCACCACCGTCCATGCGTAGCACCCACCTGAGTGATGATTGGCAGCCATTTTGTTCCTGAACACTCACCACACATCAGCTGAGGTGGAGTGGGTGAGGACAGTTGTCATGGCCAGTGAAATTGGGGGATGATTTGGCAGCAGATTGAAAGATCCAGGTTCAGAATTGAGTCATCTCTTAGGTGCCTGAAAATTAATCTACTGAAACCTACTGTATATCTTGCTAAAACATCTTTGAAATAAATGAAGAGTTTCGTTCCAAAATGCGACATATCAATTTCATTGTTTAAGGAAAAATCCCTTTTTCTCTTTTGGAGAAGGGGGAGTAGGAAATCCATTTTGTCATGTTTTAAACTTTATTGACTAACTAGTAATTTGAAGATAATAAGCTAAATTGGATCCTATTAACTTGTTTTAACTCAACTAATGAATTCTTTTTTTGTCAAAACAATATATATCCATGTCTTGGCGTTTGCAGTAGTGGTCTGTTGGTGGTATCAAAGGCCTTCAGTAACCTCACCTTTCAATGCTTAATTACCTAATCCTGTCGCCGTTTACTGTGCCTTTTTAGCAACAGCTGCTGAGACTAATTTGTAGAATTAATGTCAAGTTTATTTTCAATAGCATTTTTGTACATTTCATCACAAAGTCATGAAGCGTTTTCTTCAGCACAGCACATAAATGAGGGTGCAAAACGTCAATATGAATTTAGAATATTCTGAACTCACATGGGTTAGAAAACAGCAAAGATTGGCATACACTAGTTTGCAAGGCTTATTAAGCAATTAGGTGCAAGAGACCGTGCTGTATTGTGAATATTGCACAGTGACTGTTAAAGGGTGGAGTGACATTTTTAGGATCAAAATAATTTGAATGAATGCAGAAAATCTAAAGCAACAGGGCGAGTTTACCATCTTTGGCTTTCATTCGAATGAGACGTTTTGCAATCCTGGCAGCGCTAATTTTACAAATGTTACCAATTGGCAATCACTGTGTCATGACAATCTCTTAATCGTTTCAGGACATGTATTGCTCTTGGTTATTCAGTGAATAAATTGTTTTGATATTTAGTGAGGCCAACTTATCTATGGGTGTAACAATTCTGAATCGATGTTTTTTTAAAGCGTAGTAACACCATCTGCTACCGTTGGGCGAACATCCGAGCTTTCCTTGTTCCTTTATTAACCCCCTTGCTGTCCTGAACGAGAGTGTCAAACATCAAAGGGCATGGGAAATGCTTCTGGAAAAACCTTGACTGACATTAGTATTTTTCGGCTATGTGCTGAGAGGAGCCAAGCAAATGAAAACAAAATAGTCTCCTATTAACCAATTAGGCAACTCTAAGAAAAGTATACCTGTTCCCGTTTACTTTGCTTGATTAGCAAACAAATGGTGGATTCGTTTACTCTTTAAGTTGAAAGAGTAGAGCTGTTAAGACACCATATTTCATTGCTGCATTTTGAAATTTAAATGGCACAGATTTGCACTCGATTGCCATTGCCACGCCATTTCGTGCGGCTGTAATCATTTAGGCCTATATCTCACATTCACGTTTCATCCGCTTTTCAGAATGTTTTCCACATTGCGTATTTTTTAGACGTTTAAACTCCAGGGCGATCTTACAACAAATCTGTTTCAAATGAATCTTGAATAATGTCCTAAAATACGACAATGAGAGATGTAATTCAGTGGAATATTTTTATTCAAATTGGCATGCTTTCAATCTAACACCGAAGCCCAGTTAGGTTTGTCTGCTTTTCACCATTACATCTTAATCGTTATAGGCTACTGGCCAAATTTCTTGATTGTTATTTAGGCCAAGCAGCCCACCCGGGAGCAGATTTAGGGAAGGGCGGAGCACCTGCAATTAGCGAAATCTAAACTCGGGCTTCTTCCCAACGGCATTTTAAATCGTTTTAAGCCGCTTCAGGTGTGTACGTTTCAAGAAATTACACGCAATTGCCTACGCACCCCATGACGGCAAGTTGGCTCATCACACTCATCACACATCCTCAATCATCATCGCCACATCCCAACTCAGCATTTCTTCTCTAATTGTAGTATTTTTAGGAATCTATAATGATGTAATAAAAATAAAGACATTTATTTTTATATTGCCCTGGATTTCAAGCGTCTAAAAAAAACACAAGGTGGGGAACATTTAAGCGGATGAAACGTCAATTTGAGCTATAAATTATCACAATCACACCAAATGACCAAATACACGTTCTTGCAAATCTATGCCCATTTAACTTTCAGAATGCGGCAAACAAACATGCTGTCTTAATAAACAGCTCTACTCATTCAGCAAAGTATAAAAGCGAATCCCTTGTTTGATTGCTGATCGAGCAAAGTAAATGGGGAAAAGATTCGAGTGACCCAGCTAATTGCTTAAAAGGAGACGATTCTGTAATCCTTTACTTTGCTAATGTCAGTCAAGTTTTTTTTTTTTTTCTGGACGCATTTCTCATGCCCTTTGATGTTTGGCACTTTCGTTCAAGACTGTGTGGGGTTTAATAAAGGAAAAGGGAAAGCTCAGATGTTTGCCCCATTGCGGTCCTATGCCTTAAAAAACATCGATTCAGAATCGATTCATTATTGTTACACCGCTAGGAACAGCTTGACAGCAATCATGCAGTGAAGGTAGTGACTTATGCAGCCACACTAGAAAACATCATGCTAGTAAACCTAATGCCAGTGGCAGCATCTTATTTGTTTATGGGCTGTATTGTGCTTTGCCCAGAAGGAGCCATGGTGCTTATTGCATTTCGGAAAGAAAGTGCATAATGCAGGGTGCAAATCAATGGCGGATATCCCTTCTTGGCAAAAACCGAATATGGCATCAACAAGATATGATAATTCCTGACCTATTGGTGCTGGGAGTTTCAAATTTACCAATTTGAAATTTATTGCATTTTGCAACCAAATTATTCAAATAGGGTTGTATGCTAAATAATGTGACATTTGTAGGGACACCATACTTGTAGTGTCATCACGCTGATGAATGATAATGTTTTGTAAGTAGTCCCGAGGCAAAGTGATCTGCCATTTTGAAAATGAATTTTTTTTGGATTTTGAATGGCTTTTAAGTGGGGGGAGAATTGCTTTGAAATTGAAGTCATTCATCTCTAGCTTTTGAGCAGTAGTGATTTTTGATTTTAATTCTAAGATATTTATTTTTATTGTAGTGTGTGATCATTAGGCTTTGTTTTCATGGTGGGCCTTAATTGCGCATATAAATTTTCATTGGATGCAAGCCTTAGCACACAAGCAAATTTACTGTGTGGAGAGTCCATTTTATCAACCCTTAAATGTTTTCCTTGGGTCATCAGCAAATAGAGGCATGCGATCACCCTGCTTATTCATTCATTGTTTTAAATTAAGCCCCCAATTCCCTGCTGCAGTTGACTTTATTTTTGTCAGTTTTGGTTTCAGAATTCCTAAATTGTTTAAATTAATTGTTTGTTGAATCTGTAACAACTGGCAATGAATTAGGGTTGCAGTTTTATTATTGTAAATTAGGAACAGTCTCTTAAGACCTGAGTTATAGTGGAATAGCTGGCAAAAAACATGCATTTAAGAGTCAAGCAAGTTGCTTTCTAACCATTTTTTCCAAGCTCTGTTCAAGTTTGAGACTGCTGTGGTGAGCTGAATGAGTTGGTTCAGACTGTCGCCTCACTGGTTGTCTGATGTTCATTGTTAGTGTGTGTGTGTGTTCGACCACAGCTCATACCAGGTGTCACTTTGTCCTGCAAGTCAGTTTTTTCATTCTCTGCCATACACAAAGACCCAGAGGGTCTCCTGATGTGAAAATGGCAGAGGTAATTGTAAGAGGAAACAAAGCTATCCGCCGTGAGATTGTTCTCTCCCACCCCCTTCCCGCTAAAGGAATCCAGTCGCTGTAGTCTCCAGTATGTAGGATTCTTTATCCAGTCTAAAGAGGTCCTAATGCTGAACTGTGCTGCAGTGAGGCCACTCCAGGTCAATGGGCATTTTGTTCCCCTTTATCAGTTGAAAATTGGTCTCAAGATTAATATTTTTCCACTTTTACTGTTCGATATTTGGGTCCAGAAGGGACAGGCCCAATCCAAGCATGAAGTGTAGAAGCTTTGCTTGAAACTGAGGTTGTGCCAGAGGTCGCGTTACACTTTCTGATTGTCCATCATTGTGACGGACGGGGGCATAAAAATTCTGTCATAATTATTATCCGTCATTGTAATTTTATTTTTTAAAATGATAATTGTTTATTTTTTGAATAAAATAAACATAATAATTTATAGATTATGCATTAGCTGATGCCGACAGTGATTCATGTAGACACACATTGCGCAATGTGTTAAATACAGCATTGCGTGGATTTTCAAACTTACTGCTGTATGAACTTTATAAAACATCACAAATGATTTCTCCCCCCGCACTGTAACAGTGCGCAAATGAACAATGCTTTGAGTTATTCCTGGGCTTCACTAAGCCTAACAAGCGCAGTCTCACGAAGCGGTTCTACGAAGCTGCTTATCAACTCGTTATGTCAACTGCGGCTTTCCCCACCTAGATATCTGTGTGTTCACATAACAGAGATGGCGTTTGTAGCATATGACCAATCATCTACCGGCAGCAAAGCAGCATATTTTACAAATGAAGAGCAAATGATCATATTACAAAAATATGAGGAATACAGGATTATACCAGAGATGCCAAGTCTGATGCATTCGGCTTGAGTCTCTCCCCTCTTAGTGGCATTCACGTGCTTGTGCCGTAGTCAGCAATTATTCAATCAACGCGAACTGAAGAAATTCACTCGCAGGATTAAAGACATTGCACATTATTTTAATCAGTTTCACGTTTCACGTGGGATTTGCCCACTAGTGACACGGAAATTAATTATGATTATGAGGCTTGTCTTTACTGAGGGATTGAAACCAATGGAATGGCATAAAGATGTTTCAAATGGTCTTATTTCATTTAAATGATCATGAAACACATGAATTATTTCCAATCCCTGTGTAAAGAGAAGTACGAGAAGTCCAGAGTCATAATTGCTTTCCATGGTGAGGTCCACCTTCACGGAGGTGAAACTGAAACTTCGATGCACAAGGATTTTAATTCCGTGTGAGAATCTCATTTATAAGCGTTCATTGAATAACTGCGGACTACGGTGAATTAGCCTAAAAAATGTGTGAGACCTACGCCGAATGCATGAGACTTGGCATCTCTGTCATACAGATCAAAGACAATGCTCATGACAATATGACACCCACCACCAATTGGACTGGGGTGTGAATTACATTCTGTCAAAATGACGGACGGCCTTCAAAATATTCTGTCATTATTAAAAGAAAATCCGTCAATGACGGAAAATATTCGGTTAACGCGACCTCTGGGTTGTGCTGAAGTTTGTTAATCACTTGCTCTGCCAAAATCACACAAGTTGCTCTGATTGTCCACACAAAAAACCTTGCTTGCTTGCTCACTCACTGTCTCACCCACTCGCTCTCACTTGCTTGATCGCACACTTATTTGCTCGTTCACTTTCTCACTCACTCACTCACTCACTCACCGATTTGCACAAACCCTCCTTTCCTTACTCTGTCATTAGCTCACCCATTTGTTACAGCTACTAGATTGATTTAATCTTACTCTGTACTCTCCAACCCTGCATTGGATTTTCGCTGACCCTAAATGCGGACGTTTAAACCAAACCCAATGCCTGTAGAAAAACAATGTGATAAAAACTATGCTGCTAGCTGTTGTGTCTGGTGTCTTGAGGTGCTAAATGAGAGACAATGCCACAGTCACCCAGATGATGTCCAGCTGGCTGTCTCTATGGTAACTGGGTGCATTTAGCACTGTTACCTCACAAACTTGTCACCAGCTGGAGGCGGAGTTTTGTGCATCTGCTGCCTCAGGGAGCCCTTGTTTTCTGTCAGCTGATCAAGTGAGACACCAGTGATCAGTCCTCTGGAGGGGCATCAAGTCTTAGATTTTACAGGCCCTTAGGACCTCCCTGGAAATCTTCTGAAATTCAGATTTCAAGTTTTTTTTTCCCCCTCTTAGAATTAGTGAATTAGTATGCAACTGTGGATTTGTAATACTCTTTAATATACAGTATAAAGCATCTTTGCAGGGGTCTGTGCTTCTCACCTGTTTAGTGTCTCAGTTAATCACTGAAACACTTTTGAAGTGATGATCACAGAAGGCAAACTACAGCAGACACCATTTAACACTTCTTTTTTTGGCCATTTGCAAGATTTACCTCTTGGGCATGAAAAGTACACAGGAAACCACAGAAAGAAAATAACAACAGATAACATTTGAAATTGGCTTTAATGCAGAGTTGAAGTTTTATTTATTTTTTTTTTTTTTTGGGGTCTAATCAGACCCAGCCGTTTCCCTTCCTAGCTCATTGCCACCGATAATGACAGAATCAGGACTCTCGGGAGGCTGAAGTAAGTGCTTGATTGCACATGTGCGCGGGCCAAACTAAACAAGCAATTTTTAGGGCTCTTCTAGGTTTATTGAGCGGCCCAAGGGCAGAGGAAGAGGTTATAATAGAATCGGCCAGACCGTGTTGTTGACTTTTACAATGGCTTTTACTTCCTTTGCTGTTAAGAACACACTTAATGAGAGTTTCTGTCCATATTAATCCCTTATTGCTGTTTTCCAAATGTTTTTATGGATGGCTTTATATGCGTGGTTGTTTAGTTTTAACCCTAGTCCTGCCGTACGCTGATACATAGAGGAGCCACGCTTGTTTCCCTGTGTGCTGGCCGTCGATGTATTGTTCCCTGGTAGCTATATCCCTGCATGCTGGTCCTCGATCAGCATTAGCGTAGAACAGCGCTATTCAACATTAACCAGAAAGGACTGGTGTGGGTGCAGGCTTTCATTCCAACCGAGCAGTTACACACCTGATTCTGCTTATCAACCCCAGGAGTCTTTGCTAAAGAGCTTGATTAGTGGTGTCAGGTGTGTAAGTGCTTGGCTGGAATGATAGCCTGCACCCACACCGGCCCTTTCTGGATAATGTTGAATATCCCTGGCTTAGAGGAAGGACTAGGGTTAATAGTGGTGATTGAAGGTAGATGAGTGGACTGATGGAGTTTGGAATGTGTCTCTAGTTTGTGTTTGTAGGTGGATGGTGTAC
This sequence comes from Gymnothorax reevesii, assembly GCA_029721435.1. NCBI lineage: Eukaryota > Metazoa > Chordata > Actinopteri > Anguilliformes > Muraenidae > Gymnothorax > Gymnothorax reevesii. The sequence continues at coordinate 55,936,914 of CM056585.1, forward strand.
CTACACAGCCTATTACCTTCACTTTGCTTTAACTTTGTCCATTTGAGAAACTGACAAGTTAATTTAATTTCAAATGGTTTGTTTCATAATTGAATTAATTTACTTCACATTTGGAACATTTGTTTTGTGCTAATGCTTTGCTGGCTTTGCTATCTGTCACAGCTGCGAAAATAACCCACTCTCTGTCTGCTGGGTACAATTAGAGTAACCAAGTCTGTCTCTCTAAACTCTGAAAAACTCTGGTTTTTTTATTTTAGTGTCTTAATTAATAAGCTAATAATAAATTATTTTCTTTTGGAAAGACAGAATTTCCTTCTTTGATTCACAGAATAGCGTAATTGTTGAGTTATCTCTTTGATTACACCGTGAAAACTCTATTTAAACCTGTTAGCTGGTTGTTGACTCTCTTTACTGAGACAGTTGGTTAGCAATGTGGTTGCTAACCTTTTATGATTCTGTATTTCTTTGCTCTTTGTTCTATATTATCACATCAGTGTGATTCTACTCATTAATCTAATCTATGTTTCTGTACTGGTTTTGTTTCCACCAGAACTAACTTTTTTTTCTTTTCTCTTACTTCCTTGCTTACGGAAGATCGTAAAATGATCAATGCAGGTAGGCGTTGTTTATACTGGCTTTTCATGTTACCTCACTTCCCATTTTCGAGTGCGACAAGTCTGTGTTTTTGGGGAGTAATGTCTTGCAATTCAAATAAAAAGAGTATCTGCAATACTGTCGTATGTGCCAATTTATGCCATGAGATGGTATACATATTATAGTGAAGAGTATAACTTTCTATTAATTGAAGTGCTTGTAAATGTACTATTAATGCTATGTTTCCATGGTGCCCATAATGTACTCACAGAAGTGAAATTTCAAAACACTGACCTGAGCTCTAGATCTGATCCACAGAGCAGTACTTCGTTTCTATATTTGATGGAATAAATGCGCTTTATACACCATAAGCTGAAGACTGCACCTTCCTTTTCAGCTGTGTTCTGTAAAACGAGTAAATTGTTTTCTGTCCGATAAAAAGCATGTAGGTCAGTAGCTGCACAGTGCTATAAAAGCTTGATTGTGAAAGATCCTTAACCTCGAAAGAACAGCAGCCATCTCTCGGTGACTTGCTAGCTGCAGCTATGTACTTTTGTTTCCATTGTGCACTTATGCAGTGTTAGGTACATTTATTTATAAACCCATTTCCACTATTTCATTACTGGCTTTTATTAGGTGTTATAATCTTGATTATAATGTGTTCATACTTCATGTTGTAATTCTGAATTCTGTTGAGTTATTTGATTGGGATTTAGCATTCACTATTCAGCATTATGATGGGTGTGATTGATGACGAAGTGAAATGCATTTTGACAATAAATTTGACAGTTTTGAAATGGAGTTAACTATATGTAGGTTAGTGAACCAGATCCATCCTTTATATTTATTCATGTCCCAACCAACCAGCCCATTTAAACTGCCTTCATTCATGGATAGACATGGGAATGTGTGCTAATGTGCTGGGTGTGGGGTGAATGGAAGGGAATGGGAGAGCAGCAAGTCAAGAAAAAACAGACCAGGATTGACCAGACTATTGATCGTTCAATCCTGGTCTGTTCCTTCTTCCATTCCCTTCCATTCCCTTCCATTCACCCCACACCCAGCACATCAGCACACATTCCCCTCTATCCAGTTCAGTATATATTGTAAACCATTATTTCAGGTGTGGTCTGGAATTCATCAACCAGTGTTACACTCAATGTAATGGCCACTGTTCCCTCTTCTCTTCCTTACTGAAATCTATCCTCACATTGACTGTAAAGATTTGATTGTAGTTATATTATTGTTATATTATTTATTTATTTATTTTTAATCAAAAGTGACACACCCACACTATTGGTAGGGCTGGGGCGATTTGGAATCAATTCTTTTTTAAGGCGTAGTGCCACCGCCTGCTGCCATGGGGCGAACATCCAAGCTTTCCCTTTTCCTTTATTAAACCCGACGAAGGTTGAATGAAAGCACCAAACATCAAAGGGCATGTGAAATGCTTCCGGAAAAAAAAAGTTGACTCTAATATCAGTATTTTTTGGCGACATGCCGCACGGAGCCAAGTAAAGAACTACGGAATTGTCTCCTAATAACCAATTATGCTACTCTAAGAAAAGTAACCCGTTCCAGTTTACCTGCTTGATTAGCAATCAAATGGTGGATGCGTTTACTCTCCAAGTTGAATGAATGCTGTTTATCAAGACAGCATGTTTGATTGCTGTATTTTGAAATTTAAATGGCCATAGAACAGCACAACATGAACACAATTTCCATTGCCATGCATTTCGTGCTTCTGTAATGATTTATATCTCACATTCACGTTTCATCCCCTTTAGAGAATGTTTTCCACCTTGTGTATTTTTTAGACGCTTGAAATCCAGGGCGGTTTGAAAACAAATCTCTTTATTTTATCATTACAGAGCTCCTAAAAATAGGCTACTACAATGAGAGATGAAGTGCAGAGTTGGGATATAGTGATGTTGAACGAAGATTTTTTTTTTAAAGTGTGATAAGACCACTTGCCGTCATGGGGTCGTGTGTAATTTCTTGAAACATACACTCCTGAAGCGGCTTGAAGGATTTAAATTTCCATCGGGAAGAAGCCTGAGTTTAATTTAGCTAATTGCAGGGGCTCTGCCCTTCCCTAAATCTGCTCCCGTGTGCTTTTCCTAGATAACAATCAAGCAATTTCCGTAGCCTATAACGATCAAGATGTGATGGTGCAAACCCGACAAACCTAACTGGGCTACGGTGTTAGAGTGAAAGAATGCCAATAATTTGAATAATTAAAAAAAATCTTCCTCTGAATTGCATCTCTCAGCATTTTTGGACATTATTAAAGATTAATTTAAAACGGATTTGTTATAAGATCGCCCTGGATTTTAAGCGTCTAAAAAAATACACAAGGTGGAAAACATTCAGAAAAGTGGATAGAACGTGAGATATAAGTTATTACAGTTGCACAAAATGCGTGGCAATGGAAATCGTGTTCATGCTGTGCTGTTCTATGGCCATTTAAATTTCAAAATGCAGCAATCAAACATGCTGTCTTAATAAACAGCATTCATTCATCTTGGAAAGTAATGCATCCACCATTTGATTGCTAATCAAGCAAAGTAAACTGGAACGGGTTACTTTTCTCAGTGTAGCCTAATTGGTTAATAAGAGATAATTCTGTAGTCCTTTATTTGGCAATGTGCAACATGTCGCCGAAAAATACTGATGTTAGAGTCAAGTTTTTTTCCGGAAGCATTTCACATGCCCTTTGATGTTTGGCGCTTTCGTTCAACCTGCGTCGGGTTTAATAAAGGAAAAGGGAAAGCTCAGATTTTCGCCCCATGGCAGCAGGTAGTGGTACTACACCTTAAAAAAGAATCGATTCAGAATCACCCCAGCCCTAATTATTGGGAGGAATACCGTTTCCAGGTTGTCCGTTTGACTGCCCATCTGTACATGAGAAATGTTGGGTTTGCATTATATCTACTCAGGGAGTGGAGGAATTTTGACCAAATAAGACATGCCAACTCCTTATAGGGGGTAGCTGAAATGGTCAGGTTTTGGATGTCATCGAGTCAAAGGTCTAGATCACATAAGGTCAGCTGTATGTGGGAACCTTAGAAAAACAGTTGTGCCCTGTTAGATTTTGCATAGGCCTATCTCTCCTGGTGTGATGTAGGGTTAAGGGCCCTACAGCTGTTGTGATTTTGCTGAGTTTACACTGGCCTGAACCACTAACCTTCCCAGGCTCAGACAAGCACTTGAGTCGTGAATGCAATTGACCATCAGTAGAGTCACAAATTCCTTTTACCTCTGTCTCTACTTGATCCCTGTTGGAGAGGAGAAGGATCATTGATACTGCAGGAGGTTATTTTGAGGATGGACATCTGCTGGGTCTAGTGCAATAAGGCTGGTCTGTTTGCTAAGTGGCTTAATATCTGTGCCAGGAACTGATTGAAAAACCGGTAATGAGTGCAAGAAAGATCAATGCTCTCTCCATGAACAGTGTCAGCAATCAAATTCCCCAGAGTGGATTTAAAAGATGGCGAGCCCCTTGGCAAGACAAAATCTTATCTGACAGGTGTTTGTGTTTGCATTCGCATTGAGCTTGTTAATAGCAGTGTGGGCATGCGTCTGTCTCTGTATACTGCAGGCAGTACCGTGTACCTCTTGAGGCAGGTTTTTGGAGAAGTGCTGTATTTCCTGACTGAAGCCGTAGCAGTGATATGATGGTGCATCAGATGTGGCTGAATAAAGTATGTTGCGCTAATAACACTCCGCAAGGAAAGGCCTGAGAATGGTATTTATTTAACTGCTGTTGTGGACATGACAACCTTGCAGGCCATTTGTTAGGAAACACTGCACTTTATAGATCAATGAGCAGGTGAGATAAGGGTGTCCTTAGACCACTGGACAGCAGAGATTGTGAGATTTATTGACCATTGGATAGGTGCTTCTACACTCTAGTCCTCTGGACAGCAAAGACTTCACTCCACGGTAGCCAGCGAGAAAAAAATTTAACATGCACTGCTTCATTGTACAAAATACAATATTGAGAGAAATCACATTTTTCAGTCCCTAAGGAAGGCAAAACATTACTTTTGAGTCAGGTCTCTTATAGTTTTCCATAATTAGGTTTTTATCCCTCCCAGGGTGTAATATGGTGGGATGTGGCTATCATCATGTCTGCCCATCTGTCTTTGTCTGTCTGTCTGCCTGTACATCCAGGGGTGTAGTGGTCAGGGGGACGTGGGGGAATGGCGTTCCCCCAGTCTTTTTGGCGAGATTTTTTATTTTTATTTTTATTTTTATTTTTTTATTTGTCTAATTTTTTTTTTCTTTTTAAACATTGCCTCTGTTATCATTTTAGCCATTGTATAGCTTCTAATAAAGTAATAATACATACTGCAATTCACAAATATATACTGAGAAGTGATAAAACTCGCGCACATTAGTAACATAGACTGTATATCAGCCAATCAGAAAATAGTATTTCTTGTTGCCAGGTGAAATAGCAGCGCCGTAATCACGTCTTCCACACACACACGAAGAGCTGGCAGTGGAAGTCCAAAATCACTTCATCGCTGATTTATTTTATTTTTTTTTTAATACAATAGCTGCTTATTAAAGTTGAAGAACTATGCAGGATATTTGCTTTATGGATCATTTTTCACCTCTATTTAACTGCTTTGGATGGTTATGGTTAGATGAATTGACTTGTAACTTGTCAGGGGGAGAGTTGGGGCTCTACGCCCTCCATGTAGTGTACTTTGGCTGAAAACAAACCCTGCTCCGAACCGGTGCCCGCCTACTTGAGCTACCACTTCTGACAACTAGATGCGACGGATAACCCGGTCAGCATCCATTCTGCAAATACCCTACGACCGCGCCCACGTAGGAGACAGGAGTGTACTGGCAGTTGTGAATATTCAATAACTGATCCCGGTCTGTGATTAAAATATTGTAACTACGTGCAGAAATTTGCAGCTCCACGTCCACTGGCGGCCACATCTGCACAAAGATACACCGTTGTTCTTCTCAATCGCGCCAAATCCATATATCCGTAAATGATGAATTAAATTAATATTTTAATTTGAAAAGAGTAACTAAATTCCCAGTGTCAAAATTATAAAGTGAAAGTATACTTATCATACATGGCTCAAGCATTTGCTACTTGGGTCTATCTGGGTGAGTAACATGTTTTTTTTTTTTTTTTTTTAATTTTAATTTTGATTTTTTTGACAGTTCCCCCAGTGATAAAATCCCCACTACACCACTGTGTACATCCATCTGTAATCATTCTTGTGTCTGGAAGAACCGTTCAATGTTTTTTCACGAAACTTTCTGCAAACAACAAACACGTGGTGCCTTTTATTATGATGGCATTTTTATATCATTTGACTGCGAGGTGATGGTATTACAACATAGTTCACATTTTGGCCTATAACTTTTGACCCGTAGATGGCAGAAACATTTTTTTTCCTGGATTCAGTGAGTCCACACAAATCTGCTTCAGTAAGTCACTCCCATTTGCATTTGAGTTCTTTTTTTTCCCATTTTGAATTTTTGAAAAACTACACTACTTGCCAAAAGTTTGGGGCCACCCTCAGATTTTCAAAAAGGCAATGACCCAAAACATTCTACAAATCTTTGCCTGAACTACATTCATTCAAAAGGCGGGCAGAATGTCTTAAGAAACATGATTTGGCCACCAGTCTCCAGACCTTTCTATTGAACTAGCATGGGATGAACTTGACTGGCAGGTCCTTTGCTCCCACCCTAGCAATGAAAAACAGTTGTTTGAACACTTGAAATCTGCATGGGAATCACTGCCAGCAGCACACTTCAAGAAACTGTTGCATTGCATGCCAAGAATTTGTGACACAGTGATCAAGGCTAAGGTTGGCTATTTCGATGAATCTAAAGTCTGAGCAAAGTCTCGCAAAAATGTCTTGTTCAGCCTGAATCCTTGCCAGAAATGTGACTTTATGATGTAGTGAAACTGTCTTGGCCCCTTAAATAACAATAAACTGAAATGAAATAGATTCTGGTGTTTTGATTTGATTTTTTTTTAATCTGAGGGTGCCCCCAAACCTTTGGTCTGCAGTGTAGATCTCCTCCTACACAGTTTGACCAGGGTCAAGGCTTTAAATACTGCTGCTGCTTGGAATTGTGGGATGCGTTATCTCCTGTCTCTTTCGAAAGTCATGGTTCAATGTACTCTATGGGAAAGGAGGTACGTTAGGGTGCTCTGAAGCACCAATTCTGTGCATTGAGAGAATTTGAACACACTTATCATGGCTGTCAAATTAATACTTCCGTCTCATTTTTTTTAGGAGTTAAGAACTTCCTTAAGTAAAAATGACTCTTCAAAGGTGGCCTTTGTTTGCAGGAAATACTTTTTTCTGTTGACCGGAAATACTTCACTTAGTAGACAGGAAAGACTTCTCTGTATTCTGAAAACACTTCACTCACTGTACACAGGAGGGACGTCTCTCTGTTTGTGGGAAGGTTTTCATGGTGTAGGCTGGAAATACTTCACTCTATATGCAGAAATGACTGCACTCAGTGGATAGGGAAGACTTAAGTCTGTAAACAGGAGAGAGTTCATTCAGTAGGCGGGATAAATTTCTCTCAGTAGGCAGGAAAGACTAGACTGTATGCTGGAAAGACTGAATTCAGTAGACAGAAAGCACTCTGTATACTGGACAATTTTTATTCAGTACACAGGAAGTACTTCACTCTGTAGGCTGGAAATAATTCACTCTGTTGATGGGAAAGACTTCATGCTGTTGTCAAAAGATACTATATTGTATTGAGAGAAGAGACTTCTCTCTGTAGATGACAAATGCTTTGTAATCAGGAAAGACTTCACTCAGTACACAGGAAGTACTTTACTCTGTGGACGGAAAAGACTTCATTCATTCTGTAGACGAGAAATACTTCATTGTGTAGACAGGAAAGACTTCACTCTCTGGAAGGGAAATGCTTTGTAAACAGGAAAGACTTCACTCTGAAGGCAGGAAAGCTGTCAATCAATGGTCTGGAAAATCTTCATTTGTAAACCTGAAAGACTTCACTCAGTAGACAGGAAAGATTGGACTTTGTTGCCTTGTAGAGTGAAAGGACTGTGGTCAGTGTCAGTGGCTTGTGTTTGAAGTCCACATCTGAGCTGTCAAGGAAGGATTAGGCCTGTGCACAGTTCCCATGAGGTTCCACTGAGACATGACTGTCCTCCATAATTACTCTCAGCCATAGACTGATTCCTCTCTTATTCTCCTCCTCTGTCAGTTTCCTTATCCTCCACCCTTGGCCCCACTTTCCCTCTTGGCCTCTTCCTTGGTCATTTCCCTCACTGTTCTTTTGTTTTTTTTATTGTTTATTTTTCTTCTATCAATCCAGCTTCCTGTATATTTCCACTTACTTTGCTATCTGTTGTCATGTGTATGTTGGCCCTCCCCGTAAAATGGCTTTTGGCAGCACCAAACAAAATGGAGAATTGATTGATTGATTACTCAAGGCTGGCAGCATGCAAATTTCTTAATATTCTGCTGACGGCACTTATTTACGGACAGCCCCCCCGGAATTACTTAAAAAGTGGCTGTCGAAATTGCCTACTCTGTTCTAGATTCAAATTCCATGCCGACGCCTATGCGATTCAACACAACTCCCTGTCGGAGAAACGGTGTTTACGTGAAACAATGTAAAATTCATCAGCACTTCTGTCCGCTTCGGGACGCTGGTGATCTCCCCGGCCATCCCTCCATTACAGGGGTTTAATGTTTCCTTACAATGTGGAGAATGCAATTACATTGAGATTGTGGCTGTGAAATAGCCCAGCGGAGCTGGTCCCAGGGAGCCCGTCGCTGCCAGTGGGAGAATATTTTTTTGTTATTATCAGATCCTGCCCTGTCAATCATGCTGATTGACAGCCTCGCACATTTTATTATTCGTCACCATGCGGTAACTACAAACGAGTGGTGAATGAATAAGGAACAACCTTACAGAAAGCCGAGGCAATCACAGAGCACCGCTGTGCGTGACATTTTGCTCTTTTATGAGAAAGGAGGCATCTTGGGAGTGTTTTGGATGGTGAAGTGTGTCTCTGCTTATTCCTTATTGCGCTTGTCGTCATTTTTTTGTGAGATAGAGTTTCTGTTCAGAAAAATGTATTGCATCTTTATTTGGGTAATCTCAGGGTAATTTTCACAAGAAATTTGACTGTACTGCCGAAGCATTGCCCTGAGATGAGGGAATAGCAAGAATTGCGTTTTGCTCACCAGCAGACCATTTATTCTGCGGTATTGAATTCAAGAATTGTTTGAAATGGGAGTTGAGAGTTTGAAATGGGAATTTGGTTCTATAATGGTGGAGATGCTGAAAGTGATGTCTGTTAACAGCTCACATTTTTCAGCAATTTACTCCCATGATTGTTCTTTGTTGTTTTCATATTTCATATCTCTGTGAGGGTGTCTCTGTCTGTGTGTCTGATACTGTGCCTGCCACAAATATTTGACAGCAATAAATATTAGTTAAATTGCTATTTAAAAAAATGTGATTGCCATTAAAAAAATATTTTATTCAAAATGGACATTAAAAGATCAGTGTGTAAGATTTAGAGCCATCTAGTGGTCAGATTATAGATTGCAACCAACTGACCATTCCTTTCCTCAGAAAACCTACGGTGGCCGCAAAACTTGCAAAAACGTGAAAGGCGCTCTCTTTTGTCAGTGCTTTATTCATGAACTTTTTTCCCCATTCTGGGCTACTACAGAAAAAATGGCGGCGCAATATGTTGGCCTCCACGGAGGTGGACCCGTTCTCATGTAGGTTTAAAGGGCTTTTTCCAAGCAAAATGAAACTCCTAGATTATTGTATTCACGTGATTACTTTTTTAGTAGTGTATAATTATGAATGTTAAATTCCATTTCTGCCAAAAGATCAATCTAAATTCTACACACTGCTCTTTTAAATGTTATAAATAAATCTTTAGAAAAAATTTATCATGGAAGAAAATGTGCACCAAAATCATTGCCACCCCTAAAAAAAAATCTTATTGAAATATATTATCATTCATACTTTACTTTCGCTGTAATGATTAAGAAAACTTAAATGGCTAACTGTTGGTTCTCATTTCCCTTAGTCATCCATCCCATGGTCAAGGCCAGAGGACACAGCTGTGATTTACAATATTTGATATGAAACTAAATATCAAGAGGAAGAGTAATGACTGCATTAATAATTCATATCCACTTTTATAAGTATTCACCGAGGGTGCCAATATTAGCGGTTGGGAGCTGTATATGCCCAGTGTCAAACTATATAGAAATGCACTAGCTGAGATTTGGCATATTATTGCTGTGTTCATTTTTAGGCCTCCCGGCTTTATCAGAGCAGATAACAGAACATCTGTAAGCACTCAGAAGCTGCTCAGTCCTCTGGCTGAGGACACAGGGCCACCACGTGGGTGTCTGGTCTGTGAAATGGAGCAGTTGTCAGACTCCAGTCTTGAGCGTCTGTTTTTATTCTTTTACTCCCTGTTCACCGTTCTCTCTCTCTCTCTCTCTCTGGGCCAACAGTTTCTTAATTTAGAGGTTGTGCTGTCCTTGGGCCACTAGTCTTCTGTCAGCAAAGTCCCTCCCACTCTGACAGAAGTCTGTCTCATTATTCTTTATTCAATCACACCATGGTCTGGGAGTGAGTGCATGACTGAGTGATTAAGGGACTTTGTGAGTTAGCGAGCAATTCGTTGAGTGAGTGAGCGATTCAGTAGGTCTGGATGTGATCAAGAGAGATACTGAGTGAATGGGCGAGTCAGAGAGTCTATGAGCTGGTGAAGGAGTCAGAGACCTCCTGTGTGAGTAAGACGGAGATTTTTATGAGTGAGCAAGTAAGAGAGTTGCCGACTGAGTGAGTCAGAGAGTCTGTGAGTGAGAGAGAAAGTTGAGAATTAGGTGAGCAAGTCGGCGGGTCTGTGAATGAGATGTAAGAGAGTTGTAGAGTGAGTGAGCGAGTCAGCGAGTTGGTGAGTGAGTGAGCGAGCAAGTCAAGAGTCGTTGAGTGAGTGAAATAAGAGTCAGTGGATTTTTGAATAAGTCAGATGGTTGGCAAGAAAGAGATCAAGTCAGCTCGTCTATGGTCGGTGAATGAGAGTTGATGAATGATTGGGCGAATTTACGGATCTATGAGCAAATTGGTGATCCTGGATAGATGGTCCGTTTTCATTATACTGTGGCAGAAACTCATCAAGCCTGCAACCTCATAGGTGGACGTCACGAAGAACGCCCAGCGGAATGCTTACTTAGGTACTTTTAATAATACCGTGGCACTTTATCGATTTTTCCATGTGGCTGTGGTGGAGTTATGAATAACATGCAGTGCTGGATGACTGCTAGTAGAACCCCCCCATTCCTCACCCTCTTTCCAAACAGCAGTTGCATGCCCACGCCTCAGCACTGTATGGATCAGCCTGTTTTCTTTTCCTTAATTGGCTGTGTGCTGTTAATGCCTCAAAAAACCTCTGGCCTCTGAAGCACAATGTGGCGATGCGTGCCAAACAACACGGAAATATTGCCAATGAGAATGTTTGTCTCATGATGGGAATTTACAGAAATTGATCTCGCCTACCAAACAGTAACTCAAAAATTGCCTATTTTTCAATTTTCTTCTTTCAAAATGAATAAAAAAAAGAACGTCAAGTCTGAAGGTATGACTGAAACACTAGTGACTGGCTCTTCTGCAGTGTGGCCCTGTAGGAGAGGTCAGCAGCCGCCCCCTGCCACAGAGTGTCATATGCAGTGCGTGAAATGCATGTTTGGTGTAAGGCCTGAATGCAGGCCGTCTGCGGCGGTAATGCTGTGTCTGGTACCGTGCTGTATTGCGTCTCAAAACTGACAGACGAAGACGGTGCCGCATGAGTGAGGACAAGCATCTCCGCATCCCTGTGCAGCTCACAGTAATGCTGGTGTGGGTGCATATTGCAGAAACAGTCATACCGTACGTGTCGCCTCTTGACAGTCTTTCTTTCAGTCTTTGGTCTTATTGGAGGGGCTGGGGAGCGGCTGGCTGAGCATGCAGACTCATCCTGAAAATGTTGAAGACTTTCTGCTGTCAGTCACTGCATAACTAGTGCTGTCATTCTCTTACTGTCTTTAAAACAATATTTCAACACCTATACTTCATTTACTGTTCTCTTTGAGGAACTTTTCGGCGGTGAGCTCCCGATATTATCCAAATGCTTTTGCTTTTTGTTGCAATATTCTATATTTTCATTATGTGTTAAATACTACTTAACTAACTTAATCACAGAATTATTTAACTAATTTGTATTGACTACTTAAATGTTTAAATGGTTTATCTACTTGAGCTTTAATATTTGAATATATACAACGTATTTTTACTGTACATCCTCAAATCCAAAAAGGTTAGGACAGTCTGTTAAATTAAAATTAAATCTGAAAGCATTAATGTGAAAATGATCATTGACATGTATTATGTTGAAAGCAAATAGCTGATCATTTGATTTTTCACTGCATTTATTTTATTGATTTTTGTAAAACAAAGGCTTATTTTGATTCTGGCCACATATTGAACAAAAAAGTTAGTACTTTGTAGTGTTGCCATACCTTTTAACAACAGTCAATAACTTGAGGGAACTTAGTTGAGTGCATACCTCTGACACGTCATATATTTGTTATTTTGGTCACAAAATAAGTTCCAGATCACTTCTTTTTTTTTTTATTTTTTAATTTTTAAATTTTTTTTTTATTTGGCATCTCCAATCCCACCCGAATCTGGAATGCCCAATTGGTGAACTATGTACAAAGCTTGCTCGTATGCGACCCCTTGCTGCCAACTCAGGATAGTGAAGACGGTTCACGACTCTCCTCCGAAGCACGTGCCTGTCAGCCACTGATTCTTATACACTCATTGGTTGAATCCTCGTAAGTTCAGAACGAGGGCTGAGGATACCCGAACATGAACAAACCCAGAGTCTTCCTGACGAGCGCCCGTCTGGCCAGCAGGAGGCGCTGGAGCAACGAACAAAGCTACTATTATATCCCCAAATCCGGCAGTCCCTTCCCAATTTGAAACCCTGTAGCGCGATGGCCAATTGTGCGCTACTCTGAAAAAGCTGCCGGCCCCTGCCGGTGGGTAGGCCTGGTCTCGAACCCGCCCAGATCACTTCTAGAATTGAATCAATTCATCCTTGAACTACCACCTATCATCCAACCAAATTTTGTGCCTGACCATTCCTAACTTTTTATGAGTTATCCTGTTAACAGACAAACAGGGGTGAAAACCTTGGTGGAGGTAAAAATTGAGGGACTGAAGACACAATGTGATTCAGTGTTTCAGGTGTACACTTACAGGTGTACACTTTGCCACTTCAGTGTTTCAGGAAGATTCCTCACTCTTCCTTGTAGCCACATTTTGCTTTTCCAAATGTGCCACACATACTTTATTGCAGAGAAGTCAGGACTGCAGGCAGGTCAATCCAGCGCCTGCAACCTCATCTGATGCAGCCATTCCTTTGTAATATGTGCTCAATGAGGTTTTGCGTTGTCTTGTTAAAATATGCATGGGCTTACTTGGAGAAGATGTTTTGAAGGCATTGTAATTGCTCAGAAATATCAGTGTACAATACCAGTCAAAAGTTTGGACACACTTGGTTAATGTCATAGCACTCTGTTTTTAGAGAAATTGAAATGGCTTAACTTCTCTACATAATCTCAAATGGAATCTTGTGAGAGTTAAACAGACAGAAGTTAGAAGAGAATAATTAATTTGTTTGAATAGTGTCCGAAGTTTTTGAATTCTCAAAGAAACCATATTGGGACTTACTGACCAAAAAGGTTGATGAAAAGCAAACCATAAGTGTAACACATCTCTTGGAACTTAGACAGCTGTGCAGCTGTGAACTCATTATAGATGTATGACTGTCCTTGTGGGGGAAAAAAAAATTTGAGTATGCTCTGCAAATATGGCAACAAACGCTCGTTAGTTTGATGGATTTAAGAATTAAATCTTTTTTGCAAAATAAAGGCTGCTACTATCTTTATTTAACATATATGTTAAGGAAAATGTGGGTATGTCCAAACTTTTGACTGGTACTATAAATTTCAGCATTGATGGTACCTTTACAGAACTGCAAGTTACCGTTATCATGGGCAATGACACAACCCGTACCATGACTGCACTTGGCTATTGGACTTGTGGTTAAAACCAATCTGGCTGGTCCTTTTCTCCCTTGGTCTACAGCACACAACATGCATTTCTTTCCAAAAAGGACCTGTAATATTTATCTGACCACTGTACATGTTTCCACTGCATAATAGCACATTGCAGATGCGTCTGAGCCCTAGACAAGTCAACGGTGGTCATGGACTCTGTTAACATCGGGCTTAAATTTTTGCAAAAAAAAGTTCTTACTGACATTTATGGATCTAACTGCAACCCCAATTCCAAAATAGTTGGGTCAAAGTGTAAATTGTGAATAAAATCAAAACGCAATGACTTTCAAATCACACCAGGCAGTATTTTATTCACAATAGAACAGAGATAACGCAGCAAATGTTGAAACTGAAAAATCCACAAAATGAGCTCATTTCAAATTTGATGAATGCTACAGGTCTCAAAAAAGTTGGGACAGGGGCCTGTTTACCATGGTGTAGTATCCCTTCTTTTTAACACAGAGTGGAGGCGTCTGAGCATTGAGGAGACAAGTTTCTTGAGTAAAGCCATTGGAATTTGGTCCCACTCTTGTTTAATACAGGCTTCCAGCCGCTGGAGAGTTTTGGGTCTCCTTTGACGGACTTTTTGTTTAATTATGTGCCGAATAATGTTCTAAATGGGTGAAAGATCAGGACTGCAGGGAGTTCAGCACATGGACTCTTCTACTACGAAGCCACGCTGTTGTGGTTTTGCATTGTCCTGCTGAAATGCACAAAGCCTTCCCTGGAATAGATGATGTCTGGAGGGGAGCGTATGTTGCTCTAAAACCTTTATATGCCTTTCAGCATTCATGGTGCTTTTTATTACCCCTCAGCCCTAAAGGCTGACGGGGTATTGCTATCCTTCGTGCGGTTGGGCGGGCGGGCGGCGGGCGGGCGTCTCAAATAACTTCGACATCGGGCTGAGGGGTATTCCGTGCATTGCACGCCTATTTTTAAAACATGCAAGTGTCCCACGCCATATGCACTAATGCATCCCCATACCATCAGAGATGCTGGCTTTTGAACTGAATGCTGTTAACAGGAGGGGTGGACTTTTTCCTCTTTAGCCTGGCGGACACAACGCCCATGATTTCCAAAAAAAATGTCAAATTTGGACTCGTCTGGCCATAGGACACTTTGCCACTTTGCTACAGTCCATTTTAAATGAGCCTTGGCCCACAGAACATGGCAGCGCTTCTGGATCATGCTCAACAATGGCTTCCTTTTTGCTTGATAGAGTTTTAGGTGGCACCTGTAGATGGCACAGCGGTCTGTGTTTACAGACAGTGGTTTCTTCAAGTATTCCTGGGCCCATTTAGTAAGGTCAATGACAGAATCATGCCGGTAAGCGATGCAGTAGTGTCCAAGGGCCCCAAGATTACAGGCATCCAGTAAAGATCTTCGGCCTTGTCTGTTGCGCACAGAGATTTATCCGGTTTCTCTGAATATTTTGATGATGTTATGCACTGTCAATGATGAGACCTTCAAAGCCTTTCCAATTTGACCTTGAGGATCATTGTTCCACAATTTTTTTTTTTTATGCAAGCCTTCACAGGTTGGAGAGCCTCTGGCCATCTTTACTTCTGAGAGACTCAGCCTCTCTATGACATCCCTTTTATTACTAATCATGTTACACACCTGATGCCAGTTCATGTAATAATGACTTGCTAAATGTTCTTCCAGCCAATTCTCTTACATATTGCCTGTGTCCCAAGTTTTTTGAGACCTGTTGCAGCCCAAAAAAATTTAAATAAGCTCATTTTGTGGATTAAAATGTAAAATGACTTACATGACATTTCAAATGTTGAAACTATGTTCTATTGGATATAATATATTGGCTCGTGATCTGAAAGTCATTGCACTTTGATTTTATTCACAATTTCCACTTCGTCCCAACTATTTCGGAATTGGGCTTGTACATATTATAGTGCGTGACAAAGGTTTTTTTTGTTGTATCACTTTCAGATAGATGGCGGTTCTTGATGCAGTGGTGTCTGAGTGATTTAAGATAAAGGATATTCAGATTAGACTTCCACCTTTGCCCTTTACGAAGAGAAATTACTCCAGATTCCATTGATGTTGACTATGCTGTGCGCCATAGCGGGTTAAATATCCAAATGGCTCCATATGTCTTAAAGGAACATTATTTTTAAAATTTTCAATTTTTTTTTTTCTCACACATTCACGAGTAAATTGACAACCTACGGCCAGTCTGTGCTCCTGAAGGACTAAGGCCTTTCCTAGGTGCTGCTCTTGCATTAAATCATGATTACAATCAGCTGCAAATACCAGCTTTTTCAAGTCTCATTATTGTTCAACTTTTTTAAATCTCATCCCTCACCTTCGATTACCCCCATGCTGACTTTTTTTGGAATGCGTCGCAAGCCTGAATTGCAGGAATAGATGTATGATTACAAAGTTCACTCAACAAAATCGTGATGATTATGTCTTCATACTGTCTGCAATGGAATACAAGTCAAAATAAATATTGAGGTCAGTGCTTTCTGTTTTTGTCTGCATTTTCTGTTCACAACTTCTCTTGAGTTGGGGTTGTACATTCCTGGGCAAAAAAAGAAGAAAAATTAAAAAATAGGCCAAGCCCAAAATGGCAAAACATGACACTTTTAACAGTTTTAACTGCAAATCTTTGGTCAAAAAATTACTAAGGATGACCAATGAAAGGTTATTCTAATCAACCAAAAATAACCACGACAGTCCTATGAACCCAGTATATTGTGGGTGTCATTGTAAAAGGGAATACAAATCAATACAAAGCCATTCTGAGCGATCACCTGTCATTGAGGGTAAAACATTTCCTATCCTGCTGGGAGAGGGTTCTTCTAGGATGTCACTGCCCCTGTGCTCTCTGCTCAAAGGGTCACTGACTGGTTTGATGAGTCTGAAAATAATCTGAATCAGTGGCTGTGGCCTTTGTAGTCACCAGATCTCAACTCTGCTGAACACCTATGAGAAATTTCAGATGATTATTTCAGACTGTGCCCTCCACAACTATAATTAAAACACCAAAAAAAGAAATGAATTTTTTGTGGACTCATGTTTCATTCCTCCTGTAGAATAGTCGAAGCTTGTAGAAACAGAGCCAAAGTACGGTACTTTGGGGTGCTTTGGATAGCTAGGCTATCATAAGCTGGCTCTGACAACTCATTATTGCCTAGCTCCCGATCAAGACATTTACACATACGTGTTTTGTAAATACTGTATATGATGCAATCTATGTTATGTACCATATACCGAAAATTTAAGTGAATTTATTATAACGTGGTTTTATGTGTTTCTGTGCATATCATTGCCTGTGCGGGTATTGTGATAGGTCCTATGTGGGATTAAAATGAAACCCTAACTACAATCTCTTATTCATTGCTTTTTTTATTGCAGTGCTTCTTATCATCAGTTGAAGCTTGCTTTCTCATGAGCTTCAGGGTCTGTTGATTTTTGCCATTGCTCTCTACATTAATTAATGGAAGCTGCTGATTATGCTGCTAATATTTCTGACCTGCCTCCATGAGCCTTAATTTGTCACTGACTTTAAGGTTTCAACTGTTTGCCCGCAACAAACCTTGCCATGTTTTTTGAACCGCAGAGGAACAGATTCTTGCAGAAAGTTTAAAACATAATGTAGTAGATATGGTGATAGTTGTCGCTGGATGTATCTTCTGGTGTAAAGCAGCGAGTTACCTGAAAAATAGCTGGTATTCATCTGCGTATACTTGACATGATTTATATGCACGGATTGCACTGTATGTGTAGTAGTGTGCTGCCATCTGCTGTTTTAATAAGGATGGTGCAAAGTCAAGAAAAAACTCCCGCACACGGTATTTTCACTTACAATTAATTTATTAGTCGACGTTTCGGTCAACAGACCTTCCTCAAGACAACAAATACATCGGAGAGCATCTTAAATGCAGGCTTGTTGGCCTACGTGGCCCAATCAGGTAAAATCACATGACCACGATTAAGACGTATCTCATAGATAAAAATATCAGTACAAATAACAATATACAAAGGTAATAAAAATCTTGAATAGGAAAGACAATAATAATGTATATTTGCAATAAATAGCTAAATAGAAAATGCTTACAATTCATTAGAATAACCTCGTGTACAATTAACAGATGGAAAACATGTTGTGTCGTAATGAAATTGTCATGAAATGATTTACAATCATGCCGAAATAAAAAGAAAAAGAAAAAAAAACATGATGGTATGACAAATATGCATCATAAACGGCAAATGGAAAAAATGCCGTCTCCTAATCATCCCAACCTCCCCACCCCACTTTTTTTTTTTTCCCCTTGCTAATAAGGGTGGTGCAGAAAGTTTGTTACTCAGTCATGGGGTTCTAATATTCTACTGACAAGTGCCAAGACATAGGTTTAGCAAACACGACTAGCAGGCTATTGTTTTCTGCCGTGTTGGCACCAATAACACAAATGCAAGCCTGTTGTTCCCATTATAAATCTTTGGCTCAAATGAAAACTTGTGGATCTCACCATTTCCCCCTTGAAAGCATGTTTTAAAATGATGTGTTCTAATTTTTCAATCACCATTTGTTGGCCTAGCTGCCAATTATCCAATAAACTGAAAGCGAAAACCTCATTGAGGTCCTCTGTCCTTCTTCGACCCCAAAATCAATGTTTTTCACCATCATCCAGGATCTTACAATTGCTTAAATGCACCCCAAGGAGATGCAGAGCGAGGAGAGAGAGGAGGCTTCTGGAGGAGCTTAGAGAGAGGAAACACAGGTGTATCTGTGTTGATTTATTGATTTCAGATTCATGTCATTTATAAATGGGTTAACTTTGGGCTTCCAAACCATTTCTGTTATGTCTTGTCATTGTTAACTTCAAAGTAAAAATTGAATAATTGAATTGTTTTTTTATTCTTTACAATATAGCTTCACTTGGCACACTGGAAGAATGATCCACAAGATCTAGATTCTTTCCTCTGGATGTAATGCTGTGGCCATAAAAGTATGACATTCTGGCTTTGAGTATTTTACTCAGTATAAGTCTGATGTAGCTTCAGTGAAGCACTGCTACCAGCAGATACAAAATATGTATGACACCGTCCTACCATGTGGAAAAAATGCTTTTTAGCCCGCTTGGCCGACAGGCCCAAGGGGCTTATGCTGTGCTTAGGGTCATTAGTGGTGGTCTGTTCTGCGTGCATGCGTGCGTGCGTTAGCGTCCACAATTGTCTTTTCAGCACGATACAGCTTTCAGTTTTCCAAGGATCCTTTTCATATTTTGTATAGATGTATGCGGTCCCAAGATATAGCCTGAGTTCGATTTTGGTCATGCTGCGATTTTTGGTTTGGCCACCAGGTGGCTTTTTTTTCTACAAAACGTCAAACGGCTCTAGCTCCCTTATTCTATGAATTAAGATGCTCAAATTTTTACTGTAGGGTGTTCTTCCAAGGTTTCATCATATATACAGTGGGTTTTTGATTTGACCTAATATTAAAGGTTATATAGGTCAAAGGTCATAAAATGTGCTTGTTTTGTTTCAGCGCCATAGCACCCTCAGTTCTCAACGGATCCTTTTCCTATTTTTTATGCGTTTATATGGGCCCAAGACCTAGGCCCATTTCGATTTTGGTCGTGCTGCGATTCTCAATTTGGCCACCAGGGGGCTTTTTCTGCAAAAATTCAAACAGCTCTAGCTCCCTTATTATCCCCTGCTGTGCGATTAGGGCGAAGTGGGGATATATGCTGCATTCCAGAAAAGTGGGAAGTAGGACTTATCCCACTCGGATGGTACCAGTTGCGACCTCAAAGCGTTACAAGCGAATGTAAACTGCAAAGATGGCTGATCGCGAAAAGTTGTTTTTTATTTTGTTCATCAAAAGACATTTTGACCTCCAGCCAACCTGCCTTATCGCAAGCGATCAAATAGTGGAAGAAAAATGGCAGCTGAGGTAAATAGCACACACTGTAAACTGCCTTTTCTAGTGACATCCTTGCTGAAAGTCAATTTTAAAATCATCTAAAGAATTCATTAAGCTAATTCACTGTATGAGAAAAAATTTTATGGCATCTCAAAGAAACTTAATTTAACTTCATTACTTGTGTCATCAGTATGTTGTCTGACTCTTTATTTAATTGAACTGTGATACAAGTACATGTAGATAACAAGAAAATACTTGATTATTCTCTGTGATAACATTGTGTTACGTGAAGTTGTGTTGGAAAACTAAATTAATTTAATAATAAATAGAGACAGATGAATATATTTTTATAATTGTGTAAATTATGTTTTACCATTCACGGTCTGTGTTTCCATGGGCATCGCCATTTTGTTGAGTGACGTCAGATTGAAGCAACTCGATGAAGTCGGGGTAGATATTTTTTCTCCGACTTCGCGACTAGGACCTCCCAGTTTGAGAGGCGTTCCAATGATAATTTCCTGGTCGCAGGTTGGAAAACTCCGACTTCCCACTTTTCTGGAATGCAGCAGTAGTATTGGGCTCCGTTCGTACATATGTACGTACGTCCACATGAACATTTAAATGTGGATATCTTAAGAACCGTTGACTAGATTCTTTTCATATTTGATATCTAGGTTTATCTCGGTGGGGGAAACGTACCATGCAGTTTTGATGACCTTCACCTTCATTTCAAGGTCACAAAGCTTAAATTTGAGTATCTTAAGAACTATTGACTAGATTCTTCTCGTATTTGGTACCTAGGTTCATCCCAGTGTGGGAAAGGATCATGCTGTTTTGGTGACCTTCACCTTTATTTCAAGGTCACAAAGCAGAAATTCTAATATTTTAAGAACTGTTGACTGGATTCTTTTCATGTTGGATACCTGTGACGACCCCCAAAATTCTGATGTTTCCTGGAGGTGATGGAGGTGACAGCTTGTGAAAAAAATCGCCATGTCGATACTTCATCAACTTTTCAATCGGAAAATTAAACAGTGCATATTCTAATTGCAGAAATAACAATGAAAAAGATCTGCAAAAGTGATAATAAAGCATATTAAATGTTGATGACCTAATGTGTTGACTTTCTGAGTTTGTTATTTTTATGAAATGTCTCTGTGATCGAGTGGCAGTCAGCCATTACAAATACATACTGTGGTCATGTCAAAGTTAATTACTGAACAGTAATACATTTTTGGATTATGGATTATTATAGTATTGGGCTCCGTCCGTACACATGTACTTACGTCCGTCCGTTCGGACACATAAAATTGAGGCGGCGGGGGATATTGCCATGATAGTGGCAGACACTTGTTCTACGAGCTAAGATGCTCAATTTTTTACTGTAGGCTGTTCTGCCAAGGTTTCATAATATATGTAATGGGTTTTTGATTTGACCTAAATTTAAAGGTTATGTAGGTCAAAGGTCATAAAATGCACAGGTTTTGTTTCACTGCAATAGCGCCTTCAGTTTTCAATTGATCCTTTTCATATTACATAGGTATGTATACGGGCCCAAGATCTAGCCGCAGTTCTAATTTGGGTGTGCTGCAATTCTCGGTTTGACCACCAGGCTTTTTCTACATAACTTCAAACAGCTCTCGCTCCAATTTTTTGCCCGCTTGGCCCAAAGGCCCAAGGGGCTTATGCTATGCTCAGTGTCTTTAGTAGTGGTATGTTCTGCACAGAGTGATAGATAACTCAGAGTGGCACCACTCAGTGAATTGTTGCTTGCCTGGTCACGTGGTTCGTGGGGAAGCGCTATAGTTCCAAACAAACTCTGCGCTGTCATGATCTCCTATGGGACAGACAGTAGGGATTACGTTACTGAACGGTAAATATTAAATTATACCACACACAATTGCAGCAAACATACTTCTCTTAATGAATTACAAGTACATAATTTACATACGTCTTAGAGGTCATGCTTTTATAGTGATGTGGTGACAGCTTAAATAAGTGTAAGTACTCAGATGTGTGAACGGTAAGCCTACATGACACAATAAGATGTGCACAGAAAAGTGATATAGACTAACCACAGCCCCCACATTTCTTCATGAGTAAATCATTTAAAAGACCATCTTTTTGTGAAATACAACATGGCATATCATACAGCTAGCTGACTACAGCAAGATTGCTAGAAAGCTAACAGTGCCTGACATTACAAATGCAAATTGACAGATGCACTTCCTCACTTGTGGTTTCATTCAATTTTATGAATAACGTGGTTTTAATCCGAAATGGTTATTGAGAGCTAAACGGAGTTAGAAAGTTCGCATCCGTTTGTGATTATACTTAAAACAGCTGATCAAGCTAGGCTTGGTAAGAGCATGTCAAAATTGTCAAAGCTAACTTTTGCACAAAAAAACATCACCGAAACCAGTCACAGGCACTTCATCCCATCATTTACCGTAGTGATTTATATCGGTTTTGTGAGAGACTGAAATAGAAACTCCATAGAGTTCATGACTGAATTCCCACAGCTGACCTAGCTAAACTAGAAGCGAAGAACACATGAGCTTAAATTATCACAACGTCTTCAGACTTAAAATATATATTGTTGTTCCGAACTTACACAATTGGAGATTATAAGTGATCCATGACCACTGATATATACATTCCGTGAATCATAAAACTTCAATATTTTATCACTTACCGTCGTTGTTGTCTCAATGGAAGTGAATCTGTATGAAGCTGCGAGAATCCTCTTTTGGAACTATTGGAAGTTCCCCGTACCCGGAAGTGCGCCACCATTTTTTGTACGCGAGAGTCCGTGGGAGTGTTGCAACTCTGAGAATATCAATGGCTCTGGTCATGCGTCCGTGTGTGCGTGCGTAAACATTTGGCTTGTCTGCGCTTTAGCGTCTTCAGTTTTTCACCGATCCTTTTCATATTTCATATGTGTATATAGCATCTTAATGTCCAGACCAAGATCAATTTTCAGCCCAATCGGACCTATACTTTGGCCAATAGGGGGCGTTCCATTTTGGCCACGTTTGGCCAAGTGGGCGCAGTGGCTTTGCCACTATTTTTATTACTTTGAACCTACTTTGACCGTTGTGAGGGTCAGCATGCTTCGTTGCACTGTGCTGGAGGCTGACCAGAAGTGACTGTGACTTATGGGGATTTGGGGAGGGGGGTGAAGGAGCACTTTGGCTCAGTGTTTGTTCCCAATTATCCCAGGCCCCCCTCTCCCCCGCACACGGCCATCCTGTCTGCTCTGTTGCCTTTGCGGCTGACTGATAATGTATTAAGGGCCCACACACACGCTGCACCAGCCGAGCAATACTAATGTACTGACACAACCTCAGGGGGTCCCCCTTTCACCACTCAATGGGCCAAGACATAAATCTGTGATTAGAATTTTCTTAACTCACGATACATATGATTATGGCAAAATCACAGCAGGCGGCCAATGGAGCTGTGGAAGACCAGACGCTACAAAAAAAGAACCAATGGGTTAAATTTCTGCTTTCTCACTGCCCCCATGACACTGTTAGCACCAGACACCAGCACCTAGCATGCATTCAGACCAAAATTGCCTGAAAGCAAGCTGAATGTGAAGTGATTGTATTTCGGAGGATGTATGTTTAAAAAGAAATGTTTCTCACTCTAGTGTCAAAGGTATTCTGTCATTATCCTGGACTTGTATAGATTTGAATCAATATTACCAATCGTTATTACGGAATTATTTTAAATGAGAAATTCTAAGTCCGATGCAGAATATCGCAACACTTCTTAATTCATCCACATGAAGGAGCTGGTGTTCCGCAGCACAGCAGATGTATTGCATACCCTGTCCACCGATTGGATTTGAATCAGTTCATAGATTTTGACAGTGAATCCCTTCAAGGTGCACCCTCTGTGTGATCCCGACCCTTTCCTTTTTATAAAATCAGTGGGGATACGAAAAAGAATCGATTGTGTGCTCTGTGAAAGGAAAGAAGGAGTAGATTGGCGAGGTCTAGTCGTTTTGCTTGCGCGGCATTGGCAGTCTGATTACCACCGATTGATCAGTGTGAGTGTCTTGGTTTGAGGGAGTTGAAGGGCTCTCTATTGATGCGCGAGTTCGCTGTGACCCTCGAGGTTGGTACCGGAGAGTAGCGGGGGTGGGGGGTAATCCATTATCTGCCGCACGCACACAAAAGCGGCTGAACCCGGGGGATGGTCGTCATAGCTGGGAGGTAAAAACAGGGGCGAGGCAGCCCCCACCCGGGATGGGTTGTAGTGCTAAGTGGAGTTCCCATCTGGCGTGTAGACATTTCGTATCCTGATACACCCGATTAAAAAGCAATCCTACCCCCACCCCCCACCTGCTCCCATTATGAGCTTCAGTAATGACTGGCATCAACCCCCATTTCTTATGCCAGAGCATAGCCTCCTGGGAGTGGGGCAAATTGGGCTGTGGCTTCCATTAAGTGCTGGGGCGCGTAACACGGCTTGATGCTTTTTAGGATTTTGTGTTGGCTTCTGCTCTTTATTATTTAATTAATTTGATCACGTCCAGTTTAGACGTTAGTATGCGCTTCAGTTCCACCCTCGGATGGCACACGTGTTGTTTAGGGAGTATTGATAGGATTGAGGCCAAGTACAGGACTGGACTGCCTTATTTTATGGAGCAGTCAAGAAATGAAGATGAAACATTTAGTCGGAATAAAAACCTGGATGTGGACCCCAAAGCTTTACTGTAGACTGTTACCCTGGCAACCAGCCTACTGCGGGGTTGATAAAATCCTTGAAGGCCAATAACCTGTGGCTTTCCATCTAATTTTACCTGTATTTCATGTGTGAAGAAAGTGTGGCTGGTCAATTGCACTTTAAGTTAATTTATGGGAGAATAGTAAACCAGGGCTTTGAATGTCAACAACCACTACGTAATCAGTGAAACTACTCCTCTAACCCAATAATTCTCATCTTCGCACCACCTGAGGCTGCGATGCAACTGTGCCCAATTCACTGTGACAATTTTTTTCTTGACACAATAGAAGTGAACTGAATTCCGCCATCATGTTTAGTGTTTTTATATGAAAAGAAGGTTAATTTCTATCAGCAAAACATCGATTGTGCCAGGATATAAAGAGCAAGTTATTTATTGAGGACACAGACTGAAGATGAACGCTATATTGTGAGTTTTTTAGCGGCATAGCGCCCTTGTTTGGCCGCGATGTTGTGTTCAAGAGGCTTTCAACTATTTCCCCCTTTGTGCATCACACAGTCATTCAAACGGGTTCTGACACTGAGGTGGCAGCTATCTGCACAAAAAGCCTTGATTATGCCATAGCGCGTCATTACGAACAGGCTAAACACGGTTCAGTGGCTTCTCTTGAATTCTGGGCGATAGATAAAATCATGCCACCACCAAGAGGCCGGGATATTGTCAGTACACTCCTAGGCAGAGAAGCCTTTTGGATATTTACACTCAATACTGTAGAACCTTTTGATTTAAATGAGGACTTTAATTTGTCCTGTTTCCTTTAATTGATTTGCTTGCTTCATGTATTCCTATGTGTGATTGTACTTCTTTTTGTTCCCAATGAATTTTTTCTCCCACCACTGATATGTTTTTGGTGGACAATGGGAGGGACTCTTTTCCCTGTTCATTCATTCTTGAGTGTGTTCATTTGGGTCATTGGCTATATCATTCAAATGTGTTCACTTTGTCCAATGGGATATTGCCACTCCGTTGAGGAGGGAGATTTAAATGTCTATTCTAATCTTGGCCCTCTGTTTGACCCTGAAGAAGACCTCGTCGAAACGTCAGTCACCTGCACCATAATAAATCGCCTAATATAACTTTGTGCTCTAGGACTGCCTCCTTTAATGTTTGTATTTCTGTCCCCCTCTTTCTGAGGCACCAGTTTTTGGCACCAGTTTCCCAGCTGAGGCATGTGTTTCTCATCGGTACTGATTGAGGTGGATATTACTGCTGTTTGCACCTGTCACACGAAGTTATACACCAGTGCTTGAGGGTGAATGGGGCAGCTAGTGACTTTGTATCGAGCTGATGAGGACCGTATGATTTTACGAGCATCCACAATACCGAAATGGCTGCCACTTTTTTGATCGATGATCTTTACTCAGAGGGAAACCACCTTAGGTGAGGTGCTTTATTGGTACTGATATATATATATATATATATATATATATATATATATATATATATATATATATTAGCTCTTGATGGTCTGCCTGGTCAGAAGCGTCGATGGGAGTCTGGAAGAAAAGAGGGATTTTAATCATGATTCCCCCGAGTGGAGTGTAAGCATTGAATAATTCAACTTGTTCAATTTCTTCATTTACTTTCAGTTATTTGCAAATGCAAAATCTTCCAGTTAAATTATCAGGCTTAGACAAGTACATCCCTCCCATTACTGCAAAATGAAGCCATAATCTTTTTGTAAAGCAAATCATATAAATTGGTTTAGGATTGTTTTAATGTACTTTGTTTATGAGGTTTTTTCCCCCTGCGGCAAGGCATTTCTATTTTGAAAATTGATTGTTTGCGTAATTGATGAGATGAACACATAGTAATTTGCGTTTAGGCTAAATCTTGAAACGCGGTCAGAGGCGAGAAAAGACGTATCGTTTTCATTTAATTCTTTTCCTTAATGGAATAAAATGTGACAAAGCGGTACGGTTATCAGACATTTGCAGTTGCAGTTGTCTTATACTTTGTTGGCTGAATGTTATTCTGTGCTCTCAAAGCAAAATTATCCCTGTTCGGCTTACAGGGATTGTTCAGGAAAAGCTCTATTATAGATGCCTCATTATGAGTTCTTGGTCATGTATTTGAAGAATGGACTCAGAATTCTGACGGAAATCCATTTATTGTGTTTTTGTGGTTGTGCTGTAGTGGGAGGGGGCATGCGATGTGGAGGGAGTGATGGGAATACTGGAAACGTTTGTCTGCCTTTTCACATGCCTGTTTGATTGGCCCGCATTGCTTGAGAAACAGTGCGGGAGCAGGTTGGTCATCTGGTTGCCAGGCGAGAGCCAGCGAACCACGGAAACTCGCCGGGCCGTGGAAAAAACAGTGTCGCAGAAGTCGCATTAAAAACCTTTACAGTAACAATAAACACTCTTCTCTCTAATTGCTGTCAGGAATTGGTGGTTCCCCCATCCTCATTTCTTCTTTGCAGGAAAGTGAGAGCTTCTGGAACCTTCCGTCTTCCGTGACTACTTAAAGGGTGGAGGGAGATGGTGCATTTCGTATTCACTCTTTCCTTCTCAAAGCGGCTTCAAGGGTTGAACTTAGATGCTCTCGGCTCATCTCAAATAACTAATCCAGGTGCTGCTTCTCGCATCAGAGCATAGGCCTGTAACATGATACCGGACTGCTGAATTAGCGCAGTAACTGAGCTCAGTAAAACACGAAACCTTCAAAAAGGATAAGGATTGAAATAAGAGCATCTCCACCAAAGTTTTCTTTGTGCAGTTAATTAGCGATGGAAATCCAGGTTCAGAAAATGAAATTCCATCCCAGGATTTTTTCTACCACTTGGACGTTGCTCATCAGGACAATGAGTCTTCAGCCAAGTGCAGGGGTACCCAATCTTTCCCAGAAAGGGCCGGTGTGGGTGCAGGCTTTCATTGCAACCAAGTAGTTACACACCTGATAGTACTAATCAACCCCTAGACTCATTGCTAATAAGCTTGATTAGTAGCATCAGGTGTGTAGCTGCTTGGTTGCAATGAAAGCCTGCACCCACACTGGCCCTTTCTGGGAAAGATTGAGGACCCCTGGCCAAGTGCTACAACTAATTGGTGAAATCTACTATTACTGCTAGAAGAAACACATGGCAACACGCTCTTGACACCGGATGTTCTGAGCTGATAATCTTATTTATGATTCAAACTGCTGTGGCTTGTCCTAGGCTGAGCTCACAGTGCAATTTTAAAAGGATTTACAACTGATTTTGGCATTACCGACAAATTCCCAAAATCATGTTCGAATCGGACATCTCTCATATGCCATTTGCATCACAACGTGTGCCAAAGAATGATGCTTGTGATGTGCGTTCGATGAGCAGTCGGACACTCAAATTGATTTCTGAAATGTCAGAACGTTTCCGCTCGTATTGCGCTGTGTGAGTAGCGCCACGACGTGATTTCGATAGGAAAGCGAAGCCATGACTGCTAAATACCGCGTGAATACTTTATCGTCCCAGGCTATGCCAAAGTAGTTTAGTACATACCTCGCTAATCGACCGTTAAACGATCTATCCGTGCTTGTTCAGTCAGGTGATTCAGTTGGCCAGTATGCGGGGCCATGTTGGGTTAAAAATGTGTTTGTTATGCAGTGTAAGAGGAGCTTTGATTTGTAAAGCTGTCTTTGTGTACTGGGTCTGCTGGCTCTTCTCCTCACCAGTAGTTGCCAGCAGGGAGGGGAGAGCTGTATCCTTTTTTTTTTTTTGCCCGACACCACCCCCCCTCTTTGGAGGACAACTTTATTATTTTGCCGGACTTAAATACAATGATGTATCACCTCTTGAGGGAGGGACTAAACGAAGAAAAAACAGAAAGAAAAGAAAAAAATATATAATATAGCAATGAAAGGAAAAAAAAAAAAAACCTAGAAAATAAAGAACATAACCACACACCAACAACTCTCAAAGCTATCAACTCTTCAGTGAACCCCCCAAACCTCCTAAAGCCTCATCATTCCAATGCATGATTGGAATTGTATTTTTACATGCAATGATGTCTCCATAAGAAGAAGGAAAAAAAAAAAAAAAAACACATCACACAGACTTATTCACGCAGATAAGATTCATTCATATGGTGAGTAATGCCCATATGAGAGCTGTATCCTGACATTAAGCGGGGAGGTTTAGTCAAAAAGCTGCCCTCCCCCTCCGGCACTTCAGTCACCGTACAAAATGGCCAGCAACAGCAAAATGTATATGTGTGGAGCGGGACTCAATCGGGAGGAAGAATTTGATGAAGGAACAGAAGGAATGAACACAATACTTCCTCCCTTCCTCTGTGACTCATTGCTATGGTGCGGCTGTGTGATGGAAATTGATTTTGTGCGTAAATTATCCTTGGAGCACAACCTCTAGCTTTTGGCAGCTCCTGGGAAAATAATGTGCCTGCTATTCTCTCCTAACACCCGCTATTTTACCCCATCGCTGATCTTGGCATACTGACGATACACTACATATGTGCCTTGTCGCACCTCGTTGACAAATCAATGGCACTGAAAATGGTCTGAAAACAGCAGGTGAAGCAGCAGCCTTGGCTTACTGAGGTTGTAGCATTGTGTTGGGGTCAGGGAACCTGGGCTTGCAGCTCTGACATTGAAGGGTTGAGTTATCAGGTCATCTGAAGCACGGTGCTTAACTTAAATTGATATTGAGTGTGGCAATTTATTTGTAAGTGGTTTGTATGGAAGATGACATGAGCTCTGAAAGTCCCCGTGGATTGCAGCATTCAGGTTAAGAGCTTAGAATGTCTTTGTCATGCAAAGGCAATTTAGATATGCGGTTTTGTATCTGAGCGCAGCCTGGGGTAATGAATAATGGAATAATAGTTGCTGCAGGTTGGCAGATGGTGAATTTGGGCTAAGAGTTGACAAATTGACCCGTTTTATGCTTTGCCTTTATATGCATGTTGAGCAGAGAGAGATCTGGGGGGGGCGGAGAGATGGATCGATGGATCGGAAGTAAGATGGAAAGAGCGCTTAGGAAGTTTGGCCCATTGACTGTGAATGGACAAACTATGTGAGTTGCTAACTTACTTAGCATCTATGCTGTTGGGAAACGCACCCCTGGTTGGTCCTTTGAAAAATGGCTACAGTGGTCGTGCTTGCTTAGTGACAGTCACGGCAGTCATGTCCAATATTGTGTCTGAACTTTGACCTTCTATCACGTTCTAGGTGCTAAACTTTCTACAGCACGCTGTGCAGTGCACAAAGGCACCTTTGGGTTTGGTGATTTCCATGCATGGCCATTGTTTTGAAAGGACTTTAAATATTCTTCTATGCCTGTTCACTAATAAGACCACTTTTAATTTCGACATTTGTGTTTAAATGAATAAATTCATGAGCCTAATGCATAACCCTTTCTTTTTGAAGATTCTGATCGTTTGGGAATTTTATGATTTTTGTCCCACATACCCTCTTGTCTTTTAATCGGAGATTTCATCGGAAAGGTGTCCCTGGTTAATGCAGATTAAATCATCTTTTCCTTTCTGTCAATGTCGACATCTTAAGCAGTTTTCATGTGCCCTCCTGGTCAAATAAATCTGGTTTTGACGAAGTGTACAGTTTTACACTGTAGAAGTATAATTGGAAAAATCCTGGAAACTGATCAGATATTATACCTATGAAGAAGGACGTGTGGGAAACACCCTGAGATCTCCCACGCGATCATCTGACGTAATCGTTAGTCACTCCTGGCAGAAGTCTGACTCCACGCTCTCATCGGAAGCCACATGCTGAGGTGTGGCTCTCGCCCAGGTTTCTAATTCTCAACTTCCCAAACTGGCACGGAATTCTCCTCTTTTTATTGCTCTCTTTAACCTGTAAGAATAAATATTTTGTGGCTCGTGTGTCTGATTCTAGAATTCATCGTATCATTTCTCTTTCCGAGTCTTGGGACAGTGGAGGAGGCCGCACGTGCCTGTGGCTCATTTCTTGCACACGATTACTTCTCCTCTATCCCTCTCTCTTACTTCAGCTCCATCTCTGGGTCTTTTTTATTAGTTTTTTTTTGTGTGCTCAGTCACATGAACTCACCTTCCGTACCTCATTCCTCCCTGCAGTCTCTCTCTCTTTCTCTCTCTTTTCATATTTCTCCCTCCTCCAACTCTCCACCTCTTTGTTCCTCCCCCCTTTCGTCTCTTCCTCGTCTCCCTCTTACCCTCCAATCTCTGTGTCAATATCTCTCTCCATCCATTTCAGTCCCACCTCTTTCTCCCCCTCCCTCTCGCTCGCTTTCTCTCTCCCTCCATCTCACTCTCTCTGCTTTACTGTCATCTCCCTGCTTCCCTCCCCCACCTCTTTTTTTCTCCCTCCCTCAGGGGACTGGAGATGTGATACTGATGTTGAAAGGGCTGTTTTCTCCTTCTCTCCTGGGCAGTGTGGGCCATGGGGGGGGGGGGTTCTGCAAACACTGAGGCAGACACGGGGATCACCGTCCCCAGCCGAAGTCAGCGTGGGTCTCCGGCACTCGCAAACGCCCTTGTCTCCGGGGCATCTCTCTATCAGCCTCCATTATAACGCGGTGAATGTGTTAATTTACAACTGCCATCTCACATTCGCACTCCAGATCATCACAAAGCGCTGCTTTCGCGTTTCACAGCCTTCGCTCTCGCGAGCCGGTCCAGAAATCACGATTTGTAAACGCGCGTGTTGGGAATTCCTGGAAGAGGGTCATGTGAAAACTGGCCTTTCTTGTGAGTGAAAATTGTCTTCTTGGAGAGGGAGAAATGTTACGCTGGTTATATTTTCATCTTTGTATTAACTGCTGATGTTATTGCTTATGTAATGTACATTTCAAAAGACTTTGTCAGTAATGCATTTATAATTTGAGAAAGGGAGAGAGAAGGACAGATGGAGAGGAAGAAGAGAGACAGGAGAGAAATGGAGAGTGAGGGATGAATGAGAGAGAGAGATGTTTATAGAGAGATAGAGAAGGGGAGGAGAGAGAGAGAGAGAGAGAGAGAGAGAGAGAGAGAGAGAGCAAACACTTGATCACATGAGCTGTGGCCACTTGGGACGCACAAGAAAAGAAAAGACTGTAGTCAGGTGACCCAAATCTGCATTTGAGTGACAGCCCCAGGATTTATTGGAAATGGGAGAACAAGAGGCAAAGGGATTGATTGTGGGAAACAGGAAGTAGGGGATAAATGTCTGCAAGGAGAGAGTCTTGAAGTTGAAGGAATTTGAGCACCTGAGGCAGCTGCTCTTGAGAATATCTTACAGATTCATTCCGGTTTAAGCATTGATACCTTCCTCGGCCCACATACTGTGGGAAAACTCACTTTCCCAGTATTCTGCAGTCACTTTACCCCGTGAGCTTAGCCTATGTGTCACCCTAAATCACCCACTGTGACCCCTTGACCTCCTGGATTGACCGACAGCAGGTCTATTGATGGAGTAGCACCAGCAACATAGCAACCGTTTCTAAGCACTACATCGACTAGTCTGACACGGCTGCAGGCAAAAACTCATCCAGCCTGGCCCAGCAGATGTTGTGATGTCGAAGGTTGAAGGTCAGAGTTAATGTGGTCGCGCGGCCTGTTGCTGCCTCCTTCAGGCCATTGTTGCGAAGCCTCTTCAATGCTCGTCACCTTCTTTTTTCTTTTCTTTACACTAGCACGAGCAATTCAAGGCCAGACAGAATATCTAGACATTTTGATTTCCAACCTTTTCCGGAAATTTCCTTTTTATGACCTCGTCAGTCATGTGATGTCATGACACGTGTCTTTAATTCGCATGCGAGGTGCCGCCGTTTTCCTGCGCGTCCCCCGCGGCTCCGAGTCGCCGTATCTCCGCTGCCTGCGTGTCGTCTCCATTGTTCCTCTTCATTTGCCCTGTGTATGAGTTTATTGCTGGTGAATTATGGATGAGGTCTCCCGTCATGTTAAAATGCTGCACTCATCACGGCGCTATTATCCAAAAGCAGGTCGTTCCCCGTGACAGGCGACTCGATTGCGAAGTGACAGCGTGTCTCCTTCCGCGTTGATTGAGTCGCCGTAGTAGCTCGTGTTGCGTGGAAGATGAAGGATGCCGAATATAGGAATAATGAATCACGCCATCTTTCTCGGCCCATGATACGGATTACTGTTGTTTTTTCTTTTTTCTTTTTTTTTTTTTGCTTTGTAGTGCACAAATCAAAAGGAAAACTGTTAGTAAAAAATATAAACGTCTAACTTGAATTGATTGATGGTTGGATGCTGTACAGTTTTAACCAATTTATATCTATAAATGGCATCCATTTTATCATAAGCGGATCGGAATTGTATTGAACATGTATTTTACATACTCAGGAGGCGACTTGAGGTAAAAAGTCTCCAAAACGAGCAGGAACTGAAGACGGCTGCAGGACAGGCCTGAAAGAGCATCACCAGCATCTGGTGATGGGAGTTTGTCTCAAACTTCAAGCAGTCACGGCATATTGAAGGAAAGGTGTGCTCATGTTTAAACTGTCCGTCCTATATGGACGAGAAGACCCTCGCATTATAACCGACAGTCTGTACTTCAACCGCATCGTCATTGAGTCTTTTCAAACTTAAAGATTTAAGGTTAAAGGTTAAAGATTATTATTGTGACCTCGATTTTCCTCCGGTCACTGGTCTCTCCATAAGTTGGGTCAAGACAGATCGTTTGATAGCGGTGTCTGCCTCTGGTGGACCAGAGGACAAAAGGCTTATTGATGATTGATATTTGGAAAAAAAAAATGTTATCTGTCGCGGTTGAGCTTGGCGAAGAGTCCATTGAGCCTGGCAGAGAGGAGAGAGCTTGCGGAATACGATACAGCCTCTTCACAAAAGGGCAAGGAAATTGGCAGCTGAAAATATCAGGCCTTCGTTCGGTGCTCTCTGTATTTCTTTACTGAAGAATCTCCTCTTGGTCCAGTTGTTTTCAAAATCCTTGAAACATAAAATCTTGTGTGGAAACGGTCTCGGATTGAAAATGTTCTCTCTATTTCAGAGACTGAATGAGTGCTGTGTGTGTTTGTCTGTTTGTATTTATGTGCTTGTGTTTGTGTAGGTTTGTGTGCTTGTGTATGCAGAAGTGTGTGTGTTTTTGTGTGCGAGAGAGTGTTTTTATGTGTGTCTGTGTGCGTGCATGTGTGTCTGTAGGTGTATAATTGTGCGTTTGTGCGTGTGTATGTGTGAGTACATGTGTACAAGCATTTTTGTATACACAAAATGGAGAATTGTAATTTTTTTTGTCACTTTTGTAACTGTTGGTGGGGGAGGGGATGGTGAATATAAGCTGCGCAGAAGGCTGGTCTGGAAGTACTGAAAATGTGCCTTTATGTTCATGCACTGCGGGAAGTAGCGCCTTTCTGCCTGCGTCCACAAAATGGCCACTGGAACGCCTGAGCTCGCCTGACCCCTGCTGGGCTGGGAGCACTCCTGTTCTAGCGTCACGTCCAGTGAACTTGCCTGATACATGATGGTGAAGTCTGGTTTATAATCTGTATGACTGAAATGCAAAATGGCCTCAAAATTAGTGCCTATTCTGTGGGCCCATATCCCCCCCCGTGCGATTATTTTCTCACATACATATTTGAATATTTTATTGTATCCAGTCTCAGTTTCCCTTCCTTCTACTTGCTTTTTCACTCAGAAATCATAATAATTGGCAGAAATGCCAGAAGAGGAATTATGTTTTCAAAAATGCTTCTAACAGCGGGAGTCTTGATGGATAGCTTTCATAATTTACATCCCTTTTTACCTCAGTTGGCTGTTGCGGGCTGGGAGTGTGTGTCAATTAAAATTCCTTCCCCCTCACATTCCCTCTAGAAAGATCCAACACATCAGGCAGAGAGTGGGGACTGAGGAAGAGTTCATTACTGTAAATGCAAATCAGAGGGTCTGAGCATCTAATGGCTCATCACTGACAGATTTCATAAGAAAAAGAGTTGTGTGTGTGTGTGTGTGTCTGTGTGTATTTGTGTGAGAGAGCGAGAGGACGTGTGTGTGTGTGTGTGTGTGTGAGCGAGTGTGTATGATAGGGTTGGTATGTGTTTCAGTACCCCCGCATATACACACACTGTAAGGGCTCAGAAATGAAATGAAATTTGCAAGGTGCGTGTGTTAATGGATATCGAAATGCTTGTTAACTCTATACACGGGATTTTTCGCTTGATATGCTTTAGTGCTGAAAGAAACCTTCTCTGGCTGCCGAACACAGGGTGGTGATTTTTTTGCCTATTTATGTTGCTGTTTTGCTAATTAAAGCGTGAGCTCGTCTATCGAAAATGTGTGTGTATTGGCGGCAAATGTGTAGGCTGCGTAACGACTCATCAACACTTTTTTTTAAGGGAAAGCCTTCACGCTGTATTATTTTTGTGTGAGTTTGTGTATGTGTGCATTTTTGTTTGCCTGCGCGTGGGTGTGTGTTTGTATTTTTGTGGGTGTTTGTGTAAGAGTATCCAAATTTGTTTGCATGTTCGTTTGTGTGTGTGTGTCTGTTGTTTGTGTCTTTATATTTGTGTGGTTGTTTGTATTTGAGTACGTGAATGCGTGTGCGTGTGAGCGTTGTAAGAAGAAGCGTTGCAAAACACATGTGCGCGCGTGTGTTTTTGCGAGTGTGTTTGTGCATATCTGCATGTGTGTTTGTGTGTTTATCTGTTGTGTGGTTGTTTTGTATGAAAATGTGAATGTGTGTGTTTCTGAGTGTGTACGTATTGTGTTTGCATATGTGCGTGCGTATGCGTGAGTGTGCATGTGCATGTAGGTTGTTTTTGTATGTTTGTGCATATGTGTGTGTTTCTGAGTGTGTGTGTGTGCGCGTGTGTGTGCAAGCGTGAGTGCGCGTGTGCATGTGAGTTTGTGTCTGTGTATATATGTGCATATGTGTGTGTTTCTGAGTGTGTGTGTGTGTGTGTGTGTGTGTGTGTGTGTGTGTGTGTGTGTGTGCACGCGCGTGTATGTGCGCGTGTGTGTGCCCCGACAGCACCATCTCTGGTTTCTCTCCTCTGAAGTTTCCGGGTTGCGGTGATGTTGTTTGATTAAGTAGGCGGATTACTGCAGTCTGCTCTTTCCAGAGCGCCGCTTACAAGGGGGCAGGTTTTCACAAACTCCCGACCTCTTGCTCCTGCGCACATTTTCAATTTTCAGTAGCTTCGGAAAGCTTGGCAGGACGGGGAGGAGGTAAAAAATAATGGAAGGATGAGGGTGAGAGACAGAGTGCGGTCTATCTCCTGTCCTTCCTGTTTTACACGGCCGCTACTGATTGTAGCCTGAATAACAGTCCAGGATTAGATTTCCTGGGACCACAGCTTTCTTTGGAGATCAGGAAATCTCAGCTTTTTCTACTGAGGCGACTCAGAGCAGAAGCAGAGTTTGACTCTTATGGGACTGATTTAGCACTTGGAAGCCCTCAGGTTCGATTTTAATTCCCACGTGGGGAAGTCGAGTTGCTTTGTTGCATCTCCTTAAGTGACAAATAGTGTTGCTCAGTGCTGTAAGATAGGTTTTCAACAGCTTTGAATTTCATATCATGTGGCAACTAGTTTAAAAAAGAGTCGCCAAGAGTCGCTTTTAAACAAGTCGCCACATTATAAGTTTTCAACAGCTCAAGATAATTTCATGTATAGGATTTTTGGAAATTTATTGCAACGCTCTAAGGGTTGAAATCCTGGTATTCTGCGGAGTATAAAGAATGATTGATACATACCTTTAGTTACTGAAAAAGAGCATATGCTGTGAAAATAAATAATGAAGTACAGCTACATATAGGGCGCAATATTCTGCGCTAAAAGTATAGTAAAAGTAAATCTGAAGCACTTTTTCTGGGTTTGAGAAGAGTTTGTGTGTCAGTTAATCAAGTGGAATTGTAGGTTTTCTGTCCCACCGCCTCTCAACCAATCATACTGCAGGCTTGTCCTGCTAACCCCCACCAATCATCACTCATGACTAGGGATGAGGGGTGTGGCTTAGGAGTAAGTGGAGACATAGCTGGAAAAGTACCTTCAGTAACTTGTTTCTGTACTCTGTCTGGCCTTAGCTGTGGGACCTAGCTGTTTTCATCATAGTACAGGCACACGCGGGCACACAAACGCACATTTATTAATACGCATGCACACACACATGCACACTCAAACACACACATGCCCTCACATGTGCGTGTGCACACATGCGTTCTTGCACACACAAGCAGACGCACGCGCGCACACACACAAACATGCACTTGCACGTGCACGTACACACACACACGCGCACACACACACGCCCTTGCTCGCACAAACAGACACAGGTACACATGCACTCGCACGTGCGCACACACACACACACACACACACACACACACACTTGCATGCATGAACACACACACGCAGACACACCCATACACATGCAGACACACACACACACACACACACACACACACGTGGCTTTGAGCTCCTTCTCCTTGTGTGGATTTTCAGTGTAATTTCTCTGAGCGCCATTAAGCGTAAATGCGCAGGAAATGAAAAAATGACTAAAGTGAGCCGGTGAAGCGTAGAATGAATCAAACGCTCAGATCATTATTATTGTTAGCGCTAAGAGCAGGAAGGCTGCATGCCAATGAGTGATCAAGGATGAGCAGCCGCGACCGGCAGTGTTAGCTCTCCGGGGTTAGTGCCCAGCTGTGCTCCAGTGGGCTACAGCTCAAACGACACGAACAGCACCAGCCTGAAGTCCCCTCTCCTGGCATCCATGCTCCAGGAAACAGGCTGGGTGGGGCAGGTGGCATAAAGTTTCAAGTTTCAGACTAATCTGATCCAGATCTAGGGTTTGTTTCACAATGCTGGATCAGTGACTTATCTGGATAAATGAACTGAACTGAAATGCGGAAAGCACCCTAAGACTAAATTCAGACTTCGCTCATGGGGACTGTGAAGGGAGTAACTCTGTGGATTTACTTGGCGCAGTTTATCAAGTTATTAATGAATCCTGCTTTATGACTCAAGCTCCTATATTATCACCTCTTCGCGTGACTCAGGTGTGATTCATAGCTGAGCTGTGATGATGATCATGGGGGGGAGGTGACATCACTGACTGCCACCCCTTCTGCCTTTCTCGCTGATAATGCGGCTACGTCATTCCACGCGGTCTTCCAGGTAATGTCGCCCGCCTGCATGTTTCCCCCGAACTGGGAAAGCTCGATTATAACGGGAACCATCTGGGGAATCTCAGGAACTTAGCGCTCCACTCGACACTCCTAAATCTGGCATGCGATGCTGGGCTCCTGTGTGGCTCCTTTCAGTAAGGCTCGGCGCTGGGCTAAACACTAGCCGGCTGGTGGAAATAAACATGTTTTTGTTCACATTCATTCCGCTTTATTTATTCTCAGATATGGCGTAGCGCGGCCGTGTTTCACCCGGCTCGGCGGGCTAGTTTGCGACCCTCAGACCCATGATGGTACCCACTCAGGTTTATAGACCTCAGCCTACCTCAATCACCGGCTTTCAGCCTGTCTGTGTTAATGGTTGCACAGCCCGCAAATATGCTTGTGTGCAAAAGGCCCCATTTTTGTGACAATCAAGACTCAAGAGGAAGCTAGTATCGCTGGCCCAACCTTATTGAGGGGCCTCTTTGGATGTCTGTGTCCGTTTGGTATGCTGGTGTTTTTTTGGGAGGGGTTTACAGGGGGGGACGGGTGTTGTGTGTGGGGATTATAAGGGAGACGGGCTATTCTTTCATATTTTACATGAGTACCACGTCCTTGTGACACTGTGTCATTACTACTGATTTTCTGAATGCATTTAGCTGATGTATATCCACTTGTTCTGTTTGTTTTGCCAGATAAGGTTGGCACCTCGTCTCTCAGCTATGGTTGTCTGCTTTGAGCTTGGCTTCACCCAGGTGTCGTAAACAGATTCCTCATGCAGCAATTCCAGAAAAGCAAATTGTTGTCTTTTTAAAACCTTGGGGTACAGCGTGTATGTTGGTGTAAATGAGGGGCTACATTTTACTGACGGCTTTATTCGTAAAGCGAGAGATTCTAATCTTCTGTGACATCGATGACCATTAACGAGCCGTCGGAGGATGCTTTGATGTCAGAAGGGGAATTATTAATATTTTTTTTCATATTTCAGCTTCTAAAACAGCGGTGGTGCACCCGTTCCTGATGTCTAATGCCTGTGTGTGTCCAACACACTTTCCTTATGAGGCTGTACCTGATGTCTTAATGGAGAGACATACGGAGTGACTTACGGGAGGGAGGGAGAGAGAGCGAGAGAGAGAGAGGGATGCATTCAGAAAATATAAAGATGTTTTATGGTCAATTATAAATTGTTCACGCTTGTATCTCAGATTTATTTTTATTTTGTTTCATTCTTTTTCTAATGTTGTTGTGTGTGTTCTGTCTGTCCATGCGTCAGAGGCGGCTGATGAGTTAAAAATAGAAGAGGCACAAAACATACCATTAAACCAATGATTGGTCTTTTTCACTTGACCAGTGAGTTTTTAAATTAAGGTTTACCAGGTTTTTATCCTTAAGGTAAGATGAGAATGGTTTTGTTTCAATGCAATACTACATGTAAATTAAGGTGTTTCAAAATCTTTGCTATCTGTGGTGTAATTTAAGCACTTATGAAGTGCAGGTTATATAGCATTGCATGATGTGCTGCAAGCAAGTGCGGAGGAGGTTACCCGAGTAGTAAGTCGTCTTTTTGCAAAGTGAATAGAATATTTCTTCAAACTGAATACTGTGTAATCACCGCAACATTGCATGAAGAAGGAAGCTGCGTGTTCCAGTGCCGATGGACCGTCTAATCATTAAACTAGTTAATCAAGGAAAGTTATTTGAAGACGGGTTAAGACTGCTTATTTGTCTCAATCGATTTTTTTGCGCCTCTTATTTAAGCTGAGCAGTTGGCACTGCTGTGCATTAGTTGTAATGCAAGTGAGCAATTGCCATACCAATAAAGCTTACTATAAAATTGAATGAGAGAAGCTGAGAGGGAAAGAGTGAGTAAAAGCAAATATGGTGAATGGCAGCCTATAGTTGTGGTTTCATTCATTTTTGGGCATGCCTTTATTTCA
Source organism: Gymnothorax reevesii (assembly GCA_029721435.1). Lineage (NCBI taxonomy): Eukaryota > Metazoa > Chordata > Actinopteri > Anguilliformes > Muraenidae > Gymnothorax > Gymnothorax reevesii. The sequence goes on from CM056585.1 coordinate 55,976,325, forward strand.
GGAATGGAGGTCAGATAGACACTCCTCTTTGTGCGTCTGAAATGAAGACAGTAAGCCCACTGCATGCGACTGATCTGTGGCCCGAGGTACTGCTATTGTGCAGCCTGTTGTGAGAGATTCTTCATAAAAATGCGCTATATACCCGTAAAAAAACAGGATTTGATTTGACCTCGTTAGGCGCATGCATCACATACGCCCGAATTAAAAATACATTGGAATTGCACGCGATAAATGCGCTTCCCGCCTTTCCTCTGATCGGCTGCCAGCCCTGCTGAATATTCATGCCCTTTTTTCCCTCTTTTATTTATCAACGGAGAGGAGAAGTGGGTGCGCAGCGCTTCGAAATGATTCAAATATTAACAGCGAGTTGCTGGTTAATGTTTGCGGTATGTGCTGGGGGTTTTATCAAGTCGTTTCGCAATATTTGGAGGAATAAAAAATGTATAAGACTGAACGAAGGCTGGCGGAAAATATTACAGATAAGAATTAACAAGTTATTTTAGCTACGACCAAAAAAAAAAAAAAAAAGACCAAACCTAGCCACTATGTCATTTTTGGTCTTAGCTTCAGACTCTATTAGAGGACAGTGCGTTCGGTTCGTGGCTATTTATAGCTCCGCTCCGCTAAGTTCTCTGATAGTTTTGCATTCACAGTGAGATATAGCAATAGAAAGCCTTGACTTTTTCCCCCCGTTTGAACCCCTGTTCTGCTTCATCCTGCCGCTCATCCCTCTCTTTCTTGGCTCTCTGTAAAAGTGCAGAAGGTATTACTTGTAATGGCTTTCGTATTCACCTTACCCCTTATTTTCCTCACGCACTTTCTTCCCTGAATCACATTTATTTTGGTAGCAATTTCACCCAAGGCGACAAAATAATGCACGTGCTAGTATTCCCATTGCTTTTATTTTTTTTCTGTCCCCCCTCCCTTTTACTCTCACTCTTTCTCTCTCCTTTCTTTTGCTCGTGCTTTCTCCCTCTTTCACTCTTTTTCTTTCTGATATAGTATTCCTGCAAGTGTTCCCAGTGGCTTTTATTTTTTTCCCTCCATTCCCCTCCCTCCCTCCTTTTTTCTGTCTTTCCCTCTCTCCCTCTCTCTCGCTCCCTCTCTCTCTCATTGTTAGAGACAGCCCCTTATCTACACCTCTCCCCCCTCCCTGTGCAATCTGCCGGCTGTGGCAGAGAAGGGGTCTGGAGCGCTGATGCCGTTCTCTCCATACCGCGCGGACGTTCTTTCAGTAATGTGTGGAAGCTCCTTCTATAACGTTCGGACGCTTCTTCTGTTGTCTGTCTGAGACAGCAGCCGGACCACGAGTCGGGAGCCGGGCGCTGAGATTCTCTGTACTCTCCCTCTCGTTCTCTCCCTCCCATTCGCTCTCTTGTTCTCCCTCTCTCTCTCACTCTCTCTCTCTGTCTTTTCCGCTGGCTGAACGGGGACCTCCTTTCGCCGAGGAGGTGTAGCGAGATGACGGGTGGCGGAAGAAGTTACTGTTTTGACTGAGCTTTAAATGTTCTCTGAGTACCAGTCGCTGGACACCAAGAGGAAGTAACAGAGCTGGGGTGGGGAAAAGGAAGCTTTTGGAGAGAGAAAAGCAAAAAATGAAAATGAAAAGCAAAAGGAATTGAATAATAATCCCTCTTCTCTCTCAGAAAGGAAAAGCAACTTTTGAGGCTTGTTTGGCGAGTCTTTTTTATGTGGGATTTATCAACGGCGGACTGAAAAAAAGACGCGGAGAGGAGAAAAGCCGCTAAGCTCCTATTTTTTACAACCAGGTTCAATCTTCGCTTTTTCCTGCTGGGCTGCTGTTATTGTAAATCTGGTGTTGGTGCGGTCTCTGTCCCTGTCACACTGAGGCAGGTCGGCCCCTCGGCTCCTGGAGAAACGGAGGAACAGCTGGATACTCGTTCCGCTAAGTTTCGGGGTCTCCCTGTGCCTTGCCTTCCTTGTTTTCAGGGTGGCTAGTGGTGGAGCTGTCTGGGGGTGGGGCGAAGGGGCGAAAGGGGATTTAATGTAACTGGGGGTCTGGAGAGCACAAAAAGAGGGCGTTGGGAAGGGGGACCCCCTGTTTTTGTAGAGCTTATGGATGAGTGAATCCCAAACGGCTGCTCGTCATCTGACCACTAATTACTTTTTAGACGTGCAAACGCACAAGGAGAGCTAGCGTTTGCCTTAAGGGTCGGGTAGCTGCTGTTCTAGTTTTGTGTGCCACTTTTACAGGTGCAGTGTTACAGTTCACTGAAAGCTTAAAGTAGAATTGTAGAGGGAGTGTGTGCTGTTTTTGTGCGTGTGTCTGTGTGTGCATGTGCGTGCGTGTGTGTGTGCGTCTGTGTGTGTGTGTGTAGGAGGTTTGAGTTGTCTCCTGGTTGAGTACCAAAACAGGCTCGAGGATGCCCTGGTCCTCTTGCGCAAGTAGCCTGGAGCCCGGCCAGCGGCCGGGTGCAGTTAGTAGACACAGGTAACTAAGGCATTGAGAGGAATGGGATTTGAGTCCAGGAAATACTCCATGCATTTAATGTTTACATTTCTGGGGCAAAGTGCACGACTGAAATCAATAGCGGGAGGCAAAAAAAAATCCTTCCTCCTTTTTTGCTTTTGCTCAGCCTCATTGATTTGATGCTGTTCTTTCCTGGATTTTGGGGTAAGACGAGTGAAAAGGAGGGGGAATTTTTTTAACAGAGGGGGAAAGGGAGCACCTGTGTGTGTGGGGAGGAGGAGGGGCGGGGCGGGGGGGCGGGGTTCCCTCACGGCCAGCCTGTCGAAGGGGCCCTACTGTCCACTTGATGATCCAGTCGCTGCTGCTGGACTGGTGTTAGTGTCATCACTGCCGCCGGCTCCGGGGCTCTGGTATACAGGAGAGGAGGAGACAGGGGAGCTGGGGGAGGGGCTTCTGGAGCAAGTTTGAATCCCCTCTCAACATTTGTTGTCAACGGCCTATTTTTGAACAAAATGCGTTGCCTGGATACCGTCAGTTACTGGCCATTTTCCGAAAGGGACTGTCACGAGGGCCGTGCCGAGGAGTACCTGTGGAGTTTTCGCTGAACTCTGACTCTTTGGCTGGTGTGGAGTTTCTTCCTCTGGTAGTTTTTTTGGCTTTTCGTCGGCCGTGCCTCGTTCGCCGTCGCCCCCTGCCCTGCGTGCCGGGCTCGCCCGCGGGGGGAGGGGAATGGAGTGGAGGATGAGCCCCCTCCGGTACCCCTCGCCCCCGCCGCCGGAGAGGGAGAGGATGTACCAGCACAAGGTCTCCCTGGTGGTGCGATACTTCATGATCCCCTGCAACATCTGCCTCATCCTCCTGGCCACCTCCACCCTGGGGTTCGCTGTGCTCCTCTTCCTCAATAACTGTATGTGCTCCCAGCCGTCTGTCCTTTCTACTGAGGGAGAGAGAGAGAGAGAGAGAGAGAGAGAAGGAGGGGAGGGGAGGGGGAGGAAGAGTGAACAACAGCAGGTGGGGATGGGGGTAGTAGCAAAGGAGCGAGAATGATAGAGGGAGATACAAGGAGGGTGAAAGAGGGGGGGAAGGGAGGATTGGAAAGTAAAAGAGAGAGTGAGAGAGGGGGTGGCAAAGAGAATGAGGGAGGAAGAATGAAAGGGATTCATGGAGTGTGAAAGAAGGAAAGAGGGCAGGAGAGTAATATAGAGAGAGCAGGGGAGAGAGAGAGAGAGAGAGAGGAAGAATAAAAGGGAGAGAGGGAGAAAGAGAGGAAAAAGAGGGGTAGAGAAAGAGCCTGTTTGTATGTAAACTCTGTCAGGGCTCTACAGCACTCTTAGGGACATTAGCTACTGAAAATGTATTAGTGCTAATTGGAAAAAGGAGTGCTAATTAGGACATACTAGTCTGCTGCCAAATTTCTTAGCTTAACAGCAGGTAGGCTCATTCGGGGAAGCCGTTCGCTTTTACAGTCTGCTTGTGTGATTATCTGTATAAAGAGAATATTTTGGGCAAAGTGGCTTGCACAGCAGGAATGCATGTTAAGAACTGTGGATATTTGAAGTCTGAAGCTCTCCCTAATGTCACCCTTGATGCTTTCTTTAAAAGTGTTATTTAAACTTACTCAAGATAGGGCTTTTGTATTACGTTGAAAAAGAATGTGTGAGGCACATAAATTTGACACCCGTACTACTTCTTCTCTTTATAATTCTTCAGTGGTAATAAAACCTCATGAAAATTATGATCGATATTATCAATGCTGAGCATCATATTGTGAATTCTAAAGAAGGTGAAGATTACAATTTATCTGAAGAGGTTCATGCAGGCTTTATGTTGAAAGTTTTTGTGGATTTTTTGGCATCACTGCAGTGGTCACATCTGTCTCAGTCAGTGATGTCATTGACTTTGTCTCCGTCATGTGATAAATCCGTGGGATCAGCATTATTCCCATATCACTGCTACCTCCCTGAGTAAAGCTGCTGATGCATTTCTAATAGACCTTCAGGATGTTTCACACTTTCACAGTATGCTTGCCAAGTGCATTCAGAGTGAAGCTGTTTCTTAAAATGTACAAATTAAGCTCTATTTCCAACCCCTACTTGGTACGTATTTATTCACTGATGAGCTTGTAGCTGACTGTAAAACCAGAGTAGATTAATGCTATGCGCTTATAATCATATGTAGCAGGGTTTATCCCGACTGTAACTCTGTCTGAATTTTAATTACCTACGTGCCTTGTTCAGGCCGATAACCACATCCCTCAATACCAATTACTCATCGTTTAGCCTCATGTAATGATCCTCCATTGCTCCTCGTTGTAGTGCTGAAGGAGTCTTCTCTTTATTCCATGTCTTCGCCTCAACTCATCTGGAATATCAGTCCTTGTGATTTTGTGTCTGTTTGGCTATCTAAGCATAGTGGGGCAGCGTGGTGGCACTGTGGGTAGGGCTGTCACGTCATGACAAGAAGGTTGTGGGTTCCAATCTGGGTCTGGGGCCTTTCTGTGTGGAGTTTGCAAGTTCTTCCTGTATTCGTGTGGGTTTACTCCAGGAACTCCAGTTTCCTTCCACAGTCCAAAGACATGCATGCTAGTCTAATTGGAGACTCTAAATTGCCCTCTGGTATGAATGAATGGCATGTGTTTCAATTTCCTACAGGTTTAGAAGACTACAAGAGCTAAGCAATGTTCTAAGTGCTGTTAAACAACAGAGAAACAAAAGAAAAAGCAAAAATATAATAGTAGTGTAACACTTGATGCTTCTTTTATTTTCTAAATAAGAGTCCTTCCCTCCCTTGTCTTTTGGCAATACCATTGGATGTGGTGTTCTGGAATTGATTTGGCGGTGAAATGTTTGGTAGAGAGGCGGGCGTTCTCGCTGGGTGTTGTGTTGGGAGGATGAGAAGATGTACGCGGCTCGGCACATTTCCTCTGAGGCTCAGTACACCTTCCTTGCAGCTCGCTGCGCAGTGTCTTATAACGACACGCGGCCCTTACAGCCCCTATACCGCCCGGTGCCTCGGCTGACGAGATGATGCACACTTTGTGCCTCTGCTCCGCTGTCATCCACCCAAAGCCATCAGCATCCCAAAGGGTTTTTTTTTTTTTTTTTTGCACGATCACACAGGATCGTGTCCCCTTGTGCATCTGAATGGCGCTGCCTGTGGTTTTTTCATTTTTTTCATTTGGCGGTTTATTCTTTCGTGTAGGCACAGCCACGTGTTTATTTATAGCCAGGAGTGCTTCCCTGCCAATTCTAATCAAGGTAGATTTAATTCTATTTCAATGTCTATTGAACCTTACCCATTCAGAATGTGAGGATTACGCAAGTTAGACAGTAGTGTGGGGTCCATGGTAACGTAACTGGGGGAGGCATCGGAAGTTTGCTGTTTGTGTGTTTATTTCACAGTAGAGTGTGTCTTCAATTTCAGTATCCAACCACACCATGGGAAAATACTTTGATGTCAGTAGTTTTTTAACCCCTTTGCGCAGAAGCCAAATCTGGCTATTAGATGTTACCTGATTTAAGGCTTTATAATTCAAGATTGCAGCTTTACAGACAGAAAAACTTTGGCTCAATTGAGTCTAGACACTTGAAGCATTTAGACGCCCATCGTATTTCAGTTTATTTTTATGATTTTGGGGGAGAAAAGGGGCTGCAAACACAAAAAATCTTCATGAAAATTCAACTTTGAATTAGCAAAAAAAAAAATACTGACAATTGAAAAACTGCTGGGGCCTAAAACTGTACATTTCTGGAATCATTAAGTTCTTGACCACAAGTACAATTCATCTTGAGCATTACATTCTAGATTACCCGCTTGCTATGAGCCAAATTAGACAGCTATCCAGGTGTCTCCCCAAAGTCTGAGATCCATCAAGATGGTTTACTGTCAAATTATACATTAATCATATATTTAACACAAATTAAGTTTTGGGGCATGAAATTCAGCATGAACTAATTATTTTCTGGTTGAGTTTAGCATGAATTTATCAATATCAGTGCAGTTGAACATCATTGGTCACCAGTAACCTCTCCAAACACAAAACATGCCTTTTCTCCATAATAAAGTTAACAATATTGTCTATTTTTCTTCGAAGTCCCCCAAGCATTAAATAAAGTGCTGATTGAACAGCCATAACATTCACGCTGTAATCAAAAGCTAACCGCTCTCACATCTGAGCTCATAACCTTACACCTTATAAGGGTAAAAACTCACTAACTCCGTAATATCTGAATTCTGAAATATACCTTATTTTAACAGAACAGAAATTTCACTTTCAGGAAAAACAAACGACATCTGCCTCCATATTCAACAGAATGGTGTAATGAACGTACCCAGGGATCTACCGACGTGCGTGGGCTGCATGCATTTGGAGAAACGAAAACCTCGGCATTCAATGTCTTTAAACGCGGTATAAATTCTATAGCAAAAAGCCATATTGAGCAAAATGCAAACGGAGTAGAAGAATAACCTGTTTTCTTCATTGATGCCCTCCACCAGAGACAGATGTATCGGGTAGAAGGAACCCTCCAGTACTGTTTCATTCGGAATAATTCTCATTGACCGCGTCCATATAACATTTATCTCGTAAATCAAACTGAACACTTCAGGCCGGTTTCGGGTGTCTTTGTTTCTTTGATATCGCATCATTTTCAGCTGCGCAACCATGGCCAACATTCGAAGAATACAACCAACCTTACTTTTACGCTTAACTTTGTATCCTATTCTTATTGTCCGATCAATGTATTTCAGTTATTGAGGAAAGTTTACACACTTGGGAATTGGATAAGAAATGAGTCTATCAATACATCGTTACCAGGGAAGCTTCACGAGGGCGTGAACTATCACTGTAGAGTTACGCAGATGAATCTGAGTATTTGAGTGACTGGCTATCGACACCAGTACTTGGGTGGATAGAAGGGAGCGCTGAATTTGCCAATGGAGGAATCTACGCGTTAATCCATGGGAGGGAACTACGCATATTTTGTGTATGATAACTGTAATTGACAGTAGAATGTGAGAGAATCAATACAATGTCGGATATTTTGCTTCACAAAACGTATTTTTTTAACCACTAATTGGAATACTGTTGGCTCACTGTAGCTAAAATGGTTGCTACAGAGTACTAAGTTTTTTTCTGTCGCAAGTGATAATTTTTTTTAAACTACTGGATAGATACTATGGCCAAGGATATGGACCAGTTTGCACATCAGGCTTAGCTGAAGAGTTCAATTCATGCAACTCCTGAAAAACAGGGGTTGGAGGGAAGTTCTCCATACTCTAAATCGCATTTCAGCTCTGCCTGCTTGGGAAAATTCAATAGCTGATCTGGGGGTGTCATCTTGTGGTCGAGTACTGTAACTAAGTGCTTAAATTTGCAGGTCTATAGACGCGAGCATCTACATCTGCAGAAAGGGGTTAATACACAGATCTCGGGACTATAAAATAACCACTGGCATGACGCTCTCAAACTGAGATTCGCTAACACTTCTGTGCACACACAAGTACACACAAATAGAGCCACGTGCAGCCACACTCAGAAACACAGGCACATATGCACATCGGTGGCGGCTGGCAAGCTGAATATTAGGGAGGACGAGAGCACACTTTTGAACTTCAATTGTTTGGATAAATTAACGCTATGTGAACTCGATAAACACGCATTGCTGTCAGATGTGGGTTATTTTTCTTGTTGAGGTAAGACAAGAAATAAAACACTTCATTTCGCTGCAAAATTGCATTTCAGTCTCCATTAATGTTATTCAGTTGTGGAAACTTGTTGTCAATCTTCATTTTCTTTATAATTTAAACAATCGCGAAGTGCGGTGTTGAAATTATAAAGGAAACAAAGGTTAGCAACAAGTGTCCACAAGTGAAGAATGTTAATTTTGACTGAAATACAATTTCTTGATGAAAAAGCGCGTTTTATTCATCGTTTTATGGTACATCAGCCTCAAACGTCAGTTCAGAGCTTCCCATTCATTTTCTATGGAGACGGGACATCACTTAAAGCTCTGAATTTGCATATATTTGGGGTCTATACTGCTTATTGTAAATAAGAGGCATCCAGCACGACTCGCTGCTTCTGGAAACTCCCGAAAGACATTTAATCAACCATTGTTGATCAAAATTGAATACAGATTCTGGGACTGCGTAGCCAATTTCTTGTGCGAACGTTTTTGTTGAAACATTTTTAGCTCTCAATTTTCATAATGTGTGTCAGAACTTCCAAACGAGGTGCCATGTTGGCCCGGTTTAAAATCTGAAAGCTGACAGCCCACCAGTGAAATCATTGGTCCAATCTGGTGCAGTTACCGCTGCACATTTGTCCAAAGCTCAAAATAAAGCTGGGAATCACCTGTCAATCATTCATCATGACATTGCCTCAATCAGAAGAACAAGCCTCACGTATTAGTGTTGCATGTTTTCCAATTTCTCATTGTGTTAATTAAAATGCATGATTGAAGAGCGCAAAATACCTTTAAACTGGGGGTGAATGCTTACAGTAAGTGTATGGAGTCTTTCTTTGTGGTGTTTTGCAGACCTAATTGTCCTTTATGTACATTATGTCACTCCCCTCCTCCTGAGGTTGGGGAAATTGAGGGCTATTACATCTTGATTGTTCAAGAAGGTATCCTCTTTATTACCTGTCAGAGCGCTGAGCACTTTTTGTATGATTTACGCAGTGCGTTTTTACTGGAACCTGCTCCTTTGGTTTTAAGCAAAAGGGGGCTTCGCTGAGGGTTGAGGGAAGGGGGTACCTTGGCTTTGCTCCCCTCCTGCACCTATGGCAACATGCCAGAGCCAGCCATGGTTACCTGTTTGTAATAATAATTTGATTTTGCTTAATAAAATTTTCAGTCTAATTATGTCTCTCGATGTTATGATTTTTGCGGAGAAAATGTCATAACAGAAGTTTGTTCTTGTCCACCTGAATGCTCAGCTCACGGGCCGCTCACACTTTGCTCACACTCACGCGTGCTTGCACGCGCAAACACACACACAGACATGCACACATGCGCACACACACACAAAGAAGGTGCATGCATATCAGAATACTGTTTCTTGTAAAAGTCAGAGAGAACCCTGTGGCAGGAGTGATTTATATACCGATCCAGCGATGGCATCCTGCATGATTCAAGTGCTGTACATCTCCTATGTTTCAGCTCTATATTTTGATCGCAGTATGCTATTGTTGCGTGTGAGTGTGTGAGACGGCGTGAGAGAGAGGGCGAGAGAGAGCAAAAACATTTATGGAGACTGAAAATAAATCTAGTGTGTGTGTGTGTGTGTGTGTGTGTGTGTGCGTGTGCGTGTGCGTGTGCGTGTGCGTGTGCGTGTGCGTGTGCGTGTGCGTGTGCGTGTGCGTGTGCGTGTGCGTGTGCGTGTGCGTGCGTGCGTGCGTGCGTGCGTGCGTGCAAAGCATTTTTTCTGCTTGCTTTAGTGCTTAGATTTTTTATTTTGCTGTTTGATTTGGCGATTGGCAGTCACAGAAAGGGCGTCTAACGCAACGATGATTGACTCTGAAGTCAGTTAATGCAGCACTTCATTACTGAAGAACTCGGGATGCACCCTCCTTCCCCCTGTCCACCCCTGTCCTCCCTCTCGGCTCCATCTCTCTGGCTGTGAAACGCAATTTTAAGTGCAGCTAAATTTACCAGCGGGTTGGCAGAAGTGGAAAGCAGGAAAACTGGCCCTTAACCTCGCCCCTTGGAAAAAGAAAAAAAAGAGGCACAAACAAATAAAACAGTCCCGAGCAGAGTGAATGATTGGCTCCCTGAATTTTAATGGTCCTCATGCAAAAGGTTACCCTGCTTGTGTTGACAGTTGGAGCTCAGACCTTTTTAAAGCTCTAAAGAGTATAGGTCTTTGGTTAGAATGTTTCTCCACCCCCCCCCCCACATTCTGAATTTGATTTTCGGGACTCACTTTTGGTTTGCAGTAACTGTTGCTTCAGTATCAGAAATGCAGCTGCTGTATTTTAACATGTTGAACTTCAGTCTTGTTTTAAATTCGAGTGGAGATCCCAAGGTTTCCAGCTGAATTACAGGGAAATTTGCATAAAAGATCTATATAATTTCCATTTGTTGTAATGCTGTGGCCATAAAACATGGCTTCCTGGGTTTGAATGTTTCCCTCAATAGAAGAGTGATGAAGCTTCAGTGAAGTGCTGCAGCTACAGAATATGTATGTGGCACTGTCATACAATATGAAAAAAAAATGCCTTTTCTGACTTCGAACATACTTGATGCTAGGTTCCCACCATCACAATTCGTGGCTCAATTGAAATTTGATTGAAGTCTTAAATGTGGAGTAATCGTGGTGATCCTATCAGATCTTATCAGATCTCGAGGTCAGTTGCGGCAATCGTGTTGATCGCGGATAAGTTTTGGAGGGTTCAAAAATTTCCTGTGATCGACACGATTAATTGTCAGTTGTGATCATCACATCACCTCGTAACCAAACCTGAAATTTTAAGCCGCTTTCACACTGGAATTTTTCGTACGACACATTCAAAATCAATGCAAAGACGCGAATCCACGCGTTTCACATGTATTCGCGTCTTTGCGTTGACTTTGAATTTAATCTGTTGTGCGAAAAATTTGTTTTGTGTCCAGTGTGAAAGCAGCTTCAGAGAAGTTACACGATCAGCTACGAATGGCCAATCGTGGCGTTCGTATCGGAGCGCACGACAGTGGGGACTAAGTATTCGGGAAAAAAGTGTTAGAAGGAGTTAAGAAGGTTTGAGTCATTTATTTGTGATCCCTCCTCATAAAGAGTTGAAGACACGTTGACGTGTCAGCGCAGATGTTGCTGGTCCCTCCGTGGTGTCCTGATGTGGAAGGACATGAGCAGAGAGTAAATTATGTAGATTCTCCCTCGCTCTACTTACAGCTACATTACGCAGCTGCGCCGTGCACCTTATACCCTTCTTTTATTGAATTATTCACAATCCATGTGAGATTTCCAAGTTTTCAAATTCTGCTTACACTTCTGCTCACTCCATGCACGTGCCGAAGAGCACAAATTAGCCCGTGCACAGACTCTCACGCACGCGCACGTGAACATGCTGGACACGCACACATACACGCGCGTGCACAGTCGCGCACGCGCGCTCGCACACACCCTCAGAAATATTCCATAAGCCGTGTGAAAAGTGTGTGCGTTTGCTTGTCAAAGTGCCTATTTAGAGTGAGATCACTTCATTTTACTCTGTATTTCAGCTGTAATTGCTGGGGTCTCTTTGCTCGCTGTCAGATTGTGCGGAGAGAAATTGTTTTTCGACAAATACGGTGCATCTCATTTTCCCTTGTATTTGCTGAGATGTAATTAAGGATCAAAGTGCTCATGCAGGAAAAGTCAAGACCAAATTGCAGAAATTGCTCTGTATTTTGTGCTCTTCAAAACAGTTCCAAGACAGACCGCAAGCAACATGCGTTCATTCTCATGCCATTTATTAAAGTGTGACTAATGAATGATACCTGCTGGTGACAATGGTAATAACGGCTGAAAGGCTATTATTGTGACTCGAGTGTTATTGTACCTGCTGACTTGAAGTTGAATATTTGCTTCCGACGATTACTTTTCCGGTATATTCTGCATACAGTGTTACTAAATGTTGCTTGCTCTGGTGTTAACAAAGTCTTCGCTTTGGCCAGCTCATGAATATTAGCAGATTATATAAGTATTTTACATGTTTTTTTTTATACCTCCCGCAACGAAGTTTATTATACCCCCCGCAACGAAGTTTAGGGGGGTATACTAGTTTTGCTTTGTCCGTCCGTGTGTGCGTGTGTCTGTGCGTGTGTGCGTGCGTCTGTGCGACCGGACCTAGATCTCGTAACCTACTCATCCGATTTTGACATTTTTTTTTCTTGGTGGAAGGTCTATTGACTGTGGTACTGCCCGACTACTTGTTTTTTGTAGTGTTTACACATTTTTGTTATTGTAGGTAGGGCTGGGCGATGCGGACAAAATCTAATATCTCGATATACGTGACCGAGTACTCGATATCGATATTTTGCCGATATCATCGGGACAAATGTTGGTGCTTTTGCAAAATATGTGCACAATAACATTTTGCATAACCATTTATTAGTAATGTTGACATAACGATGAAACAGGTGCAGGCAACAGCTTCAACAATCTTGCAAGTGCAGAAAAATGCAACCCATTACTGTAATTCAGCCTTTAAAACCAGAAAAGCCAACACTTATTTCATATCACGATATTACGATATTTTACTTTGAATCACGATATCGATATAATATCGATATATCGCCCAGCCCTAATTTTAGGTCTGATGGTTTCAGTATGAATGTACTGATATACATGCGGGGGTATCCTGTAAGCCATGCTTACTGACTAAATCTAGTTTTATCTCTCTCTCTTGCAGACAAGCCCGTTCACTTCACCCCCGCCCCTCCGCCCGATGGTAAGTCCTCATTGGTTGATACGTCTGTCTCTTGTTGACTGATTCATCTCCATGCAGACAGGGACCTCTGATGGGCCACTCTCAGGCTTTGATGTTCAAGCCCTGCCTCCGTCTTTTTAAAAAATTTTTTATAACCAGAGCCAATGTGGCTCTGCTTCATTATGCGCAAGACGCTCAGGCGTCTCTGCTCTGATGTGGAATTTTTCACCTCTGTATTAAGTTCATCTTAGTCTCTCTCACTTTGTTGCTTCTGTCTAATTGCCCCTCCCAAACTCTCCTCCCCCCCCACCCATACTCCTCTGACTTGTTGACCTTACCTTTAGCTCCACCCTCCCTTCAGATTCATTGGCCCCATCATCGTTCTCCCCCTCCACCCCACCCAACTCCATAACAGGCCCTGTATATTGATATTAATGAGAGCTTTGTGAGCTCCGTCGAGTGCACTTGGTTTCATGCAGCGCGTGCGGACAGATTTCTCCATTTCCACTCGCTGTAATTTTTTTTTAATGTCACAGTTGAGGGCAGTGGGCTGTTAATTAAACGACAAAGATTCCTCGGCGAATAGTGAATCGGCCTCGCCTTTCTTAATTGAGGGAAACAGCTGGTTTCTGCCACCTTCATGAATATTTATGCGAGAGAACAGGAACCCAAGTGCCGCGCGACGCAGACAGCTGATGGTAGAGGAATCTTATGTATGCGGAGAGGACAGAAGTAAGTTCTGTGCCTTCTTGAGTGGGTGGAAGAGCCCTTGTTCCTGGGTTGCATTTTCAAAAATACAACCCCCCAACGCTCTAATAATGATCCAAACTTCATCCCATCACTGTACTTTCTGTTTGCTACAGCAGTGTTGTCTCGAAACACAACCTTTTCATCCACTTCCAGCCAGTTCACTCTTCCCAAAGTCTGAGCGCAGAGCGTGTTGAAGATGTTGTGTTTGATTAGCATCCTCGTGGGAACAGGGCTTTGGACATACCCAGAGAGTAATTAAACAATAGCCTGCGGTATACATATATAAGCTGTACTCTAAGCAACAAACACAAACGAGAGTGTATGCAAACCTCTACTATAACAGTAATTGCTGGGACATTTAAAATGAACTCTGTAGGTTTGGTACGGTTGCCTGGCTGCTGTGCTGCTTGATTGAAGGAACAAATAAACACTTGAGGAGATTTGGTTTACACCTGTGATTACACTAATTGGAATTCATTCATTCATACAGCCAGGTCAACGGTAACTTTTAGTGCATATCTGATCAAAGGTTTTTTTTTTTGAAAGTGCAATTTGTTGAAATTGGATTTGATGTGCCAATTATTGCACGCATCTTTACCAATAATCTAATGTTTCCGCCCTCTTCTGAATGAAATAATCATTATCTGTTGTTTGATTGGGAAAGCAAAGTCTTTCTGCTGCCACAAAGTTATGCATAATTGAAGTGTAACTTAATTTTATTCAACAGCACTTTGGGAGAAGAGAAAAGCCTTTTAATATATTTTTCAAACCCTCTTTCTAGAGGAGCCAAATGGGATCCCCTCTTGTTTTTTTTATCTGATAATGCAATTTTAATAGCAGAATAGATTGGTAAGCACGTTCACATTCTTGTGGAGAGAACTGTTTGTGAGCTTTGCGAGACAGGTGAGTTAGAATTGCGAGGCTGTGGTGTGTTTGCTGATCAGTGGAATATTGATCTCTTGACTCATTTTTCACGCATGAAAGTTGACATTGAAAATTTGCAGAGGGTACAGACCCTAAAGTTTTTGCAGGGAATTGAATGGAGTTCAGTCAAATGCCAAAAATTTTAGAATGTAAAGGAAACTATCTCAGATACCTGGAGATTTAAAAAACTACAGGACAAATCCCTACTAATCCAACATCAAGTCTATATGTTCATAGTTTCAGAACCGAAATTCTAATGATTATTATTGGCATTTCTTTGCTCGGCGCTTTTTGATCGATAGGGTTTTTGTTTCATAGAAAGTTTTATATAAAAGCGAGTCAATAGTGGTGGATACTGTTCTACCTCTGGGTGGGAAAGCTTTCACATGAATGTGAATCAAAGTTATGTTTAGATGTCTGTGGCCTAAATCCATCGTATCTAGCACTAGCGATCAGCAATTTTCTCTTCAGCTTGGAATTGCATTATTTTTTGCTTCATTTTTGATGAAATTATATTCAAGATAAGGTTCTATACAAACAGGGAATCTACGGTCCCTGTTTGAATAGGTACCACAAGGAAATCAATACTGCACCCAGATATTTAATTGAAACAAGTCTCTTGAGGACTTCTAAAACAGAACTGAATATTATTATACAGCATTGGGCTCCGTCCGTCCGTCCGTACGTCCGTACGGACACATAAAATTGAGGCGGCAGGGGATATTGCCATGTTAGTGGCAAACACTTGTTTTTGAAATTTGATACACTGAGGAATTCTTTATATTAAATAAAGTGGGGGGAAAACCTGTACTCTGGAAGAAAGGGACTTTTGGAGATACCAAACTAGTAGTTGCAGTCGACGATTATTCTCGCACAAATAGGACACAAGCCTTGTGTTTTGGGCATGTAGGACGGAGGCAAACATCTGTAATTAAGCAGTAGAATCCCTCCCAATGAAAGCTGTCTGACGCATCAGCTGACAGAGCAACAAAGCACCCACTGATTACTGCCTCATTCATATTTGAAGTCCGTGCCACGAGGGGTTATTATTGGTTGTCTTCCTCAGAATAATGAAACATTTGTCTTTTATGCAGCTTCATTATAGAGGATGTCAGATTTGTGACTTTTTGAAAGAAAAGCTCAGTATTAAAGTTTCATGAAGTGGACTTTCATTTCAGTCTGTTCTATTCCAAAGGAGTAGAATCGAGAAACAGTATCTATAATACATTACCAGGAAGCTTACAGTATATTGCATTACTTTATATACAATTGTGTGGTTTCATTTGCAGTGCATATTATTTACAGAGCTATCAATCTATATGTTTGATAGTTTGTTTAAAAGCTTCAGGTATGCTGTTCAGTCAACATTCTCTCCTTGAATGCAATTGGAAAGTGTAACTTTTAGCATGGAAGAAGATTATGTTACAAGCCTGCAAGTGACGCCTGTAGACTGCACCCAATCTTCTGTTGGCTGACTGAGCCCGGGCATTTCCTCTCGCGCACTGTTAGCATGTGTGGGTTTCCTTGGTGCTGCCAGTGCATTTATGAATGGTCAAATTTATTTTAATTTTAGCTTGGCCGTAGATTTGGCTGAATTTGATCTTGTGCTTTATTTGGGGTTCTGTTGGAGGTGCTGCAGTAAGGTCCTAAAGTACAGTATTTGGACAGTAGTACAATTTTGAAGGGCTGTAGTTTCTAAACGTTTCATGAGGTGTTGTTCTCATAATGGAAATTAAAGCTGGCCGTCTACACTTGAATTTGATTGTAGTTGCATCCGGGTGGAGGGAACTTTGCGCAGCGGCGTAACATTGTGTCTTTGTCCGTTGTCCAGTTCATCGGAATGATTTCCCCCAAATTTTTTGTTTCAAGACTCTGAATACACGGCTCTTAGGTTTGAGTGTTAATGCACATTTGTGGCGACCCCTAAAAGAATGTATGTAATAAAAGTCGCTAGTATTTTCTTCAGTTCTCTCCAGTCGTGGCTGAGAGACTTGGTGAGAGATTGGTGAAATTAATAATGACTGTCCTTATCTTAATTAAATCTTTTCACGTCACAGATTTCATACAAAAGAGCCCCAAATCTGCCCTACCTTTCAGTGGCTGAGAGTGGCCGCCTATATATCAGGGTGTGTGTGGTCACCCACCTCGCGTGTGTGCTGTACAAAGAGTTGGGTTCATGTGAGGCTGACAGCCCTCTCAGTGCTAGAGGCATGGAGCTTTGTGTTGTTAAGCTACCTTCACATGGATCACTGTTGACAGCAAAAACTTTATATTGGGATGATACGGAGAGAGAAACAGTGGTAACATGAAGGCCAATGGACAATGTGTTGTTGACAGCATTCTTCCTAACAAAGTAAAAGTGCCATGTTTGCATACTGCGTAAAATTTCAGTTTCGCGGTCTTGTAATACAATTAAGTATAGAGGTTAGGATTGATTTGGTGAGAAACTATACCATTGCAAGTCAGTTAACCATATTCTATCGCAGATATGTTGACTGTTCATTTGTTGGTACTGCAGACAAACTTAACTTTTATAGTTACTGCACTGAGCCTTTGTAGGGTAATATGGCAATGACAATTTGGTGATGTTGCTTTGTGATTGTCCCATTTTATGCAATCCATTTTTAAACATGGAGAATTCATAACCCACAGGTGGATAGTGGGGTAGAGGTGGGATGTTAACCAGCAGCAGTGAAGAGTGATACAGCAGTAGGTCATGTTACTGGCAGCAGTGAAGAGTGATGCAGCATCAGGTCATGTTACTGGCAGCAGTGAAGAGTGATGCAGCAGCAGGTCATGTTACTGGCAGCAGTGAAGAGTGGTGCAGCAGGTCATGTTACTGGCGGCAGTGAAGGCTGATGCAGCAGCAGGTCATGTTACTGGCAGCAGTGAAGAGTGGTGCAGCAGGTCATGTTACTGGCGGCAGTGAAGGCTGATGCAGCAGCAGGTCATGTTACTGGCAGCAGTGAAGTGTGAAGCAGCAGGTCATGTTACTGGTGGCAGTGAAGAGTGGTGCAGCAGGTCATGTTACTGGTGGCAGTGAAGACTGATGCAGCAGCAGGTTATGTTACTGGTGGCAGTGAAGACTGATGCAGCAGCAGGTCATGTTACTGGCAGCAGTGATGAGTAGTGCAGCAGCAGGTCATGTTACTGATGGCAGTGAAGAGTGATGCCGCAGCAGGTCATGTTACTGGTGGCAGTGAAGAGTGATGCAGCAGCAGGTCATGTTACTGGTGGCAGTGAAGAGTGATGCCGCAGCAGGTCATGTTACTGGTGGCAGTGAAGAGTGATGCCGCAGCAGGTCATGTTACTGGTAGCAGTGAAGAGTGATGCAGCAGCAGGTCATGTTACTGGCAGCAGTGATGAGTTGTGCAGCAGCAGGTCATGTTACTGGTGGCAGTGTGGAGTGGTGCAGCAGCAGGTCATGTTACTGGTAGCAGTGAAGAGTGATGCAGCAGCAGGTCATGTTACTGGCAGCAGTGAAGAGTGATGCAGCAGCAGGTAATGTTACTGGCTGCAGTGAAGAGTGATGCAGCACCAGGTCATGTTACTGGTAGCAGTGAAGAGTGATGCAGCAGCAGGTCATGTTACTGGCAGCAGTGAAGAGTGATGCAGCAGCAGGTAATGTTACTGGCTGCAGTGAAGAGTGATGCAGCACCAGGTCATGTTACTGGTAGCAGTGAAGAGTGATGCAGCAGCAGGTCATGTTACTGGTGGCAGCGTGGAGTGGTGCAGCACTAGGTCATGTTACTGGTAGCAGTGAAGAGTGATGCAGCAGCAGATCATGTTACTGGCAGCAGTGAAGAGTGATGCAGCACCAGGTCATGTTACTGGCAGCAGTGAAGAGTGATGCAGCTGCAGGTCATGTTACTGGCAGCAGTGAAGAGTGATGCAGCATCAGGTCATGTTACTGGCAGCAGTGAAGAGTGATGCAGCACCAGGTCATGTTACTGGTGGCAGTGATGAGTAGTGCAGCAGCAGGTCATGTTACTGGCCGCAGTGAAGAGTGATGCAGCAGCAGGTCATGTTACTGGCAGCAGTGAAGAGTGATGCAGCACCAGGTCATGTTACTGGCAGCAGTGAAGAGTGATGCAGCAGCAGGTCATGTTACTGGCAGCAGTGAAGAGTGATGCAGCAGTCAGAGGCATGGATTTGCTACACAAGCAGAGCAGAAGAGCTGTTTATACAGCTGACGGATGCGTGGGACAGTGAGGGCCTGCCGAGAGTTGTTTAACTGAATTATCTCTGCTAGTGGCACCTTGTTTTTTTGCATATTGATTATTTTTTCCTCGCTCAAAATTCACCCTGCATGTCTTTCATCCGTGCAATAATACACTAAGGTCATTCTGCATTTCAGTAAGCATTGTGGTAAAGTAAAATTACCTATTGAGAATTTGAAATGGAGGAGCAAATCCAGGTTTATTATAGATATTCTACTCTTGAGTCGTCATTGTATGTGACACACCTCAGCTGCAGTGCATGGCAGGGGAATTCAAAGCAGTGGATATTGATCTAGGAGTTACTTGGAAAAAATATGCTTCAGTCGTGTCACGAGATGTGTGATGAAAGACTTGCTTGGACTCCACAGCACTCAATTGGCTTGTTTCTGAAGTGGGTGAAATGATTTTGGTCTCGCTACTAATTATAGATTTTTGCCACGGCTGACATCTTTGCTAGGTTTCCTAGCCCTGGAATTTCTCGGTCAGCAGAAGGTGTGATGTGAGCAAGGATTAGTCCCCTTTACTCCGCTTAGTGAGTCATCAGCAACATAGTATGACACACTGTGAGAACTTGAAGTGTTGCTCTCACTAACTTCAGATGGGGGGGAAAAAAATGTCGCTTACATTGAGGTTTGTAAGTTTAATTTGATACTAATTGTTTTCATGTTTCGAAGTCTAATGAGAGACTCTGGGTAGTGAATATGTGAGCTTATGATGTGTGTGTCCCGTGATGTATTGCTGGACTTGTGTATTGAACCTGTTTAGGGAGTATTTGTGCCACTTGCCCTGTGAATCCTGACATAAACTGTGGCCGCCCAATCACCCTGACCAGTAATGAGTGGGTTAGGCAATGGATTTGACTAACGGATGGATGGAGGATGGATTGAAGCTTTGAGATTACATTTCATTATTTCCCCTCGTTGTGTTAATTTTCTTTCTTTTTTTTTTCACCCAATTACATTCAGAGATATGTATGCTTTGTTTATGAATACTTACTTGTTGATACAAAATGAAGTTTTGATTTTCATAAGTGAACTTATGAAAGTTCATAACATTTATTTTGAGTCTATGGGTATTCACAGAGGTCTCTTTCTACAGAAATGCCTGTTATGTATATTTGTCCAGCAGAATCTAAGCAGCAGAAGCGAAACCTCAATGTTAGCTGTTAATTGGGACACCCTGTTATTGTTTCTTTACTAGTATTTTTGAGTGCCTTTTACTCTGCAAACAAAAGTCAGTGTAGTCAAATGTATAATTGGTTCTTCCATTTAAACTTAGGCCCATCAAAACACTTTTTGAAGATCGCTGGCCATTTCTGCTGGTAGTATTTTCACACTGAATTTTGTTGAAAACAAATGAATAGCTACCAGCAATGCTATTCTGCAAGTGTTGACAGCTACCATTGTGACGCTGTAATGAGACTCCTTCGGTTTCCTGGTTTTTAATGTGTAAGCTTCATTTAGATGGAATGATACTAAGAACTTGGTGAAAGTTGAGCCATTTTCTTGTCCTCAACCTTGCTACACAGTTTAATCCCCACTTCCATGTTTCTTCACTCCAACCACACTTTTCTACAAAAATAGTTGGGAGTTGATGAGGCTGAAATAATTCTTGGAACTCAGAGCCTCACAATTCAGGGTAAGTTTTAAAAGTTATTATTTTTAATCCACACTTGCTCTTCACACATTCACTGACTGAGAATTCTGCAGTTCATTATGAGTATTGTAAGTCCTGATGATCTTCTGATTGTAGTCCTGTTCTTACATGGGCTCCGTGCTTAAGGATCATTGCTGATGGAGAAAATGCGTGCTCTTTATCAGTAGTTAGCACTGACATGACTCTTGTAGCTCTTTGATCAGAGAACACGATAAACCATGTCAAATATCCAGAGTGAGTCATGGGGGGAGGGTATCCAGTTTTTCTGAGCAGTGACGATGGCAGTTTGGTATAGTATTTATAGCTCTTTGCCTGTAGCAGTTCAGATGGAGGGTATCAGTGAGGCAGCAGCTCGCTGCAGGAAAAAGGGCTGTTGATCAGGGCAGGGGGACCTGTAAATCTGGCCTCAACTGCCTTTTAGGGACACAGGCTTTTTTTTTTTTTTACATCTCCATCCATTCTGAGGGAGGCAGGCTGGCAATTTACAACCTGGCCTATGGAGCAGTGTGGGGGGGGGGATGCCATTATTGTTACAGTGACCTAAATCTGGAGTTTATTAACGGAGCATTTGGTTGCAAAGCAGGCAGAGGCTCTCAACACAATAACCCCCCTCCCAGCCCCTTACGGCTCACAGACACCCAGAAGGATGATCCTGATGTCGTTTGTATTGTTTCCACCACTTCCCCTGTAATGGCTTGTTTGACACGTGTGCTTGGCACTGCTGTACATAATTATGACAAGTTGCTCAGGCTGCTAAATAAGGCTCTCAGCCAACTTCCTCTGGACACCATTTTACGGAGACGGGTCTGTCAGGAGAGGCTCTGCCACAGTACAGTGATTTCCCCCCCAGGTGAGTTTGACAGATGTATTTGTGTATGTCTGTATGTCTGTGGGCGTGCTAGTGTGTGTGTGTGTGTGTGTGTGTGTATGCATGTGTGTGTGTAGCTGTGTGTTTTCCTGTGTGTGTGTGTGTGTGTGTGTGTGTGTGTGTGCGTTTTTATTTTGTGTGTATGCGTGCATGCATGTTCATGAATGCACGTGTGCATGTGTTTGCGTTTGTGTTCTTTTGCGCGAGAGTGTAGAGTGTACCCTTGCAGATGTATGTATTGTTTCTCTATGTGAGTGCGTATGCGGGTTCGTGCATGTGTGTGTGTGTGTGTGTGTGTGTGCCTGCGCATGTGTGCGTGTGTTTGTATGTTTGTGAATGTGTATTGCATGTGTATCTGCGTGCATGTTCGTGCAGGCACGTGTTTGTCTGTGTGTGTGTGTGTGCGTGTGTGTGCGCGTGCGTGCGTGTTGTGTATTTCACTTGCAGTAAGCAGTAGCCACAGTGATGTGGCTTCTCATTTATTCTGCGTTTGATGGTGCTGGGAGATTTCTGGCTGAACCCCAGCTTGATGAAATCTGCGGGAGAGAAAATTACTGAGGCTGAGGTGCAGTAAGTGATGGAGGACAGGAAGAGAGAGGGGCAAGGAGACATATAGAAATAAGTTATAAGTGTGTTTATGTGTTCTCGTGTGTGTCTGCGCATTTTTGTGTACGTGTGCATCTGTGTGTGTGTGTGTGTGTGTGTGTGTGTGTTTGTGTGTAAGAGCATGTGTGTGCTGTGTATTTGTGTCTGCATGGTTGTGTTTCTGCATTCATGCACGTGTGGCTGTGTGTGCATTTGCGTATGTGTGTGGGGGTGTTTGCATTTGTGTGTGTCTCTTTATGTTTGTGTGCTTGTTTGTAAGTGCATGCGTGTGGATTTTTGTCAGGTTCTTTTTGCGTGAGCATGTGCGTACATGCGAGTGCATGTGCTTCTGCACGTGTGTGTGTATGTGGGTGTTTGTATTTCTGTGCATGTCTGCTGGCCCGTCTGTGCATGTGTGTGTAAGTATGTAAGAATGTGTGTACACTCCCACTGGGAGGTGCTTGTGTCCCTGTGTTATCCTTTGCAGTTAAATGCCACACCAAGGATTCAGTAATTGAAGGAGAAGAAACAGAAGCTGTTTTGTATGCAGGCGCTTTGGTTTCGCTCCGAAGACGCCTGCATCTGCCCTATTAACATAATGAAAGCGACTTTAGGTGTCGCAGGAAGAGAATGGCAGCTGGAGAAGGTGGAGAGTTGGAACAGAATTTTAAACATTGCGCCACATTTATTTATCTTTCCATTTGTTTTTTTTTTTTTTTTTTAGTTGAAAGGAAAAATAAATCTGTTCCACTGTTCTTCAGTGAAGTGCTTGAGCTGGCTGTGATGACGAGCTGCTCCTGTTTGCCCTGATCTCTGGCTGAATCTGCAGCTGTGGATTACACACAGCCATACTGCAGAATCCCCACTGGCTCTCCTGAGCGATGGCGGATGGGTCTGCTCACTCAGCTGAGTTTGACTTGAGTGTGTTCAGAACAGACACTAGCAGGGGCCTCAATTTGAGATCCTGCAATAGAGTCAAATGTGAATGCAGATTTCTCTGTAGATGCAGGCATAACTGGACTGTAAAACAGGGCTGTGATAGCCAATCTCTGTTCTCAACAAAATCTTCGTATCTGGATTCATTCAACATGAATGAATGAATGAAACTAAGCTCAAATACCATTCCTGAAGTTTGATTGTTTACAATTAATGATTAACATTGATTGAATATTGTATGATTATGCTGATCATGTTTTCTCTAGGAAAATAATGAAACTGACTTGACGTACCATTTACAACCCCCCACCCCCCGGATATAATGCAGGGGCTTATAGTCAGTGCTCAGTATGTCTGTTCGTCTGTAATCATTGTTTTTGGAGCAGAACTTGAATACTGTTCTACATATTCTCATGAAACTTGCTTAGCATATTAATCAGGTCACAGACTGGTGCGTATCGGTATTTTGGGATTTCTGACATTGGATTGTGGGAGTTGGGAAGATATGTCATCTTCTGATGACTCTTGTTTTATTATCCTTATTGTAGTGCAATAAGATATAACTCTTGAAGATGAGTAAAACGCAGATGGCAATTGCATTACCCGGCGAAGGGAGGGCTTAGTCATGTCACAGGTCTGCATTTTAT
Source organism: Gymnothorax reevesii (assembly GCA_029721435.1). Taxonomy (NCBI): domain Eukaryota; kingdom Metazoa; phylum Chordata; class Actinopteri; order Anguilliformes; family Muraenidae; genus Gymnothorax; species Gymnothorax reevesii. The sequence goes on from CM056585.1 coordinate 55,999,753, forward strand.
TGCTCTATAGAGACCCCTGTTGGTTAATTGGATACTTCTGGATGCCAAAGCCTCTTGGGAAAGAGCCACTGCCGACATCATTCTGTGTGAGCTTGGCTGCTGCCTGTAGCGCGTAAATAAGAACCTCGAAGAACCTGGCAAAATCGCATCTGTTTGCTAAGAATCACAGATATCTGCATCTAGAAAAGCAGGTTAACATTGGTCTTCACCCAATGAGCATGGCTGTCATGGCAGATGATCGGACATTCTGAATCGAGTTGGACGTTAGTTGTGTACAGCCTTATTTTAGGCAGAAATTGTTTTTAGAAACATGCTTGTTGAATGCAACTTCATTCTTGCGCTACTGCAATTATAATGTATTATTTATAATTACAAGTGGATACAGCCTCTTATACCTGCTACCTTACAAAACTCAGTGAATTCTGGGAAAACAAGGACGAGAGACAGCATTTCTTCATAAATTGACACAATTTGCAGCATTTCACTCAACGTTTTATCTGCAGGCATACATGAGTTATGAGCAATTCATCTCTATATGTGTTTGTGCCTGACTTTGTTCCTGGTAAAATAAGTACATGTACATCCCTATCTGTTAACCCCATAAAAACTTACTGATGCAATAACCAGACAAGTAGTGCTCCTACATTCATTTATGTGAACCATTTAGGCATACGTTATGTTGACCATTTATAGACGTTCTGATTAGATTCTGCTTTGAAAAGACTGTGTGGCGTAGCCTCGTCGGCCTGAGGAGTTGGCACTTCCTGTGCCTGTACAGTTACTGTCCTTCTGTCTCCACCCCTGGCACCAGCGCAGTCAGCCTAATTTCACACACAGGCTGTTAAGTGCCTGTGCTTGGTTTTCCTTCTGTGTATTCAGAGACCACAACGTCTGGATCCCACCAATTAACTTCGCCCACCGTCATATCCGCAGAGCGCGGAGGCCCGGTTCCGACAGATCGGCCCAGATATAACGAGCCTCGTCCGCGGCCTCTGCTGTGCGGCCTGTAACAGTGTGCCCCTTGATGGCCCTGGCTGAGCTGATGCTTAATCCCCTGGAGGAAAGGTCACAATCTGCAGTAAGATCTGTGGCAGCCTGTTGTTATAGTAGGCCTTTTATCTGCTGTGTAGCTAAAGATATCATCCTGCATCGTCCCTGTAGGCCAGGGCTGCCCAACCCTGCTCTTTAACGTCTTGCGTTCCCGTCATTTTTGGACTGTGGACCCTATCAAAGTGGACCTCATTCAGCTGTGAAAAATCTTACTGCTAGTTTATAGAGTCAGAAGTGAAACCTCACGGCGTGATAAAAACCTTCAGGGCTGTTGATCCTCGAGGCCAGAGTCGGATACCCCTCACCGAGACACAGCATTCATGCTTTATTGGTCACACTGGTCTGCTGTAGTTGTTAAAAGTAACGCCATCATTTATCTGTCCCTGTCCTTAACAATCTGTGCTGCTTGTCTGCGTTTGATTATCACTTTAGTGTTTGAATGTACTGTTTGACCTCATGAAAGAAGCCAGATTGTATTTAGATATGAATGCCGGTTGCTGCATATTCAGTGATGATAACAGACTTTACGTAACACACCCCTGCGGGGAGAATCCAGGAAGGTAATACACCTTTTTTTCTGTCCTGTCTAGACGCATTTCTTGTATTTAGTATTAAAATAGCTCTTGTGAAATTACTAGTTGGCATAAGGTGAACTGTCCTTGCTGTTATAAGGCCTCCCTACTGGGGCTGTAAGTAAAAGGCCAGACAAAAAGTCTTATTAGCACTTTTGCTACAACTTTAATATTGTTTGTGAGGACGTCATTAGAGAGGATAGTTCTTCTGGTGCTTTGGTTCATTTGAAGAACAGACACCGGGTCGAAGAATGAATGCTCCTGCCTGCAAGTATTCCAGTGCTCTGGTATGTTCTGTCTCTTTCTCCCATTCTTTATTCCTCTATATTGTTATTCTTCTCTCCATCTCCACCTCTCCCCTGCTCACTGGATTATCCACCCCTCTCTTCACTGTTGCCTCTGGCTGTCTGTCTCCCAGTGCTGATCTTTGAAGGGCTCTCGGCCTCGGGGCGAGGTGTTTGCCGTGCCGCAGCGAGGCGTGCGTCTGACTGCGCAGTGGGCCAGTCTGGTTAAGTGTAAATGGCACGGTCAGATAATTCATTCTGCAGCTCTCTGCTGAGGCTCGTTGGGGTTGAGGAGGGACCGGGTCTTGGAGGATGACGGCTGTGCTTTACGGGTGGACGTCCCTGGTCTTCTGCCGTAGTCTGGTCCTTAGCGGGGTTCGGGTCAATTCTGGCACTGGCTTTTCAAAATAGAATTGATAAATCAGGGGTGGAATTGAAATTGGAATTATTATTTGGAACTGAAGTGGAAAAAGAAGTGATAAAATGTAGTTGACCCCCAATCCTGATTCTAACAATTATTAAGAGACATCTGAGTTTCTTCAAAAGACTCTCCAGCCCTAAAATACTGCTTCTGATAATATTATTACTATTATTATTATTATAAATAAGGAGTCCTGCATATGACAGGCTTATGGGATAAAATATAAAAGGAAGACAGATTATTCCTTCACCTGCTCCCCATAGTTCTTGCTACACCAGAGGACCTGTGAGTTGTGTTATGGCTCTCGTCTGCAGAGAGAGGGACAGTTTGAGAGGGTCTGTGTACCCGGCGTGGACCACAGGGGTACCGCTAACAGCTGAAAGGGAGGGTAGAGACCTTTTGATGCTTTGAAAAATGATTTAAAACCCTTCGTTCCGAATTTGGTAAATAGCGCCTTAGCTGGGAGTCATGATCTGGCAGAGCCCACTGTTCTCCACATGCTGATATTACGTGTGAATTTAGATTTTTGGCTGGGATCTTCATGCCAGGCTTCTCGCCCTCCCTGGGGGAGAAGAGATTCCCTGAGATAAAAGCCATGTTTCTGAGAGGGGAAAAAAAGATGGTTTAAGTTATAATGTGGATGCCCTGCTAATGCGAGGCCAAAGAGAATGTTTGTGTTTCTTGCCCAGTAAGGAGGTCACTGTACAGTGCTTCCACTGTACAGAACTAAAGCGAATGAGTTCAATCAGTAGAGCTGCGAGGTTCGTAAACATGTCCTCTCACTGTAGAGTTGAATAAGATTCACGCTTACCCAGGCCTCGCATCCAAATTGGCAGATAATTTCCTGAGCAGCTGTGAAGATAATAATAGAAAGGAGGCAATTTCCTACACTTGTTACTAAAAGCCCTGCATCCTCACTCTCTATCTTGCACTTATTACGGTACTTTACATTACCCTCTGGGTTTACATGTTAAACCTTTGCTCTGAATTAGAGCGACTGCTGAGAGTCTGTCAGGTGTGTACAGCATTACAGGGCCAAGCCTAGTGCATTACAGCTGAATAATTGAGCACTGGTTTCATCCTGATTGCAAAGTGCTGTCGTTTGGTGAATAAGGACTTTACTGTAGGTCAAAAACTCTAATGGTTTGTACAAGCTTTGAGGGGGGGCTAATTGCCTTAAACTAGCATTTGTGAGCAAACATTACTGCATTTGGGATGTGGAAATTCAGGGACACAGAAATGAGTCTGTGATTGTTGCATGTATTTGAATCCATGTTGTTTCGTTATGATGGGGTTAACTCCTGTATTTTTTAGCTGCATGGGTATCCTCTTGTATTTCACTGCGTGCAAATATTATATTATTTTTTCACTAAAAGTATATTTTACAACAAGTGTATTCATTTGACAAAGGACTGAAGAGACCGGAAATTAAATGGAGAAGCCGGATTCAAACGCCAGCCTCTTCTATGGCATATCAGCAGAGATCACTGGGAACTGTTCTGCAAACAACCACCATTTGCCAGTGGGCTTATTGACAGAGATTCCAACCTTCTCTCAAAGAGCCATCATGCTGAATGTGCTATACACATGAAAGAGACCTAATCTCATGCATGATGGGGGTGCCTTATTGTTACCTCACTATCCCAGTTTCTGTGTTACATCATACTGTACCTAGCAACGGAGCACTCTGACAAGGAATTGTCATTTTTGCATTATCTGAATAATTTCATGGCTTGCACAATGGCATGTTGTTTATTTTGCTCACGTCTTAATCCAAAACGACTCTCAGTAAATGCATAGAATGTGGTTGTTGATGGAGCTACACAGGGCAGCTGACAGGTTTGCCCGGCCCAGGACAAGGTGACCCCAGAGGGCCTCCCTTCACCATACCTCGCCTCACCTCGTCCCAACTCTCACACGCACCCCATTCCTGAGCTGGACACGAGACAATTTTTTACATTATATCAGTTACCATTAATAAATCACGGTTGTTTTTTTTTTTTTTTCAGCCAATCTTTCAAATGCAAGTATGTGAAACAGATACTGGTTGTGTTACATATGCTATGCCCAGAGACTTATACACACAGTATTATTGAGCAAAATATGCATGTTATTGTGGTCAGCAAATGTAGTCCAGCATAACATGTCATAACATTCATGAAATTTTGGTGTTACAAGAAGCCATCAGAACTGTGTCCCAATACTTCCACTGTCTCTTGGTTTTGCTGGTGTTTACGTCTTTAGGCTTTAACTCTAAATGCATGCCATGCTTTAAAACTTTCAAGGTAGCACTATCATTGATTAGGCCTTTAAAGTCCGTTTTCTGAGGAAGTTGTAGGAAACTGACAATTTGAGATTGTATGGGCAGCAATTATCTAATTAATTTATCAGAAATGAAATGTAAACTGTATCGAAATACCATGTTCAGCAGCATTTGCTACATAACATTCTACTTCAAGGTGGAATTTCAAGAAATTTCAATTATTTGCAGTCAATGCAATCTTATATTGCAGCCTTCCTTTTTAACACAAGGCTAAATGTCGTAATCATTATTGGCAACGCGCGGTGTCCACATATGTGGACAGTTAATTGAACCCTGTTTTCTACTGCTTACCTTGTTGTTATACCCCAGACCACAAGGTGACAGTTTCAGTAGACCCACTGCAGTAAAATAACAGTATGTGCCATCTTGTATTTGGAATATTGACTGGTTGACGACATCATCAATACAACATGGCTGATGGCAGTGATCTTTTGCAGAATGCTCTAGGCATATCAGTAAAAACTTTCGACTCAAGAAGGCAAAATCAGGTAAAAAAAAAATATTTACGTGTGCAGGAAAGTAAGCTGAACAAGTTTATGTGTTTAAAAATGAAATTTCATGTAAAACATAGTTTTTTTTGCCTTAAAAACCAACTGACCACGTATGTGGACGTTGCGCAGCAAAGGAGTTAAATGGCAAAAATCAGATTTTGTACCAAGGAAGTGTTTTAATTCATTTTTATTGTTTAAAAATTGATTCAACTACTTTATCTTAAAGATAACTAACATTTAAGAAATATATAAGCATAAATGATAACCTAGCTAAAAGTTTTAAAGTAGTTTTACTAATAACATTATACCAACACACTGAAAGCAATGAATGGTGCGGTGATGGTGACTTCTGACATAGTGTATACTCACACACACATACATATATATATATATATACACACTAGCTGCTACCCGCTACCCAGAGTGAAATTGCCATTTTTTTGCGTGCATGACCGTTTTTCAAAAATCGGGCGGCGTCAAGTCCTTCCTGGTGTCCAAGTGGATATTCACACCAAATTTGGTGATTATCAGTAGAGAAATGTAGGAGAAAAAAACGTGTACATACACACAGACAGACAGATATTGACCTCAAATATAGTATAGATATAGATTTTGTGTGTGTGTGTGTGCGCGCATGTGTGTACAGTATGTCTGAAGTCACCATCACCTCAACATTCTTTGCTGCCTGTGTGATTGTATAATGTTATTAGTAAGACTACACTTTACAACATGCAGCTAGGTTACTGGTTAGGTGAGAGAGAGAGGTACTGTGCGTGAGGTGCGGTATGGGATTGGGCAACATTGGCCAAGAAGTGCACCTGTCAAGAATGCCATGAGGTGCTGTGATGAGAGGTGCCAGTGGAAGACCAGATTTATCTGTGTAACATGTCAGATTGCACTGTGTCCAAATCAGTTGTATGATATTATCGTTGTAAAATTATTTTATCTTCATTTGAAAAAAAAAATCTTAGATTTTTATTTCTCACATCAAAAATTCATCAAAACTGTTATGATATACTTGAATAAACAGTTGTTGTTTTACATTAAACTCATGTAATGGTCCATATTTTCTGTCATTGCTCTGTGTTATTTTTTACTCCTTTGCTGCGCAGTGTCCACATACGTGGACAGTAAAATCATTTCTATATAAAACCATATTTTTAAAAAAATCAAAATGCTTTTCATTTTTGGCCTTATTTAGAGTAATAAAATCAATATTTTAAAAATCTTGAATTTCTTTTTCATGGTACGCGCATGAAAGGGTCAAGGTGGAATTTCAATTATTTGCAGTCAATGCAATCTCATATTGCAGCCTTCCTTTTTAACACAAGGCTAAATGTCGTAATCATTATTGGCAAAGCAGCAAATTGTTAGACTACTCGCTTAGTACTTTGTGAATTAATTCAATTAATTGTTCGATTCTAAATCGAAAACAGCTTGAGAGTTGACCTGCTTCATGGTAATGTCGCTGGTTGCATACAGTTTTTCATTCTTACTCAGAGCACACTTAACAAATGCTGCCAGGCAAAACAAACCCCGCCCCTCGCACATACTTTGACCCACTTTTCTGAAATTCAGTAGGCATCTGTTCTGGGTGAGTGGCAATCCCTAAACCGAATTTGGAGTGAATCTGGCTATTAGTTTTGCTGCTAAAGTGTTAACAAACAAACAAACAAACGCAGAAAAAAATGCACAAACAAATGCCCAAACACCCAAACAAAACGAACCGAAAGCAATACCCCTTGCCCTCACCCTTTGGGTGGGGCGGGGTAACAACTGGACCTGAGTTGGTGCAACTGCATTTTTGAAAGCATCTTCTGTATCAATCCGATCAGACATTGATGCAGAAAAAAAATTTTTTTTTTTCAAAAATCAAAAATCAAAAAAGTTTGATGAGCTACAGGAATTCAGATGTTTGACAGGCATTGACGTTTTACGTCACCATTTGTGTGAATAGGAAAATGCTGGATAACTAGTCTATTGGAGTGAACAGTAATACCAGTTGAGGGAAAATGGCCAGTAACTCTACAGACTGGTCGTCAAACCTTCTGCTCATGAAGAAGCGTAAAGGGGAACGGGTTTGGAGAAGTAAAGCTCTTTCAGGCGTGGTAAGAGCAGGGCTTTTAGTGACTCAGATGGCAAGTCTTAAATGTATGTGGTTTAGCAAGGCAGATATTTGATCATCCGTGCTTACGTTGTGTGACTAACTGTCTTACCCTGCAGTGGATAATCCTCATTGGTCATTTTATAATCATTTTGTCCACATCTCATCTTATTAAAAATTTGGTCCAGAAATCCCTTGCCCCTCTCTCTTCATTTTTCCTGTCTTTTCCATGCTTATGTTTTTTTTGCGGTTGGCCATTTTGACCGTTATCACTGAAGATGATAACGCACCTAAAAGCGGCACAAGACGCTCTTGCACATTTCCTTAGTACGAGCATGGGTGTGACTCGCCATCATTTTAGTAAGATTTTTTAGTAAGATATTTCTTAAGTTCATTCAGGTACTTCTCTGAGATGTAGTGTGAAAAGCGCATAGATGGTTGTTTGTGAGAAATGCTAACGCCCAAAGACCGCGGGACCTGACTACCGGAGTTACTTACAAAGATAAAGGACCGTCAGCCCCATTCTGTACAGCATCCAACTGTATGTATTTTCAGTTGAGTAAGCCATCTTGCTTGTCATCTTTGGTCTACACTCACAAGACGAGGGCGGGGATTTGCCAATAGCACTTTTGAATTTACGCAGTGTAATGGACCAAAAAATTTTTGCTTGGAGGGAAAGTCAAGATTTTTTCTCCCTCCATGTCAAGGAAACTTTTGGTAATAAAAAAAAAAAACAAGCATTAGATGTGACACAAACATTTAACTTTTTTATAGAAAAGCTAATTTTGACAAATTATTTCAGCAAATATGACCCGGTTGTCTCAACCTGTTGGCAGTCCTGAAGCTACATAACGGATCAGATATGGTACAATTCATATTTACTATCATTGTACAAGTAATGTGTTCACACACCGAGTAGTTGTGTTTGGTACAGTGATGTAAATAGTAGCAGCGTATGTGTTATAAGCCGCTCTGCAGAAATGTTTGCTTTTGTTCTGCGGTTGACGGGGAAGGAAGCTTAGGCAGAATTATATCTCCAGGAACTGAGGATGCAAGGCTGTTGAGATGTGAGATTCGTTGTTGTTTTCCAGGTACTTTGATGGCTTAGTTGTGTGATTAAATCCATTTGTTCGAACGGACAGTTGCTGATTACATTCACATTCACACTTTTTTTCATTGTTTTTTTCATTCCTCTGGCAGGTACACTGATCTGTTTATTTCACTTAAATTAACTGAAATGTGTTCTCTGCTCTGCGCAAGCATTGAGCATGTTCATTTAAGAAGAGATAATTTGTTAAGCCAAGTGCTTTTGTATCGCCTTTCGCTGTACTGAATGCAGATTTGCTGTCCAGTCTTTGCAATTAATTGTTCAGAGAATTACAATGCATTGTAGAAAATCATTTATATTAAAACAATGTATCATACAGGATGCTTCATGGAGACTAAATACTAATCAGTGGATGATTTTGTGTGTGTCTGCGTGTGCGCATGTGGGGTTGCTGATTTTTGCAGAATTGAGAGTCATTAAAGTAGTCATAACCTGTGCTACATGATTAAATGAGGTGCAGCAAAATTTCTTTTTTAAGGAAAGCAGTTTTTTACACTGAATTTACACTTAACCCCTTTCTGCAGATGTAGACGCTCGCAAAACTGGCCTTAAAGTGAATAGTTACATTTACAGGATTTAAATGAGATAAGGATATGTTCACTTGGAATTATTTAGAATGATACAGGACCGGAGGGTTCCTGCTTGTGGATACATCGGTCTCTTGAGGAGGGATTCATGAAAAAGGTCAGGCTGCTACTTTTGTTTTTTTGTTTTGGAATGTATACCGTACTCAACAAAGTCGAATGTCGTGGTTTTTTTCCTGTTTAAAACGCGAACTTCCCGTGCAATTGGGTGGACCCCCCGGTACGTTCATTGCACGATTCTGTTGAATCCAGGGAGGCAATAAATCGTTTAATATTCGCTGAAAGTGGAGTGTCTGTTCTGTTAAAATAAGGTATATTTCAGAATTCTGATATTACTGATAGTTAGTGAGTTGTACTTGTTCCTTATAAGTGTTGAAATGAGTTTGTGAGCTTAGAAGAGGGGACTGGTAGCTTCCATTACAGGGTGAATGTTCTAACCGTTTAATAAGCAGTCTATTTAATGTGTGTTTGTGCTGGCTTGGGGGACTTTGAAGACAAATGGCCAAAAACTGTAAACCTTATTATGGAGAAAAGGCATGTTTTGTGTTTGGAGAGGTTACTGACCACTGATGTTCAACTGCACTGATATTGATAAATTCATCCTAAACTCAACCAGTTTATAATTTGTTCATATTAAATTTCATGCCTTAAAACTTTATTTGTGTTAAATACGTGATTTTTTTATGATTTGACAGTACATCATTTTGAGACTTCGGGGAGACACTTGGATAGCTGTATAATTTGGCTAAAAGCATGTAGGTAATCTAGAATGTAATGTTGAAGATGAATTGCACTTGTGGTCAAGGAGTTTATGATCCCAGAAATGTATAGTTTTAAGCCCCAGCAGTTTTTCAATCCTCAGAATTTTTTTTTTTTTGCAGTTTCAATGATGAATTCTCATGAAGATTTGCAGCTCATTTTCTCTACCAAAATCATGAAAATAAAAATACAATATAATACTGAAATACAATGTAATTCTAAATGCTGTAAGTGTCATTTCTGAGTTGAGCCTTGTTATTCCTCTTTACGAAGCTTAAATCTTGAGTTATAAAGCATTAAATTGGGTAACCCATAAATAGCCAAATTTGGCTTCTGCACAAAGAGGTTAAAGTACAATGATGTTACATTTTGGTACAACATGCATTGTATGAACCACTGCAGAAGTACAGCATCTTATATTGTTTGTGGCACAGTTTTATGTATCTATTGGCTACCACCCAGTGACAAAACTATCCAGTTTTTGACCTTTTTCCCCCCCTGGAGTGTAACATGAATAAATATTGGTTTGTCAGCAACGCTTGCAGCACTTTTAAACAGGACGCAGCTTGAAAGAAAACATAGGATTGGAACTTCTTCCACTCGATTAGTAGTATTTTTTTCAGTCCACGCCCCCAGTTTATGCACTCGGTTTCATCTGGATTCTGGCACTGTGAGAGTCAGAGGGACAGAGCTTGTGAAATATTTACGGTAAATAAACCAGCGAGCCATGTATCTGTCCGTGCGACACCTGGTAGTCAGCAGGACTGTTTCATAAGTCTGAGTGTGTCGTCACCAGCAGCCTCTTGTTATCAACCCTTAGAGCACTACATTGCCCTACAAATGCTAAGTGTTGTAACTACAAAGATAATTTAAGCAGTGAAAAATGGCTTCGGAGTTTATTTGCTGCCCCAAGAAATAAATAGGTAGTACACATAGATTATGGTTAACTGACATCCCATGGTAAAATTTCTATCCAAATAAATCCTGACCTCCATATACTTTCAGGCTCAAAACTTCACAACATACATTTTACCCAAGTTGCACTGCACTTATGCTTTGTATAGGGCAGTACGGGCAACTATAGTTGCCCGCTGATGTAAGGTATCTTAATCAGATGCTGTTGAAAACCTATCATTGGGCAACTTGACAGCAGGGCAGCTCTTTTAAACAAGTTGCCACATGATAGGTTTTCAACAGCTCAGGATAATTACATTTATCCCTGGAGAACCCACGGTGTCAAATTTGACCTCACCTAATTAGCCCCTACCCTACATTAGCTGATGTCAATTTTTATGCCAAGTTAATATTTTTTTTGAGGAAAAAAGATGTCTTGGGTTCTCCAGGGTTAAAATTTATTCAGTGCTCTAAGGGTTAAAGTCTCAAGAAGGGAGTCATCCCTGCTGGTGGTGAGGGGGCTGTAGTCTTTATAATGCTGTCACTTTTGTCTGTTACATGTCTTTTTTAGCACAGCTCTGTTTGATTAAGCCGTTTGTGAAGAAATCTCAAGTGAAAGCTCGTTGAAAGCCTATTGTGATGAAACTGAATACATGCAGAGTTCCTTCAAACAGCCTTCTCTTTGATGTCTCACTCAAGGTTGAAAGGAGATCAAAACTTGGAAGACAGAGTGAAGAACTTGCAAAGTTCAGAATCATGTGGTACAATCTCCACACACTTGACCAAAAGTTATTGCTTTGTTATTTGCAAATTGTTGTCGTTTAATTGGTCAAGGCAGCTTATGGTTCTAAAAAGCAGTAGACCAAAGCAAGTAAGTAAAAATTATGTTGATCAAGGGTGTGAGTTGTGCATTTATTTAAATCCTGAAGTTGCCACTGTTTTATCACTTAAGTAGTGGTATTAATTGGCCCTCTATTATTTAGGTTACAGTAAGATTAATATTATTACAGCACTGGCTCTTCAGCACTTTGAATGTTTGACAGCTGCAGTGATAACCAGCCCTGTTTTTGACGGACGGAAGTTTCAGTGTTTTATCCTTGTTTGTGGACACATGGTCACTCTATCGCAGCTCTAAACCGATCTTTAGCTCTCAAATGAGCTGTTCTTTGCTGAGACCGCTGTAAAAACTTGACAGAACTGTTTACCTCCAAGAGCAGGTTAAGTTTTTAATATTCTACTTTATGACGGCAAATAGATCTCATCTTTTGAATGTGCCAAATGACAAGTAAAACTGGTGAACTTGTGGACACTGTTAATTTTTAGTCACAGCAGCAGTGCGTGAAAGCTGGTGATGTCTTCTCTCCGTTTTTGGAGTCTTGTGAACTTGTTGCCAGAAGACCAGCAGTTGGCATCAGTGGGTACAACTACGCCTACCAGTTTGCATAATAGAGCTGATTTTTTGAGTCCCGGTTCTCACCGTAGGCAGCTATAGGGTTGAAGCCTTTCTTGTCTTCGGTTCTGTCCTCAATCTTGTCTTGGCATTGAACACGTGTGCAGAGTAGACCTACAGCAAATACTTTCTCACATTTTCAGAGCGCACGGACCACGTTCATATTGGTCGTTTTGAGTTTGAAATTTGAAAGTTGAGAAGTGATTCACTTTGTGAAATCTTTTATGAACAGCAGTGCAGTCATTATAAATATTTCTCACTTGAAAGTTTCTCGGCGTTCCCATGAGTTTTTATGCAATTTATCTCTTATTTTAGCAGTGATTTGTTAAAAACATGATGCAATCCCTAGTTTCACATACCTAATGACTGAAATGATGGAATAATGATGGAATGTTCTCCTGTGAGCCCTGTGGCGTGTTCTTAGTCATCACCATTAGCAGCTAGCGGCGTAAGCATCAGTGGTTTTTCAGCTTGCTCTACTCCTCTGTAATAGGCTGCTGGGTCACCTTGGGTCAGTCCCCAAAAAACAGTGCTCTACAATGTGATGTGCACAGTCTGCACACATCGCGAGCGTAACTACTGCTTACATCGCTTATTTTTTCCGGTCGGAAAATGATGATACGCCATCGGCTAAAATGGCTAGCGATTCTAGCGCCTTATGAGGGGGTGTTATGGACTTAGCATCAGTTTACTTTCATTTGTTTTAGGATTTTTTTGTTAGACCATTCCTAATTTCTCTTCAGCTCTCTCTCTTTCAGTTCATGATCATAAAGCTCTAAACATCTCATTGAGGTTGTTAAGCATGCCCTCTGTTTTTCAAACTGTAATTCAGAAAATGTGAGTTCTTACCACAGAGTTGATCCAGCCCAAAAGATCTAATGTGTGTTCTGCTGATAACACAATTAAAGCCAGGGCTTATGCAGCATTAAACAAATCAGTGTTGTGAGCACATCATATAGAAATGAAATTTGGGGGCTGAAACATTCTTGGCAGGTTTATGAGTTTAGTTGCAGTTTAGGTGATCACTAACTTATCACAAACTAATTAACTTATAACCCATTGAGAATACGAAAATCCAGAAATTACAGTGCTGTTTGTAAGTGGGAACTCTGTGAATGCATCCTACGTGACAATGAGAATGAAAAGGATATTTTTCTTTTTTTGAATGATTGTAAACCAGCTCACCAGCCAGCCACTGCAGGTAGTTGTCTCCAGTATGTTTGACTGAATTGAGCTGGCATGTGATGTCTCATAATAATGACCTTAAACAGTGGTTCTTTACGAGGTCCTTTGTACGACCTCTGTGTGTGCGGGTTTTCATACCAAACCACCAGTGCAATGTCAGAATTTTAACAAGCTGTTATATCTACTCTTAATTAGCCTTGATATATTTTAATGGATTGTTTATTCTCATAAGCTGCATTATTTCAAGAAAAGCTGTACATCCCATGAGTCATAAAATACTCATTCACATAGTGCTATATTGCAAACCGAGAGGTTTTTGTAAATGAAAATAACCAGCCCTGTTCCTGGAGATGTACCAGCCTCTACTAATTAACAGCTCCGCAAGAACTCTTGCTGTTGACTTAGTTGCCCTTTGCTTGGTTTGGAGGGAAAACCTACAGGACAGTCAGACTTCTCTGCTGCCTCCTTCAACCACAGAGTAAGGATTCACAAAACTAAATAATCTTTCTCTGGAGTTTGCATTTTATTTCAGGTCATCACTGAATAATATCGCAATTATAATTCTATTTTCACCTCAGCTCCATTAAAGCTTTAGCCAGTGAGCAGAGCTGTCCTTATGAGCAGTGCAAGCCAACCTTATTCCTGTAGATCTACCACCCTACATGTCTTTACTCCAGCTGTAATTTTGGCAACCTGACCTAGCTAATTGGCAGCTTTACAACCTGTTGAACAAGGTGCGCATTGTTGGGGCTGGAGTGAAAACCTACAGGACAGTACATCTTCTGAACAGACCAGGGATGGTCACCACTCTCTCATAGTATGTGGTCCATAAATATTTGAATTGCAACAGAGATTTAACTTTTTCCATATGTATCTAGTCCAACATATTACTTTTGACAACATGACAGCTGACACTGTCAGTTTTAGCTTGCAGTGACAGTCGGGTTCGAAGTTTGGTGCCCTTTATTTAATATGGATGTAAAGCAGCATATAAACAGGGACACTGTAAATAATTCACATGTTCAAATGCGTGCAAAATATATACTTTTATTTCACTTCATTCACTCTCTCATGGCACCATTCTTTCAGTAATACATCCATATTGAGTGGAGAATGTGCTCATTTCCACCCTTGCTTGTTGTGGTTCACTCTAAATACTGTACAGACCTCGCTGTTGCAGAAAGGGAAATTGCAGTGTGTGCTTGATAAACATGTTATTATTATGGGAAAGGACAATGGGAGGATCCAGAGCAGATGGCCGGAGTTACACAGTGAAAACCTTCCCTGGATCTGTTGGTATTTTCTTTAGCTTGACCCTCACAGGACACCGTAGAAAATTATTTGCATGAATGCCCGCAGGGAAGCAGACGCAATTTGCTGTGGGTAGAGCACCATTGAATTACGCCCAGCTGCCTCTCTCACATTGCGTCTCGGCTGTTAAGTCTCAGCAAATCTATGGAAAAAGCCCGTAAACCAGACACCATAAAATGAAAGTGAAATTAATGTACCAGCTTCAGTTTTTTTAATGGTTTTTTTCTTCCATATGGCGTACTATGCAGTACTTAATGAGGAAACACTTAAATGTTGAATGAAAAAGTTGTAAAACAGTGGTCATAAATCGCAAAAAGTAGCCGAAGGACAGTATCTCCCGCAACAGCCAATCAAATCACCGCCTGTGGAACAATGAGGAACCGCTTTGCATAGACACGCAAATATTTGTTTGCACAATGTTATACAGTAATATTATCACTTCATGTTTAGTATAGCTTTACATTATCTCTGAAACTCATTGCTTTCTTCCTGTGAATCATTTTGATCTATGATGACCATAATTATTTTACTTTTTGAGAGCAATATTTTTACCACTATCCTCTCCAATCAAAATGTAATGTCAATATTGAGTTTTGTTTGCATCGCAGTTTCAAACCTGAATATTTATCAACTCCCCACATGATATGAAATATGGATTTGAGAATATCAGCATATTTATGAAAATGTTTATTTCATTTCATCGTTTATTTCATCTTGAGTGGCTCTTGAGCTTCTTCCTTTACGATTGTGCTGTAGAAATACTGAACGCTAAGCCAATTAGAATTTTTTCAGTTATTTAATTAGTAAGTGGGCGACTAAATTAATTAGTATGTTTTGGGGCTGTGCCTGGTCCCTCTCCCTGTCCAGCCGTGTGAGCACAGCACAGCTGAGTCCTGGAGATTTAGACGTTCGAAGAAGAGGAGACAGCTTCTGCTTTCTGGTCCCATAGATTTGAATTGGAGCTGCTCAGAGGCATGAGATACCAGGTCATGGAGGCTGCCATGTTTGACTGCAGGTTTTTCTGGCACCAGGGCTCGCGTAATCAGGGCTTTTTTTGGCACTCGTGAATGAGCACTTGGTTCTTGAATGAGAAGAGATGAATAGGAATGGAAGTCAGAATCTTTTTGTGAGCAGCTCAGGAAAAGAATAATTAAAAAATTCTCCTGCGAAGTGATTAGTTCAAGGCAAGGAAGTTTTACAATTTAGAAGTCGTAAAGAAATCAAATATGTTAACCACAGTGAAGCTATTTTTGTAATTGGACTTCAGTTGGTAAAGTGGATTTTTTGGCAAGAGAGTCTTTAGCCTTGATTCTACAAAGCAGTCTGGTTCAGTTTGGTTGGTTGCATATTAGAAAGTTTATGTTTGTGTTTCTATCGTCAGAAGCTGTGGATGGTATCGAAAGAATCTTTTTAGTCTGTCACAAGTTTTTGTTACCCCTCTGTTGAGGTACCTACCACACTGAAAGGCGGAGCTTGAAACAATGCAGTTTGGTAATTGGTCAAGAGAGAAGAGTCACTCTTGCTTGGCAATGACTGAACACAAATCCAGGCGCCTGATTCTTCTACTGTGATACGGTAACAACCCTTCCTACATTTAGGAGCGCTGTCTGCATTGAAATTGCAAACCAAATTTAGGGTATAGGTTGGCCGCACAGGTTACGTACCAGTTTTAAGGGTACAGTACTGAACATGTTTGGTGGAAACGCGGCTCTTACGTGCTGCAATACCTTCGGTGACCACAGGAGGCATTTGAGCTACCGTCAATCCCTGAACCACGGGAGACTTGGGCCACTTTTCATGGCAACTGCTATCCCCCCAAACCTCTCATAGATCGTTCACCCTGACCTACCTCTTTCTCGGAATGGGCCTTGATGGTGCGGTGTAGCCTGACCCCATGGCCCAGGCTCTAGGCTGTACTTCCACATGGTGGTTGGGTTCGAGTAGCGGGGAAGCCGGCCTCATTCTACAAAACCATAAGGGATTGTGGGGAGAAGGTTATGGACAAGAGGCAGATTTGTGAGGGAGAGAGAGAGAGAGAGAGAGAGAGAGAGACCAAGGTGGAGTTAAAAGGATTGAAACTTGATGGTATAAACGTGGAAAGAGGGAGTGCAAAAGAGAGGGAGACGGAGGGAGGGAATGTGTGAGAGAGAGCTGAGAGCGAGATAATTGGGTCTGATATGTCATCCCTCACACATGCTGCGTGGCCAATAAAGCAATGCTTCCGCATGCTTAAGGCCCCAGGGACAGCTGTCGGTCCTTCTGCGAGAAGAAGAATCACAGTATTTTTTTAGGACTCATAATTGGAGCTCCTGTATTCTTGCCGTCATTCAAGCTCGGCCCACGTTCATATCACCATTAACATTTATTAGCATTATTTCTTCGCTGTCAAGTATTTAAGGTCATTACTCAACAAGCATGGTGAACATGGCCAGTTTGGGCACGTGTATGACAACAGGCAGCTTATTCTTGCACATTATGGCTGAAAACCCTCAGATGGAAACGTTAGCCGAATGCCCTGTAGATTCAATCTCTGCGGGAACGTTCACTTGAGGATAATTCATAGATCTCATTATCCTGTGATTTATCTCACTGCTGGTCGGGTAGCATGAAATGTTTGCTCAATCAGCCACCAGCTTGTTTAATTCCTCATAATTGTCCTTGGGCACAGTTGTAGTGGGGGGGTGTATGAAATGGAGGATCGTGCTTAGCTGTGGGGGGGGGCTTGGTACACATTGTGTCTCTAACCCTGTGTCACATGTCTAAATTTTGTGCTGGAGGAACACAAATTATACACACAGAGAAGAGCTCTGGACCATTTAGAAAATAGACTCCATCTCTGTCATTACGCTCACAGTGTGCCTTCAGTCAGAGCTCTGCGATTTTCTCCCACTGAAAATCTTATGCCAGGAAATGTGCAGATATGAAATTCTCTCCCAGAGTTGGCAGTTCTTGCACGAGTGCGAATCTTGCTGTTCCGCTCATCTGTGTGAGATGTGATCACCCCACCACACACTCCCTCCACCACCTCGCTGCAAGGTCAGTTTGGATGTCGTACGCATGCGGTGGATGATTGCGTCCAATTTTGACAAGCTCCGACGACCCAAGAGAGAGTGTGGAAAATTGGCTGGTCAAGCCATGAAGTTATACGTTCTGCGTTCTCATATTGTGGCTGCATACGTGTCCATATGCTGTTGCATATATGTCGATATTCTGTTCCGCGTATTTCTAGAATGTAGTGGTTACACCTGTATGTACATATACTGTTCCAGCTGTAGATATGGCCTTGTCTTGTTTCATGTGTATCACCTTCCATTTCAAGGCAGGACTGAAGTCTTGGCCATTTTAGTAGGACGGACCCCCCTGTGTGTGGCCAAGGCCTTCATTATTGTTATCACATGGATGAATGTGCATTGATGAAAAGCTTAGCATGTCACTCTGGCAATCCCCTGAACCAATCAGCCATGGTTACTGTGGCAGATTTTCTTCGACTGAGAAAGCCATAACCCCATTGTTTAACCTTTTTCCTCAATGGCAATATTTAAGGGACTCTATGGACCTTGATACAGACGAAGATATTTGCAAGACCTTGAAATGTCAGGTGCAACCTTCTGGAATGTTCCATGTGGCATGGAAAGGGTCAGGGACTGGTAAGGTCTGGAAGGAATGACCGTTTGGTCTATGTAAGTTATGCTGTCACTGTGAAACATACTCTGTCAATGGTACATATGTTCAGCAGATATACAGTGCAGTTAAACTGATTGGACAGAAGAACCTTATGAAAAGGGCTGCATTAACTACATATAAAATTCTGTGCAAAATCAATGGAAATATAATGTAATAACATTATAATATTAAGAATTAAGAAGGCGCCGGTTATGCCGTTTCCATAATGATGATCCTGCCTACAATACCTTAGTTAAAATGGAGGTGACGGAATGACTGGCTTCTATAGACTCTGACTAGGAACTTCATTAAGCAAGGAGTTTACCAGTTAGATTATGATTTAATTTGTAGTATGCGCCTGGAATATGGATTAGCACCTATTAAATTTAAGAATACGTGCATTTAAATAAAAACATGTTCCATTTTTTTAAATTTAATATGATGATAATAGGCTGCATATAAAAATACACATATCTCTTAATTTTTATCAAGGGGGCCAATACTTCTGCTCCTGACTGTACCCACAAAAGAAAGCTGACACTTTTGCTCCATATTCATTGTTTTTACATGAATGCTAGAATGCAGGGTCAGAAAGCGATACTGTGCGTGCGTGCGTGAGTGAGCACGTGTGCGAGTGAGTTCGCGCGTTTGGGGGAAAGTCATGTGGGAGATTTTCATCTTCAGGGAAAATTATAAATAACTAGGCCTACGCTGTCGGCGGCCGACAGCAAGGGGTATATCCTCGATATTCCCCAGTCCTCAAAGCCCCCTTTATTAGATTCCCCATTACTAGACCTACAATATGAGGTCAGATTTGAGGTCTGTAAGTACAACCCCAATTCTAAAATAGTTGGGACAAAGTGTAAATTGTGAACCAAATCAAAATGCAGTGACTTTAAAATCTCACCAGCCAGCATTTTATTCACAATAGAACAAAGATAACATAGCAAATGTTGAAACTGAGAAATTTTACAATTCTATCCACAAAATAAGCTCATTTCAAATCTGATGGCTGCTCCAGGTCTCAAAAAAGTTGGGACAGGGGCCTGTTAACCATGGTGTAGCATCCCCTCTTCTTTTTAACATAGAGTGGAGGTGTCTGGGCATTGAGGAGTCAAGTTTCTTGAGTTTAGCCATTGGAATTTGATCCCTCACTTGTTTAATACAGGCTTCCAGCTGCTGGAGAGTTTTTAGTCTCCTTTGACCGACTTTTTGTTTAATTATGTGCCAAATGTTCTCAATCGGTGAAAGATCAGGACTGCAGGCAGGCCAGTTCAGCACACGGACTCTTCTACTACGAAGACATGCTGTTGTAATAGCTGAAGTATGTGGTTTTGCATTGTCCTGCTGAAATACACAAGTCCTTCCCTGGAATAGATGTCATCTGGAGGGGAACAAATGTTGCTCTAAATCCTTTATATACCTTTCAGCATTCATGGTGCTTTTTAAAATACGCAAGTGTTCCACACCATATCCACTAATGCATCCCCATACCATCAGAGATGCGGGCTTTTGTACTGAACACTGATAACAGGAGGGGTGGTCTTTCTTCTCTTTATCCCAGAGGACACAACACCCATGATTTCCAACAAGAATGTAAAATTTGGACTCACCTGACCACAGGACACTTTGCAACTTTGCTACAGTCCATTTTAAATGAGCCTTGGCCCACAGAACACGGCAGCGCTTCTGGATCATGCTCAACAATGGCTTCCTTTTTGCATGATAGAGTTTTAGTTGGCATCTGTGGATGGCACAGATGGACTGTATTTACAGACAGTGGTTTTTTTAAGTATTCCTGGGCCCATCTAGTAATATCAATGACAGAATCATGTCGGTCAGTGCCGTCTGAGGGCCTGAAGATCTCGGGCATCCAGTGAAGGTCTTTGGCCTTGTATCTTACTCTCAGGGATTTTTCCAGTTTCTCAGAATCTTTTGATGATGTTATGTACTGTCGATGATGAGACCTTCAAGCCTTTGCAATTTGACAATGTTGAGGAACATTGTTTTTATAGTATTCCACAATTTTTTTACGCAAGCCTTCACAGGTTGGAGAGCCTCTGGCCATCTTTACTTCTGAGAGACTCAGCCTCTCTGACATTATATAGCCAATCATGTTACACACCTGATGCCAGTTAATGTAATTATTTGCTAAATGTTCTTTCAGGTGATTCTCTTGTATATTAATTGCTTTTTCAGTCTTTTTTTTTTTGCCTGTGTCTCACCTTTTTTGAGACCTGTTGCAGCCAAAAAAATTGGAATGAGCTCATTTTGTGTATAAAAATGCAAAATGTCTCAGTTTCAACATTTGAAATGTTATCTCTGTTCTATTGTAAATAACATATTGGCTTGATCTGAAAGTCATTGCATTTTGATTATATTCACAATTTACACTTCATCCCAACTATTTCGGAATTGGGGTTGTATTTGTTCCAGAGATATGGTTAAAAACCTGTTTTTTCAATATATAGCGCCACCTGGTGGCAAACCTAGGTGAGCATACTTGCCCAAAATCTAAGTAGTTCATCTTCTCTACCATATCTGCCCATATGCTAAAAATAAGGAGCCAACATAAAGTATTTTGTGAATCATGGCGCTAACTGCTAAAATCTGCGGACGCGGCGGCGGCGGATGGGGTGAAACCATGATATCCCCGAAACTCGTAATGCGGGGATATAATTAAAATGTGGTAAAATGTCTCATATTTTAGAAACTGGAGATCATCCACTTTATCCCCTTCATCTCGTTGTATTGAGATAAATACAGTAAAACAAGTGCTGGCACATTTCATTTAGTTTGTCTCCTTGCATCTTCATGTTCTCCTATGTTGGCTTGGGTTTCCTCTGGGTACTCCAGCTTCCCCTCCCCAGAACAACATGCTCTACAGGGACACTCCTGATCAAGGCTCTGCCATTAGAGCTTGAATTGGTCCCCAGGTACTGCCCTGTGCTGCCCACTTCTAAGTACAAGGACGGGTCAAATGCAGAGGACAGGGGAACCCATGGGGCTGAATAAAGTATATCTAACACAGCACTCAAACCCTCAGATCATAATTCATGGGGCAGCACTGCAGCATCTGTGGAGGGGAACCCCTCTATTCCCTAGCAGACTTTTTTCCTACCTCCATGTAGGGAACAGATGGAGTCGTAATCTCTCACAACACCAGTCACGCTACCAACTCACTCCACTCCAATGATGGGAAAGCGCCAGATCGCGCCATCCCAAAAGGGCCAGCGAGTCAGAGACCCTTTCTGAAAATGGCCGCTCTTGTTTGCAGTGCCCGATAATTTGGAAGGAGCGCACGGTTTCGCGCCAGCTGAGCCCCACTCTGTCTCCTCCTCTGTCAGCCTTAAGGAGAGACGCGGCCTGCAATTAGCCTCCGCTCACACCCAGCAGCTCCCGCCCCTGATGCCTCCTGGATGATGTACAAAAACACGCTTCCTCTTAATGCTCTCCGCGCGACTGAGAATATTAAATAAGGCTCGGCCGGACAATGAAGAGAACTAAAATGCTTTCTTTGTTGGATGCAACAGTGGAGCTAGCTTTTGTTCCTATTGTATACAAACATGTTCAGTGCAGACCAGAAGTACAGGAACAGGGTTACACAAAAGTTCACATACACACACACACATGCACGCACATATGCATGCACACATACACACGCACACACAGATGCATGTGCACACACATGCATGCGCATGCACGCGCATATACACATGCACATGCATCACACATGGCGCACACAAAGACAAACGCACACAAACACGCATGCACACACGCACAAATACACACACGCACACACACACACACACACTATCACACACATTTGCGCACACACTCTATCAAACAGGGGCATTTGCATGCACAAACACAGAGAGACACACGCACAGAGCAATAACCCTCGGCTTTCTTGCTGCCACATTTTAATAGCTGGCCAGGAGACCGCAACGGCATCTAAAAGCGAGTTCCCCAGATCTGGGGTTTGCATTTAATGGGGACCATTTAAGTTGGTGGAACAGGGAGATGCATTTCCATTGATGGATTGTGTGAACCCATTTAGGCCTCTGTCTGGATCTCCTGCTGTTAGGAGGGAAATTGATGTCATAGGGGGCCATTTTCTCTTAACCAAGGCCGCAGATTGAAATCCTCGCCGAGCACTCGCCCTTGATCACAATTGGATCTGCTTGCATTCCCTTCTTATTTTTGTGTGTGCCTGGAGCATGTGTGAATTCAGCTGATTGCAATCAAATGAGCATTATTCCAATGCTTTAGCCACGGAAATGAAGTTGCTTTTTCTGTTCAAATGCATGCTGCTTGTGTGGATGCATTCTATTTCCTGAATGTTTGCAGAAGACCTGCTGTGATATGTGAACTGCGCGGTGTGAGGAGAAAAATGAATTTGACAAGAAAATAATGATAATAAACTTTATTTATATCGCACTTCTCTCTACAAAGATAAAAAGTGCTTCACTGAGAGAAATGAACTGAGACTGAGTTAAGGAGAATAAGGCTGAGGAACAGGAGCATAATCAAAGAAATAGGAGTAAAATGGTATCACTGAAAACATGTCAAGCAATATGCAAAACGATATTACGGCAGGTGAACATTAACACCAGGCTGCGTAGGGGCGCGGAGCAGCGCGGATGGCCACATGCATTAATGCTCATGGAGAACGCTAAGACATCCAGGGGGATGCGCCGGGGTACACAGTAATGCTCAGTCGCGTGCAGACATTGAACACAAAAATTAAACGTTTAATTTTTTGCGCGGGCTGCTGCGGAGGCTGTCCATATGCAATGAAACGTGTTAAAAACGCAGTCCTGATCTGAATGTAGCACGAACACGCCCGTATGTGTTCGGCACGTGATCCATGTGCGCTTCCATTTCATCCGTGCTCAGTTTCCTGCAGATCTGTCTGTTGCATATGGCCATCCGCGCTACTCTGCGCTCCTACTCAGCCTGGTGTGAAAGGGGCTTTTGGAAATAGTAAACAGAGATAAAACAGTATAAAAAATGTATATCAAATATTGCCAGAAGCTTTCATGAAGAGAAATGCTTTTAGAAGGAATTAAAAGGAAGTTAGAGTGGCTGATTTTTGATGGCACGGAGTTCCATAGTGTGGGGGCTCTTACAGTAAAACCCCGATCACTCTTGATGACAAACCTTTGACCTGAGAGTAACCAGCAGTGCACCATCCACGGATCTTAATAGTCAAGACAGCATGTACCAGGCTAATAAATCAGTGGTTCTCTTTGGAGCGGGGCCATTTAGGTCCTTAGTAGTTGACGGTGAAATTTTAATATCCATCAAAATCTAACCGAGAGCTGACATAGGAAGGCTAACCCCAGAGTGACATGATCATACATGTTTGTCCTAGTAATAAGACAAGCAACAGTGTTTTTTTTACTGGCTGGAGGAGTTAGAGGGAGCCCTACATTGCTGATACCCTAGTTAAGTGCATTGCAATTATTGAGCAGAGAATAGATGAAGGCGTGTACAGCTTCTTGTCAGTCAGCGATTGATAGAAATGATCCAATTTTTGGAAATTATGTTGAGTTGGTAGGAACAAGACTGAAGAACATTTTTGTCTTGACTAGCAGAACTTAGGTTGGCATCAAATATTTTCTGTAAATTCCTAGAAACCTGTAGAATGTAATTTGAGAGGCCATCAAGACATGCCCCGAAAAAAGCCGATGGAATTAACGGACCAAACCAAGTCATTGTCACGTCAGGATTTAATTTAAGGTACTAGGTTATGTGGGTTTTAATGACGTATATGACTAAGGGTCATTGGTATGAAAATAGTGCAGCATATCATGATTCTAAATAACCTGGTTATAACTTACAGGATATAAAAATAACAATTCATTTCATTATCAATTCATTCAATTCAGTTTATTAAAATGCCTATTTAAAATTCCTTCTCGATATTTCCGCATCATGTATTCTACTGCACAATTCCTTCTCGTGATTGGCCAATCACACATCGTCTAACATGAAAAATTAAACATTCACCGGTAAAACCCAGCTAAAACCGCAGCGCAGGCTAGTAGCAAAACCAAGAAAATTGATAAATTCCTGATCAAAACCTCGAACAGGCCGTCCAACTAAGACCATGAACCGCCTCACTCTTGCTGCGCTGGCCAGAAAAAGGAAATCAAAGCGGTGAGCAGACTTTACAGTGAGGAATACCTCACTTATGGGTTAATATTCACCGGAGATCCCGCTACCCCAATACCGCTGTGTCTTGCTTGCGGCGAAAAGCTGGCGAAGGAAGCTATGGTGCCAAATAAATTAAAAAGACACCTTTCACCCTTCTCTTGCAAAAAAAAAAAAAAAAAAAAAAAAAAGACAGTGAATACTTAATGCAGTTGAGAAGCCAGACGAACAAACAAACTAGTTTCATAATGAAAATCGCTTGGGTCAGAAAAAGCATTAGAAGCTAGCTTCAGCACCCTCCATAATTATTGGCACCCCTGGTTAAGATGTGTTCTTTAGCTTCTAATAAATTCAGTTTTTTTTTTCTAAATAACATAGGACCACAATGGAAAAAAATGAGGAAAATCCAACCTTTAATTCAAGTGCATTTATTCAATGGGAAAAAAATCCCACTTTAAGAAGTAATTCTTTGATATCAAATCATGTATGCCACAATTATTAGCACCCCTGATGTAAATAATTTGTACAACCCCCTTATGCCAACAAAAGAGCATGTAATCTTCTTCTATAATGTTTCACAAGATGGGAGAATACAGAAAGAGGGATCTTTGACCATTCCTCTTTGCACATTCCAACTTTCATTCCAACCCAGCACTTACACACCTGATACTACTGATCAAGCTCATTAGCAAAGACTCTTGGGGTTGATTAGCAGTGTCAGGTGTTTAGCTGCTTGGTTGGAATGAAAGCCTGCACCCACACCGGCCCTTTCTGGACACGGTTGAATAGCCCTGGTCTATGGTTTAATCTTGCGTACAATCTGGGGGGTACAATCTTGCGTACAATCAGGTATGCAATCGGGCCCACATGCACCACGTTACGCCACTGTTTGGGAGACAATATTTTGTAACACTGGACGTGAAATGGACTCAAACTGGGTTAGAGCGGCAGAATTAACATGAGGAATGGAAGGAGTAAAAGTTTACAGCTGGATTTGCGACATGATAGACCCTGATATTACCTCCCGTGTTTACAAAATGATTTTCATTTCTTATCCCAGTAAAATTTCAATTTCTTACTATCTTTGGTATGTAGATATTTGTCCATGAAATCAAATCTTTGAAAGTTTTGGCATGTACTCATTTATCCTGTGGAGACATTCCTGAGCACCTCACCCTGAATTTCTCTGGGGAGAGCTTTACCTCCCCTGCTCTGACTGAAATTCATTCTGCTAAGTACACAGCGAGACATGACATAAATCAGCTCCTGATCCAGAAACAGTTCTTACTTGGATAAGTCATGTCAGTTATCACACTCAGTGGAGTGATTGCTGTCCATGCTGTAGATGCCCTATTGAACTGATGTTACTGTATTTTTGATTAACCGAGAAGTGCTTTTTTTTGTTCTGTTTTTTTGCAGAGTAAGGTACATTAGCCACTTAATAAAACAATAAGAAAGGAAGAAGCACAAATGGAATGTAATGAGTTGAGGTCGGCATGTAAAGGCATTCAGAGGTTTGTCAATGGGTTTATATTTGCTCTTGCTGGCTTTTTGAGAAGCGGGAGTTTGTGACCCGCAGATGAAGAGAAAAAAAGAATGATGAGATCTGTGGTGGTACTTATCTACCCGAGGTTTATCACAGCGGTGTACGAGACGGAACAGACCTGCTTCTGTTGTGTGTCTGTGGTCCACAAAGCTGGGATCTTGTGCCACTGATAGTTTTGGCCGGAGTACGGCCATCTGCAGTCTGTGCAGGTCGATGGTCACCATTGCCAGCCTAGAGCTTAGTATAGACTAAAATTTCACAGAGAATCATCAGTGGTGATTTTTTAATCACTGCTTTCCTTTTCTAGCACTTCATGTGATCAATTTTAAGACTGGCATCTGTGAATATGGCCGTTGATCTGCTCATTTTTTGTTTGTTCTTAACATAAGTAGTGCCATTGGTTATACTGAACTTTTCTGCACCTCTGGGGCCTGGCTCCTCTGTAGCTATACATTAAATCAATGACAGATGTATGATGCAGAGACTAAGAATAACATGCAGTGACATAATCATACCTGCTGTATTATCATGTGGTTTCATGTGCAAAAATCAAACGCTGTTTCGTCCGTGCTGTTTTAAGTGAGAAATTGTAAAAAATGTACCTGAAAAATAATAATCACTTCTATTTCGTGTGAACTGCAGGGCTTTTAATGAGCTCTGTTCTAGATTGGTAGGGAAGGTGGCTGTCTATCCATCAAGTGATTTTAATTTTAACTGCATGCAGTGTGAAACCAATTCATCTATCCTACCCGTGGATTCGGTCTATTTTTGTACCTCAGGCATTATCTGTGTCCACCCATTCGCGACAACATCATTGATTAATAATTGTATCCATTTTTTAAACTGATTAAATCTCCAATAAATATAATTCTGCATGCGCTGAGTTTCAAGATGCTGTCAAGCCCTAATTTGCAGAACAAGTCAAACTGGGAGCACAATTAAAAAGCTTTTAGGCAGAGAGAATTCCTGGGTGTACAGAATGGGGCCATCTGTCTGGGGCCTGGGCCCAGTGCTGGTAATGACAGAGCCCAGAACTGCGTTATTGAACTGTTAGAGGACCCCTCTTCCCCACCAAATACACACGCACACACAAACACACACACACTCATCCACACACATATACACACAGACACCTGACACACATACTCATCCCTTTTTCGTATACACAGACACGACACACACACATTCATCCATACACATATACACACAGACACAGGATAGGCACACTCATCCACTCATGTATAAACACGCAACACACACACTCCTGCTCACACACACACTCTCACATACATACACATTTATCCACACAGGCACACAACACACGCACTCGTCCACACACGTACACACAGACACATGACACCCTCACTCATACTCACACATGCACACACACGCACACACTCTCTCGCTCGCGTACCCACACACTCATCCACACTCATGTATACACACACAGACACACGACACATGCACTGATGCTCATCCACGCTCATGTATACACACCGACACAGAACACACACACTCATACTCACACGCACACAGGTGTACTGAACACTCTCATGCATCCATGTGCTCCCGTGTACTCACACACACACACACACACACACACACATATGCACGTATGCGCGCTTACACGTGTATACTGCGCATGAATATGCTCACACATGCGCAGGTACACGCTCACTCACTCTTACGAACAAACACACACACGCACACACATACACTCACTTATACGCAACTCTCAAGGTAAAAATGACTTATCAGTACTTTCTGCCCTTGTAAATATTCTTGCCAGGCTTCTCTTCATGTCTTTCATCAGAACAGCTGAGTGTAGAGTCTGGTAGATGGACAGTCACACTGGGCATGTGCAGGTGTGCAGTAAACACATACACGACAGGTCTGTGACATCACTCATGAGCTGAGCCACCACAGGCGCATTATTGAAGAAGCCAATCAAAACGCAGCAGGAACAGGAAAGCATGAAAGAGGGGCAGGAGCCAGGAGGCCAGGCCAGGCTCTGCGGACAGACAGCAGCACGGGAGAGGAGGAACGCGTGCTCTGGAAGAAGAGATAGAGGGAGAGTGAGAGAGAGGGACTCTCCGGACGGCGTGAATAATTGAATCTCGCATATCGTGGCCGGCAGGCGCCGGTGATGTATTCATGCGCATCTCGGGGAAGTTTGTAATCTTTTCATAGCCTGTCTGCCTTCCTCAGTGCTGCCGATGAAGGGTGACAGAATCAGGGCCACTGCTACTGCGCTGCATCTCCATTATTAATGCCGCGGCACTGGGAGAAGAGCCTCTGTTTCTTATTTAAGCGTCCAAACAGGAGACAGCTACATTTCTCCCACGCACTCAAACACTCAAACACTCATTCTCTCCATCTTTTCATTCATTTTTAATCCTCCCCCTCCTTCCAAATTATGTGCTGACAAAGATTTCATAGTGTTTCTTCGAAGGCAATGCTGCAGGGCCACCCTACTGCGCCCTCCCTTCTCAGCGCTTACAGTTTTCTTTGTCTGCTTAAATGCACGGCCAGTCCCTGACATGGAATGGCTAAGAGGGCAGAGAAATGGTATTCACTAGTCAGAAGCAGAGGATATTTTGGGACTTTTTTTTTTTTTCCTCGCCTTTCTCGTTTTTCAGTTTTATTACTGTTTATTTCCTCTTCTCATGCAGTGCGTGGGTGAGTTTGAGGCGAATTTCCTACCCGGCCGGTAAATAAGCTTGCGCAGGTTTAAGCCAGGTCAGGGCTTTTCTTGGCCCCTTGTACCAGGGAGAAGAAGCAAATTGATGGGGCCTGTACGCACAGAAATGAGGAAATGGAGGGTTCCCAGTGCCCTTTCTGCTCCTCTCTCTCTGCACATTGTGCCAGATGAAATCTTACCTGCCTTAATTTATTTCCCTCCTGATAACCAGCTTTGAAAAGGAGAACAGCTTTATGTGGGCTCGCTGCTCGTTTTATGTAGTCATTTAGATTCAGTAGCTCTCCATTGTTGTGGAGTACCATACCTCCAGAAGGTATGGATGACTGATGATATATTTGTCACAGATTCTAAATTTAGGATCTGCAATTTCTCTGGTTTGACATGTAGAGCTTGACGCAGGGTCCACGTGGTCTGACTGAAATGCTAAATGTACTTTATAAAGTTTGCTGCGCTGTCTCATTAGAGAGAAAGTTGCAGCAAGTGTTTTTCTCAAAGCGGAGGGAGGCAGTCATCTGAACGTGTGCTCTGACAAACCTGTCACAGCAACAGCTTTCAGCACCAAGGACAGCGCTGAACTCATCAGCCTAAACACAGTTGTAATAGGTCTGGCCTTTTCTTGTTGCTTTTGAAACTTCATAAACTTATGAGCTACACTTCTTTTTTTTTTTTTAAACGTTTGATTCTCTGCTAGAGTTAGGACTTATATTAATTACAAATCTTCACACCTCACCTTCACACCCTGATTGCTGGCAGCGCGGTAATAATCTTTTGTTACACTGCTCCTCTTTTCAGGGATAATTTTTATTGCATTTTTTCCCCTCTGTATTTTTATTAGTTAAATGTGAGACTTGTTGGGAGTGATGACACAATCAATACGACAATGCGTCATGAGATAGTATTTATTTTGTAAACGTATTTTACTGTGACACAATAATTGCATGGATCAATGAAAAGAAAAGACTTTGAAGAAAATAGTTCAACAATATTTTGCACAAAGATGAGTCGGTACATCTCACTTATCGATGAGCCAAAACACATTTTATGCTCAAAATGATTACCTCGCATTTTCTAAAAGTTTGAAGTCTTGGAAACTCAGTCATGGCATCCTTGCCAATGAATTAGGCTGCCGTATATGATGCCATGCAATTTTATATTTTTATAGCAATTATCTAGCAGCAAATGGCAGGAAGGAAGTGGATTTGACAAGGTGATGCATAGCACAAGGTCAACTTTTTTTTTTTTTTTTAAATTTGGCATCTCCAATCCCACCCGGATCTGGAATGCCCAATTGGTAAACTTTGTACAAGTCTTGCTCGTATGCGACCCCTTGCTGCCAACTCAGGAGAGCGAAGACAGTTCACAGCTCTCCTCCGAAGCACGTGCCTGTCAGCCACTGCTTCTTATACACTCATTGGTTGAATCTTCGTAAGTTCAGAACGAGGGCGGAGGATACCCGGACATGAACAGACTTAGAATCTTCCTGACGAGCGCCCATCTGGGCAACAGGAGGCGCTTGAGCAATGAACAAAGCTATTCATTTATTTTCATTCTCCCAGCAGTCCCTTCCCAATTTGAAACTCTGTAGCGCGATGGCCAATTGCGCGCTACTCTGAAAAAGCTGCCGACTACTGCTGGTTGGTACGACCGGGCCTCGAACCCGCGACATGATAGTCACTTCTGCACTGCAACGCAGTGCCTTAACTGAGTGAGCTATCCGGCAGCCCTTCACCTATTTTTAATAATGTTAACGTCAAAATGTCGTTATTTGAATTGAATTAAAGCCCACTTGTGAGTTAGTTCAGGCAGACAGCTCGCCCATTACTGCCATCACATGACCTGCTTAAGTCACGCAACTATGCTCCTCCCCACTTTGGCAGCTTATTATTCACTTTTGGCTCATCCATACTACTGCTGATTACACTTCTGCTGCAAATTATCACGCAACCTCCACCCCAGCATCCACCTGTAGACTCTGGTTGTAGGTCTCAGGGAGGCGGCAGGGATGACAAAATCCTTATTCCTACCTCCTCCTTCTCTCTGCGCACTCAGGCATATGCTCACAGGACATGGTGACATCAGAGAGCTTAGACCCCGCTGCAATAATTCTGTTTATTCTTTTCATTGTATCATTAAGCGTGTTTACGCGAGTCGCCCCTATGAGGTATTATTTTAATTTTGATTTGTATTTAAATATTTCAAGTTTGTTCCTGGTCCTTTGAAAAGCTTAGAGATGCAAAAACATGAATTAATTCAGTCTTTTAAATTATTTTAGACGTCCATTGCGACATTCAGTCCATGAATATATCAGTCCGTACGTGTTTGAATGTACAAATAGCTGCAGCTTTGCTGTGGAGCAGGAAGTTAGTTAGCCAGCTGATGCAAATTCCCACTACTAATGCTACTTCTGTGGCTCAGACACAGCGACTGCTGTCTCACACATTGCCGTTAGCCAATACAATAGATTCAGGTACTGCTGTGCTGCAGACTGCTATTTCCTGTCACGGGCAAACTAATACAATTTATACATGGGGCCCTGATGTACATTTTAAATACTGAATCAGCATTACTTATAGCATAGCTGCTGGGTGTTCAGTGGAAGTAGAGAACCTAGA
Organism: Gymnothorax reevesii; assembly: GCA_029721435.1. Taxonomy (NCBI): domain Eukaryota; kingdom Metazoa; phylum Chordata; class Actinopteri; order Anguilliformes; family Muraenidae; genus Gymnothorax; species Gymnothorax reevesii. The sequence continues at coordinate 56,030,970 of CM056585.1, forward strand.
GTATTTAACCCTGCAGTTTAACCCCATTGAGAAAATAGCATGAGGGAGTGTAGATAAAGTGGCTTTGCAGCAGTGCGCTCTCTCTGCGATAGGACTGCGGCGTAACAAGTGGAGATTTATGAGTTTTATTCTGGCCTTTGTTTTGCGAGCCATTCTTGGTCTGTGTTTTCAGTGGCTGGTCTAACTCTGATTTATACATCTCCTTCCTTTACTACCGCCTTCTTCCCTATTCCATCTTCTCAAAACAACCACATCTCTCCCTCCATTGCTCGCTCTGTAAGTATTTGCAGGTTAACATGAATGTAAGGGATTGTTATTCCCACACGGTTCAATTAGCAAGGATGTACATTGCTGCTCAGAAGTTTGGAATCGCCTCAGGTCGTTTAAGTTGTCATGAAGTTCTTGCCGTTTTATTTCACTTGAAGCAATAAAGATAAATTGTGCAATTATCAAAGTATCATCTGTGAGATGTAATCAGCGCTTTGCTAATTTTAGGCACTAGAGATAATAATTTTGTTTGGATATGATTCTCAATGGATTCATGTTCAGACTGTAAAATTTCCCATTAGTTTGTCTTTGAAGATGGACACAATTCACAAAAAACTATACAATCCAGCTGGTTCTACAACTGCTCTGTGGAGTTTAAATCAGGTTATTGAGCTGGCAACTTTATATACTGTTATATCCTCTCCAGAAAGTCCCTGTAGAGTTTGATTTATGTTTTGGGTATTTATCTTTCTTTACCACAAAGTTTCTACAATTTAATCCTCATCAAAATTGCTAGTAATTCATATGCTATGAGTGTATGTAGCCTCAGACAGCAGTGTGGACTGTCCTTTTCAATTGAAATGCATGTGCTTCCAGATCAATTGAACTGCATTGGCTTTGGAGCTCTGTCACTGTCATTGTGTATCTCGCCGCCTCTGACAAACCACGACTACGTATCTATATTATACTGTGCTCTTCCTTATCTTCGTGGCCTAGGCTCAGCTTTATGAACTATCAACATTTTTTTTATTTTCTTTTGAGGGACTGACAGTGTTTTATAATGAACATTTGCAGCACCTTATAATGCTTTAAACTGAGTAGTTCCTAAACAGGCCTCAATGTAGTGCCTCTTAATATAACTATTCCAAAGGCAAAATTACGTCTGCTAGCTGAACTGTACTCAAGTAAAAAAAAAAAAAAACACACACACAAACCTCGAACCCTGCACAGAGAGAAAATCAATTCTAAATGTTTTTTCATGTATGTTTTGGCAAACATTTTTCACTATACGCTCCAATGTCCTGCGGGTATGGGTTTTAACCAGCATGGCTGCTCAGTCAATTTTCATGGTGAAGTCGATGTTCATTTTAATAAATCATGATAAAGTGTAGAAATTCACATTTCCCCAGTCATCGTAAATGGATGGGATAGGCTGGTCTTCAGTTAGAATACGCAGCATACATTATCTCCCCAGAGCCTGTGAGAGACGTAAATAAACTATCCTATATTGGGTATATAAATAAACAAGCTGTATTGGATAAAGGAATAAACATGGTATGGTATATTGGGTTCCTTGGGCCCATTCATTCTCCTGTCTCCATAATCCACCGTCTTACAGAGCCAGTCTGGAGTTAGCATTAGTAGAGTGTTTTGATTGATGGTGAAACCGCACGTGATGCATCCTGTCTGTGGAGAGCCGCGAGGAGCCCGAGTTTGAATTCTGCAGCAGGCCTCTGGCTTTACAGTAAGACCTGGATTAGCACTCCTATCTGCCGCGCCACGCGTGGGGAGTCTGGAGAAATCCACTTACCGAAAGCGCACCTCCTCTTCTCGAGTTACAGACTCAGATTTGAACGCACCAAGTATCCGTCATCGCGGCCACTGCTCATCTGTCTGTCAGAGTTGGTCATTTTCTCTGTCCTAAATTTTGAAACGAGGCTCTAGACCCCACCCACTCCTCCCGACCCCCGCCAACGCTGCCGTCTGCCACAAGATCTGAACTGCTTTTTCTGGCGAGGATGCACATGCCGTGTGTCATACAGCACTGCATCACTCAGGCCTTATGCGCAATGAGGAGCTGGATATTTTCAGACTGTCTGATGCGGTCAGCCTCATATAATCACCTTGTGCATGCAGTCTGTTTTACCATGCTCTCGCCACTGTTGTAAAATTATGCTCCTAATGGACCGGCCAAAAACTTTTTTTTTTATTTTGTGTTTTCTTGACTTCTACCTGTAATCGTACTTAATTATTTTGGATTGACAATAATTATTTATTGTTTTTACATCAGGATTACAGGATTGAAATTTCCAATCACGAATCTTATCAAATTATTGGGGACTGCACCAAAACTCACTGCTGTTGAGAGGCAAAAAAAAAAAAGGAGCACACAAGCCAATAAACTCATTTTTCATTTTTTTTGTTTCAGACTTTTGTTGACAGCTGCGTCCCACTTTTTTTGTTCCAAAGACGCGTTTGAAAAGCGGCTTGCTTCTGCCTCCGAGGCAATGAGCTCGATGATGAAAAGTGCTCCAGTAGAGCCAGCTGTCAGTCTTACGGCAGGAGTTCTGAAGCTCTCCAGATAAGCGTCGGCCTACGATTCCGAAGTTATGTGGGTTGTGTCGAGGCTTCTTAATTTGCTGTGACACGGTTCCTAAACCCTGCGTTCTCTCTGTTCAAACAAAAACACAAGACTCGTGTCAGGTATCTTTTGCCCGGGGCTCTTTTGAATGGGATCCCTTAGCATGATGCCTCCTGTCTGGTTCACAGCCTCTAATTTCTCTCTGGCATGTAGAGAGCGATTAACCGAGGCCTTGATAACTCCACACATTGTGCTGTGTTACTCTCTGGGGGCCAGTGGGAATCAGATAAACACCTTTCTCTGCACCTGTTATTCAGTTCAGCTTGATAAGCTGTGATCTTACAGAATCATCTTTCAAATTTGACAGTAGCGTTGCAGAACCCTGTTGTGCACTGTAACTGTTGATGCCTGTTGCATCAACATTAGAATGTTTGTTCTTGTAAGAATGTTCAGTTTCAATTAAAATAATTGACTTGTGGTTAAACGCTGATCTACCCTCACTTATAAAACCTTAATTTTGTAACCTTTAAGGGGTTCTCCTCTCAACACAGGATTTGGGCTCATTACCGTTAATTTTTTGAGCTAATGAACTCCTCCAGGCAGTTTGGCCAACCCCTCTTTTTGTCTGCAGCTATCATAGGTTGCGATGTGTTGGCCTATTAGCATTTTTCACGCAGCCAGACAGCCACCAGTCGCCATGCTGTCAGTTTTGACTTTAAAACGTGTTGGCCTGTCGGCAGCTTTCATGCAACCAGCTGCTCCTTTCATATCTTTGTCGTTTCTCTGTCAGTCTCCATGCCACCTTGTAGGAGGGCTGCAGTCAGTGCTGACTCGCCATATTCTGATTTTTGGGACAGCTAGGCTGCGTTTAAACATCGATCCAGTGTCCGGATTCTTCTCGTTATCGCCTCTCAATTTGTGACTGTATGAATGAATGAAAGGTGCTGACAATCTGTAACATCCACCGGGGTGGAAACCAAGCAGCATGTAGTTATGGTCGCATACACAGGCATGGGAAGTGTCAGCGGTACTTTTCTTTGCCGCTTAACGTGGGAAGTAATGCTGTAAAACGCGACTATTTCTTTTTTTTCTCTGTTTTTCCAACAGGCTGTCGAGGGATGTTGTGCGGGTTTGGGGCCGTGTGCGAGCGTGACCCGAGCGACCCTGCCAGGGGCGCGTGCGTGTGTAAGAGGACGGTCTGTCCCTCGGTGGTGGCCCCCGTCTGCGGCTCGGACTCCTCCACCTACTCCAACGAGTGCGAGCTGGAGAGGGTCCAGTGTAGCACGCAGAGACGCCTGAGAGTGGTGCGCAAGGGACCCTGCGGTAAGTATGGGCACCTCCCAGCATGCAGCGTGGTCCTTTTTGGCAGTCGTGGTGGAAGGAGGCACTCCTCCCCCTCCCTCTTCCCATCATCCAGTTCGTGACGCCAATATTGTTGTAGAACTGAGAGATTATAGCCAATAGTCTTTTATCAAGTTTATTGTTCTGATTAAAATTGTGAACTAGAAAAGCACTCAGAGAGCGCAGACCTCCGCCAGGGGGCAGCAAAACCCAGAAGCACGGCGACTGGAACTCCGGCCCATTGGAAAGACTTGAAATCTTGAACTTTGGTGTATATCTCAGCAGTACTTTGGCCTAGATATGCCAAAATTTAATCACCTGTTCCTTGACTTAATACCCACCTTCTCTGAAAATTTCATTAAAATCTGTTCATTACTTTTTGAGTTATGTTGTACACAAGCAAACCAACAAATAAACGCCACCAAAAACATAACCTCCTTGGCGGAGGTAACAAGTGGTTGAACAACACAGATGAAACCCAGCTGCTGAAGTCGGTGGCTCTGTCTGGTTTTAGCATGGCGAGGGGCACTAAAGATGGAAGCTCAGAGATTTATCCTGAAACAAGGCGGGCTGTTCTTTACAGTGAAGTTTGAACTGATTGGATACTAAAGGACAAATGGAAATGAAAACCTATGAATGACCTACAAAGGGGGTTTGCAGGGACATTCAAAGGATAACGATGGAAGTGGATTGGTGGAATAGCCAGGCACAGACACAGAATGATGGGGAAGGGGGTGGGGAGGAGTGCCTCCTTCTAGCACACAGTCGTACAGTTAAAAATAGAGAAACGGATGATGCCATAGGGTTCTTGTGATCTGTAATATGCTAGTAATGGGTTCCATCTCGGGTAAGACTGAATCGCTGTTGTTAGGGATTCTTAATAGGGTGAGTTGGGTTTCCAGACACGAAGGTTCCAGAAAATCTGGTTATAGAGCCTCTTGTTTCCATCACATTGACGGGCACAGTCTCAAAGTGAATGTGATTCTTTTTTTCTTTTTCATTTTCTCTTCTCTCATGTCCAAAAATTTCCCCCTTTTATGCTTGTCGAAACTAATCCTGGCTGCTTTATTGTTTCTCCCCCGAAAGTATTATGTTTCCCTTCCGTGAAAAGAATGAGAAAAATCCAACGATTTCCGTTGCGCTATAGGGCTCGGTTTCGCGCGAAGGAAATAAAATTGCCCGCATTCTTGAATTATCATGCGTAGCTGTCTTAAAACTTTCGCTGTTGTGAACTGCAGTGATATCACAAAGCTAAGACCATAAAATTGTAGGCAGGTCAGCCAATGGTAGCAGGCAGCAGAAGTCTTACCCAATGTGGCTGACAGCTTGACTCAGTCAGGCGATAGTCAGGTGCTTTCTACTCCTTAAGAATTCTGTGATGGCAGGTGCTGATACATACACTCACATGTACTGGGGCTCTGCAATATATCAAATTTCAATTGATATGTGAGCATATTGCAATAAGCATATTGCCAGGGTTGCAATATTGGAATGGTCTGAATTCATCTCAGTTTAAAGAAAAGAGACAGGGAGCACAGAGATGTAGGGATGTGATTCTTTCTCACTGCTGGTTTATGCACAAAGGCCAATTTTGCCTCCATACAAAGCAGATCTCGACGCAGTTCGTCTGTGCACATTGATCCTATAATAATTATTTTTCTCTCTACACTGAGAGGTATTTTCACACTGATTTTTTTTTAAGTTTACCCAGCCATAGGCAGCTTACATATTCCATATTTTTTTCTTGTAAACTTAACAGTGGTTAGAATTGACTTCACACATTCTTGAGATCCTATTTATCCCATTAATATCCTATAAATGTTAGGGAAATGGAAAAAAATCACGTTACCATTAGCTTCCAGTTGGCAGTCCATTAAGTCAATGAGATGGATAATTCCATAGCTAGCATGCTTGCACATCTCGTCATTAAATTAAAGGCCATCTAAAGTCGATTCTCGCTGTTCTTGTTTATCGGCCTATCAGTGAGCCGCACCTGCGCAAACGAACCAAAATAGAAGGATTAGCCGTGCATGTGAACAAAACATTGGTTTATATGAATGAAATTGGTCATGTGACAATGCAAGATGTCAACAAAAGCAAGTGATTTGTTTGTAAACATTGAACGTTCAACGTCCCATCTGAGAATCGACTTTAGATGCTTTGATAAATTTGAGCTTCTATGACAACAGTTCCATGTGTAACTCATTACTTCATGAGCCAAAAGCATTAGCATGCTAGCTAACAAATTATTCATCACATTGACTTGAGTAAACTGTCAACTCGAAGCTTACACCAGGGATTGGGAACAGTTACCAGCAGAAATGGTGAAGTTACCTTTGTGAACGTATTAGTTGACGCTTGTCAATGAACAGAATTTGACCAGTGATGTAGTGGTTAACACTGCCGCCTCACAGCAGGTAGGTCGTTGGTTCGAAACCGGCCTGGGGCCTTTCTGTGCGGAGCTTGCATGTTCTCCCCGTGTTCGCATTGGATCCCCCCCCCCCCCCCCCACCCACAAAAACATGCATCATAGGAATGCTCTGACCAGTACCCCTCACCAAGATGGTGGCTTTAGTTGGTCCCCTGGCGCTGCTCTGTAGCTGCCCACTGCTCCTTACTATAGGAGGGGTCAAATGCAGAGGACCAATTACCCCACGGGTTAAATAAAGTATATCTTATCTTATTACACACCTCACTCATGACTCATGCACATGTACCCAAGCACGCACACTCACATGCACACGTGTGCGTGTGCTTACAGGCCTACACATGTCTACATGTCCAGGCCTACATGTCCAGTGTAATAACCAATGAAATGGTTTTTTCTAATCTCTTTTAAAAGAGCCTTGGCACTCGCACACACAGTGCCTCATGCGTTACAGCCTGCTTTTGTGCACTAGCTTCATTAATGAGAGATTATTTGTTAGCTTCTGGCCTGGACATGGCTTTTAACTGAAGCTGCTTAGGTAGGCTCTGCTTGAGAGAGGTATAATTACCGCAACTCTTTATAGTATCAGAATTCTCAACAAAGCAGGTTGCTAATGAATGCATGCTTTAGTCTGAATTATAGTTTTTAAGAAAATATTTCAAAAAGGTCGTCATCTTTCATGTCCGTGTCCCGTGTCAACGTTGCCATGGTGCTTTTGTACTGCTGCCAATCTCCCTTCTACGTGGGTCCTTTATTTTTCTGTGAGAAGCTCTCTGTCCTAGAATGGAAAGTATTACTGGCTGCACGGCTCGTCGCAGCTTCTTGGAAAACCAGACACTGAGCTTCTCTGAGTGTGATAAATACAGATCAAAGGCTAACTAATCAGGGGCTTATAAGCACTAGATGAACTGCGGCATCTGCAGTACATCTCTAAAGCAGCAAACTCAGCGAGTTGTTAGGTTGGATTGTTAAAAAAATGAGCTTTATCAAGTGTAAACAAGAGGCTGGAAACATCCTGCGTGCTCGAGGCTTAGGGAGTTCTATTTGGCGACTTGTATTTGAACGAGATTGGCTCCGGTGGCAGCGCAAAGGCACGGCGAGCTTGAACAGTCTCACTTTTTTTTGTATAATTAAGCCGGGGGAAGCAATGAATGGAGTGCGGCGGGTCAGAGTTATCTTCGTTTGCTCAGCAGACGCTGCTCGGATAATGGGCAGATAATACTCAAATTAAAAGGGCCGTTTGTTTAAATCGACCCCGCGGCTCAGCGTTGCAGAAGAGGCTCGATTGTGCAGGACATTGGTCGGGATTGAGGAATGACGCGTCCCCGGCCAGGTTAGTGGTTGACTTAGTCCGCTGCGAGCAAAGCTGGCCGTCTGATTTGAACAGAACAGGGAAGCGACTCTCTCTGCCTCTCATAATATTGGACTTGGAGCCGAGCGATTGAAGCCTCCAGCTGCCGGTCGCTCCATTTCGCAGCTCGTTCCGAGCTTGAGTCCGGAGGAACGTGGGGCACTGCGTTGTGGACTAGTCTCCCTGCCCAGCGAGAAATCGATGCCAAGATTGATCACGCGGGCGACCGTGGAGACGGTCACGCGTCCGTGGCAGCCATTACAGGGCCTTTTTCATCTCCCTGTCACTTACCTGGGGCCAGCGCATCTGGCCGGAGTGATGAAAATCTCCGCCAGTTAATATCTGGATGGCATTAAAGGAATACTTCTCAGCGCTTTGACGGAGGAGAGAAAGTGGTTCTTTTTTCCCCCCCATTTTCCCATCTAAATTGGCAAAGGCAGAGTAATTTGTGGGAGAGGCTTTGAAGCTGGCTCTGCCTCTCTCTCTCTCCCTCTCTGCTTTTAAACTGGGGCGTCTTGCTTCTTCGCCGGAGTCAAACCGAGAGAGAAACTTCGCCTTAACATTTGCAGGAAAGAAATTGGTGTGAAAAAGCTTTTTTTTTCCCCCCGCAAATTCTCATGACAACAGAAGCACAGTGGGCACAGTTCATTTCTCGCCCAGCACTGACAGGCGCCCAATTTTATCCTGTAATTTGCATGTCTTTGCCGAAGGGATGTCACACTGAATTGCTGAACGGGGCCGCCACAGATGGGCGAGACTGCGTTTCTCTGGCCAGCCACTCATCTGAACTCTTTGATATGTATGACCGAGGACTACATTTCAACACATTACTCCTGCTCGGTAACCCGAGGTCATTTTCAGCACTCAGTGTGAGGAATTATGTTCTTTCTCTGGGTACATTGTAAATAGGCTTCAGTTCTCGTAAGAAAAGTCTTTAGCATGACCTTGATTATCCTGCGTTTAATTCTATAGCAGGTATGTTAAACTAGTTTGTAAAAGGACCGTGGGTCTGCAGGTTTTCAATCCAACCGAGCAGAAGTACATCTGGTAAAACTAACTTATCAACTGATTAGTTGTATGAGGTGTACTTATACTCGGTTGGATTGAAAACCTGTAGCCCCCTACCCTTTTATAAACCAGTTCGACACCCCCATTCTATGAGAGAGTGCAGAAGACCACTGCACTATTAGCCTCATCAAACAATACTGTTGACAAAAATCAATGATTGTGTGTGTATTCTGTGGTAAGGTGTCCAATAAGGCTGTCTTTAGCCATCATCAACATTACCTTAGTCACATATTCTATGGTCAGCACCGGCCACGATGTCTGATTTGTCTTTAGTTTTCTATGCAAAAAAAGTCACAAGATATTTTGCCTCTGTCACTCTTTCATGCAGTGCCCACCCTCCCATGTTTCAGATCACAGATCGCTGTCCCCGAGCTGTAATATTCTGCCTCTCGCTCCGTCAGGCTAATGCACTGCAATAGCGGGTTTGGTTAGTGTGGGAGCGGGGACAGCTTTCGGTGACGGACGCAGAATGATTCCGACCCACCCCAGAGCAGTAAATCTGCCGTCAAAATAACAAAATGTTCTCTTGGAGTGTAGGCGGAGATGACGGCAGCGGAGGAACTGCACAGACTTGGCCATTTTTTTTTTTTAAGAGTGAGTTATTATTTATTTGTGTCTCTAATATTTACACACAGGTATATGGAAAGACATTAGACTGCTGGGATATACACTAAAGCAATTTGGGTTATACAGTATATCTTCCTCAAGGGCAGAACAGCAATAGCCAATTGAAGAATTGCACCTGAAACCATGTATTTACTATCTAGACTCTTGGCTAATAGACTACAGTTTTCTAACCTTACCTTGATGACACTCGGAGCCCCTGCCCTTCACCAGTCATGCTCTCCACTGGAGAGAACAGTGAGTTTCGGAACAGACTTCCTTCTTCACCTCTGTGGGAGAATTGTATATGCACAGGGACGTTTTTCCTCTCCGGGGCTGGATCAGATCGACATCTCTTGAAGATTGATGGCAGACCTGAACCCAATACAAACAGCTTTATGTTGCTAATGATTTGTGGCGCAGATTCTGACAGGCGGTCTGAAGGAAGGGGACGTGATATTCCCATGTGTGGGAGGCAGCCGACAGGCGGGGTGTGGCGACTCCGTGGGGGGACGTGAACCGCAACCTAACTCACTCACTCCGTCGAGCGGCTGATTTTTATCCCAGCGACAGGCTGTTACTCTGCCAGCAGTCGGGTTACTCAGAGCTGAGGTTGGTGTGGTGAACCGGGATTTTGGTCAGGCGAGGTCGAATAGGTGGTCAGGTGTCGTGGAACAGATGCTCAGGTGAGTTGGAACATACAGTCAGATGAGGTGGAATGGATGATTGTCAGCTGAGTTGGTGCATATAGTGATGTGAGGTGGAATGGAAGTCAGGTATTCTGGAATATACAGTCAGGTGACGTGGAATGTATGGTCAGGTGAGGCAGAATAGACAATCGTCAGGTGAGGTCGAGAATTTGGTCAGGTTAGGTGGAATGGAGGTCAGGTGAGGCAGAACATAAGGTCAGATGAGGTGTAATGGATGATGGTCAGGTGATCTGGAATAAATGCCAAGGTGAGGTGTTAAGAATGATGGTCAGCTCATGTGCAATGGATAATGAGTTATGCGATGTGGATTAGATGATGGTCAGGTGATATGGATGATGGTCGGGTAATGTGGATTAGATGATGGTCAGGTGACGTGGATAGTGGTCAGGTGGTTTGCGTTTAAAATGATCTTTCTCCCGGTACAGGAGAGTAAGTGCAGGCACTCCCCAGCTCCAGTACTTATTGGCACCCCCATCTCCCTCTTATTCTCTCTTCCCGAATACTCAGCCCTTTCAGCTGCTCTCCTCCATTAAAATCAATACCACTCGTCTTCCTGCTTTATTGCAGTCAAATTATTTATGCCATCCCTTGTCCATCCATTCACATATCCATCCATCTCTGAAGTGCCCCCAGAGGCCCCAGCATAAAAAGACAGCGTGATTTAATCAGGTAATCCTGCCTCTGAGGGCTGTAGGGAGCCGACGAGATTACTAAATGTAAATAAATATGCGGCTCACCCAGCAAACCCATATTCTAAACCCTCGCCCCCATCTGGCTTTCACCCGCAGATGGAATCTTATCTCCCCTATTCTGGGTCTAATTCCCCTCTCAGCAGTCATACGTGTTGTTAGACAAATCCTCCCTCTCCCTCCCTCCCTCCCTCTACCTCCCTCCCTCTCTCCCTCCCTCTTCCCCCCTCCCTCTCTCTCTCCCTCTCTCTGTCACACATGCGCGCACACACACACACCCACACACACACACACTTATATCTCTCTCTCTCTCTGCTCTCTTATTCCTCTCAGCTGATGGGGGTCTGTTGTCCTGACTGCTCAGAAGTGATAACACAGATTAGAGAGGAGTCTTGGCTTTTCAGAGGAAAAATACCTGTTTTCTCTCCCTAACTGTCTAATGCTACTGTCAACCAGTTTTTTTTTGTTGGTTTTTTTTTACTTCCTCTTGGTTATGTATTTATTCAGTTTATTGCCTGAATAATGAAATGCTATTACCTTACGGCCGTCACCCTTCCAAATACTGCACTAAAAAAAACAGCTGTGTGTACAACAGGGCCACAATGGCTCATTTTGCATAATGGAAGTACGGGCATGAAAAATGTGAGGGGCACTAAGGTGACTCGTTTTGCTTACTCACAGAAAAAGGTGAATAAAATCTTATGAAATACCTGTGAATGTAGTGTAGCAAGCCTGAATGTAACTGCCATGAATGGCGGCAAGGCCGATGCATGAATATCGCACATTCTGGGTTGGGACAAGGGGCCTGGGTATCGAAGGATAAATAAAATGAAGCAATCCACCTGCCTGTCTTTTTGCTCATTTATGAAAGGTATTGAGGTAGTTCTGCACAGGTAAGCTCCTCGGTATGATATGGGGCTGATAATGGGGTGTAGCTTGTGGAGCAAACTAATGGGGACGTGCCAAGATTTTAATGAATGCTCCCAGACATCAGGCGCTGCTCTACCCCTGCAGCAGTGGGATATACAAGTTGCTGTCGTGCTCCTCCTTTGTGACATATCATGCCTCTGCCTGCTACTGTGCTGCATTGCTCTCTGCTGCTGCATTACTATTGCTTGCTGCTAGTGAACATTCCATCTCCACCCCAGCATCCACCTGTGGACTCAAATCTCCTCGGTGGTGGTGGTGGTGGTGGTGGTGTGCGTGGGAGGGGTTATCCTGACATTCCCTGCTCTCTCCTTCTCAAGCCCAGTAGACTGCAGGGTGTGTCAGGGTCAGAGCCTAGACGCCCAACTATTGCTGTATTATTAGTTAATATTGCAATTAATGGTTTACACATGAGTTGGCTGACAGAATTTAATTTATGCCCATGTCGACTGTGGCCTCAATTTCATAATGCTCCCTAGCATTTTATTTTTATTATTATTCAACGAAGGAGAAGAAAAATGCTGATTTTATTTATGTACTTTGTAACCAATTCACAGACTGTTCCATCTTTCTGCTTTCGCTACCTACATCCTGTTTCTCCTCCCTAGATTATCGCTGTAATCATGGACAAGTATTTTTCTCTTCAGTCTGTCCGGTTAATACACTGCAGTGGTGGAATTGATAGACAACGAATCAGAGGCACATTTTTAGCAATATAGAATTACCCTCTGGTGCACTCAGTCCACTTGCTTATAAATTATCTTCTGGTTTATTTTCTGTTTATCTTCTTGTTTCGAAGAAGATTTGATGACATCACTGACTGCTAGTGGTCTTTGCTGACAATCTTTGGGTGACCTCATTGGGTTGGTACAACAAAATAAATATTGTGACAGGACTCAGAACTCAAGCGTAGATGGGAAATCTCTTCCACAGGTTCATTGATGAGCAGATACTTATTTAATCACTGTGGTTCCAAGCCCGTCAGTAGGAATACACCAGAAAAGGGATAATCCAAATCGTAGTTGCGGAACAGCTCATGGGTCAAAAGCCAAAAAGTGTGATTGTCAAATCCTGAGGAGTACAGAATCATAAATTTGAAAAACGGGCTGAAGTCAAAAACCAGGAATGTCATTTCAGTTCACAAGAGCCTCGGCAATCTCAAAAAACCATGGAAAAAAAACAGGATCAGAATCGAAAGAATTCCCTGAAAACAAAGGGCGTATTTCAGACCTCAAATGGCAAACAAACGAGCAAAGAACTGAGGAAAATGAGGGCTGTATAAAGTGAGAACCAAGCGGATTGGGGGAGTTATTACAGGTGTGCATGCAGCGGGTGGTGGCAAGGGGCGTGGTTAAAAACAAGGGAATGGGGAGAACTCTGTACTAAACAGAGTGCAGACGGTGAGGGTGGGAGTGAAGGACAAAACAGCAGCACATGGGAACTGAACTGGGCTTGTAAAAACCAATTGGAAATACACAAAATAACAGAAATAACAACAAACACATGAAATACTATGAAAAATAACAAAGCACCTATCTAAACACTGACAAATGGCTGTTTGAACAGAATAATAGCAGTACCACCCAATACAACCTTCATCCATAGTCTTAAGGTCTCTATACCTCAGGCCCATTCTGTGAAGGCCTGACAATAAGAACAGAGGGGAGTAATCTGAGATATAGTCTTCATATATCTCCTATGTCTGCAGAAAGGAATGCCTGTGGATCTCAGCCCCGCAGTCTATGATTTATTTGCTCAAGGACTTATTGTGTTTTGCTATCTCCTTTCATCCTCTCTGTCTGGAGGAAAATATTTTCGGGTGAAACTTGCTTATCAAAACCTGTCGAAATATTAAATCTCTGTCCTGTTGAACAGACAGGTCCATTTCTAGTCGAGAGTCACGGTGAGATGATGTGTGCGTTTGTGTCACTGCAGACTTTTTAGTGATGTGGAGAGACGTAAAAACCATCAGGCACTCCATTTCTTTGATAGGTTTGAAATTGAAACACAAACGAATCCTATTTTGTATTTCCAAACATCCTCTGGTGAAATACCAAGGCACACATTCATGATACTTGTATGCCAATTGTACAGGCAATGGCTTTTATTATTATTATTATTATTATTATTATTATTATTATTATTATCATTATTATTATTGAGTAATTAAGTGTAATGCCATTGTAGCAGTGTCAGTGGCACACTTTTTTTTATTGCTTTTTTCTTAAAATTCTTAAAGACACAGCAGCCTTGTCGGGGTAACTAAACCATAAGCACATTCATTAATTTGCGGTATGTACAGGCAGGACTTGCATTAGCATCTCTTTGAGTTTTGCTCCCTCATTGATCACTTATCTGTTACATCTAATGGTGGATGAAATTGTGTAATCAGCCTATTATTTTCCCATGCCAGCATTAGCAGTGTTTCCTGCGCTACTTCTGCAGGACTGCACCTCCATCTAAAGCTCTGCAGCCACCTTCATCTTCATCAGGCTGTGGCTGTCGAGTATGTCCATCAACCTTTACGGCTGGTGTCCGGCCTGGGAACTGGAAATAGTGAGGAGGAAGTAGTGGGAGCCCCGCTTGTCACAAATTTGTGCCCGAGTGTCAAATTTAATGTGAGAAGCCTGGCACCATAGAGGGCCTCGATTCAATTGTTTAACTAATCCTCACTAACTAACGTTTCAATCAAACTCGTGAGATGTAGACACAGTTTGTCACTATTGGGGTATAATTGATATAAAAGCCATGTCAGCCTTGTCATTCTTGATTTATTTTTATTTAACCCTTAAAACCTTTTATTTAACCTGGGAAGTCCCGTTGAGATTGAAATCTCTTTTTCAAGGGAGCCCTGGGGGCTGAGGTGGGGAGGGAGAGGACAATTTTCACAGCCAATTAGATCAGGGGATGATTAAGCGGCAGGTTGAAAGAGCCAGGTTTGGACTGTGGCCATGACACCGAGGAGGTGTCATAGGATCTTTATTGACCACAGTGAGTCAGGACCTCGGTTTGAAGTCTTATCCAAAAGACGGCGTTTCCCTCAGTACAGTTTCCCCATCACGGCACTGCACTGGGGATTATTTCGCCAGGGGGAAGATCGCAACCTACTGGCCCACCAACAGCTCTTCCAGCAGCAACCTGCTTAGCTTCAGCCACGCGGCTGGAGCAGATGGAGTAGTGGTATAGCTGCTGGACACTACTGGTGTGTACGCATCATTTCACACGGTGGCAGATTCGGTCAGTTCCTGTCCTGTTCAGTCTCAAAATCCCAAGGTTTCAGGAGCACAGTGTACATCTGACTACCATCTCAAAAAGAGCATCTCACTCTTGACGGCCTGTCCTCTCATCAAATTAGCAACGGGCAGAGTAGTCCCTCTCTGCAGAAATATTGCGAACTGTAGCGTTTCTCTTGTAAATGCTCCATGCTGCACCCTGAAAAGGCTCTCAGAAATAAAAGGGACTGCTATTCACAGTGGCTTCCATTAGATCTCATTCAAGGTATTATAAAAAATTGAGGATGATGTGAGGATAAAAGGGAGGGGAGGGAATGAGTGACGAGATCAGTGCCGGGCCTGCTGCGCTCTGTCGAGACGGTGCTGGGGAGTAAAGCATTCTGGGAATTCAGCTTCATGCAGGCAGTGTAGAGCCCCGCTCGTGGTTGGCCTCAGGATGTCTGAAAAAAGGATATGTCAAAATTAAGGCACTCTGGCTCTTGCTCTCGCACTATCCCACCTCATTATCCCGGCCCGCTGAACACGCCACCACCGAGCTCGATGACAGTCCCTGACGCCAGTCCGACATGTCTCCCCGCTGAAATTAAGCATTAACCCTTTGAAACAGGAAGATTTTTTTTTCTGCATAGCTTCTCTTTTTTTCCTGCAATATCACAACAAGTGAAGGGTTCTAGAAACTCTTGTCGCTTCCAGTTACCTGTAGCTATTGTTGCATCAGCATTTGAATGTTTCAAGTTGACAGCATTCGAAACTTGCATTTCATCATTTCAGTCTTTTTAGGTCACCTGAGCCGAAGGCGTGACCTATTGCGATCCCCTTTTGTCCGTCGTCTTGCGTCGTCCGTAAACTTTTCCTTGTGAACAAAATAACTTAAGTATTTATGAACCAATTTTGATGAGACTTTGTATGCAGGCTTATATCCATAAGATCTTGGACGAGTTCGAAAACCAGATTGATTCGATCATATTTGAGGGAATTATTGCCCTTTGTTGTATTATTATCATAAGCAACCTTGTGAACGCAATAATTTTAGTAAATATTGGTCAATTTTCATGAAACTTTGCATGCTGGCTTATATCTATAAGATCTCAAAGAAGTTCGAAAACCAGACCGATTCAATTAAATTTGATGGAGTTATTGCCCTTTGTTATATTGTCATCATAAGCCACATTGTGAACACAACAACTTAAGTAAGGGTCATTTAAGGATGTGTCATGTTTAGGTTTTGGAGGAAACTGGAGTATACTTGGAGAAAACCAACAACCTGTGGTTGGTACTTAGCAACTGCCTGTACAGTTTGAGGGGAAAATGCCCCGCGGGATGCGGTTTTACCTCAGAGGTAGAAAAGTAACTTGACATATTCCTTCCTTTCACTGAAGCGTTTTTTGTTTAAACGCAAAATGAAGTTTTTATGAGCATATTCACAGACCGCACCAACCAAACCTATGTATTGTCAACTCTGTTAGTGCAAGCCTATTGTCTTGCATTTACTTTTTTATACCTAGATATGCTGGAAACCAGTTATCTTTATGAATGGAAGTGTCTTGAGGTGCTTTATAAAAATTGTGAATTTCATGACCCCCAGGCTCCATGTGTGGCCCTGGGGAGGGGGTCAAGTTTACTATAGTTTATATAGGAAAATGGTACTTTTGGGTATATTCTGTTTAATTTCTACTGGAAATCACATTTGATTGACATTACAACAATGAGATGATATTATCATATTTTTGACAGTTACCCTTACCCAGGGGCTAAGGGGCAGGGCCCAAGGGTCAAAATGGCTTGAGAAATCTTTTTTGCTTAAAGAAAATGGCCACAAGTTATATACATACAATTTAGAATACTCTATTGCTTATGATACTGGTTTCCATTAATCTGATCCCTGGGGTCAAAATTAGAGCCACGCCTAATGGCCAAGGTTTAACATTGGATATACTATACTCAGGTGACCGTTAAGGCCCATGGGCCTCTTGTTAAGAGGATAATCTTGGCTGGAATGTGAACTGCAGATGGAAGGGTGTTAGCTAAGATTGTGGCAGAGTTTGTCGATTGGGCTGCAGAATCGTCTCAGCCTTATTTTTGTCTTTTCTCTTGGCAGTATTTATTTTTGCAGTGGAAAAAAAAAAGGTTCAGGATGCTCCTCAATCTGCTTTGGTGCCACAGGGGACTGACATAATTATGCACCCACTACATAACCCACCCACTACCACCCAACCCTTTAGCATCGCATCTCTACTTCTCATTAAAATCTTAACTTCTTTCGTACACCTCATCCTACTAGTTGACGCTGCGGTCGAGGAGAAACTGTAATTGCTATTGAAAAGCTCCGTGAGCGCCTAATTTTTATTATTTATTTATTAAAAAATATTTTAGCAAAGAAAGGTACATAATTTAAGATTTTAAAAAATTAAAAAATCTTCCAAATGCGCCGTTAACCTCACAGCCACAGCTCCCTTGTTATATTCGCTCGTTAAGCCAGTCGCTGTCTTCCAGGCAATTTACGTCTGCGCCTGAGAGGGAGGGCTTATCTCCTCTAATGCTGCTGTGGAAAGCGCTATGTGTGCGGGCCGACCTTTTAGCATTCAATTTAGAGCCGCCCTTTCCCTGCCGACTGTCAGCTTGCCGCGAAACAAGAAGAAGAATCCTTTGGACTGCCATTAAATGAGTTCAAAAAGTGCGAGCCTAATGCTGTGTGCCGTCACGCGGCGAAACGCGGTCCCTCCAAGCGGCTGTAGGCTCGCGAGCCTAATTTCACGGAGACGGTAATCCCTCCCTATCGGCGAGTCCCGTTTGTTTTGATCGCCGCTTTCTCCTGCTCCCTCTGGCCTCAGCAACACCTGTCTTTACTGTGGAGAATCAGTGCTGCCACGTGCTGTCTGAGGAAATCGTCTCGGACTAATACCGCGACGGGTCATTCCAGGTCCACGAAGGAGGAAATCGCTTCTTAAATTTCCACCACCTTCGCTATGACAAGATTACTCTTTTAATTTCTATCTAAACGGGGGGATGGTGTTTTACAGTTTATAGCATGGCCTGTACCTTTCACATAACTGGAGTAGCCCATGACCCACCCACTGCAGATATTTCAGCAATTGGCTGTGTATAAAAATAGCTGGAATTCAACTCCCAAGATGATTGCCTGGCCTGGAAGTGAGCACTCAAATCACTGGCACCAGTTTGTGCCTCAGTGTCACATTCAATCTTATATGTTGCTTTGCCGGAGAACAGAACCAAAACAGTTTTGGCCAAATACTTGGTTATCTGTTGCAACGGTCCTGGAGAAAAATCAATACAATGTAAATCCACCACGTTCTGTCTCTTTGAGAACTGAGCTATTGGATGACTCATAACCCATGTGGTGATTAGTTTGTACGGTGTGTATGCAAGGATTATGTTTTATTGCATTTTTTTTCTCTCTCGGGGCGGCATGGCTCAGGAGGTAGAGGAGGTAGGAGGTAGAGCGGGTGGCCCAGGAATCAGAAGGTTCCCGGTTCAATCTCCGGCTCCTCTAGAGAACGTGTCGAAGTGTCCTTGAGCAAGACACTGAACCCCCCACTGCTTCTGATTTGCAGGGTGGCGCCTTGCATGGCAGCCTCCGACATCAGGGTGAATGTGAGGCAAAGTTGTAAAGCGCTTTGGGGTCTTCATGTGTGACTAGAAAGCGCTATATAAATGCAGTCCATTCTTATTTACGATATACAGCAGTGGTTCTCAACATACATCCTGGATTCCACTGTGTATGCTGGCTTTTTTTTTTCCAGCCACCAGTGCTATTGCAGGATCTTAAGAAGTTGCTGATTCGTCGTGAAGTTCATTTCATGTTTAGAGCAATTATTTACCCTCATCAACTGCATTTAATGAAAATATCCAAGATGCCATGAAGAATGAAAGTACCTTTTCATTTATATATACTGTATGCAAAGAATGCAAAGAATTTAAGGTAACAGATCAGATTTGGCACTGAGACAATCCATAAGCTCTAAATGAGATAACTGAATGCAAGCGTGTCAAGTTATTTCAAGCTTACAGAACTTGGCATAAAAAATTATGCAAAACAGGTTTGACTCTTGAATAATTTTTTGGCCGAATAAATGATTAGTTTTCAAGACCTTGTGTCCATGGTTTCACCAATTAAAAAAGTGATGGAGCTCTTGCGCAAATTCTGACAGGGACAACGTCAAGCTATCTGATCAGCTGTTGGCAGAGGCACCTGACTTTGCCCTATCAGAGGATTGCTTGATGGTAAAATCTGTAGTCTTATTTAAGGTCTCCTTCACATAACCAGCCTCTCGCTGCCCTTGGTTCTCAACTCCCCATCACCCCAGCTACACCAGTCTACTATAGCATTCATCAGTGTTTCATAACTAATTTGCATTGATCCATAACAGTGTCTCTTGTTATGGGGGGGATTGAGGGGTGTTAGTTGCCCTGCCTTTGATTTCGCACCTGGAGCATTGAGCCCCAAGAACAGAGCCATCTCGCCGAAGTTAAAGGAGAATTCCTGTGTGAAAAATGACTTGGGGTGTATTGAAACATGATAATGAGTGCTAACTTTTGTCGAATACCCCACCCCGTACCCACGCAACATTTCAAAATACATGGTTTTTTAGCCAAAGCTCCCAACAGGCTTACAATGGGAGTGAATGGGGAATAGCATTGTCATGCTAAGAAATGGCTATTTTTCCATCATTAACAAGGCTCAAAGTGGCTCTACACTTCATTGGTAGAATTCTGAGGGTCCTGACATTTAAAACAAGGCACTGAGAACTTTGAAAAAGCACAAGTAGTTTATTAAAAAAGACTTTTATGCAAGCAGTACCTTGAGGTAGTTTTCAGTCGCTTCCATCATGAAAGTCTCGATAAGTCGATTGACGAGCATGAATGAATAGATTGCAATCCGTTACCCTATCCTTCCTATTCGTTCGTGCTCATTAATTGACGTTTCAATGCACCCCAAGTCAATTTCACACCAGAATTCTCCTTTAATCTATGCTTGTAAGCCTTAAATAAATAATTTTCACAAAGTGTCCTGTCAGAATGGATTCTTCTGTTTGATCAGTGACATTTTTCCCTTATTTTATGTGGTTATTGTATCCCCAGAAGACGAGTCGAAGATCCTATGGGCAGCAATCTTCTGCTGCATCCTCCGCGTCTGTAGAGATTTCACTTGTGGGAGCTCAACAGGTCACAAATTTCAGCCAATTTGTTACATGTTTGGCGTTGGCCTTATGTGTGCTAGGGTCACGAAGCCTATCCATTTTGGGGATGATTGCTTAGAGGGGTCTGAGGTTACCTGTCAACCCGCGGGCAACTGACTGTCTAGTTTCCAGTGTGTGTACGGAATTTTCATTCTTCATAGCACGCGTAGATATATCTGCCTATATTTGGCTGAAGATGATAAATTACTGCTCTAAACAGGAAATGCACCTAATTAAGAGAAATTAACATCTTGTTAAAATCCTAAGATTGCAGTTGTGCTTGGAATGAAAACAAGCATACACAGCGGGCCCTGAGGATGGATGATGAGAACCACAGCTTTACTCCATGATTTTTACACCACACATGTAAATATTATCATAGACAGAAGGACCAATTTGCTTCCCAAGGAACTGTTGGCATTTGAGAATATTGTCTTCTTTTACTGATTTGTAATATTTGTATGTGGCTGGAATGTCTGGCGAATTGACCTAATTCTCCATGCGGTTTTTGTCTTGGGGAGAAATATTCTCTGTCTGAGCTCAAACTTGTATCTGTGAGAGGAGAGGGTGAAGTTGTATTTTTTTCTCGCAAAGCGAAATGTCAGGATTTGAGGAAAGGCCCATTTCATATGTTAAGGATAAGCAAGCTTTGATGAGAAACTGACCGATCTCCCCGAATCTCATTACCATCTGCTAGAGAGTTTTGAACACGCGTGCGATTCTGTGACTGAAGAGATTGTGGTCCTGTAAGAGATGCAGATGTATTCTCAAATGAGGATTCAGACTTATAAAGCAACAAATGACATTCTATTGGGATGCAGATTTAATATTCAAATTCCCTGTGTGAGGAGGGATGGAAGGCCAGAAGAATAGATTGAGTAATATTTGTGGATGAGTGTTTCCCCCAGCATACAAGTGTAAAGCAAGCCTGGCCGTCAAAAGATTTGCTTTCCTTGTTGCCCTCGTATCTTCTTAAAGGCATCATAAATATGTATTACTGAAATAATCATGTATCCGCCTTGTGCTGATCAGGCTGAAAGGAAATCGTACCCTGAATCTCATCCAGAGGCAATTTTTTTTTTTTAAGATCAGCACAGTTTTGGCAAAAGGTGGAAACTCACCATCTCCAAATTTGTTCATATTTCACAGTTTTGAAGTTTTATGCCTGGAATAGAAAAATCACCCATGTCTGATTCGATTAACCTTTCCCCTGCTGCATGGGTCACACACATTTTTTGGGGTAGTTTAACAACCTTTGCTATTTGAGAGCATTAATGTTTAACAGAACTTTTGGCTCATGTTTTACCTGTTACAGGGCACCACCGTACCATCTCTTCTAACAAAATTTGTGGGCACGTTTATGCCTGAAAGTAGCGCCACATGGATTACAAAAAATGTGAACGTGTATCCTAGATATTTGGCCCTATCTCAAGACATAATGGAATGCCCATGGATTTTATGACTATTTTTCAATAAGGAAGTATCCCTGAATAATAATTATGGGTAAGTTCCTTAGCTGCGGCCACCCATTTTGCAAAGAGAAAACGGGTCTCAAACTAGGACGATGGGCAACCATACCCAAGTTTGGACCACGCCCATTTCCAGCAGAATCACCCCCCGCCAAAAATTTAAGTGTAGAATGCAGCTCTGATGTCTTACTTTTTTATATCAACTAAAAGATACATGAACAACCAACAGAGAATGCAATTTTAACTCCTTCTAGACCATTACATCTTAGCATGTGTACGAAGCATGTGATCCTTAAATCCTGATGTATGAAGCGGCCTGTTTTCTCTTGGTAAAGATATTTGTCATGCGTTACCATCAAGATGGAGCACAGGATGCACCTGAGCTTAATATACTGCGCCTCTCTGTCAGTGTGTTTACAAGCACACTGGAGGCATAATGCACTCCCCTTATGTTAGTATCAGATTTTGCTTCTGTGCAGCATCTTTCCATATAGAGAGTGGAAAAGGAATTTATTTGCGGCCATCTGACGGCACATTTTATTTCTAGATCTTTCCCGGTAGTTCCTCCCTGACAAGTGATATCACACCTTTTCTGTGGATTGACTCTTCCTGTCATGGTATATTGCTTCTCTGCAGATGTTCTCCTCCCCCTCTGGTGATGTCACACTTCTTATTTCCCAGAGGTGTCCAATCGGTCAGGCTGCTGCTTATGTGTCCCGATGTGTCGCTGCCCGTAGGATGATGATGTCACTCATGCAGGGTTCTTGTTAATAGGCGGTAACCGGTTATTTTTTTCCGACTGTGAAACGCAAAGTTTCCGGCTATTGCTTTGGTAAGTATCAATAAAAAAGGGGGAAAAGCTAAAAAGAAAGGAAAAAAAAAAAGAAATATATTTTTTTCAAAATGTACAAGGACTATATTGACGGTGCAAAAGCAAAAACTATCCTGTCTTAGTGTCCCTTTGGAGCTGTCGCCACATTTCTTTATCGAAATCTTGAATTTTAGGTCCAAATTCTCTGCCGTGTGCTCGCAATCGCTCACACACGCACGTGCACTCGCGCTCCTCGCACAATATACAGAGCGCATGCAGTGCTGCGCAGCTAATAACGTGCAGATGGCCTTTGTTTTTATTCATGTTGCAGCATTCAAACCTCAAACTGCGATGTCACATAAACTAGATGCAAACTCAGTGCATAGCATAGTACTTTGACAAACAGAGAAGAGCGTCTCATCAATATTGTTCTCCAGCATCCTGTCCTCTATAACTAGAGGCGTGATGATTACTTGAACAAAGAGCTGAAAGACCAGCTCTGGGCATCAATAGGGCCTAATGAAGACGCTCAGTTGACACGGAGATGACCGCCTGTCACGCAAAAGTAGAGGTGAGGCTAAGGTTATCGTTCAGATAGGCTACATACAAAAATTGTCATCGTCGCTGCTGCTGCGCTCACAATCCAATTTAATTAAATATCAAGCGGATTTCATCGCGGAATTTCGCACCGAGCCTGGTGTGCATGGTTTCACGCGGAATTTTCCTGCAGCGAATATTCCGCAAATCCGTGCAGCTTTTTCGCTTCGCCCCGGTCCGAATATATGCAGAACTAGCCATAAAGTCCATCAGTGTATTTTTAACTAACGGGAGTTGGTACAGAGTGGGCGTGCTTACTGCGGTTGCTTTGAGTGAACGAAGAGGATGGCTAGCCCACAGCAACAGCAGCAGTAGTTGACCAGTTGGTACACAATGCGGATGTGCTTGGCCATGGAGTTGTGTCCCCCCTCAAATAAATTATTTTGCAACATAAATTGCTATTTGCTTCCTCTTTATCTTTTTCTTTGGTAAAATGTAGCCAAACTTTAGACTTCTTTGCACGAACAGCCATCCTCGCAAGCAAGTGACCCGGATTCATCTTCATGTACTGTAATTCCTGTTGGCTGGCATTTAGTTTTTTCCCTCCAGAAAACTTTTTTCGACAACTGGCGTATGTTTGTTCACCAGTGATTGCATTTAGATGATGGTATTCAATGACGTCATGGACCCACGAGACTCGATTGCAGTATCGATAAGCTCGAACGTTATTGATTTTCGGTTGTTGAAAAAATGCGGAACCGGGGCCGTACTGGAACCGGGTTACGATCTCCATCCCTAACTTTTATCAACAATGATTATCGGATTGTGCCTGCATGTACTGTAGCCTGCCTAAAAGACTATCTGATACTCCTAAAGCAGAATCTGACCATCATTGTTGATGAAGAAGGGCAACTCCATGGAAACGGAATTACGGTCAAGAGTAATTTTCATGTCATTTTTACCTGCCATCTATTACTCTAATGCAGTAACTACTTGCCTCTGCTTTTATCAGTTCCACTGGCATGCCTACTGAGCTGTATTGAACAAAGCTAGGGGTAATCTATTTTGTAGAAGGCTTTATGAAGGTGAAAGTATTGGAAGCGGAATTACGGCAGGAAAAATGCCATTATTTTTAGCTGCGACCAAGCAGCTCTATGAACGCTTCTGTCTGTCTGTGTCTGTCCGTCCGTCCGTCTGTCTGTCCGTCTGTGACACCTTTTTCACCATGTTCCTGTCGTCATATCATCATGAAATTTTCGGGAGTTATTGACCTTCACCAAAGTGATGTCCATGCCAAAGGTCAAGATTAAAGGTCAAGTTCACAGAGGTCACGACCTTGTTTGCAGGTTTTCGCGCTGTAACTCCAGTTAGAATTCATGGATCGTTATGAAATTTTGGAAATAGCTTCTAGGCATACAGGAGGTGTTCCCTATTGTTTTTCAAGGTCATCCGTCAAATCCCAAGGTCACAAAGATAAAAAAAGTGTCAATTTTGCCTGATTTGACGGTTTTCGCACCGTAACTCAAGTTTAATTCAATGAATGGCTATGAAATCTTACAACAAGCTTCTTGGTATAGAGGAGGGGTTCCCTATTGATTTTCAAGGTCATCTGTGGAATCTCAAGGTCACACCGGTGAAAAAAGTGTCGATTTTGCCCCGATTTCACAGTTTTCGCACCGTAACTCCACTTTAACTTGATGGATGGCTATTACATCTTAGAACAAGCTTCTTGGTACAGGGGAAGGGTCCCCTATTGATTTTCAAGGTCATTTGCCAATTTTGACATCACACTTGTACAAGAAACCACAAGTCATGGACACTAGGCCTCGTGACGGATGCTAGGCGAGGTCGCAGCTATTAGATCCTTCTGATCTACTTGTTGCCTTTACTTTGACAGGCATTTCTCTGAAATCTGGCAAGGATAGGCAGTAAGTTTAAGCTTAAGTTAGTGGCCTATGATGTTGATCAGGCTATGGTAAGTTTATATTGACTGGTATGTTCGCAGATATTTTGTAGGATGCCATTTATGAGAAAGAGACAGTGGTAATGGAATTACAAAATGGTAACGGAAATACATTTTCTGATAATCTACTAAATTTATTATACTCAAAACAACAAAGCAGTTGAAAATTGGTATCATAAATGATGTTTGTGTTGCTGACCTCATTGAAAAAAGGACAAATTTCACAATGAGCCTCTGTAATTGTTTGTTTCAATTTCCTGCAATGACTTACAGTCTCAAATACTTTGGCTACCAATGTATGGAAATACATTAAATACCAGGAAATGGCTAAATATCTTTTAGAAGTTGTCAGCTTTGGAAACATAACCTTTGATCCTTGTCTTGGAGCTAAAAAAAATTACAAAATTCAAATCTAAATTTTGACAAGACCTTCAAAGATACAAAACCCAAAACCAGTGAAGTTGGCACGTTGTGTAAATCGTAAATAAAAACAGAATACAATGATTTGCAAATCCTTTTCAACCTATATTCAATTGAATACACTGCAAAGACAAGTTACTTAATGTTCAAACAGGTAAACTTTGTAATGTTTGGCAAATATTAGCTCATTTGGAATTTGATGCCTGCGACATGTTGCAAAAAAGCTGGCACAAGTGGCAAAAAAGACTGAGAGAGTTGAGGAATGCTCATCAAACACTTATTTGGAAAATCCCACAGGTGAACGGGCTAATTGGGAACAGGTGGGTGCCATGATTGGGTATAAAAGCAGCTTCCCTGAAATCCTAAGTCATTTACAAACAAGTATGGGGCGAGGGTCACCACTTAGTGAACAAATGCGTGAGCTGATTGTCGAACAGTTTAAAAACAACATTCCTCGAGCTATTGCAAGAAATTTAGGGATTTCATCATCTACGGTCCGTAATATCGTCAAAAGGTTCATAGAATCTGGAGAAATCACTGCACGTAAGCGACAAGGCCGAAAACCAACATTGAATTCCTGTGACCTTTGATCCCTCAGGCGGTACTGCATCAAAAACCGACATCAGTGTGTAAAGGACATCACCACATGGGCTCAGGAACACTTCAGAAAACCACTGTCAGTAACTACAGTTCGTCACTACATCTGCAAGTGCAAGTTAAAACTCTACAATGCAAAGCGAAAGCCATTTATCAACAGCACCCAGAAACTCTGCCGGCTTCGCTGGGCCCAAGCTTATCTAAGATGGACTGATGCAGAGTGGAAAAGTGTTCTGTGGTCTGACGAGTCCACATTTCAAATTGTTTTTGGAAACTGTGGACGTCGTGTCCTCCGGACCAAAGAGGAAAAGAACAATCCGGACTGTTATAGGCGCAAAGTTCAAAAGCCAGCATCTGTGATGGTATGGGGGCGTATTAGTGCCCAAGGCATGGGCAACTTAAACATATGTGAAGGCACCATTAATGCCGAAAGGTGCATACAGGTTTTGGAGCAACATATGTTGCCATCCAAGCAATGTCTTTTTCATGGACGCCCCTGCTGATTTCAGCAAGACAATGCCAATCCATATTCTGCACGTGTTACAACAGCATGGCTCCGTAGTAAAAGAGTGCGGGTACTAGACTGGCCTGCCTGTAGTCCAGACCTGTCTCCCATTGAAAATGTGTGGTGCATTATGAAGCGTAAAATACGACAACGGAGACCCCGGACTGTTGAACAACTTAAGCTGTACATCAAAGCAAGAATGAGAAAGAGTTCCACCTGAAAAGCTTCGAAAAAATTGGTCTCCTCAGTCCCCAAATTTTTACTGAGTGTCGTTAAAAGGAAAGGCGATGTAACACAGGGGTAAAAAGGCCCTGTGCCAACTTTTTTGCAATGTGTTGCTGCCTTTAAATTCTAAGTTAATGATTATTTGCAAACATCTTGTCTTTGCAGTGTATTCAATTGAATATAAGTTGAAAAGGATTTGCAAATCATTGTATTCTGTTTTTATCTACGATTTACATACCGTGCCAACTTCACTGGTTTTGGGTTTTGTATTTCAAAATGGTTTTCAGTGTCTGATTTGGTAATGAGTCATCTACATGAATACCTATATATATCTAATATAAAACACTTTTCAAAAATTGCTGTTTTAGCAACTCTCATGTGGAATTGGCCAGAAGCTAGATGAAAGCTGAGGACATTCATGTGGTTCAGAAACCGAATCTAAGCGACAACATTTTAAAATTGATACTGCGTAGATAGTTGGTCAAACCATGGTTTTCACAATTTTTTTTTGTAAAATTGTTCATATTGTCAATGATTTATTTAAAGAATTGGTAAAATACGGTAATTCTAATTAGCTCTTTTCCCTCCATTAAGATGACAGTAATTGATTTGGATTGCTGTAGATTGGCTTATTTCACCATATCACTTTGCGAAAAACGTGTAGCTCCCAGGGGCGCTGCCCCTTGGGACCCTGCAAGGGACTCTGCCCCTTGACCCTGCTGAGGGGTTGCGCAGCCCCCAGATCCCGGTGTCTTGTAACTGCCTATAGCAATTCAATTTCTGGCTGTCAGAAAAATTAACAAGAACCCTGCTCATGTGCCCGTCTCCCTCCCCCAGCCCTGAAGGACCCGTGCGGCGAGGTGGTCTGCAGCTACGGCAGCACCTGCGTGGTGTCCTCGGACGGCCTGTCCGCCCGCTGCGTGTGTCCGCAGAGCTGCGAGGGACAGCCAGAACAGCTGGTGTGCGGCAGCGACGGCCTGGACTACAGGAACGAGTGTGAGCTGAACAGGAGGGCCTGCGACCTGCAGAGGAACCTGCACAAACAGCACCAGGGCCCCTGTGGTGAGGGCACCCTTCACCTCTATTCACCCCATTCACCCCTGCATCTGCTCTCTCCTCTCTTTACCATACACTCTCTTTACCTCTGTACTCCTCCTCTTCGCTTTACTATTAACTCTTTATCTCTTCCATTCGTCTTCCCTTTAATATTCATTTATTATCTCTCTACTCCTCCTCGCCACTTTACTATTCAACCTCTTCCTGAAACTTTCTATGTTCTCTGCTCCTCTCATGTCTCTCTCTTCATCTCTCACTCTCTCCTGCTTCTAGTTGCTCTATTCATCCCTCTCTCTTGACTCTTTTTCTACTCTGTATATTCACTCTCGTCATCTCTCCCTCTACTCTATCTCTCTACTTACTATTTACTCTCTTCATTGCTATAGTTGTATCTCCCCGACGACGATCGCCGTGCCCACAGAGATTTTCTGTTCCGGGCTCTGGAAGCGACAATTATTACAGGAATTTTTTCTAATTTTGGACAGGCAAAGATATTTATTTGACAGTGCTCATGACCGATTTTAGGCAATTTTGGACTCCCAATATGGCTGCCGGCAGCCATTTTGTCCAAAATTTGGTGATCGGGGGGATACACGACTCTGTCCTTGTGGTGAGGAGTAATGAGTTTCTATTCTCATTAATGTTCGCCTTCTACTCTTCCTCTTTGCGTTACTACTCAACTTCTTTCTCCCTCACTATCATTTCTGTCCTCTTTTCTGTTCACTCCATCTTTCACTATACTCTTTCCAGATTACTAGTTACTCTATTCACCCCTCTCTCTGGACTCTTTTCTTCTCTCCACACTTCCTCTACGCTTTAATATTCAATCTGTCTTCTCGAACTGTCCATGTTCTCTCCTCCTTTCTATTCACTCTCCTCTTGTCCCACTCTGTCCTCCTCACCAGTTACTCTGTTCATCCCTCACTCTCAACTCTTTCTCTACTTTGAATGTTTGCACTCTTCATCTCCGACTCTACTCTTTGTCTCTATATACTATTCACTCGCTTCCCCGTTATACTTTCTATAGTCCTTACTGTTCACCTTCTTCTGTACTATTCATTCTCTTCTCTCGCTCTACTTTTTCCTCTTCTCTTCTCTATTCCGTATTTTCATCCTTTACTCTCTGCTCTTTGCTCTCTTCTTCTCTCACTCTACTCTTGTACTTGTCTTTACTGCTCTCTCTCATCCCTCCCTCTTGCTGGTTACATGCTGGATGGATGCTTTTTGCAACAAAATTCTCAGTGTTTAAGTTGTGTCTGCTAGAAATGCAGTTGCTGTGTTGACCTAACTGACCTGAGGAGGCGTTGTTCAGTAACTAAGCAGGGCTTCCCTCCATGTATAACACCACAGCCAATCAGCTCCGTGTTCCTTCCCGTCACAAACGGCACCGAGTATGACACTTCCTGCCTCTGGGTCCCGTGGGGTGACACTGCACTGAAAACCATGTCTTTGAGCTGGGTACAGCACTGAGGAGCTCACTGTGTGGGGCTTTTGGAGCGCTAGGCTAGTATCACCCCTCCACCTCCCCTTTACTCTGAAAGGGGCGTTAGTGTGGTTTTGCCCGTAGAGAGGGATTGAGAGAGTGGCAGACACGGGCACCCGAATCACAGGCACAGCTGAATCTGTTGAGTGACGAGGGGGGGACGGCTGGAGATGAATGCTTTGGCTTGGAAGACGTCTGCAGTATATCTCCCAGAGCGTAATGAAAACGTTATGCGTCACTCTCTCCCCGGAGAGGGACGAATCAAGGGAGAACTGGCCCAAGAGTCCTAAATCTTCATGAGCGATAGCTGCAAAGTTTGCGTCTCCCTCACACTCCTTTTGCAGGCTGATTTTCGGAAAGCGCTTGCCCCGTGGCTCCGTCGTCGCTTAAGAGCTCGTGTGTAAATGACAAATCCTGGAAAAAACTATGATTTCTAGCTGCCAGTGTACAGCCTTTCCCCCTTTCTTGTGGCATGATTGTGCAATGGCTAGTTAGTAGAGCCAGTGTTAGCATTGTGCTAAATCTCTGACCATTGATCAATATTGGCTGTCCCTTTTGTGATGAGGAAGCATTGTGCTAATATAAATATTGGCATTGTACTAAATCTCTAACCATTGATCCATGACGACTGCCGCTTTTGTGACGGGGAGGCATTGTGCAGATATAAATTTTTGCATTGTGATAGTATTTTTGGCCTTCGCTTGCCTCCCTCACTCTCACAGTGTGTTGGTA
Organism: Gymnothorax reevesii; assembly: GCA_029721435.1. Taxonomy (NCBI): domain Eukaryota; kingdom Metazoa; phylum Chordata; class Actinopteri; order Anguilliformes; family Muraenidae; genus Gymnothorax; species Gymnothorax reevesii. The sequence continues at coordinate 56,060,885 of CM056585.1, forward strand.
TTTTGACTGTCTCTATTTATAAAAAAGGCCTTGCGTCTAAGGAAGATCACGTGACATGGATAGAAATGCCTTCAGATTAAAACTGACTCTTCCCACTTTAACTTCATATCAGTTGTTTCATTTAAATTTGCTGGAGAGCAGTGTGACTATGAAATAAAATAGGGTAACTGTCCCAACTGCTGACTGCATGTGCCGCACACGGAGGAACGTAAATAGATAGATCAGCGATTGCTTTGGGGGTGCTTTGGTTATAATCTAATGGGCTTGGAAATAATCTTCCCTCTCTCTGTTCTCTTCTGCTCCATTTCATCCCCACTGCACTGCTGAAGCGCATTTTCTTGTAGCGCAGCCGCGGATGAATGCCTCTCTCCACCTTCTGCGAAAGGAGCCCAGCTTATCCCATTAAACGTCCTCACAATTCCAATACAATTACGGTTGATCAGCCTCTGGGCCTAACCTAACCAGACTCCGGGGACGAGCCGAGATTTTCTCTCCTGCAGTTCCTTACCTCTTTAACGCGGGGTGAATACAGAAGCGCCTTCTCAAAGTTGCGTGTTATTTGTTTGTGTTGAGGGGGGGGAAGCATAAAAACTGTAATCGTTGAGTCAGTGAATAATTATCCTGAATTTTGGATATTTATCTGGTCATTATCGATACTGCGAGTTTCACTTATTTACCTCCTATCTTTCACTGTCCTTCCCTCTTCTGTGGCACTGTGATTTATCATTTTAAAATTTTAATACTTTAAATGCCAAATAAAGCAATTTTACATTTCCCTTCCTGTCACAGGCATAAGTGATGGCTCCTCTGTTGATTCATGATGTCGGTGTTGTATTCCTGTTTTCTTAATGCTGTTGCTGTTGATGGAATGTTTTGATGCTTGTGACCTGAAGGTTTTTGAATAAAACTCTTTCCAGAGAACAATAAAGCTGTTTTTCTGTCCCTCTCTGTGTCTCCTCTTTCGCTCACCCGCTGGTGTTTTTGTGTTTTGTTGTTTTGGTGCTTGTCTGGACAGCTGTTATATTGTTATAAGTCAAATGCTCGTAGTTTTTCTTGTTGTTGAGTTGAAACCTCTCACACTTCTTCCTCTGTCTGTGCTGGTCTCAAATTTTCTCTCTGTTTCTCTCTCTCAATTTCTTCGTGTTCTAAAACGGCAAGAAGTTTTCTGCCAAGGCAACCAGCAGCTGGCCACAGCAGTGTTTCCCCTTAAACTGTCTGTAGTAAACTTAAGCTCTCCCTCTGCCCGCCCCTCCAGATCCCTGTAAAGACAGTCAAAACAACCTGAATGTGGCATGTCGGGTGGAGCCTCGTACCCGACGCCCTTTGACCTTTGCCCCCCCGGAGACGTGCCCGCCGGACAGCGAGCCGCTGTGCGCCAGCGACGGGCACACGTATGACAGTGAATGCAGGATGCGCCGCACGGGAATGCTGAAGGGCGTCGACCTGAGGAAGATCCACTCTGGGAGGTGCAGGAAGCAGGGTGAGGCCGACTTCTGATCGCTGGGGGGAGGGGTGGAGTCACATCAGTACCTGCCGGCAACCCTTTCAAATGTCTTTTTTCTGGGAATTGCTTTTTCAAAGTCAGTCTTCTAGTGCTCTGTTGCTTTCAGCTATGAACAGTAGCTATTGCTACACCAGAATTAGAATATTCCAGAATCAGTGCCTCTCGCCCTGCCACCTAGCCTGAAAATCCCACATGCCTGTGGCTCAGCTTACTGTTTGGTTTTTAACTCAACTTGTCATTGACCAGCTGCGTTGATAAGATGGTAAAATCTCTGTCGTCGTCCTCATGTCCTCTGTGAACAATTTGACCCATGACTTTAAACAGTCACAAATATTGATCAAATTTTTCAAAACTTGATTATGCAACATCTTTAGCTAATAAACTAATGTATTATTGCAATTCAGCCCTGCTCCCCCAAAAGTGGCGGTGGCAGAGCAGTCACATTGAAAAACTGAACAATATTTTTTCTGTAATCGTTATGAACATCGTAATCGTAATTAAGATTTTGAATACATGTGTATTCACATTTTCCAAATTTTTACGATTATGTAATCATAATCGTAGGTCTGTAATCATGCCCTAGTCCATTTCACAATTTGTGAAAAATGCCCATTTTCTGACCGTTCACATTCCTTGGTGCATAGAGACATATTTGAACGACCCGTAACGTCTAGCGGTCGCAAAACATTGATCGGAGTTGATGAAACTGCATACAGGACACACAGACTCTTAGGGCATTTCATTCTAGCCTTACACTCATCTCCCAAATAGGTGTGGTAGGGCTGAACCAATCTGAGTTTCTGAGTTTTTATTGAATCTCTAATGACAAATCGGTGGCCATATTGGTTCACTGGTTTTTTGGGCTGAATTTTAATTTATTTATTCGTTGCAGGTGTTAGTGGCCTTATATTTTGGCAAGTGGTATAAATTTTGAGCAAGGCTGTTCGGCAGACCCATGCTGCCAGTGAACCAGATTGAAAAGTGTTCTCTGGTAGTCTGTTCTGGATTATGTGTTTGTGAACCAGACACCCAGTAATATTTTTGGAGTTGTGAGTTGAATATGGCTGACTCTTGTGAAGTAGATCGTTAAGATGCTTCTCTCTCCTGCTCTGGCTGCTCATTATAATACTGTTGACTTGGCTGTTGATGCCGTGTTCACAGAGTGTGTTGTAAAATCTTGAATATTACAGCGATATTGCTAAAGGTGCATCACGAAATCTTGATACTGAAGGCAGACGTTTTGCCATGAAAGTGACATTTTGCTGAAATATGTCAGGGGAGTGGTGTTGTGTTGGCTTAATGGCGACTTAAGTCCCCCCCCCTTTCTAGCGTATTGTTAGTTTTCATTGCGCCCTGCTGTAAGTGTATTTCTCTTCGGTGAGATGGTGGCGAGGGGGAGCCCCCTGCAGACACGCACATATACGCCCTGGCGGCTCCGTGTTCCCTCCCTGTGTGGCTCAGTGCTGTAAGCGTGTCATAACACACCAGCAGTCTGACGCAGATCTTGTTTGCTTGCGTCGGAGTGCGGTGCGAAAGCACCTGGAGGGAACTGCTCGGTGGCAGTGCTCGCTTCGTCCGGTGACGTGATGGGTGGGCTCAGAGCCCCACCCCCCACCCCGGCTGTGTTCTGCCCGGCCTCTCCTCCTCTATCTCCAGCTGTGCTTAATGAGCACTTTCGCGCCATTCTCCGAGATCAGCCGTCTCCCTTAAATGGAGTTCTCTGCTGTGCTGAAAGATTGGCACTCTGCCCCTGCGCATGCCTCGGCCCAACGATGTGCCCACGCTCACATGAAGCTATTCGCCTGCTGCCCCAGCAAGTGTGTGGTTATCTTCAGGGCCTCTTGCCCTGCACAGCCCTTGTGTTTGTGTGGGGCGGATGGTGTGTGTTTGTGTGAAGTGTGTTTGTATGGGGTGGGTTGTGTTTGTGTGGCATGGATAGTGTGTTTACGCATGTGGGATGTGTTTGAGTGTTTGTGTGAAGTGTGTTTGTGGGGTGGTTTGTGTGTTTATTTGTTTGTGTGGGTTATGTTTGTGTGTCAGCATGGGGTGCGTTTGAGTGTTTGTCTGGGGTGTGTTTGTGCGTCAGCGTGGTGTGTGTTTGAGTGTTTATGTGGGGTGTAATTGAGTGTCAGCGTGGGGTGTGTTTGAGTGTTTGTGTCAGGTGTGTTTGTAGGATGAATTGTGTGTAAAGATGCACCTATCCAGTTTTTTCCCCATCCAATCCGATACCGATTCCTGGGCGGAGCATATCGGCCGATATCCGATACCGATCCGAAACTTCTGTTAAATGAATGAACCTTGCCATGTGAGCGAGGGCATCAGACTTGACATAAACATTTAGCCTTGTTAAAAAAAAAGGTAACAAATTAGCACAAATATAAATGTACTTTTTACTATTTATTAACAAATAACAAAATGTACATTAGCAGCAAAAAGAAATAAATAACACTTCCATGTAAAGTGCACTGAAAACAAATATTTAAAAATGTAATATAAAATATAGCAGCTGCCTGAAACCAAACAAACAATGGCTTAATTGACTTGTTCAAAAATACATAATTAACAGAAGTAACATGTAAACATTTTGTGCAAACAGAAATTCAAAATCTAATATAAAATATAGCAGCTAACAAGTGGCTTAAATAACTTGTTCAAAAACACAAAATAAACAGAAGCAACACTTCCATGTAAACATTTAGTGCAAACAGATATTCAAAATCTAATCTAATATAAAATATAGTAGCTGATCCCAACAAACAGAAGTGGTTTAATTAACTTGTTCAAAATTACAAAATGAACAGAAGTAGCCTAACACTTCCAAAACATTTAGAAAATCAAAACGGGTAACTAACTCACCTGACCTGCTTCATCATCAACGACAGAGAGGGGCTGCTAATCCAAAACAACAAACTCCATAACCTTCTCTGTTATGTTGGTTGCTTTCACGCTGCCGGTGCTCCGTGCCGAAAAACCTTGTGCTGGAAAACCTCGAGGTATATCGGCGCGCACAATGTCCCGTGCCCAAAAGCTTTGCGTACCTAAAAGCCTTGTTTGCCCAGGTGTTCAGTGCCAAAAAACCTCGTGCTGGAAAACCTCAAGGTATATCGGCATGCACAATGTCCCGTGCCCAAAAGCTTTGCGTACCAAAAAGCCTCGTTTGCCCAGATGTCTCATAATGGGACGAGGCTTTTCGCCACTGAACACCGGCTTAGCTTGGAGCTCCACGTGCTTTTTAGCATGGTGCTTTTGGAGGTGCTTATCTAAGTTTGTGGTTTTGAATTTACCAACTTTATCACCACCCCTCGCAACTGTCCCGTTGCAGATATTGCATGTTGCAGTCGGACTATCAAATTTGAAATGTTTCCAAACAGCAGACTCGGCTCGCTCCGGCGCCTGCTCCATGTTGCTCTGTGTTTGCTCATCACTCGCTGCTATACGTGCTCGGTGTGATGACGTAACCGGCGTCGCGAACATAGAACTGAAGTGACTAGATGGCTGTAACTGTATTGCTGGGTATGATATTAATAAAAAAGAAATGACTGGATCGGAATGCTGGATCGGCCTCATTCACCCGATATCCGATCCAGCTAAACAGTCAATATCGGAGCCGATATCAGATCCGCGTATCGGATCGGTGCATCTCTAATTGTGTGTTGGTGTGTTTGTATGAGGTGTGTTTGTGCGATGGATTGTGCGTTTGTGTGGGGTGTGTTTGTGTGTCAGTGTGGGATGTGTTTGAGTGTTTGTGTGAGTTGTGCTCGTGTGTCAACGTGGGGTTTGTTTGAGTGTTTGTGTGAGGTGTGTTGTGTGGGGTGTGTTTTAGTGTTTGTGTGAGGTGTTTTTGTGTTTTGGTATGGGGGGATTTTGGCTTCGTGGGGTGGATTGCATGGTGAGTTCCTTATGCCAGCTTTATCGATGCACATCAATGGACGTCTGTATTTCTTGCATTTTAGCTCATTGTCCCTTGCTGCAGCGTTGGTGCGAAGCAGGGACATGGTATTCCACTCCGTCTGTTCCCTTCGTCTGCCCCCCTCTTTTATTAAAGCAATATCTCAAGAAACAGTGGATAGAATTTCTTCAGATTTGGTAACATTGTTCTTGTTTAGGGGAATGCACAGATCCCAGTAAAATTTTGTGACATGTTGTAATTTTCAAGGTCACTTCAGGTTATTGACCTCTTCTAACCAGACATATGGTGCAGTATCTCTGGAAAATTTTAAAGCATTCCGCTCTTTTTTTTGTAGCATGGTCTACGGTGATGATATGCAGATGCGAATGAATTATGGTGTCCTTAATTGCCAAGGTCATTATAGGTTAAATGATCATTTTTCATTCTACTGTTCACTTCGATATCTCAAGAACGATGGCACAGATTTCATTTATATTTCGTACCAAGGTCAGTGTTGGGGATGCGATGCCCCCATTGGAGCCCAGTGACATGCATTTCTAATAAGACTCTTGCTGTGAAATCTCAAGCGCCACTGATGGATTCCTTTCATTTTTTATAAGAATGTAACAGCAGGACAGCCATTTCATCTTAATGTTAGGGGACATGGTCACATTTGTGACTAATACTTGTTATATGACGTGTTGCTTTTATCACCAAACCTAAAGGCCACAAACAGTTAGCGCTAGTTAGTTCCCAATCAGCATTATTTATGGGATGAAATGCCATTATCTGTTTCATAGTATTAAAGCACTTTCAGGACTTCTAATGGCTCATTTTCCTGGCTATTGTGTATAGTCTGGAGATTTATGGGTGTTTTCAAATGATTTGCATCAGTTCCTGCACTTTGATTCCAAATGGAAATCAGATGGGACAATTTAATTGCTATTAGAGTGTATTATCATCAGTGCTCGATGCTGGCTTTCAGTGAAACTAACACCAATTAAAGTGGGTTAATTAACCTCCTCATTTAGTCTATGAAATAATCAAGCCTTTCATGAATCTGCATGACATGTGTCACTGTCTTTGAGGACTGATAATGGGAGGCCTTTGGTTGTCGCAGCAATCTCTGACTCCGTGGATGAATCATTGTTTTATTTGCCATTTGTCGTCGGCCATATTGGAACTGGAAAGTGCACCGCTCATCAAATAATAAAAACAAGAAGAATTACTGCAACAGGGTTACAGCCAGACAAAAAAATCTCAAAATACAGGGAAAAAATGGAATATATTAGCTGTATAGAGAAATATGACATAATAAGCTCAAGTTTGACAGCATATGTCATGGTCTGGATCGACTGTTTAAAATGCTAATGGACTTTTGGGTTGGTGAAGGGTTTTTATCAAGGGACTCAGAATATTTTGTGATACACTCTTTTGCGGTTTTTTAAGCATTGTTCTGTGCTTATTACCTCCACCAAGGAGGTTATGTTTTTGCTTCCGTTTATTTATTGGTTGCTGAAATTGACAACCATGTCACTTCGTTCCGTTAGTCGTCTGTCTGTCTGTTTGTTTGCAGGATATCTCAAAAACGGCTGCATAGATTTCAACCAAACTTTGCAGGATGTTACAGTAGCACAAGGAACAAGAATCAAATTTAGGCATTTCTAGGCCAAAGAACTGCTGAGATGTAGGCCAAAGTACAAATCCAGCTATGCTGGCAGAGATTTGAAGTTTCGAATCAGACAACAGATGATTTCGACAACGGTGCTGCTAGGGGGGAGTCATTTGTTTGTCTGTCTGTTTGCAGGTTTTCTCAAAAATGGTTGCATAGATTTTACCCAAACTTTGCTGGATGTTAAAGTAGCACAAGAGGAACAAGTGATTAAATTTTAGCATATCAAGGCCAAAGTACAGCTGAGATATAGGTCAAAGATCAAATCCAGCGATGCTGGCGGAGGTACGGGATCTCATGAGTCCAGCTCTAGTTATAAGATTCCCAGGCCTTTAATGAACTCTGAAGCCAATGGTGTGATGTGGCTAAATCGCTGTGTTGTGCACCACCCCTGCCCCCCCCCCTCCCCCCCCCCCCCAGAGGAGTGCAGGGAAGAGTGCAAGTTCAACGCCATGTGTCAGGTCGAACGTCTGGGCCCACGCTGCTCCTGCGAGCCAATCCAGTGCGACGGCACCTACCGCCCGCTGTGCGGCAAAGATGGCCGCACTTACTTCAACGACTGTGAGCGCCAGCGTGCCGAGTGCCTGGCCAAGGCCCACATCCCCGTTAAACAGGAGGGCCCCTGCGGTAAGAAGTCCACGAACCATTTCCTGTTCCTGTCTGTCTCCACTTCCTGTCCGGTCCCTGAAGTTTATCTTTGTTTGTCTTTGAACTGTGTTAGGTCTTTCTTGTGCATGCTTTCCTGTGTACGCTTGTCTGTTTGTGTGTGTGGGTTTGCACTGTTTACTTTATGGCTAGGTGTTCTCTATGTCCTCATAGACCAGTGGAGACACAGTGGGCGCATCGCGGGCCTTTATCATTCATTATACACTCTGACATTACATGTAAGCCCATCCATCAATCCATTATATACATTATCCAGTCGCTGCTCTTTGGAATTGCCAGAATGTTCCGCGTCCGGGTCCCTGTTTCTGTCTGTTTTCTTTTGCTTCCTTTAAAGATGTCTCTCTGTTTCAGTGCTTCACTCTGTCTTTGTCCTCGTGCCTCCAGTGGAAACTGTACAGGCTGTAAGTTCGGCCTTCGTGGTTGGGGAATTAAATGGGTGGGGGGGTTGTGTCATGTGACCGGACGAGTCTCCTTAACCTGGGGTGTGAAAAATGGGTGTAGCCAGGAAATGGCATTGTGCTTGGACAACCTGAATGGGCGGGTCCTTGTGTTTCTAATGAAACTGTGAGTCCTGTCTGTACCCCTCCCCCCCCCAAGCTGTCTTTCTACTCAGTCTCTGCGTTCCTCTGCTGTCCTATGTTGGGGAAGGGAAAGCGTCCGTGAGGTCGAGAGCTCTTCTTCTATCGAAGTGCTGTCTGTTTTTTCCCTATTCTAACCTGCTCCATCTACTTCAGTCCTTGCCCTGACCCTTAAACTCTAACCCCCGAACTTGACCCTTGCATGACACTCAGCATGCTGTCATCCATCCCCCTGTCCCGCCCTCGACCCTGACACTCCCAATCGCCCATAGCCGCTAAACACTGGCTGACTCCAGAATTTCTGCCCCCTCTGTTTACAGTCCTCTGTAATGACTCCATCTTAAACTGGCAATAAAATCTTTGGCAGTTCAAAGAAAATAAAACCTCACTGTGGTTCGATCGCTTTATTACAACGTGTCTGCAACTGTAGCTGATTACCCTGAGCAGATGACAGAAGTGGGATGGCGAATAAGACATGAGCGCAGAAATTTGAAATATTGTCAGCTGCCATACATGTTTTTGAGGAGGAACACTTTGATATCCGGGTGGTTGAGGATAATCACTAAGTACTGAAATTAAATTAATAACCCTTCTACTGGTCAAACAACATTTTTATCTTCATTGGCCTACAGCTTGGTATTTTAACTTCGGCTAAAACTGAGCGTTCACTTGGCTTTACACCATGTCTAGATATATTGCCTGTTTATTGCACATGGCCTGCATGGCCAAAACGAGGCTGCAGTGTCCGAAATTAGGTGGATATTACTGAATTTGCTCATTAGGCTTCCAAAATGTTAAACACCAAGAAGGCCTGCTTGAAAATTTGTGTGTATCTACAATCCATGGCAGGTTTTGAGCTTCTGGGATGAAGCAAATGGTTCCTCCAACAGCAGAGGCTCCAGCAGCAATCTAGATGTGAATTATTTTCAGGATGAGAACAAAGAATCAGCATCTAACGCGAATAATAGTGAGTACGGAAGCAGGCCGAATACTGGAAAACATGATGTTGACAGTACTGATCATGGACACGGCGGGCTTAGTTTTTTTGAGTAAAAAAAAATTAATTGAGGGTACTCTATAGCTGGAAGAAAATTGAGCAGTCAAAGGGTTAATAAGTCTTTGATTGCCAGTAATGCTAGTTTTTAGCTTGGATTTCTCATTTAGGACCCATAGAAAAGTTTTAAGAATCACTTTCATGCTCAGTCTGGAGCCTGTGGACTTGGGAGTCACAGCAGAATGGTCTTGAGGGGTAGACAGGCTTACTTAAAATCAACAGTGGACTCTCTATTAGCATTGTAAATAACTTGTGTCAATGTGAAGTTGTGCTCTGGAGCAAGGTTAAAGGGCACTGCCGCCTCCTCGTAGTGTAGCTCATTAGCATTGTTTTTTTGTCCTTTTCCCTGAAACGCGTAAATTGCCTGCAAAGAGTTTTTCTCTGCTGCATTATTTTTTTGACGAAGTAAATGCTTCGGGATTTTGCCCCATGGTAAGTCACAGGATGCTTTCATTAACAAAAAAAAAGCTTTTATTTACATTTACATGTTGTGCAAACATCTTGCTAAAAAGCGGATGAAGAAGGAAAACACCTCTTGGTTTTAATTAAACATCAAACGAGCAGTGGGACCGGTACGCCAAGCCTGTTTGTTCTGTGTGGAGGAGATTTGGTGTATTCAGGAGGGGGGTACCTCGCAGCGGACACCTGCTCGTGTTGTGTTTGATGTTTAATTATAACGCTCTTCTTCTTTTGTCTTCTACTTCACAGCATCCCCCCTCCCTCTGCTATATCCTGCTCATCCCTGACTTCATTATTTTTGTGTCAAGTGGATGCGTCGGGACCTTCTGCCTCAGTCCGCATAATCTGTATGTTAACGGGTACAAAACCGTGGCAAAATCCATTTCCTCCCTGGCCTGGGGGGTCGCTGTCTGATGCTCCCTTGTCAGTTGAGCCGGGGGGGTGGGGCAGGTGTGGGCATGTGGTTGGACGAGATTAGTGGCGAAAGGCAGGCTTTACAGCGAAGAGGAGGCTGCATTGATGCGTGTACTCAAATCGATGATGCTCGCTTCCCTGATTTCTGCACCAGCTGCTGCGTTTGAGCTTCTGGAGCATAGAAGCTAGTTAATCCACGGCCCAGAGAGCACCACATTCTCCATAGGCTATAATATATGGCTTCAGAAACTGGTTCAACCGCATTCCTGTTTGTTGCTCTGAGCTCTCCTCGCTGACCCTAGGTTATGGTCTGCGGTTTCAGAAACTGGTTCAACCACAGGCCAGTGACTAGTTCAGGAGTCTCCTGATGACCATAGGCTGTGGTCTATGGTTTCAGGAACTAGTTCAACCACAGCCCCGCGATGAGCTCTGGGGTCTCCTGCTGACCATAGGCTTTGGTCTAGGGTTTCAGAAACTGGGTCAGTCACAGTCGAGTGACTAGCTCTGAGCTCACCCTGTGATCCATAGTATATGGTTTTTGGATTTAGAATCCGATGAGCAGTGTACATGCTCAGATCTGACTGCTCTAAGGGATGGCAGCCTTTGGTTTCTGAACTTTTGGTCAACCACGGGCCAATGAGCTGTTAGGCTCAGGGTCTGCCGTGGCCTCACTCTTGCCTGGAGTTTCCTCCGCTACCCATGCTTTCTGAAGGTCTGCTGTCTTATGATTAAAGGTACTTTGTCTCGTTCTGAAGGATACCGCATATCAGTATTTTATATGGAATTGGTCCAGACTTTTGACCTTCCTGGAAAGAACAGTTTTTTCTGAACAAGCGACCCTTGAACTTCATTGGTTTCCTCTGCAGAATGACAGGGGTTTTTTTTCGGAACTGTTCAGAGGCTGAAAGATGGAGATTGGGAAATAACCACTGCGCCTGAGCCAGTTTGAAACTAAAGGCTGTAGGGGACGTTTCCGATTTGTAGAAGACCCTCTTTATTCTCTGTAGACCTTCAACATGGTTTCAATGGCTGGGAGAGGAGAGGGCTGTTCAGGTTTGTGGTTAAAAAAAAAGATACTTCAAGTGATCTAGGAGTGGCTTGTGTCATGGTATGTGCCTCAGGAAGTTGTATAAATAGTCAGTTGATCAAAATAAAACGGGGCTCCCTGCTGCTTGGGTATGGAGCCCCCCAACTGCCTCTCAATACTTCAAGCTTCATGTTCACTTAAGTCATATCATCTGCCTCTGCTTTCTGGCATGGATTATCTGTTAGGTAGACTCAGTTTTTTTCATGCGTGTCTTCATGTGATGTGCACTACTCCTTACTGTGGCAGGGGGTATTAAGAGTGAAAAAGGCTTATAGAGCAGAGAGGTCTTCAACAGTAGTCTTCGGCTGGCCTCTGGAGGAATCTGCTGTCCAGTCAAGTGGATGAAAGCTGGCCGTGTGCCATGAATCCACCACTTTCACCAACCCTTTCCAGTCCCAGAGGCACGCCTGGGATGTCAGTGAAAGGTCACATGATCACGTTTCTCCTCCATAGGTTCGACATAAAGTGCTTGTGTCAGTCTCTGTTGAAGTTCCTTTTGAAAATTGTATAATCCAGCCATTCGTAGTTAGCGCACATTATTTATAGAATTTTAGCAAATCTGGAAAAATGTGTAAATGCTGAGTCTTGAATTAGCCTCTGGGTGATATTGAGGAGAGTATAGATATTTGCTCTCGATGTTTGAACAGGCTGGTTTGAAAAGCCCCCCCCCCAAATTTCAGAAAGATTCCAATTTGCACACACTCTGCTTGACCCAAATTTAAGCCAATGGATTTTTGAATTGATGAAAATGTTAGCCCCAGATGGGGATGTGTTCTTAATTCCTTCTTGGGGGGGATGGGGGGCCTTCAGAATGTAGGGCAGCCTGTGTAAAGCTGGAGGGTCCCTTAGCCCTGGTGGGGGGGGCAAAGTGAATCTGTGTTTCCAAGTGGAACGATTCTGGGCTCCCTATGCAATCTCAGAAATTAAGGTGCTGCCAATGTTTTATTCTTTATAGAGCAAATTTCCCAAATGTACCCTGAGATAATTCTTAGGGTTCATGTGAGTGGCTTTTCCTTGCAATACAAGTACAAGTGAATTTTTTATCGTTTTACTTGTGCAATTTGAGTTCCTTGCTTTTGGAATTTAATATTTGTTCTTTTTTTTATTTTTTATTTTATTTTGATGGATTAAAAAAAAAAATTATTACGTGTGTGTAAGATTGGGTCAGTAGCTTGATAGGAAGGCCACAGTAATAACCATGCCCGTTGCTTCTCCCATAGACTGGTCCAAATAATGAAAATCTGATGTTGATAACATGGTCCAGCTCATAAGACTGTAATAATTCATGAAAACTCCTGAGTTCCTAAAATCTATTGCGGTTTTACATTCATTTACTGTGACCAATCGGGCAGACTGAGTACCCACTAATGAGTAGCTTGGCGTTATTCAAATCTCTGTTCGTGAGGACTGGCCATTATAACGCCATGCTATAAAGCTGACCATTATAAAGCTATATTATAAAGCTGACGATTGTAATCTAAATCAACTCTCAGGTGATTAGAAAAGCCAGAGCAGAGGCTAATCCCGCTCGGGTGATATGGGTTTGGAGCCATTGCTCATTTCTTTTTATTGCAAATTTAGGGGCGAGTGACAGAGTCCCGGTGAAACACCCTTGCCATTAGGTTATGGGCTGGCCCTGCTCGCTGTGCTGCGATACACACCTGCCTACCTACACCCTTCCCTCTCTCAGCGCTGTGTGTTCTCCGGTAGCCTGTTGTGTGCGTCACACATCTTCTCCTGTCAGCGGATCTTCCTCCCGCTCTAACTGTCCTGTTCTCCCTGCTCCTGTCACGAGCTGCTGACTCATTTACAGTTTACCACTCTCTTGCCTTTTTTTTACCGCAGTTCTTTATCTTTTTTTAGCCTCTGATTTTTGAATGGCGCATAAATTCATTTTGGTATTTTTTCCTCGTTGCGTTCGACTGGAGACTGGGAACTTTACAGTCCTCCCTTTCATAATATACGGAAGAAAGAGGGATTTTTTTTTTTTTTTGTTGCTCGGAGCTGCGGTCTGTCTGGTCTACGTTTAGTGAAAACTAAATAATGCTCCTTAGAGATCCCCCATGTACCCTATCGATGTTCTTTTTCCGCTACACTCTGCACCTCTCTGGCTGTCTAATGAAGACCAGTGGGCCCTTTCCCTGTGAATGTGGGCTGTGTGAGGTTGGTTTGTCTTAGGTAAGTGGGGAGACGATCTTCCCTCTGGTGGAATAATCCCCAATACCCCAGTGCAGTAATGGCAACCCTGTACTGAAGGAGACTCCGTCTTTCGGATGAGACGTTAAATCGAGGTCCTGACTCACTGTGGTCAATAAAGATCCTATGACACTCTTCGATACGTGTAGGGGGTTCATCAGTGTCGTGGCTAAATTCCCAACCTGACTCTTTCAACCTGCCACCAAGATCATCCTCCTGATCTAATTTGCTGTGCAGCTTGCCCTCTCCCACCCCCTGTCAACCTCCCAGGGCTCCCTTGAAAAAGAGATTTCAATCTCAATGGGACTTCCCTGGTTAAATGAAGGTTAAATTCAAAATTTAAAGAATTCCCCCTGCCTGCCCCCCTCCCCAAAAAAAAAAAAAAGTTATACACAAACATTTTGTTTTGTTTGAGTCCATTGCAGTTTATTTCACACATTGTAATTAATATAAACCTTTTATATAAATTAATAATTAATATAAAACTGTTTTGAAAAAATAAAAGTATACTGCCATAAACTGTAGGTTGTCATTAACTGCAACTAAGCTACTTTTAGAATGAGAAATAAATAACAAAATGACCAACCACCACAGTGTAATTATATCCCCGAACAGCGTTTCGGGGATATTATGTTTTTGGTCCGACCGCCGCCGCGCCGCCCTGCGTGTTAATGCGATAACTTCAGTAATATTGCAATTAGAAATTCCAAGTTTTGCATATAAGTAAGTATGATAAAGAGGAAGAACTGATTCGATTTTGGACAATTTACAATTTCTAGATTGGCCACCAGGGGCAAAACTGAAAAATCACTGTTTTTATCACAACTCTGGAAATATTTGTCCGATTGACCTGAAGTTAAGTTCAAATGAAAGGTCATGACCTGAGGGGCTTTATACTGTATTGGGTCTATTCAAGGATTGGGGAATTGGAGGACTGGGGCGTTCGGGGATATACCCCAAACCGTCGCCTCCGACGGCATAAGCCTAGTTATTTTACTGTTTTCAAGCACCTTAACTGTGTAATTATGTTCAGTGTAACAGGTCTCTTTTTTCATATTCAACAACATTGCTATTAATGCATTTTCCGGACACCAACAGAAACTTACTTCCATACAGCCAATCGGCGACCTTGTGCCGGACCTCTGAAGGAGTGTCTCAAGACTGAATTTTTTCTCGCTTCACTGGCCTTGCACTTATGAAGTGAAAATAACCGAGATTGCGTCAGCTTATCGAAAATATGAATGCTCTAAACAGATGACTTTTCTCTAGCCTAGCTGGAAACATTAAAAATGATTGGCAGGTTTGGAAACGGCCACCGTAATTTTCAAATGAAGGACACTAAGATATAGTCATTCAAAACCTCATTAAAAGTATAAAATCATTAGGCCCCTCTGCCTGAGTATAGCAGTTTACTTAAAATTATGTTTCTATGATGCAGAAAGAAAGCACCATAATCAACCTACAGTGCCGTGAAAAAGTATTTGCCCCCTTCCTGATTTCTTTTTTTTGCATATTTTTCACTCTTAAATGTTTCAGATCGTCAAACAAATTTTAATATTTGACAAAGATAACCGAGTAAATAAAAAATCCAGTTTTTAAAAGATGATTTCACTTACTGAGGGGAAAAAAGCGATCCAAATCCAAAGCGATCCAAAGCGCCCGCCCTATGTGGAAAAAGTAATTTCCCCCCTTTTTAAATCATGAATTAACTGTGATTAAACACATTTTTTGTGTTCAATTTCACCAGCCACACTCAGGCCTGATTTGTGCAGACCTGTTGAATCAAGAAATCACGTAAATATAACCTGTCTGGCAAAGTTAAGTAGTCTAAAGGATCTCAAAAAGCATCACATAATACCACAATCTGAAGAAATTCAAGAACCGATGAGAAACAAATTAATTGATATTTTATCGTTCTGGAAAGGAAAACAAAGCCATTTCTATGGCTTTGGGACTCCGGCGAATCACGGTGAGCGCCAGTATCCACAAATGGAGAAAAACCTGGAACAATGCTGAACATTTTCAGGAGTGGTCGTCCTACCAAAATTACTCCAAGAGTGTATCGACGACTCTTCCAGGAGGCCTCAAAAGAACCCAGAACAACATCTAAAGAACTGCAGGCCTCACTTGCCTCAGTTAAAGTCAATGTTTATGATTTAATAGTAAGAAAGA
This sequence comes from Gymnothorax reevesii, assembly GCA_029721435.1. Classification (NCBI taxonomy): domain Eukaryota; kingdom Metazoa; phylum Chordata; class Actinopteri; order Anguilliformes; family Muraenidae; genus Gymnothorax; species Gymnothorax reevesii. The sequence continues at coordinate 56,076,576 of CM056585.1, forward strand.
GACTGGGCAAAAATGGCATCCATGGGAGAGTTCCAAGGTGAAAACCACTGCTGACCAAAAAGAAAACAGAGGCTTGTCTCACATATGCCAAAAAACATCTTGATGATCCCCAAGATTTTTGGGAAAATATTCTCTTGACTGAGGGGACAAAAGTTGAACTTGTTTTTAGGTATGCATCCTGATACATCTGGTGTAAAACTAACACAGCATTTCATAAAAAGAACATCATACCAAAAGTAAAACATGGTGGTGGAAGTGTGATGGTCTGGAGCTGCTTCAGGACCTGGACGACTTGCCGTAATTAGTGGAACCATGAATTCTGCTCTCTACCAGAAAATCCTGAAGGAGACCGTCCGACCATCGGTTTATGACCTCAGGCTTATGCGCATTTGGGTTATCCAGCAGGATAATGATCGAAAACACACTAGCAAGTCCACCTCAGAATGGCTTAAAAAAACTAAATGAAGGTTTTGGAGTGGTCTAGTCAATGTCCAGACTTATATCCAATTGAGATGCTGTGGCATGACCTTAAACAACCGCTCATGCTTGAAAAACCTCCAATGTGGCTAAATTAAAACAATTTGGCAAAAAATAATGGGCCAAAATTCCTCCACTGCTATGTGAAAGACTCATTGCCAGTTATCGCAAACGCTTGATTGCAGTTGTTGTCGCCAAAGATAGGTTAAGGTTAGGGGGCAATTACTTTTTCACATTGGGCCAGGTAGGTTTGGCTAATTTTTTCCTTTACAAATGAAATCATCATTTAAAAACTGCATTTATTCGGGTTGTGTCTAATATTAAAATTTGTTTGATGATCTGAAACCCTTAAGTCTGAGAAATATGCAAAAAAATAAGAAATCAGGAAGGGGGCAAATACTTTTTCACGGCACTGTATACTAATAGCTGACAGCGAAGTGCAGAAAAAATTCATGAACACCACTTGCCAAACCTGCCGATATGTTTGTAACGTTCAGCAGCGCGGCTAGATAAAAATAATCTGTAGGCCTACAGAGCATTCAAATTATCGGGAATAAGATGACACAATCTCGGTAACTTCTTCGTTATATTCATTGGATTTTGTTCGGTGTCACTTACTAGCTTATTATTAATATGCCAGATCAGTGCAAGATAAAAAAGTTGGGTATCGCTAGACTATATTGATTTTAACCAGCTCATTTTACCAGCTTCAATATTTGAACAACTACATTCATAACAAATTATTTATGAAAATGGCAGGCTAGATAAATGACTTGGCCAACAGTTATGTTGAGAGTAAGGCGGGCATTTATGATGTAATCACAGTATTCTGGGCAGCGAATGGACTGTACAGTCAGTGGTTCCGAGGCCGTACCTCGGTGCAAGGCCAGTAAAGACAGAATAAAACTAGATGATGCGCACTCTATAGAGATGCCATGCCTCTTGTTGACCTTCACCTTTGACCTTTGGACCTCAAAATGCAAATTTGGACAGGGTACCCTAGGATCATCTACCCCACAAAGTTTGCTCACCCTAGCTTCAGTGGTGGCCGAGCTGTTGCGCGGACAGACAGACACACAGTCAAACGGTGCCTCACCCCCCCCCCCCCCCACCCCCCCGCAATTGCTTTGCACCCCTCACTTTGGGAACCACTGCTCTATAGGAACACTCCTACCAGTGTGCCTCAATAAGGCTCTGGCTTTAGAACTAGAGCTGGTGACCATTGGACTGTGGCTGCCCAGTGCCCCCCAAGTAACTGAAATGGATCAAATGCTTAGGACAAATGACCTCACGGGGTGCAATAAAGTATATTGTTTCGACACTACCGAGCAATAACAGACAGGAATAGACCTCAACAGATTTTACTATCCCCCGCCAACACAAAGTGTTAGGGGGATATAGGTTTGACCTCCGTCCGTCCGTCCGTGCGTGTGCATGTCCGTCAGAGAGAAAGGGGACAACTTTTCTCAGAAACTATTACAGACGGGACAACCCGAATTTGGTGTGTAGCTTCAGACCATAAAGGCCTTGATGGAGCACACGATTGGCGGGGGATGTTGTAGACCATGTCGACTTGTTCTTCATATTCATGAATGTGAATCAGTGCGTATGGTTGCATTGCTTAGCATGATTCACTGGGGATATTTTTCCATCCGGCGTGTAGCAGCTTGCGCTCCTGGCAGAGACTGAGCCCCATCCCTTTAATGTGCTGTGTTGTGTGGCTCAGCTTTGCAGCGGAAAAAGGCGGGTTAATTGTGAAAATCCCGCTGCTAAGATTGGTGCTGATCTTCCCGGCGGCAGCGGGAGTCAAAATGTGCGGAAGAGGAGTGGAAATGTTTTCGCTCCAAACGCATCCAACGCCCCTGGAACTGCCGGTGCTAACCTAGCGTTTCACACCCTCTCAGGTTGGGCTCCTCGTATGCGGCCTTTTTCGGCTAATTAACTCAACACTCGGGAGAGTGGGGATAGGTTTCATTTAATCTTCTTCTGTAGGGCGCACTGGCTTGCGCTCATGAAAAGGAGGCTACTGAGAGGGCAGTCCTGTTAAAAGTAAAAAAAAAAAAAAAAACTGGCCCAAGTTAACTCCCGAGTGAGCCCTGGGCCAGTGTTGTGTTAGAAGTCCTGTTAGAAGTGTTGGCTGTGTTCAGTGCCAGCTCGGCCCCTGATCTGCTGCAGAATGTCCCAAGGATGAAAGAAGCGTCAGCCTGCATGATGCAAGACATGGGGGAGCTATTTATGTTCTGCAGGAAGCCTCTCTCTCTCTCTCTCTCTCTCTCTCTCTCTCTCTCTCTCCTGCGTTTCTCACTCTCCCTCACACTGTCTCTCCCTCTTCTATTCATTCCTGTTTTTGTTTCATTCTTGTCCGTATTGACGCAATCTTTATTTACTTATTGTTATCGATGTGAAATTCTCTTGCACGCTTTTTTTACGTAGTTTTGCTCCCTCTTTCTCTCTCTGGTTTGTTCTGTCTCTCTCTCTCTCTCTCTCCACTGAAACCTTGAGGCCGTCCCTGACACTAGCAGTTGATAACAGCAATTTATACCCCTCAAACTGCCTGCAGCGAACGTATACCTGATCATTACTGTCCTCCCTTTATAGCTGGCCATGTACTTTCTGTTAATGTACATTTGTGTTCACTGTGCTTTGTGCTCTGCTAGGCTACAAGGGAGGGCAGAGGTTTTTAGCTGTGAACCGTTGCTGGAGAGCAGTGCTTACAGTGGCGCATTCATGGCCACGTTTTTGCTCCCAAGTGAGCCATGGGCCAGAGTTTTTCTGAACATCAACTGAAACTGCCCAGGTCTCATCCTTCTCCTCTCTTCTTCTGCTCCCTTGTCTTCTTCCTCTTATTTTTCTTATATTCATCTTCCTCCTGAACAACTACTTATTCCTTTCCTTTGTTCTTTGTCGTCTTCATCATCATCATCATCTTCCTATTCTTCTTCGTCTTCTTGTTCTTAAGGTGCCGAGGACATAGGAACAAAATGACTTGATTGCGGGGAAAACAAATGCATTGCCTTGCTGCAGTTCTCTTTGGCTCTTCATGCACGTCCAATATATTCTTGGTAGCTAAAATCAAAACTGATGACACCAATGCAAACCTTGTGTGCGATTGGTCAGAGATTGAAGGTGGGCATGATTGGTTTTGTTGCCCACTGAGTTGCTGTATTGATGGTTTAGTTGCTACACGCAGTTCCTGCGCTTACAGGGATTCCATTACTGTTCTGCCCGCAAATCCGAGTCACATCGAGTATTCAACAATTTAATCCGCAGAGAACTTCTTCGATTTTGGCTAGCTGGAAAAATGTCATCTTGGTTTGAAGGTTGCTGCCACCTTTAGTATTCTTCTCAGCATTCTTCCTATTCTTGAGATTGTCCTTCTCGGTAGTCTTAGCACTCTTCATAGTATTCTTCTCCATTGTCGTTTTCTTCATCTTCTTCTTTGTATTCTTTCTCTTCTGCATGTGCCGCTGATGTTCCTGGGAGGATTCTGTTTGCGCTATCTCTAGCCTCCTCTGTAGCAGTACTGTAAAAGGGGCCTCAGGGTGTCTGGCTGTCATTTCAAAGCGTTTCCACTGGATTAAAAGAATCTTTCATTTTCTGAAATAAGATGCAAACCGTCTCAATTACCGAAGCTGTTGACTGCTTGCATAATTTATAATTAAGAAAGAAAAACTAATTGCAGCCTCACGCACGACGTTTTCTAAAAAAACAATAGATAATTTTCTTCTATCTTCTGCTTTTCATATGTATCTTGGGCCTCTATTAATGTTCTTCTACTTCTTGTTCTTTTTCTTCCATGGACGGAGTGAAGAGAAAAGAAAGGAAGAGAGAGGGGTTTTTGGAATGCTTTTACCATTTTTTTTTATCCTGGAGACGGTGGGAGTGGGACAGAGGCCTTATCTCAGCCAGCAGTTGCGTTTTAGGCAGCTGGCCCTAGAAAATGGGTCACTGAACCTTTCCGAGGGCCGAGGGACACGCGGAAGACCGGCTTCATCGGTCTGACCAGCTGTGCTTAGGGGGAACCTGCAATGGGGAAGTGCTTTTTGAAGCTCAGAAAAATTAGGCCCAGTTCTGTAGTTTTAATATATATGGGCCCAATTCCTAGATTTTTTTCACCCTCCTTGGCCATCAGCACAGTAGCTTCTGCTTTTGGAAACACAGCACACTTATTAAAGGAATAACCTCATCCGTCCTGAGCTCCCTTCAGTCACATTCACCCGTTTGGCAGGTGATATCGCCCTTCTCTCTGGGGTCTGTTTTTATTTTTTAAACTAGCCTTTTTTAGTTTAATAATTTTAAACTCCTGCAGTGCACTTAGTGCGTGGCACTCCCAGTGACACTCTCTCTCTCTCTCTCTCTCTCTCTCGCTCTCTCTCTCTCTCCCCTGTTCTCATTCTCTCTCATTCTATCTGTTGCTTTCCTCCCCCTTCTGTCTCGCCTTTTTTCTCTCTCCCTCTTTCACTGTCACTTTCTACTTTCCCTCTAGCTCCATCTCTTCTTTCTTCCTTTCTTTCTTTCCTTCTCCCTCATCCTCTCCCACCCCTCTCTCTCTTTCTCTCCGTTTAGCACTCTGGATTTAGAGAGAATACCTGCGCAGGGCACTGTCAAACTCCACGAAGTAGAGCCGGCTTATTGACGCTGCGTAAATGCAGTGCGAAAAGCTTTTCGATGCGGCGCCTTCGCCGCCTACCCTCGGCCGCTAACCTTGACCGAACAATCAGCCAATCGCTGCAAGTTGCCGTGTGTTAGTGGGTTATAGAATAGTTTGTTTTTGTGTCAGCGGGGATTGAGATGAGCTACAGCTCGCTGTCTAGACTCTCTAAAACCTCAGACATACTGTATTATAGGGGTGACGGGGGAAGCGCAGTTTGTTCTATTGACATTATACAAAAGATGTGAAACAGGGCCTACCAAGTGACGCTAGCGTGATACTTTGCAGTTGCATAAAGTTGTTAGCCTAGCTTTCCCAACTTTGGTCTTAATAACTCTCAGTTACTGGGCTTAATTCTACTCCTTAGAACCCAAAAACATTTTTTTTTCTCCTTTCAGGGTGCATTTAGGAAATGTCATTAAATGATGAAAATGTACCTCTGCGGTATCTTACCTATATAGCGCTGTTCTGTACTAGTTCATTAGTGGCAGTTTGTTTGGCCAGTTACTTTGTATTACCCCAAGGTGGTTCCTTCATTGGTAATACCAGTTCCTCTATGGGCCTTGTCATGTAAAGTCAGGTACTCACAAATTATAGTTGAAAGTCTGCACTTGTACCGTATTGATTGTGCTCATAGCTCAAATGCAAAAAATTTCACTCTCCAAATACTTACGAACTGCACATAGAACTTCTTCAGATCCTCTGAAGTGGTGGAAAGCTTGAGCTGCGGGGGTGTTGAAGAGCCGTACTCTGTTTATTTGAAAGCTGGATGTAGAGAGGGAGGATTTGGCACTGGGGAGAGTATTGTACTGACAGTTTATTTGACGAAAGCGTTGCGAGTTTATGTGATATTAGGGGTGTCCCTGGGCTTGTAATGGAAGTGAGGCTCTTAAGCTGAGTGCTGAGTGTAATCTCTGAATAATTACAGTAAGGAAGGCAGCCCTGACTGCACGAGCTGAGTCTCGCTGCTCACCGTCTCTCTCGCACAGTTTGCTTTACCCGAGTCCTCTTACCCAAAATCACAATCTGCTCTGGCTTCAGTGTGTTTACTGCAAAGGCTAAAGCATTCTGCTGTTGTGCATTCTTTGTGATAAAAACACTTTTATCGTTTGGGCCGTTTCCCTGAGCTCACTGGAATAGGTTCCTACTGTACTCATAGTCACAGCCAAAGATGTGTGGGGTTTGAAAATAGACGAATGCATAGTTGGATTGATCTTAATTTGCCCATTAAGGCCAACTGAGAACTCATTTCATTCGCAGTGATCAATATGATTACTAATTTTTCACTTGAGCGGGTTTGAGTCAGTGTCCTGAAGGCCTCCTTTGTCAAACACTTTTAATATACAGAGAGCTGGTATTCACTGTAGCTGTGGTGGAGTGAACGGGGAAAGCTTCTGTGTGGAGAGAGACTCTTCTGAATGGTTCTGGGTGTCCCAGAGGGCATCTAGCCCATTTTCTGTCTACCTCGTTGTCCTCCTGAAGAACTCCCACGTTGTAAACGCACTACTTAACGAGGTTCCTCGCCGAAGCCGCCAAAATAAGGAGCAGCGAGGCTTTCTGATGTTCATATTTCACATCTGTCTCCGTGCTGGAACTCGGCATCCTGAATAATTAAGCAGGCCGCTCTTTTCTAGTGGGTCTATTTTTTTTTTACCCCTCCTCCTCTTCTGTCGTCCCTCCTTGGAGGAGAGCCGGGCGCTGGCTTGTGTTCTGTTTCCCCAGGGTTAGATGCAAATCTGCGTTTAAACTGGAATGTGGTCAGCAGGCACATCAATTACTCATCCTGCGTCTCTGCCTTATTGTGTCTTACCCAGAATTCACTGGGATGTAGACCCATGAATTCATTTATATCTGGATTACATTATACTGACATGCAGGCAGCATAATACTGGATCTATCCAAATATGAAAATAGGCTCCTGCTTTTTAATGGGGGATAGGGGTAGGGGGGGTGACCGTTCAAACTCTCCGTTAGCAATAATTGTGCCGCCATGTTCGTGTTGCTCGAATTTATAACATTTTTTTTTAAATTCAATTAAAAGCCGAACTGCTATTTATTATGCAGGTGTGAAGGTTCCTCCAGATTAATATGAGAATTATATTGGACAAATTTGACCATTTGGAATCTCTGAGTATTTGCAGAAATTGTCTGTATAATATTTGAATTAATAATGTACGTGCATATCTCTCTCTCCCCTATGTCAATGAAGCTGTTGTCATTTCAATACGACAAGCCTGTCTTTAAAATTCTACCCCACTAGGAGAATCTCGAGTCACATATACGTTTCCTTTTCTTCCTGTTGCTGTAGTTCATTGCAAGGGCCGTGTATTAGCAGTGTTGTCTCTGAAATGCTGATGAAAGGCTTGGGATGGGAATTAAATGACCTATGGTGCTGTATTAGTTTAGCTGAAAGCGATAGTCTTTGACGAGTATCCTTTTATTTTTTAAGTCCATAAAAAATAAGTTCATAGTTGTTGGAGCACAACCACTGAAGACACACTGAATCTAAGCAATAAAATTGAATGGAGTTGAGGTGATTTTTTTTTTCTTCCCTTGAACACCCTGCCCTCACCTGCCCCAACTAATCACTACTCACCCCTCCATCCCTCTCTGTCCGTCCCCCAACTCTCTCCTTATTCTGCCTCCAACCTCCCTGAACCCTAACGTGCCCTGTCTATCTGCCCCATCCCCGGAGCAGACCTCCATGCCCCCAGCCCCTGTGTGAGGAAGAGGTGTGAGTTTGGGGCAGAGTGTGTGGTGAAGGACGGAGAGGCCGTGTGCGAGTGTGTGGAGGCCTGCCCCCCCGGCCGGGACCCTGTATGCGGCAGCGACGGGCACACATACGCCAGCCGCTGCCAGATGAAGGCCATGGGCTGTGCACTGCAGAAGGAGATACAGGTGGCTCACAGAGGACCCTGTGGTGAGTGCTCATACAGCTAGTACACCGAATGTACTCACAATGAATTGGAATGTTTAGCCCACGTTATGGCAATGTAACCAGTGCACAAAAATGCTCTGGGGCTTTTGGGGCTGCCCACACAGCTAGTCATGCTTACAGCAGCCGAATATCTCAAGAAATACGTAATGCACCCCAGTGGCTCATCGGTCTAAGTGCATGCATCATAAAGGCAATGTCCTTCCCGCGGCAACCCGGTTTCAATCCCAGCTCGGGTCATTTGCCGCATGTCTTCCCCATTCTTCTCCCCAACCTTCCCGTTTCTCTCCACTGTATAACTATCTAAAAAAGGAAAAATTCTCAAAAAAAAACTTAAAAAAAAAATGTTAGAAGCAACGTACAGTCTTACCAGGATGCAGTGTCTTTTTGCATTTTGATTATGTATGTTGCAACAATGCTGAAGTGCCGCTTGTAAACTCAGCAGCTGTTCAGAGACTGTTGCTCGCTAGTAAAGATAATGCCTAAATCATAGCATAGCATAATATAAGCATAGCATAGCGACCATAATTTGACGTCTACAGTAGCCTGCTAGCTGGCTACAGAGCTGCATGAAAAACAGGTTGCTCAATGCCATGGTTTTCACATAGTTCTGTTGCTAGCTAGCTGGCCACTGTAGACGCGCAATGAAGATATGCACAAGTAACCTTAGTGCAGTACACTACAACTGAGCCAGAAACACAGAACAAAAGTTGCTAGTATAACTATTGGTGAAATTGAGCCTTTATCAGGCATTGACTGAATCGCTTATGATTTTATTAATGCGCTGGCTACCTCTGTTAGCAAGCTAACTGATAGAAGCAGTGTGCAATCCTACTGGATTGTCCCGGACAATGCAAAGTGGTGCAGTTTTGCATATTCATTTAATATGATGCAACTACTACATAGATTCAGCCGAGTTTTAATCAGCTCTTCTGCTTCACTATATCTGTAAAAGTGCCAAGTTAAAAGGTTATGGCTAGTACCATTTAGGAGGTATTGAGTATAAAAGGATTGTGACTCACTCACCATATTAGCCTGCTGTCGCAGGGAATAAGCGGGCCCCCCTGTTTATCCGTCATCTACTCTCTCAGAATTTGTGGTGCAATAGGAGTGCTTCAGTCCCTCAAGGTAGAATGTACACTAATGTATGCTCAAAGGCTAATTATAATGGTAATTATGCACCTTTGTGGGAGCTTACAAGGCACTTATACATTTTCAAATACTATACAATAGGGTGCTGCCCCAGTGACAAGCCATTGTACCCCCAAAGGTAAATAATGTACTTTATTATATACCCGGAATATGAGTTTTGGGGATATCATGGTTTCACCCCACCTGCCGCCGCGTCTGTAGATTTTTGCCCTTAGCGCGATAACTCACAAAATACTTTACGTTGGCTTCTCATTTTTAGCACACGGGTAGATGTGGTAGAGAGGATGAACTGATTAGATTTTGGGTAAGTATGCACCCCTGGGTTCGCCACCAGGTGGCGCTATATATTGAAAAGTTTTTTAACCATATCTCTTGAACAATTACTTACACAGACCTCAAATTTGCCTCATATTGTAGGTCTAGTAAAGGGGAATCTAATAAAGGGGGCTACGAAGATTGGGGAATTTCGAGGATATACCCCTTGCTGTCGGCCGCCGACAGCGTAGGCCTAGTTTTCTAATGGACAGGCCACAGCCAGAACAGGCATCAGAGTGATTCAAACCCTGGTTATAGGATTTTATAGTGCTTTCAGGTTCGGTTTTACATCTCAGAAGCATATTGCCATTGAGGTGTCCCAGTCGTGTGCGTGTTTTGAAGAGCTTGTCCATTTGCAGCTTCAGGAGCATCCGCTCCCCCTGTGTATAAAGGTGCTGTGCTGTAGTTCTGAAGTCTCTTTTTCCCCACACATCCGACACGTCCTTTTCACTCACCGAGATCCTCACAGAAAGCCTCTCTGCCATTCACTTGAGATGAATGCGATTTGAAAGCCCCAGAGCGTAGTGTATTTTTATTTATATGCGTGAGTATGGTTCCCCCAGTCTACCTGGTGACAGGTACTCGTCTGAAGAGGAGTGGATCACACTTTTCCATGGAGACGCTCCTGCCTGCTGGATAACCTGTCCGGCTGTGGGGGAAAAATCCATGTTTGCTGCTGTGAATTTTTCTGGTTTAGTTATATGGTAACCAACCGCATTAATGCCAGTATCACCCGCTGAAATAACGATAAGAAAATTCAATTTTCTGTATTTATCAATTAATTAATTTATTTATTTATTGAGTGTATTAACACTAGTCTATGAATTCTGTATCTCCCAGCTGTCTCATTTGAGTTAAAAGTATTCCAGCCCCACAGTTACATGGAAATAGGGCATGGAGGTCGAGGGTTGAAGTTAATGTTTGGGCAAACTAAACGTGCTGAAGCGGAGTGTGGGCTGTCGGAGATTCTGCGGTATACTGTGGGAGAGATTGCAGTTTTCATCTAATAAGTGCACACAGAGGGACATCAGTAATGCAGCAGTATTGATGACTTCAGTTTTCACAGAATGCCGGTGTCAGCGGAGCCGCTCAGTAAAATGGAGACCTGACAGCTAATTTCACATCAGAGGCGAGCTATTCTGAGCTGTTTACAGGTTCTGCTCTCTCCCTCTTCTGAGCCCAGTTATTATCCAAACCAGCCGACAATAATTGTCTGCTCATTCAGACCAACATTAAAGACATAAAACAATGAGTGCCCGGCCCTCAGTGGACGTCACAGGCGTTTGCTTGTGCGCGTGCGCGAGTGTTTAGCTTGTGCGCCTTCGTGAGTGTGGACAGCACTTAATTTGCTTCCCTCTGGGGAGGACAGATCATAAAAGCCTGTTATCTTTATAGCTCAGGTGCTGTCTTACAGTGATATGAGAGACACACTTTTTATTATATTTGGTCTCTATAACGTTTGAATGGCGAGGTGACCTTGGCTGGCTGGCTGGGACTAGTACACCCAGCTAATGGAGCTGGGGATGAAAATCACCTGCCCTGAAAGAAGGCTCCGATTTATTCATATGAATGGAGATGGGTAATTTTAGAAAGAGAGCGCTCTCCAAGATCCTGGGAACCCAACCCAGCGAGGAGCACAGGTCAAAAAAAGAAGAACTGAGCAAGAATCTCAAACTGGGAAGATGATGCGCGAAAAAACGGTGATGGACTGCAAACTATGGGAGAGAGAGATGAGAACAGGGTTGTTCTAAATAATCAGGCTTGTATTAGTCATAGAGCTTTACTGTAGATGGGATGGAAAAACTGAAAGGAGATGAAAGCGGAGCGTACTCTCGGCCTTCTTTGATGGTTTGCAGGCATCGCGTTTGTCGGTTACTTCCCGGGACGGCTGAGTCTCTTGCATCTTCAGTCCAAATGCGAGCCCCCGCCCCCCTGAAGTGCAGATGCGGTGTTAGGAAAAGCTCCTGCTCCCGGTCAGGGGCTGGGGCGAACGCTATCTCTCGCGCGTTAGCCCACGCGGCCGTCGTCAGGAGAGATAAAGAGACCCCTTTATCACTACAGGAGGCTGATGGCGGAGGACATTTCCGGCTGCCCAGCTGTGATTTATACAACTCCCTGCTCTCCGCGGATATGTGGTGGTATTTCGTGCACGCCCGGCTACGGTCTCAAGTGTTTGTGGCACCTGCACATTTAATAAGACTTATTATCGAGACTTGCCGTTAAAACTTGTTACTAAAATAAGCCGTATTCCTCCAGGGCCTGGAAGCAATTGCTGTATGCGTGTGGAAAGGGGGCCGTTTATTAATGTGTAATAAAGAGGCTAATAACGCGGGCGAGATTTATGCATGAGCGAGCGTCTCCATTAGCAATAAATCTGCAGCTGCTATTGCTCTGCGTCTTAATTGAATATGATAGCAGCGACGCTAATGCCGTGGCCGGACCAGTTGTCATTCGGAGGCAGGAGTTCTCTCTCTTGGCAAGTGTTGAATTATTTCTTTATGGTTTTCTCCACCTCTATAAATTAGTACGTTCCGATATTTGCTGGAAGATTAATGGGTCCGGTGTCTTAAAAAGGCAGTGGATTGAACTGAGTGAAAGTGCAAATGGGTCGTAAAAACAGCTGCGGAGGGACGGCCAGGATCATCTGAGACGTGGACCATCTGCATGCACAGCCCCATCTGCATGCACAGCCCCTGTGAAGGCGTATTGATTTTGGTATGCCCTCTTTCAATTGGCAAACAGGCCATTGCTGCGTGTAAATGAAGGCCCAGCAATTTTTTAAGGGGCCATTATTATTGCCCAACCCCTCACCTAAATACAGTAGGGATGAAGCAGTTGGCCATTTGTGAGGTCACAAATGTGGGATTGGAATTTTCTGAGCTGAACATTCCAGTGCTCATGTCCCAGTCAACACTGTCGAATGACAAAGATGAAGTTATAGAACTTAGGAACTACAAATGGTTTTAACATTTCTGTCTGCCCCTCCATCTCAGCGGAAGCCTGCCGAAACTGCTCTTTCGGGGCGATCTGTGACGGACAGACGGGGCGCTGCGTGTGCCCCACGGAGTGTGTGGCTGCTCACCAGCCTGTGTGTGGCACGGACGGAAATACTTACAACAACGAATGTGAGCTGCACGTGCGAGCATGCACCCAGCAGCAGGACCTGAGAGTGGCTGCCCTGGGAGAGTGCAGTGAGTGTAGCGCACGCGTACACACACACACACACACACTCACTCATTCAAGCACACTAACCTATGCACATGCACACTCACTGATAAACACATAGACGCACGCACACACTCACGCGCATGCACGTGTGCACTCACACATACACACTCATACATGAATGTGCATTCGAATAAACGCATACGCACATACACATTTATGCACTGACATTCGCACAAGCATTCTCACTCAGGCTGATGTACATATACACATACACCCATATACGCATACCCACTCACCCACACTGACATACACCCATGCACATACTGAAATATACATACACACAGACAAACACACAGTCTGACACACATGCGCATACACACTTACATACACATAAACCATATGTGTGTATGTATATATGTATACATACACACAGTGCTGTGAAAAAGTATTTGCCACTTCCTGATTTCTTATTTTTTCGCATATTTGTCACACTTAAATGTTTCAGAATTTTGAAAACACATTTTACTATTAGACAAAGATAACCCAAGTTATCTGCAACAAAATACAGTTTTTAAATGATGATTTCATTTATTAAGGGAAAAAAGCTATCCAAACCTACCTGGCCCTCTGTGAAAAAATTACCCCCGCCCCCCACCCCCATTAAATCATGAATTAACTGTGATTAACCAATTTTTTTTGTTCAATTGCACTAGCCACACCCGGCCTGACTACTGCCAGACTTGTTGAGTCAAGAAATCACTCAAGTAGAACCTGTCTGGCTAAGTAAAGTAGGCTTAAAGATCTCAAAAGGCAATACATCATGCCGCGATCTAAATAAATTCAGGAACAGATGAGAGAAAAAGTCATTGACATCTATAAGTCTGGAAAGGGTTACAAAGCCATTAATAAGGCTTTGGGACTTCAGCGAACCACGGTGAGACCCATTATCCACAAATTGAGAAAACTTGGGGCACTGGTGAACCCTCCCAGGAGCGGCAGGCCTACCAAAATTACTCCAAGAGCGTAGCGACAACTCATCCAGGAGGTCACTAAAGAGCCCAGAACAAAATCTTTAGAACTGTAGCCTCTCTTGCCTCAGTGAAAGTCAGTGTCCATGATTCAATGATAAGAAAGAGACGGGGGGAAAATGGCATCCATGGGAGAGTGCCGAGGCGAAAACCACTTCTAATAATAATAATGCATCAATTTTATATAGCGCTTTTTTGGACACTCAAAGACGCTTTACAATGGAGGCATTATTATCCCCCGCCAACACGAAGTGGGAGGGGGATATAGGTTTGACCTCCGTCCGTGCGTCCGTCCGTCCGTCCGAGATAAAGGGGACAGCTTTACTCAGAAACTACTACAGATACAGTAACCAAATTTGGTGTGTAGCTTCAGACCATAAAGGCCTTGATCGAGTTTTAAAATGAGAAGCGCACGATTGGCGGGGGATGTTGTAGACCATGTCGACTTGTTCATTCACACTCTGATGGTGGTAAACTACGTTTTTGTAGCCTCAGCTGCCCTGGGGCAGACTGACGGAAGCGTGGCACAAAAAAAAAGAACACAAAAGCTTGTCTCACATTTGCCAAAAAAACATCTTGATGATCCCAAAGACTTTTGAAGAAGAAGAAGAAGAAGAAGAAGATATACTTTATTGGACCCCATGAGGTATTTTGTCCTTTGCATTTGACCCATCCTATTGTTAGGAGCAGTGGGCAGCCACAGAGCGGCGCTTGGGGACCAACTCTTTGATTCATGTTTTTGTGGGTGGGGGAAACCGGAGTACCCAGAGAGAACCCACGCGAACACGGGGAGAACATGCAAACTCCATACAGAAAGGCTTCAGGCTGGATTCAAACCCACAACCTTCTTGCTGTGAGACAGTAGTGCTAACCATTACGTCACCATGCATATTTTTGCGAAAATATTGTGTGGACTGACAAGACTGAAGTTCAACTTTTGGAAGCTGTATGTCCTATTACATCTGGTGTAAAACTAAAACAGCATTTCATAAAAAGGGCATCATACCAACAGTCAAATATAGGGGTGGTACTGTGATGGTTTGGGGCTGCTTTGCTGCTTCAGGATCTGGAGGACTTGCCGTAATTGATTGAACCATGAATTCTGCTCTCTACCAGAAAATCCTGAAGGAGAATGTCCGACTATCAGTTCGTGACCTCAAGCTCAAGCGCACTTGGGTTACGAAGATGGACAATGATCCAAAACACACCACCAAGTCCACCTCTGAATGGCTTATAAACACAAAATAAAGGTTTTGGAGTGGTCTAGGCAACGACTAAACTTAAATCCAATTTAGAAGCTGTGGCATGTCGTTAAACAGGACGTTCATGCATGAAAACCCTCCAATGTGGCTGAATTAAAACAATTCTGGAAAGGAGAGCGGGCCAAAATTCCAATTCGATGTGAAAGACTCATTGCCAGTTATAGTAAAACGCTTCATTGCAGTTGTTGTTGCTGAGGTTGACACAACCAGTTATTAGGTTTAGGGGGCAATTATTTTTTTCACATAGGGCCAGGTAGGTTTGGATAGCTTTTCCCCTCAATGAATGAAATCATCATTTAAGAACTGCATTTCGTATTTACTCGGGTTATATTGGTCTAATATTAAAATCTGTTTGATGATCTGAAACATTTAATTGAGACAAATATGCAAAAAAAAAGAAAGAAATCAGGAAGGGAGCAAATTCTTTTTCACTGCACTGTATACAAGTGCTTCCAAATTTCAATGGGACTCCGCGATAACATCCCTGCAGCTGTGGGGTCCTTGAACAAGACCCTTTACCCCACACTGCTCCAACTGTAAGCTGCTTTGGATAAAGGTTTTTATAAAATTATAAAGTAATCCTTCTCTGTTGCAGATCCCTGTGGAGGTGTGGTGTGTGACTGGGGTTCCCGCTGCATCCAGAACCGGTGCGAGTGCCCGCAGTGCCCGGGCGAGCCCTCCTCGCCCGTGTGCGGCACCGACGGCATCACCTACCGCAACGCCTGCGAGCTCCTGTCCATCGCCTGCATCCTGAGGAAGAGGATAGACGTGGCCCGGCCCGGCAGCTGCGACGAAGGTTAGATGACTTGTTAGCCTTTTTCCTCCAGATCGCAATCACTCAGTCAACTTGCATTGAAATGTTTGTTGCTACTGCAGAACATAGTTAAAGTTTGGCATCTGGACTCCACGTCATCACTCCCTGTGGATAAGTTAACGTGAGGTATTGGGAGTGACGATTAAATAACCCCCCCCTTTTAGCCAGAACTTGATGGTAGATCCTGGGGTAGTGGGGCTGAAGAGTAGGCAGCCATACTGGTGCAATGCAACACTGCATGTGCAAGTGAAGGGGGAGCTGGGAGATTTTCTCATCTTACCTAAGCTGCCATATTAAGAGGGACTGATTAGAGCGGACATCATTAGTGAGGTAGTAGAGCATTTAGAGTTGTCTGCTTGAACTAGCTTGTGGGTATCGTTCCATTATCCGACATTATCTAAAACAGGCTGGTGTGGGTGCAGGTTTTTGAATTGACCTGGAGCTATGATTCATGATTATATTTATTGAGGCTTGGTGATTGGGTAATTAGTGATTCAAGCATTGTGGAAAGAGGCTAAACCAAAAACCTGCATCCAGGATAAAAGTGGACACCCCTGCTGTAGATTTCTATTTTATTTGTACTTCCTTGTTCTTTTGTTTTTGTGTGCTTTCTCTTTGTGTGGCACTATACACAGGGCAGTTGCTAGGAATTCTGGGCCCCCTGACAGAATATCAATGTGGGCCTCCAACCCCAACTTTTCATTGCTTTTTTTTTTTTTTTATATCCTTGATATACATGTATGAATTTATATGCATGCTTTGTGTATTTATATCGGAACGATCTCATTCTGAAGTGCACATTGTTGTCTTCATTTAGTCCGCCGTTGCCCTGACACAATGCACTGTTATAAATATAAATATACTGAATACAGGTAAATTAACACATTTTCTCCTTGTTATTTGAACAAAAAAAGTGCGAGTTTAGAACAGTAAGGATGATATTGTGTGTTGTTCAAACTGGGATGGAAACCGCGCCAGTTTCAGTTTCCGCGAATAGGACAGCCGAACTTCATTTGGTTGCTCTGTTGCAACTGGGCACGCACATGGAGCAAACCAGCTTGTCCGGTATGCACGAGTGTCTTTTAATGACATGCATTGTGACGGGACTGGGCAGTTTATCCGATGCAAGCAAAAATCCGTTATACAAAATCCTTAAACTTAAACTTTATTGATTTTTACAGCCTTTTACAACCACACACAGGTGAACCAAAGAGCTTTACGATGGAAAGTAAGTGAGACAGTAAAAATAATAAAAAACAATGAAAGCAATGAAATGGAATAACATAAAATAGAATAAAAAATCCAGTATATCCGATTTTTATTTAATGAAAAAAAAATAGCAGAAAAATTGGGACTTCAGCTGTTGTCCGGTATGAGCGAGTTTCGGTTTTATATGAGGACGGTTTAGGCGAGTTCTACTGTACACCCAATTTTTCCTTTTTTTTTTTTACAATTAACCACTCAACAGTCAGAGTATCATTATGTAAGCTGTCTCATTCGCACTAACTCACTCGCCATCAAAAACATCCTCAGACTGCGGGTGGTGAGGGTCTATTGCTGGGTCAGGTTCAGATGAGGTGACCACAGCTGATTCTGGAGTAGCAGTGCATAAAGGTTTAATTGCTCCATTTCATATTACTTTTGTCAACATTTAAAGTTATGTTCTATGGAACAACTGATGAAGAACCAACCTTCCAAGTCTTGGAATAAACAAAAGCTAGATGGGCTTCTCAGTACCATAGCTCTAAGTACTCAGCTTCATTATATCCCCGAACGCCGAATGGCGTTCCGGGGATATTATGTTTTTGGTCTGACCGCCGCCGCCACCCTACGTGTTAACGCGATAAGTTCAGTAATATTGCAATTAGAAATTCCAAGTTTTGCATATAAGTAAGTATCATAAAGAGGAAGAACTGATTCGATTTTGGACAATTTACAATTTGTAGATTGGCCACCAGGGCCCAAAAACTGAAAAAATCACTGTTTTTATCATATCTCTGGAAATATTTGTCCGATTCACTTCAAATCAAGTGAAAATGAAAGTTCGTGACCTGAGGATGTGTCCCACGATGACATTATACTTGTTTGGTTCAAAATTTTGACACAAGGTGGAGCTTTGTCGCATAAAATTCACAATTTTTGCCATATCTTTGGGACTATTTGTCCAATTGAGATGAAACTATGTGCAACTGCAAGGTCATGACCTCACAACGTGTCACATGATGACATCATACCTGTATGGTTCAATATTTTGCCACCAGGTGGCACTTTGTGATGGAAAAATTACCATTTTGGCCATGTCCTCAGAACCATTTGTCCGATTGACCTGAAATTAAGTTCAAATGAAAGTCTATTCAAGGTCTATTCAAGGATTGGGGAATTGGAGGATTGGGGGCGTTCGGGGAAATACCCCCAGCCGTCGCCTCCGACGGCATACGCCTAGTTTTGCTATTCTTAAGAGGAGAGCAATCTCTATAAAATTACCCCCTGCTTGACTTGACAAGACTTGCGTATGTCAACAGGCTTAAGTAGCAGATTAGTTTTAGTGAACACATATGGAAGAAGGTAAAAGTAATGTCAGCCTTGTCAAGCGATTATTTAAGTTACACCTAAGGTTACCACACTGACTGCATGTATTTCGCTAGCCAAACCTAACCTGTACAGTCACTTACAACTGGAAAGAGCTAAGTGTGCAGTAACCACTCATAATAAGAATGGAGGAACGTCTTCTGCTACCGGATTTTTAGACGGCATATTATATTGGCTGGGGAAAGATAACCTTACCGATCTTTTCTGTGGATAATACCGTTAATAATGGAGTAATGTCATTCTTGTCAGGCGATTATTTATACAGCTGATGGCATGTTACATTAACGTAATATAAGCAGCTGAATAGTCAGCATGAACAGCTAACATTGCAGGCTACTTAAATACTCTCCCCTTTCTTTGAAAAGAATCTCACAATGCTCTGGTCCCCTGCTCTGCTCCTGCTGCTCTCTCTATTCTCTTCTGGTGTCCAGATTTGTGTGCTTTTTTTTTTTTTGGACATGATATTCAGGGTGCTCACTGTCTGCTGCCTAAGTTCGCGACCTCGCCAGCAAAAACGCACCCACAATTTTCCTACACAAGCACGAAGCATTGACCGAACCATTTTTTAAGAAGTGGGTTACTGAAATCTATTTCATCAATATTGCATGCCTTTGTTTAAACTCTGATGTATGAGTATGAATATTAGGTAAATATGACAATCATTTTGTCATGGCAGGTAATGTAGGTTTTGTGGGCCCTTAGAATTTCATCCCTTTCCCCCCTATACGACGGCGCTGACTGTACATCATCTGCTCTGCCTGCAGTACAAGGGCACTATTTTGTTTCCCTCGGGTTATTTTGAGAACTGTTAGCTTTTATCGTTTTGTGTGTAACCCTCTGTTTAAATGACTCTCCTGAGAGCTGCACAGCCAGGAAAGGAAAAAGAAAAATAGTTAATGATGTATAATGTGTCATTTGAGGTTTTATGTGCTCCGAGATGATATGAATCTTGCTTGTTCTTTAATTAGCCAGTGTAAACATTCATTCTGTGGGTTTAATATGAAAATGACTGGATTTTCTCCAAAGCGCCACACATATCATTATCACACGTTCGCAAAGGTTCATATCATGCCGTCGGTTAATATAATTATGATGTCAAGTAGGGAGAATGTCACCCGCCTGTGAAAGAATTAAATGGGCTTGGAATCTGTTGCAAAAAGCAATGTCTTTAACTCCTCATTTAAATTTTTAAAAATTCACATTTTCTTTGAGCCATGCGATGAAATTCCAATTCCATATTCACATTAAACATTTTCTTAAAACTACTCGATGAAATTGCAATCCCTCTTTTCAAAGTAAAAATGTTCACCTTTTCTCATGTGACTCAAAGTACTGAGAAAAGAAAATGCCACAATCACTGGACAGTTACACTGACGCCTGGCTTTTTTCTTTTTTTTTTTTTTTCTCAGAACATGCGCGATTACTAGCATAGATCACCATTCCCATCTTTCATGCAATGAGTGAGATGGTTTTCTTGGTTTTACCTCTGCCTGGTAATATGTTTTCACCTGCATTTGTTTGTTTGTTCATTCTTTCGTCATTCAACGGATTGTATCAAAGTTGTGGATGGATATTGATGAAATTTTGTGTGTTGGTAGATAGTGTGCTAATGAGGAAGTAATAGAAGTGATGTTGGTGATGATCCAACTCATATTATTGATCCAGGATCTGAAAGAATATATATGCGTGTAGACAGCAGTGTTGCGTGCAGTTGTCACGTGACACAAAAACGGACATCAGCTGTCAGGATACTTCTTTATACGAATACTATATGCCAGGAAGAATCCAAATCGGACATCCTCCGGCAACAATTTTTACAACAGCGGAGGTCATGCGCTGTCCGCTCGCCCTCTAGTTACTAGACAATTTTATATTTGCATGTTGGGTTTTCACTTGTGGTTTTTGGGTACATTTAGTTTTTAATTTCAAAAATAGTTCTATTAGACCTTGGTTTTAATTTAGATTAAACTTCAGATATGAGTTAATAGCAGAACCCCCCCCCCCCAAAAAAAAAATACAAAAACTAATTGCTCTTTGCTTAAAGGAAACTGCACCTCGGCAAAGTATATTTCAGCATACAGTAGAATTCTTGAAGTGTCTAAAACACATAGTTTTATAAATTTTCATTTAGTAATGATCCATTCCCATGCATTCTAAAATCGGCGAGTCTTCAAATCGGTGTCAATATCAGGGGGTAGACATATTTACTAGGGGACTCTTGGGCTGCATTCAGAATGCACACTTGTCCACTCACTCACTCACTCACACTTCATATCGTTTTCAATGTAGAACATTCACTACATAGTGCCCTATATTGTGGGTGAGTGTACATTTCGAATGCAGCCAAATTGTCCAATCAAACATTGGACAAACATCCCACGGTGCTTGTTGCGCAAGTTTTCTCTTTCATGATGTCTTTTGTTCTCTTTGCTTTCATCTGGGCCATGTTGTTGTTCAGAGGGCCTTCAGTAAGCTCACCCTTTACAGCTTGACGACCCGCAAGCTGTTTTTATTTAAACTGGCCTGATAAACAATCAAACAATTTATCGACTGAGCGACCATGACCACAATTAGAAATGGTAGTGAAAAATTGAATGCCTGTGGCATTCTAAGGATGGCAGCATGAATGCAAAAATTTATTTTCGCCATCCTTACGATTGTCACTCAGCTGTGCAACGTGTCTTCAATGCCCTTTAGCTGCGAATACATTTAGAATATAGAACTAATTCTCATGGCTTATTGCTTAATAATTTACGCAAATCTGTGCTACTATAGGAGCGCAGAAATTTAGAAGACATATTGATATTTTACGTCGTCATTTATGGGCAGAAGAACACGCCTCATAATCTTGTGGTGCAATGCATAACAATGCCATCGATAACAAATCAGGCGGTGGTCTGTTTTTACCAATTAGTCTGAGCAACTGTGGCTAATTGGGAGATGTAACCTGCGAGAGGTTTTGGTCATCAAACATTTAAAGGTAAGGTTTCCAAAGATATAATTCAAAATCAGAAGATTCCCCTCGTAAAAATGTCTGCCCCCTGATACTAAAGCCAATTTGGAGACTCGCTGGTTTGAAAATGTGTCGCACTCAGTTATCAAATTAAAAAATGCCTTTTAGACACTTCACGAATGTACTTTCTGCTGAAGTATACTTAGCTGAAGTGCGGTCTC
Organism: Gymnothorax reevesii; assembly: GCA_029721435.1. NCBI lineage: Eukaryota > Metazoa > Chordata > Actinopteri > Anguilliformes > Muraenidae > Gymnothorax > Gymnothorax reevesii. Next base: position 56,098,141 of record CM056585.1, read on the forward strand.
CTCCGTTAAATCCAAAACGAAGCAAACTTTCCCATGGCATGCTATACTTTGGAGCTAGAACAGTCTCAAAATGTAGTCAAATGCACAGGAAAAAAATTCACAAATGTATTTGGGGATTTATATACGCATGACTCAAAACGTGTAAAAGTATTTGCAATCTTCATCAAATGCATATGTGGAGCTTGTTACATTCATATATGAACCGTTGGATCTGCATTTACAAAGTGCTTTTAATTTTTCAACTTAATCTGTGTAATAAAGTGCCTCTTGATAAACAAATCACTGCTTTACGCTGTACCAATTTTCCCTCTTCATAGCTTACCATTGTAATATATTTGATTCTAGACTTTTTACGAGTAATCTCCTCACACTCCGTTTGACTTCCAGAAGAGACAATTTGGAATAGAACAAGATGAGGAGTGAAAAGGTTTTTGTGGATCTTCCTGAGTAAAAAACACGTTCATATATTCATATATATATAGAAACACACTCACTATGACTATTTTGGCCAAGTGAATTTAAAGCCATTTCATAATCTCCGTCTTGATTAGCATACAATATCAGAAATGGACACTCTACTGACCATACACAATAGCGATCGTAAGATACTGCAACTTTCAGTATTAGGAAAAACTATAATTTTTTTGGCCATATATCATGTTTATGTACACAATATATGCATCTTATATTGATGGACAGTCAAATGATACTATTGGAAACAAATGTACGATGTCACTTTGATCAAAATATTTGACGCTCCAGACCATATGCATCTTTTGAGAAATGATTTTTAGAAATTATTAAAAGGCAGCTCTCCGGAACACAACAAATATTAAGGACAGCGAATTGGAAAAAATATTTTTAATAGACCAAATTAAGGCACATGGCAGGAACACAACAAAAGGGAAGAAATTGGGCAGTGAAACATAGTATGGATTCAACAGGCTATAAAATCTCCAGGTCTTCAAGGTGGTGTTCCAGGAAACATGGGAATCCTATTAATGGACCTAAAAAAAGAACAAGATCAATGGAAAACCAAATTATATAGGTGCCATGATTTTCACTAGTATGATTTTCACAAGCTGGTTTGAACGCAGCATTTATAATATTGCACCTCATAGGAACTTTAGAGAATAACGTGATAAGCTGTCGTTCATGCCAAAAGAGACTGATGATGATCAATCATTAATAGTTGTTCAAATTGCTTGAATAACCATGAACATTCATGCTAAGATAACTAACGTCGATGGTTCGCAAGGTCAGCATAGCATGCTAGCATCTACATTTTAGTTATTAGGCCCATAATGTCATCAACTATTTGACATTATTTAAAGCTCTAAGTGAACCATATAACGTCAATTCACACATCACAGAGATACGCTTTTAAACTTAACTAGCACTCTGCCTGTGGGGATCCACTGGTTCTATTTTATGTAACTTTGTCTTTATTTTATAGTGAACAGTCCACCATTGCTGCAGATACGCGCCTACCGGAATCAGTCATATGCTTATAATATGGTTATAAAATGGTTATCAAAATACATTGGGCTGTTACTTCTTACCCTTAAATAATCACTTAACCCCTTTGCGCAGAAGCCAAATTTGGCTATTTAATGCTGTATAATTCAAGATTAAAGCTTCATAAAGAGGAAAAGTGTGGCATTTGTTATGACTTGGAAAAATCACAACAAAGAAAACTGGCAAGTACAACTAAAACAAATTTATTCTTAAAAAAAAAGTTGTACAAAAAATTTTATATCGACTATTTAATTCCTAATAACACTTCAATGCCACTGTTTGACTGTTGCCAAAACAAAACTCTGGGCTGCTCTCTTCTGCTGTCTGCTCTTTTGTGCTATATATATATATACACTAGATTGCTGATAGGGTACGCTCAAGTGAAGCATCTGTTCTAAGAGCCTGTACACCCGGAAGTAAAATTCGCTCATAGACTCCCATTCATTTTCGCCTAGTTGAAAATTAAATTTTCAAAAACACTTGCGTGCGAGTCGGTGTTATTTTGCTATCGCTGTGCTGAGCAACATTTTGTCTCCCTAAATATGTGCTTTTCGGAGGATGGAAAGCAGCACGCTTTCTAAAGCGAAGATCGAAATATGACTTGGTGTCAACGTTGAAGTACAAGCAGAAAAGTTAACGTGACCAAGGCTTTTAATGACTGTCTGATATGATAATTGCTTGGCAATATTCGCCGTTATGAGAAACGTCAATGAATGTCCGTATACGTTATTAAATTACTCTCTGGTTTACTCACTTCATTGTACCCCGATTAAGCATATTTTCCATATTTTCCAACCGAATTGTTTATATTGAATCATATGGCTAATGTCAGCACTAGTTAACTCTGGCTACTCCTTTACTAAGCTTCATCTTTGCCCATGTCCAGTTAAAACACTGCTCTCAAAAATGATCACTGCACAGCATGGATCGAGGGGATAGAGAAAGTTTTTTTTTTTCTCCTGATTTCTAACAGCCAAGCCTTTCTCCCCTCCTTGTCTTTTGGAACTCTGTAGCCCACAAACAGACAAAGTGACTTGTCCACTGTTTTAAATATTATGCAAGTAAGAAATATTGTCGTTGCATGTCAATTACAAGAAGCTAGCTTGTTAGCTACCTTGTTGATTTTTTTATTAACTGCTAAGTCAGTGCAGTCCCCGCAACGTTAAGGGTACCAAGCTAGCTTGCTGGTGACCATTATCAACAGCTAGCATTTAGTTTTAGTCAGCGGTCTATTCAAGTCAATGGGATGGCTAATTAGGTAGCTAGCACCAAAAGCGATTTTTTTTCTATCAGTCACAAATTTGTCTTTCTATGTTAACTTACGCATGAAACATTTATTACAGCCCTTCAAATGAATATTGCTGCAAAAGGCAGCCGCACATCTCGGCATTTTACTGCTTACATTGACTTATTTGAAATTGGCCTCATAGGAAACCATTCATATATATGAAGAAGTTGGGTGTATCAATACGGCGACCGGGTGCTTCACTTTGGATAATGTAAATATGACATCACCAGCAATCTAGTGTTCTAAATAAACATATATATATATATATGCTGGCCCCCCATGCGCATTTCAATGACGTCATAAAACACCCCTCGTGGGGAGGCACTCAGGTGATTGGCTGTAAAGGAGTGAGACATCTGACTGGCTACAGATGATACCCCTTACAAAAAATGCATTTGTGGATCGGAGTCATGTCAGAGGAGTCTCAAAAGTTTCACACACAAATGCAACAAAGTTTACAAAGCACTTTCTAAATGCAGATCCAACAGTTCATATATGAATGTAACTTTGGACGTTTAGTGGGGACATTTGGTGGGATAAATGCGCATACACACACTGTGTCTGGATATTTGTTCTTATTCTGGACACTGTCACCTCCAGCTGTTAGAGCAGAGATTTTGTAGGTCAGATTAACCTGTATCAGTGGTCTCTCTCTATGTGGAGCATGTGATTGCCCCTCTCTCAGCTGTCTCTCTTTGGGATTACACTTTTACTGTCCTCTTGCTGCGAGGTGCTCCTCTTCATCGTTCAGTCTGTGGCATTTTCAGTTACTTTAAAATAACTAGCAACAACTAATGTCATTCACAAATAACTTCTGAAAAGTCTGTACTACATTATTCCATATTTGATACGAATGCAAACTAAGAAATAAACATACTCAACATGATTTTAACCTCATAAAATGAAGTATTTTGATAGAAATGTGCATGCTTGCCATGGAAATGACATAAAATGTAGCATTTTGATAAAAATGTGCATGCTTGCCATGGAAATGACAATTTGATGACAAAATCTGAAAATATTTTGTAGCACTGATATTTCAGTAACCCATGGTTAGATTTTATTCAGATTAGTCTCATATGAAAGGTTTAAGTTCTATGAAATTCAATTCAATTCAAACAACTTTATTGATCCCTAAAAGGGCAATTCATCTGCAGTTCACCAGCACAATCACGCAACCACGCACAGCGTGTGTCAGAAACAGCACCCCAGATTAAGACAACAAACAGAGGTCAGGAAGGTCATGAGTAATTAAAAATAAATGGACAATAATAAGAATAGTAAGAATAATCGTGACATGATATCTTATATAATGCCCGATAAAGGAAATGTCATTTAAAATGACTGCTGTCTGCATTCAGCAGCTTGATAGCAGAAGGAATAAAAGATTTGGAGTATCTGTTAGTTGCCTAATCAGAGGTACTTGATAACGGCGGCCAGAAGACATCACCGTGAACTGACCGGACAGCACACGATCGGGTTGACTTTTTTTGTTTGGATTATTTATGAATATTTAATGAGCTTTGTTATGTTACCCTAATGAAAATCGCTATCGTCAACTTGCTTCATTTTCAAAATGAACCCCCTAGGAATGCACCTATCTAGACAATCCTACGTCATTTCATAGATCTCCAACAGATATAACGTCAGTCCAAAGTCAATCAGATGAATATTAATGATTTTATGAATGCCACAAGGTTGAAAATCAGTCAAAATTGTGATTATTGGTAATTTGCATTTAAAGTCACAAGTAACAATTGAGGCAGAGGAAAAACATAGATTCTTGATGTTTACCATAGACTGTATCAAAAGATAGACAAAGCAACTGTGACGTCACTCATTGTTTTCAGCGTTCGTGGAAATCAAACGGCTAGCTAGGTAGCTTGCGACTTGCTGGACTGGCTTCTAGTTGGCCTCTGTCATACAGCGTGATTATGTTTGCTTAATGTAATCCCCAGCTTCTAATGTTAGTACTTCTGCCATGGTTCAACTAATGATGTGGAAGTGATCAATACAAACCATTGCTTGTTCAAACGCCAAAGTAATGGCTTGCCGGCTGTACAAGTTAGCAAAGTGATGGCGTCAGGTCTGTGGTAGCATATAGTGGGAATTACTTAGCGGGTGCTTAGAAAAATTTCATTTGTTTTATTATAAATCACGCAATTCAGTTGTGTGATAAACAGAATCTTATACTCTCAGTCATGACCTGATCAAGCCACTGCTAATGCCTTGATAAATAAAACCATTGGAAAGGTGGATTGCGATCAGAAAACCTCCGCAGTTACGGCCCTTAATCTCTCCTTATCTGATTGAAAAATATTGTTCTGCGAAGATAATCTTTCGGAAAACGATGAACAGTAAGTTCGCTGTGCAATCCAACATCCCCATTACACTGCGGGACACAAGAGAAGCGCGGCATTTTGGCATTTGAATGCATGGTATGCATAGAATTTAAGAGTGGTCCTCAATCACCGGTCTCCGAGTGGTATGTATGAACTCAGTTCTATATTTTGAAATACTGAAAAGTGTCACTTCAAAGTCAAACTTTAGTCGCAAATTAACACTGGTCGCTTTTATACGTAGGTCAGTACAGCTGTGGCAAAAACGGTACTTAACCAAAAGGGACCACAACTTTTAGACAATATAAAGAAACTTTCCCAGTAAGCCATATTCCCACATTAACATGCTTGGTCTCTACGGATTTCCCGAAATTTAATCTTTTCAATTATCTTGATGTAGTCTTTCATTTTTGATAAAAAACTAAAATCACAATCAATTTCTTCCAAGATAATGTGCTTAAACATGCTGAAGTTTTAGGAGTTTTAGAATGTTGAGAATGCAGCGATCAGATGAATGACATTGAGATTTTAAGATGTAGTACTGTGTATGACGTTACCATTGCATTTATTTCTCTCCCTTCCAAATTGCTTGGGCTGACATAGGTAATCTGACGACATTGGACTAGGATATTAACACTACTGCATTTATAGACACACTCACACTGCAATGTGAAACACCTGTTTAAATTGTAATAAAATATGCACCATGGATATTTGTGTGTAATAAAATTTCCAAAAATGTGATACCATGGAAGTTTTGTTTTGCACTGGAAATGTTTTTGAAACCAGTGCCACACTTAGCCTATAGAAACTATGTATTGTATTTGGATACAATTTATTGAAAATAAAAACAAGTAAAACTTAGAATGAAAATAATGTGCTTAAGAATTACATTGCGTACATTGTGTTCTATCCTATCATGTATTTCCTATATTTCTGAGCAGATTTTCACTGGTGTATTCTGACAAAAATGTCACAACTGAGTTTGTCCAACTCAGTTTTTGGAAAGAAGACCACAATGACCATCAGTGACACACTACTTAGCTTTCTTTTTGTGTTATGAAATCTGTTTAGTATTAATTATGTGTTTAATAATCTTTCAAGCTGTGTCAGCATTATTGTGCTTGCTCACCACTTTGAAAGAAGCACATCCGTTTAGCTGTTAGTCAAAATCTTGTAGGCATTTAACTACTTCTAGTATTATTGACAATGCCAAACTAGTTTACGCTCCTCGTATTCCTCGGCTACAGCTTAAAATTTTGCTTTGAATCCTTGAAATTTTCTCGAAAGCTCCTTAACATAAAAATCATAATGCCAGAATAACTAAAATATGTAAATACAATGCAAAATGAAGACAGATAGGCAAGGATGGAATCAGATTATGACTCTCAGTCATGCGGATTCACATTCTTGGGATGTACGCTTGGAGCATGTGCTATAATCATGACTCTTTTAAGCACTGCTCTCTTGAACTGTTTCTGTGCTGTTCTGTTAATGTGCAGTGAGCTCAAAACATACCATGTGTATAATCAGGGACTTGTGTAGACATTTGAAACACCAGAGGCTGAGCCCCAAAGACAGGATGTGATTCGATTAATTACTTTGTCAATGGTATAATGAAGTCTCACACCTGGATTAAATCAAATCAAGTGCATTGATCTAAAATTTCACATTTCAAAGAAGTGGCTAATGCAAAAACCGTATGTGATATTGGCAACAGTACTGCAAGTAAACATTACATGAAAAATGCCATGATTATTCCACGTCTTTTTCATGTATGCTATAATAACCCTGCTGTATTAAAGCTCTCCCAAATAATTCAAAGCCAAAAAATGTTCATTTACATCTCCATCTTTTTGTAGCCTGAAATCATCCGTATCCAGCTTTGCCGTTCCCAGTGGTCGCTTGCCGATACGTCTGACCTCAGTCAGTAGGCTAGCGTTTGACTTTCAAATATTCACACAAAATCCATGCAAGATCTGCGATTGGCTCACAGTCACGAGGTCCCTTTTTTGGCGAAGGTATACTAACATCATCTCCATGGTCAAAGACAATAGAGAAAGGAAGACTTCTCACCGAGGAGCAATTTTTGGTCTCAGGCACGTGGGTGCCCCGCCCTGTAGATAGACTTGCAGCGGGTCCTGAATGAATTGATTCCAATGGGGAAAAGTGAGCGTTAGCACAGATTATCACCGATTATTTTGCCCCATTGTCACAGAATTAAATATTGGACTTATTTTCACAGGCCACGTATTTTCCTTACATTCTGGTGCTGCAATGGCATTTTTAAGACCAACAGATCAGGAGAAAATTAACTTTGTTCGAGACCTGTGTCTCTCTCAGCAGCGGTCACATAACATCGGGCAGTACAGAAATACAGTACGAAGTGAGGGAAACTACGAGTTTCAAACTGAAATAATGCTTGTGTTTATACGTTCAGTAATACTGTTATTGCCATCGATGTTTAATCGTTTTTAAAGGGAAAAGGAATATATTTGATCGCTATGATTTTGTACTGGATTGATATTAGATATTAAACAAGCGGGGAAAAGCAGCAAAATAAGGCACAAAAATTGAATGTGAAGCATATCTTCCGTTGGCCAACCATGTTAAAAATGCCAAAACATTGTGCAGCAATTGGTTGCAATAAGAGGAACAAGCTATCCATCTTCTCTTTTTCAAAGAAAGAAGACAGGCAAGGAATAAATTAAGAACTGTCGTATTACATACCAGCTTCATAGGCTTAACCTAGCTGATGCAAAGCCCTTCAAGCTATAGCTAATGCCAATTACAGTGAAATACGTTACACAATTTGAGTGTTAGTTCATTTAGCCTTTATTATACCGGGGAATCCCACTGACATAAACAAAATGCAGTTATGGTCAAACATTATCCTGTTCAAAACCTAACAACCACTCCAAGAGTAAACGCAAGTAAGCCACAATCTAATTTTTAATCTCATATCAAATAACATTCACGAATGCCGTTGCTGGCCAGCAAACTCATATTCACTTGGTGGTTCAAAAGGTCATCCAACCAGCCAAAAGCAGAAAACATGAATATTCATATATTCACTTAATTAGTGACGTAAGGGCTAAACGCTGGTTATACAACTGAGGCTAGACTGATATCAGTCAGGGACCATTGGGAGCGACCAGCACTTGATATGTATGGATTCCAGGCTAGAATCGACTGCTGTGTGTGCGTAAATGTTGAAAATCGGTTAAATCAATTACGATATCCCAAGTTTTTAAAATCAGTTCATCAACGTTAAGCTGTGAAAACCCTCTAATCGATAGAGTACACAAATGTGGTTGATCAACCTGGCTCATGTAGCGGCAGCCACAATGAGAAAAAGTTCGAAGTTTACTGTTCACTTTGCCAGATGCAAATAACAAGACGTATACATTTTATACATTTAACAAATTTTATTTTTGGCTGCACTCCTGGCTAGCTCCAAAATGTCATGTTTCAGACGTCTGAACTTTGTGGGTGCAAAGATCTTAAATTGGCGTATAAAGTTTCCAAGCTTCCAGGTGGAAGAGTGAGGCTTCTATGAGACGGATACAGATGCGTCACCGTAACTACAGTAACTTTCTAACGCACACCGCAAATAAATTACAATATAGGCTAACGACTCAGTGGTTGCAGAAACTCAAAGTTCATACTCGTCTTACTTTTTTAACCATAAGAAATGACCCTAGGCTAAAGAAAAAATACCCCAGGCTATAGCCAGGCCCTAGACACACCCCTGTGTATACTCATCGTTATTTAGATTTAATGTTTATACAAACAATAGAAATAACCATGCGTTTCACTGCTATGGAACCCTATAAACTACGCCCAGGCATTCAAGAGAATTCAGCACACCAGAGCAACTCATATACTGTTCATTAGTGACTGATAGAACAACTGCTTTTGGCTTTGCTTTGATTTGAAGTTTGATTTTTTTTCATTTATCCCTTTATCTCGGTTGGACTGTTTATCCCTTTATCTCTTGTTATCGTTCGTGTCTGCTGGTGATACAGCAGCTTACGGCTCGAGGGATGGGGTGGAGTGGGGGCGATGCGGGTGTCCATTCATAAACATCCCCTCTGGGGCCGGAGGACTGGTCCCGCTATGCAGCTGGGCCTGCTCTGCTGCTTGAATTATGAGGCTAATCTGTGGGGATCGGAGGTGTGTGGGGTGGACGGGGGTTGATTTTGTGTGGTTGGGGCATGAGAATATGGAGGGGAAGCTGAAAGGTGTTGGTCATGCTGACAGTATGTGCGCGAGTGTGTGTGTGTGTGTGTGTGTACACCATGTTTACCAACCTTATGGGGACCAAATACCCCCACAAGGCATGAAATTCCATATTTATTTGTACTTGTAAGGACATTTTCAGGTCCCCACAAAAAATGGAGCTGTTTTGGGTTAAGGTTAAGGTTGGGATTTTGATAAGGTTAGGGTCAGGTTTGTACTGTTGAGGGTTAAGGTCAGGGAAAGGGGTTAGAGAATGAATGGAAGTCTATGGAATGTGCCCACAAAACATGAAAACGAACTTGAGTGAGTGAGTGAGTGAGTGAGTGAGTGAGTGAGTGAGTGAGTGAGTGAGTGAGTGAGTGAGTGAGTGAGTGAGTGAGTGAGTGAGTGAGTGAGTGAGTGAGTGAGTGAGTGCGCGCGCGGGGCGGGAGGGGAGGGGAGGGGAGGGGGTTGCTGTAATCCTGCAACAGGCTTTGATCAGATGCTCTTTCAGTATTTATCTGAGAGAATCTGGCAATGTATATTAAATTTTCACCAGTGGTGCCCAATAATGTGCCATGGAGGGGCAAGAGTATACATGTTCTTACTCAAACCAATCACCACACCAGCTAATTTCACTGATTTGGTGCCTTCTTTCCGTCTGAAGGTGTGCTAATTAGTGAAATCAGCTGGTGTAATGATTGGTTGCAGTGAACAATTGCATATTCTTGACTTCCCACCGTGACACATGATTGTACGGGTTTCTACCCAATTTCCTACAAAGAAAGAGTTTCACAAGGCTCCGTCTTTGAAACACCGTCTAGTGTTGGGTTTTCAGCATGGGGGGGGGGGATCGTTGCACTTTTCATACCTATAGAAGAAGGTTCTGTTAGGAACTTTGCTGGTTTTCATATGCAGAGCGTGTCCCGTCCTATTTTATTTGAGCATTACAGTCTGGTCAGCATCAGCTTTGGTCCGCCCACGTACAACATTAATTTTGGAATTACAGGTTGGAGACTTTACCTGCAAGAGCTAAGTGCCAGTCAGAACTGATGCAAAAGAATAGCGTCTTCTCTTGTAGCAGTCGGGGAAGTTGAATGCTGTTGCCTAAATTAAACATGTGATAATCTGTCCTATCTCTCCCTCTGTAGATCAGAAGTGGTTCTTTGGTACACTGGGAGCTGGCTGGCTTTAATCTTTGTTAGAAAAGAAATAAGAAAAGTTCCCTCATCTCCTTTGTCACAGTGTCTCTTTGGCGCAGCGCAAGACTCAGAAAGACGGAATGAACTTGGCACAATAGAAATAACTGTATGATTAGAAAGGGGACTCTTATAAACAGACAAAGCTTTAGTTGTATCACTGTCGTACATCCTTTAAAAATAAAATAAAAAGTTGTATTGCTTGTCTATACTCTACATCCCTCTGGGTACATATACTGGTACATTGCTGTTTGTTAATGTATTTATGCAGGATTTTAAATCCATATTCATTACTCAAATGGGGAAGCAGCAACCCCACCTTTTCTCTTTTATTTAGCAGTAATGAAAAATGACAGTGTTCCGACCAGTGGCCTCACTGCAAAATTTATCACCTGTTTAATTTCACACTTGGCTAGGCCCAAGCTCAGCCTCTCTGTAGACACTGACAGAGCTGCAGGTGAAGGTAGTGGATCAACCAGGCCTGCGACCTCTTTAATTGAATAGCCGTTTAGTAAATAGGATTTCCCCCTGTATAAATATTACTATGAAGCCCCGCAGTAAAACAGTGCGTAGACTGTATCAATAGGCCGGCGATGCCAGAGGAGGGGCACATGGCTCGCGGGGGCGAGGGGAGGAATACATCGGCCGGGTTTAAAGTAGATGTGGAAGGTTGGAGACATCATCTCAAATTTACGCCTTCCTGACAAACCTGTTTTGTATTTTTTGCATCTTTCTCCATGATGCTCTGTCCCATTGGATCTTTATGCTGTTAATCTGGTCTTTCCTATTAAGGGACATTCCATGCCAAGTGGAAACGCTTAAGGTGCCTTTTGGGCCATCATGGTCTCAGATTTTTCTCTAACTTTGTATATTGTTCATTTGAACTCAAATAATAGGTATCTCCAATTTCTCCAATTTTTTCACAACGGCCCACCCGTATGGGTTTTATGGGCCTCTGAAAAAAATGGCCTCTAGGGGGCACTTTTCAAAACATGCTGTAGAAAAAGTCTCATATCTTTGATTCTATGACAGATACAGATCTGTAAGGTGGCTTGATCCTTGACATTAACCTTGCTCTAGACTGACAATCTTAAAGGTTGCTTGTATCAGTGGTGAATGCCATGGAAATTAAGGTCAAAGTTGGGGTTCACAAAAATATTTTCCACTTTTTCAATCCTAATTACTTGCTAATAGTTGGAGTTGATGCCAGGAACCTTTTATTTCAGGTAGATTGTTGCCATTTCTATCAAAAAATCAAAAGACAACTTTGTAGTTGTTCAGATTAACCCTCTCAAAGTTGTCAAATTCTCAAATTTGTCCGACTTTAAACAGTTTGTATGGAAATGAGAACAGATACAACCATTGTAGATGATGATGGTGCAAGATGAAGTCTCATATTACAAATCCATCCAAAGCCCAGACCTGTATCAGTAATAGGGCCGGAGATATAAGGGTTTTTCTACAGCATGTTTTGAAAAGCGCCCCCTACTGGCCATTTCTTCAGAGGTCCATAAAACCAATACCAGAGTGCAGTTTGCAAAAAAATTATTTATCCATTATTTGGGCTAAAATGAACAAATAGACAAAGGTAAAGTAAAATCCAAGACCATGATGGTCCAGGTGTGTTTCCACTTAACATGGAATGGAAAAGAATAAAGCATCTTGAACATTCTGGAAGCTTGTTGTTGGTTTCATACAGAATTCTTCAGTGTTAGTTAGGTATAGTGGATATCTGCTTGAATAATCCAGCCATTTGACTATACAGTACGTCTCATTTCAGATGATTGACGATATTAGCGAATTTGATAATAAAGCATGTCTGAAGCATCTCGGCCAATGTACCTCTTGTAGCTTCGTATCATAGGGTGCTTTGGGTGTGTTTTAACACATTTTAACTGGGCAGTGCTGTATTAGAAAACTAAAATTGGGAAGAAGACAAAACAGTTTAAATATGTAAATCATGGATAGCCTGTTGTTTGTCTGCTACAGTTAAATTCACTGGCTTTGCCCTGGCTGCCATGCTAGCCTCCATGATTCTAGAGTGATGGGGGAGGCTTGCTGTGTTATTAAGTGTGTGCTGCAGACAGAGAATTTCTCTCATTCTGAAGGTCATTACGTTCACACTGCCTTTATCTACAGTACTTCAGTTTGTCTGAATTTTTTTTTCCATTCCTGTCACCATAATCTTTATTTTTTGAAGTGTGAGGTTGTCGCGGTATTTTTAGCACCTCGTTCCGGCGGATTATTTCAGAGGTGCATTTTGACACTGATTACGAAGCACTGTCCATTGCTAAACATGGGGTTGTCATATAGTCACTAGTTTAGAAATGTGCAAAATGTGGGGAATAATATGAGAAATATCCACTATAAATGCAAAGGTAGGGAAAGATGGAGCCGAAAATGTACCCAGAACAGCAGTGAAGCACTAAAGGTGGATCATCTCTCCCTCCTCACTTTAGCGCTCGGAACATGAAGACCCTGGGATGCTGATCTCAGCGGTCTGGTTGGAGCAGAATTTGATAATGACTCTGAGGTGTATTCTCAGGATTTGGCATGAGACGCCAGCGGAGAAATTTAAAGGATTTCTAAATCACTCTCAGAGCAGCTGTAGGGCACTTGGATCCAGCTAGTGGAACTAATGGCACGCCTGAATAACGGTGAAGCATATGCACTTTTCCTGCAACTGAGCGCAAGAATAAGAACACGTGCAGAAGGTAACAGTGCGTAAGAAGTGTAGAATATTTTGTCATTAGGAGTGTTTTACATAAATCAATTGGTCAATCAAAGTAATTCTTGCGCATTTAACAAAGAATTTGACTTGAATGCGCTGTCTGGTGTAGGCTTGCTTATGCCCCAAAAGCAAGCCAAGGGCAATGAATGAAAGGGATATTTCCAGACAGGGAAGCACCCCCCTCCCCTCACCTTCAGACCGGGTTTCATACATCATATGGGTTCATGGAGACTAGAGATGTCACAATGACAAAAAATTCAGTAGCCGGTGCAAATACTAGTAAAATTACACGATTCTCGATGCCAATTCGATACCACAGTATAAAAAAATTAAAAAAGAAGGATTTACAAGAATCCCATGGCAACGCGACCGTTTTTGACTGAAAGTCGAGCAACAAATTCCCGTGATCTGACAAGAAGTTATCATAAAGAACGTCGTTCTTTTGTTCACGTTCACTCCGTTCAGGATAAACTCTTTTAGTTCAAAGTTCATTCAGCCTAAGAGGGGTGCGTTCGGTTCCCGTTCTTCAAAAAAAGGAACATTGTCAGGCACAACACCGGATAAGGCATTGCAACACGTGCCCGCGAGCCATCCCAAACATCATGCAACGTGTATTTCATATTAAAAAAAGAAAACGATAATTCGTTAAAACGTTTGGATGTTGTCAATCAGTGGCATGCGGTCAGAGGTTAGTTTGGTGAGGCAGAAAACCTCCCTTTTGTTTGATTAGCAATCGGACGATTAAGACTATTCGGCAGAATGACGCCACGGAAACTTAAACTGGCCCGTCATTCTGCCGAATAGTCTTACTAAACTAGTTAATCATCTGATTGCTAATCAAACAAAGGGAAGGATTCTGCCTAACCAAACTAACCTTCGATTACACGTCACTGCTTGGTGCCTTTTTTGTCAACGAGTCGGGGTGCTGCAGTTGCAGTTTCCATCTGTCACATGGGGTTTAATGTGACATGGAGGTCTACTTCTTCGGACCTCCTTCTGAATGTAAGTATCAACTGGAACACTCTGAAGCGTATACTGCTCCCTTTAGTTCCGGAAGAGTCACAGCACTGAAACTTACCGTGCCTCAGTGTTTACGGTGCCTCAAAATAATAGGCATCGTTGGTGTTTTTTCATTTAAGAATCAAAAAGTATCGCAAGTATCGGTTCTTGTGACATCCCTAATGGAGGCGACACATCATCAAGAACATTTTCAGTGCATTATAGGGAGCAATACTGGGAGGTTTGCACCTGAATTATTGAGCAAAGTGATAATTATGCAATTACCACTGAGGTGAATCTTGAGGCAAAATCTATCTCGTCTTTTTCAAAAATATTTCTTCCTTTAGTCCTCTTTTTTTCATTATTTTTCCCAGTTCAGCCTCCTTTTGAAGGGAGGCAGCTGAGGGAAGAGCTAATGCAGATGTTATTTGCAGGATTCCCTAATTGAAAGGCCCTGTCATGACATGCTGGGGCGATGGCATCAAAGGGCATGAACTAATTGGGATACCCTCAAGCAATTTCCATCGTCATTGTCTTTCTCGAATGGTATGCCCTGTTTTCACTGTCGAGCGCACTAATGCGAGCTCACTGCAGTCATGTCAGGTACAGGCGGGCCCAGGTGGTCAGCAAGACCAAAATAATTGCCGCCCCCTGGTGTGGCTGTCTCTGTCAGGGAGAGTTCCATCAGAGGGTAAGACTCGGTCTGAGAAGGGTCTTAAAGAGATATTTCAACATTTTGGCAAATTGGCCAGTTGCCATAATCCCTATAGTCATATGAGTAAGTACATTACCTTTAGTTATCAGTTAAAAACTCATCAAATACACAATCCAACAGCTCCGAAACGCTCTTGTGGACAAGTTGTGACCTGCATATTCACCACGCTATGAAATAATAATGTATAATTATGAGACAGAGTTTTGAAGGAGCAAGGGACCTGTACCGCTCACTTTCATCATGTTCTCTGAGCAGTTTGCGTCTCCCTCCCCGGAATCTCAAAACAACAGGCACGGATAACTAAAGGTAATGTACAGTTGAGGCCAAAATTATTAGCCCCCCTATGATATTTGAAGTTCCGATAAGATTTTCCCAAGTACAAACCCAAAACCAGTGAAGTTGGCACGTTATGTAAATCGTACATAAAAACAGAATACAATGATTTGCAAATCCTTTTCAACTTATATTCAATTGAATACACTGCAAAGACAAGATGTTTAATGTTCAAACTGAGAAACTTTTTTTTTTTTTTTGCAAATAATCATTAACTTAGAATTAAAAGGCAGCAACACATTGCAAAAAAGTTGGCACAGGGGCCTTATTACCACTGTGTTACATCGCCTTTCCTTTTAACTACACTCAGTAAACATTTGGGAACTGAGGAGACCAATTTTTGAAGCTTTTCAGGTGGAATTCTTTCCCATTCTTGCTTGATGTACAGCTTAAATTGTTCAACAGTCCGGGGTCTCCGTTGTCGTATTTTACGCTTCATAATGCGCCACACATTTTCAATGGGAGACAGGTCTGGACTACAGGCAGGCCATTCTAGTGCCCGCACTCTTTTACTACGGAGCCATGCTGCTGTAACACGTGCAGAATGTGGCCTGGCATTGTCTTGCTGAAATAAGCAGGGACGTCCATGAAAAAGACGTTGCTTGGATGGCAACATATGTTGCTCCAAAACCTGTATGTACCTTTCAGCATTAATGGTGCCTTCACATATGTGTAAGTTGCCCATGCCTTGGGCACTAATACACCCCCATACCATCACAGATGCTGGCTTTTGAACTTTGCGCCTATAACAGTCCGGATGGTTCTTTTCCTCTTTGGTCCGAAGGACACGACGTCCACAGTTTCCAAAAACAATTTGAAATGTGGACTTGTCAGACCACTGAACACTTTTCCACTTTGCATCAGTCCATCTTAGATGAGCTTGGGCCCAGCGAAGCCGGCGGCGTTTCTGGGTGCTGTTGATAAATGGCTTTCGCTTTGCATTGTAGAGTTTTAACTTGCACTTGCAGATGTAGCGACGAACTGTAGTTACTGACAGTGGTTTTCTGAAGTGTTCCTGAGCCAATGTGGTGATGTCCTTTACACACTGATGTCGGTTTTTGATGCAGTACCGCCTGAAGGATCGAAGGTCACGGGCATTCAATGTTGGTTTTCGGCCTTGTCGCTTACGTGCAGTGATTTCTCCAGATTCTCTGAACCTTTTGACGATATTACGGTCCGTAGATGATGAAATCCCTAAATTTCTTGCAATAGCTCGTTGAGGAATGTTGTTTTTAAACAATTCGACAATCAGCTCACGCATTTGTTCACTAAGTGGTGACCCTCACCCCATCCTTGTTTGTGAATGACTGAGCATTTCAGGGAAGCTGCTTTTATACCCTACCATGGCACCCACCTGTTCCCAATTAGCCTTTTTACCTGTGGGATGTTCCAAATAAGTGTTTGATGAGCATTCCTCAGCTCTCTGTCTTTTTTGCCCCTTGTGCCAGCTTTTTTGAAACATGTTGCAGGCATCAAATTCCAAATGAGCTAATATTTGCAAAAAATTACAAAGTTTACCTGTTCGAACATTAAGTAACTTGTCTTTGCAGTGTATTCAATTGAATATAGGTTGAAAAGGATTTGCAAATCATTGTAGTCTGTTTTTATTTACGATTAACACAACGTGCCAACTTCACTGGTTTTGGGTTTTGTACTTTAACAGAGAAAGGAATTTTCAAAATTACATTTCTGAACATACTGGTTTTCTTTCTTTGGAAGGCACAAATTATTTATATTTGCACACCAAAACAGAATTATTTAAAAAATAAAAAAACTAAAAAGACAAGGGACATTATTATTAGCCCCCTTAATAAATTACCATTTGTTAAGTCATTGCTCAAACCACTTTTGTGCAATAATGTGCTGTAACTTCAGAGGTGATATGCCGAAAGGTGATCAGGTTAATCAGGTGATATCACTCAACAATTAAGTTAAAACATGAAAGCCTCAATATGGGTCATTGAGCTGTCAGTTGAGAAAGCACCATGTTGAAAACTAAAGAAATCAGTTAGGACTTTAGAAAAGAATTATTGATGCACACAAAGCAGGAGAAGGATATACAAAGCTATCCAAGCATTTCCAAATGTCAGGAACTAGAAAAGTATAATCCAGAAATTCAAAGACAGCCTCACAGGCCCTGGAAAGAAAACTAGTGAGAGATGTGTCTAAAGACCCCAGAACAACTGCCAAGACATTGGTGAATGACTTAGGCACGTCAGAAATCATAGTCTCTAAGAAGACAATCACCTGAGCTCTGCACAGGAATGGAATACGAGGTTGCAGACCCAGAAAAACTCCACTTTTGTAGAAGAGACACCTTCAAGCCAGACTTAAAGTACAGTGGCCGTTAAAACCAAGGAAAAGGTCATTAATCCAGCAGTAGCGGGGGCGCTAGGCTGTCGGTAGGACCGGGAAATCTCTTAGTGAGCTCTGCGGTAGGGCCGGCGTCTTGACGCGCACGAAGACAAAAGAAGACCTCCCGCCGCCTACCGCGCTCGCGTTAGCTAGGCGATAGCCCGTTAGCAGAGTGTTTGTTTAATCATAACTGAGCCACGAAGGCGGTTGGGGCGTTCGTGTTGACAGTAGTCCATACATGTAGATAATGGCGCAGCTTGTTGGCGATTTATTTCCATATATGAATGCAAGAGTAACGTTAGCCTGCATAAACTAGGCTTATGCCGTCGGAGGCGACGGCTTAGGGTATATCCCCGAACGCCCCCAATCCTCCAATTCCCCAATCCTTGAATAGACCTTGAATAGACTTTCATTTGAACTTAATTTCAGGTCAATCGGACAAATGGTTCTGAAGATATGACCAAAATGGTAATTTTCCATCACAAAGCGCCACCTGGTGGCATAATATTGAACCATACAGGTATGATGTCATCATGTGACACGTTGTGAGGTCATGACAATTGGACAAATGGTTTTTTATTTAAAAAACTGTTTTTATCATATCTCTGGAAATATTTGTCTGATTGACCTCAAATCAAGTGCAAATGAAAGGTCAAGACCTGAGGGTGTGTTCCACAATGACATTATACCTGTTTGGTTCAGAATTTTGACACAAGGTAGAGCTTTGTCACATAAAATTCACCATTTTTGCCGTATCTTTGGAACCATCTGTCCAATTGACATGAAACTACGTGCAACTGCAAGGCCATGACCTCACAACGTGTCACATGATGACATCATACTTGTATGGTTCAATATTTTGCCACCAGGTGGAGCTTTGTGATGGAAAATTACCATTTTGGCCATATCTTCAGAACCATTTGTCCGATTGACCTGAAATTAAGTTCAAATGAAAGGCCATGACCTGAGGGGCTTTATAATGTATTGGGTCTATTCAAGGATTGGGGAATTAGAGGATTGGGGCGTTCGGGGATATACCTCAAGCCGTCGCCTTCAACCGCGTAAGCCTAGTTATTAGTAGTAGTAGTAGTATTAGTAGTATTATTATTATTACCTCCACCAAAGAGGTTCCGTTTTTGCTGCTGTTGGTTTGCCTGTCTGTTTGTGTACAAGATAACTCAAAAAGTAATGACCGGATATCTGAAATTTTGCGGGTGGTTGCTATTACATCGACCTTGATCGGTCAAACAATATGGCCGCCACAGCAACCATCTTAAAATCCTGTGACACGTAATAACGAACTTCACTCTCAGCGATATCACTCAAATTCTGTGGGTAGATTGGTCTCGCATTAGGGATGGTACCTATACTTAAATTTCTTATGAGCCACGTTTGCTCCACTCAGCAGGATTTTCATTGTGCTGCCTTGGTGGAGGTTTGCACTGTTGGAGTGCCTCTAGTTGTTGTTGTTATTATTATTATTATTATTATTATTATTAATATATGTCTTTGTAGTAGTATAACAGTAGCTGCGGAAATGGTAGAACTAATTAATGGTTGTACTATTAGTAGTTGTCGTAGTTCTGGTATTAGTAGTCATAGGACTGGCATTTGTAGTGTGTGTATTATTTTGAGTCTCAAATTAATGTTACATTGGTGTCAGTCACACAGAAAGTGGTGCAGGTATTTAAAGCGAGGCGAACCATATCAATGAAGACCGATCCCGTGGAGGCCTGCGTATCGCAGGATGTCACAGCAGCGCATGTTATCCATCTTGGCTGTGCTTTAGGCTCTCTTGCTTTCATTTCTCTTAATTACTCTGATGAGAAGTTTCCTCAAGTTATTTATTTATTTTTTTATCGCAAACTCTTTTTTTTTCTTTCCCCAGCCAAAGCAAAGAAGGGATTAAAAGGGAAGTTTATCCCCGGCTGATTCATGCATGCAGGAACTAGGGTGGGCGGGGGGGGTTGGGGGGCGGTTGCCTTCATATCGACCTACTTGCATTCCTAAGTAGTTACTTGATCGGGTTCTGCTGTTTTTTTTTTTCTCATGAAAATATGTAAATAAATGCATCATTTAAAAAAGAAACTGGCCTCATTACTGCTGTATGAATATTGCAGAGTGTTTAATGGAATTTTCCGAATAAGAAACCATACCAAAACCATATTTGAAACGACTCATGATTCTCAGTGCTTTCTGTTTTTATAATCAAGACAACATTTCTCCGACTGACTCTCCGAAATGAATTTTCTCCAGCTGAAAGCTCTTGGGTAACTTTGTCGATTCTCCGTGGTGATAATTTTGTGTCACAATGCTGCATAATTAACAAAGGCGGAAATTCCTCTAATCAGGAAAATCTCTGTCCATAGGGCCAGCCGTCAACATGGGTTTCTGCTTGAGAGAAAGCCAGTGGTCATTTCTCCCAGAATTTTTTTTGCTATAATTGAAATGTAAAAAATATATTTTGTGGCAGGGGTCCTGGTGATCAGCTAATAGCGGTTTGCTTGCAGCATTCTCTGCAGTCATTATCATGTTCTTTCAGCTGCTGGATTATTGTAGTCTCTGCTCAAAATGGAGAACATTTCATTAAAGTGATTTAATCGCATTTGCAAATACTGTATTTTTAGTGTTAGAAACTGCCATATAACACATGAAAAGATCTATAGTGTTCACTGGTGGTTATATATTTGGAGATTTGTTAAAATTGGCTGGGTATGTTCAGGTTAATGTGCGACAAACTTCTTACTTGTGTGCGTGTGTGTGTGTGTGTGTGTATGCGCATGTAGATGTGTGTGTGCATGCGAGCGAGTGAGTGTGCGTACGAGTGTGTTCTTGTATTTGCTACTCAGTGAGGACGAAAGAATATTCTTTTCTATGGAATTGGGACATTTTTGGGATATTTTCTCCTGCCCTCACAACTACAAAGGCAATATAGGATTTATCAGTTAGGGAAGGGTTAAGGTAAGGGTTTGGGTTAGGCATACATTATTCATTGTTTAGATTAGGAAAAGGCCTGTAGAGATTCACAAAGAATGAATGAAAGACAATGTTATATCCTGACAAGGATAGAAGTACAAGGGTGTGTGTGGGTGTGTGTGTGCGTGTGCGCGCAAGTGCATTTGTCCGTACGTGACTGTTTCTGTGTGTGTGTGTGTGTGTGTGTGTGTGTATATGTTTTAGTACCTAGATTTCTGTGTGGATACTTGAGGGGCTGGATCCAGATTTGCCAGCAGGGTCCTGATAATTTGGCTCCCCGTCTCCCCTCTCTGTAGAATGTGGTTCTGGAGGATCTGGGTCCGGATTGGAGGGCGGCTGTGAACAGGACCGCTGTCGGACATTCGGGGGCTCCTGGGACGAGGATGCGGAAGATGACCGCTGCGTGTGCGACTTCACCTGTCAGAGCGTTCCGCGCAGTCTGGTAAGTCATCACCTCCCTCCCTTGATGTCCTGTGTCGTGGCCACAGCTCAATCAGGTACAGGAGCACATCTCAAGCCTTGTCCCCACGAATACGGATATTTTCCATGACGGGTATCTTCCACCTCCATTTTTTTTTTTTTTTTAATTCTGTCCAAACAAGTGTTTTACAAAGTATCACCATTCACATTAGCACGCAAAAACGAGTTCAAATGCTCAAATCAAGTATGCCGGTCTAGTAGATAGTGATAAAGCGTACGTAACAGTATCTATAATTGCAGAGAACAGAACTCAAAGCAAAAGTAGGCACTTGTCAATTGAGTTGAGACTTAATAGTCTCCCAAAGCTCTGTTTTACATGTTCACACAGATACAAAGAAGCCAGAGTTTTTTTTAAAAAATCTTCACTCTAGAAGGCATTCTTAAAAATCTCAGTAATTATGACTTAAAACTTTGTGGACGAAAAGACAAAACTTATAGAAAAAGATAAGTTCTCAAAGATGCCTGTTTACGTGTTGACTGGCTCTCAAGCTCTATGTGACAGCTCTTGGCTTCAAGGCACAGCTGCTTGACAGAGACTCAGATATTTGGTTGCTAAAGCCTTAGTGAAGCCACTATAAGATTAGCGCAGCTGTTGGGCTGTGCTTTGTGTTGAGGAGAATTACCCCGTTACTGGTCAAATGCGACTATACTGTACTTCACTTTGGGTAAACGCAACAGTCCGATAACTGTCACGACTCACTTTCTCCATACCCAGGTGTGCGGCTCCGACGGGCGCACCTACAGCAACGAGTGCGAGCTGAAGAAAGCCAGGTGCGAGAAGCAAGAGCACCTGCTGATCCAGAGTCAGGGACCCTGCTCAGGTGAGTGTGAGCACTGAGCCCCATTCACTCAAACTGATGCGAGTGGAATGGAGCTTGTTTCAACGGCATGCTCTGTGCAATCTCCCTTCAACATCACCCGTCTCTCCGGGGAGCTGTTAGGTTTGGGAAACGTGTTTGAGCGCACAGGCACTATCGTGCGCTTGCACGGTCTGTCTAATCACTGTCAGATATCAATATGGGGCCCTAAAGTTGACTGATTCCAGGCGTAATTTTTCCTTTCTAGTTAAAAGTGCGAAAGTCAAGCCTGCCCAGCCAACAGCGAGTCCTTTGTTGTATTTCTTAGTTTGTTGACCAATTTGGTTTCGAATGTTTTAAAAAATTAATGAACAAAGTCAGATTTCTGGGGCTTCATTGCTTTCAGTTGCCAGTTATGAGTGTTACGTTGGCATTAAATTATTCAGTTAACAGCCTCCTAATCACATACATTATTTGTGCCGTCACAACTTAAAGTCTCTGGAAACTTGCCTTGACATAGCGAAAATTCACCTATAATATCAAAGTTGAGTGTCTCCTAAAGCATCTACAAGGAAGGGAGTGAAAATTAACATTCATAACTATTTGAAAAACTAGTTCAAAAATGGCTCATTTTGCTATTCAGTCCATTTCTCAAGACAGTGTGGGCGTGGCGCATCGCGGTGTGACTGGCCACTCCCTCGATTTGAATGACATCTCACTGGCTCCATTAGCGTTAGTCACAGCAATATCGCAAGGGTCAGTCCAGCCCTATATGTTTGAGCCAGATTACATTCAAAGCCAATGCGAAGGCTTGAAACGCAAACGCGTGTATTCAAGTCTTCGCATTGACTTTGAATGTAATCTGTCGTGCGAAAAATTCATTTTGCGTCCAGTGTGCAAGCAGCTTCAGAATCAGATGAAGCAAATCCTCTGCCATCTGGAAACACCATCCAGCCAGTTACAGAATGGTATTTTGTCAAATCCTTTGCTGTTTTTATCATTACAAAGTTAGCGCATCTCCGCTAAAATTCAGTGTTGGCAGGGATGCACCCAATGGCGGCCTGATGGTACTGTAACGTTAGCTAGTACTGTAGCCTACAATATTATTGCATTGTAATTAGCTTGCCACTCAACTGGTTGCGAAAAAGACACAGATGGAGAGCGTTGATTTGCTGCCAGTCTGTCAAGGGCGAAATCATGGGCGTTAACTTAATATTTTGATACCTTAATTAACTTCCCAATGACAAAACGATAGAAAAATTGGAAATACAACACGCTCTGGGATGTAAAGGTTTATAATACAGTAAGTTGCTCCTTTTGATATTTGATAAAGCAAACATGAAAATAAACGTACTTTTCTGTTTAGCTCGCAATGTATTCGTCTGGGCTCGTTTTGCTCACGAATGGTGAAGATTGATCCGCTGAATTAACTACCAATTCGCTGCTTGTGATCACAATTTGTATGGTGATATGAGCTCAATTCAACGCTTTTGTTCTGAGAAACACCATTTTCACGAGCTGGTTTGAACACAGCATAAAAGACATTCGAGGCAGAGCCGAGGTACCATTCCAGGAGCACACCTCCCATTCAGAAAATCATTTACTGGAGCGTTTTGAATGGAGCAAATACAAACATACATGATAGGGAAAATAGCGGGGGACAGACAAATATGCGGACAGACGGACAGAGAGATCGATAAATCGAACCAAAATGGAGTTAAATAATCAATCGCAAAATGGACTACTTCCAGACGTTTGTCGGGCTCAGGCCAACTGATAAGAGCGGAGATTTTATAATTTCAGTTAGAGGTGGGACAAATGACAGTTTTTTTTTTTTTTTTTAACCTGGCTGCCCCCCCTTCATTTCTGTGAACGTTTGTGCTGTATGTAATTATTTCGTTATAAGTGTGTAGCTAGCATGCTAGCTGGCTACATGGCGCTCTGTGTTGTGACACGGACCCCTGCGGACCATTATCGTGATGCATTTTCATAAAACAGTATGCTAGTTTGCATTAAATACTTATGTTTCCTAATTGTATGAGATTTGTCGGTTGTGATGTTACGATTGAATTTGTGCTTTTATTTCTATTTGCGTTGCATTATTCCGCATACTTTCGCTGCATACTGCCCGTTTTTCATTGGCGGACAAAGTGATCGCGTTGACACGGATCTTGCATGGAATTGCGCATAGCACACGGGGTCCGCTTTCCAGCCAGCTGGGCTTGCTGAAATCACCGATTTTTTATTTTTTTTTTTGAAGATGGTATAACGTGTTCTATCGTCTTCTGTGTCTAGTTAGCATTTTGTTTTACCTAGCTGGACACAGCTAAGCATTTTTGTAATCATTTGTGTGATGTATGAATGTATGTATGAATGACTTGTATTACAAGGAGAGTTAGCTAACTACGCCATGCCTCGGGGACCTGCGCAGTTCACCGCTCTTCGTATTAAAATGGAGGCCGCTGCGGCTCGTAGGCCTATTTGCTTGATGCCTGAGGAGCCTGGATTGTCGTGTATTATATTGTTTTCTATGTCTACTTAGGTTGTCTTTGTATTATTTTTGCGAAATGAACATTACGTAAAATTTCTGTGAACGTTTGTGCTGTATGTATGATCGTGTCTGTATGTGTGTGTGTGTCTGTCACTCACTCTGTCTGTCAGCCCGTGGCCTACGAGCCGCAGCGGCCTCCATTTTAATACGAGGACATACGAACAATGCGCTGGTCCCCGTGGCATGGCGTAGTTTATCCCGGGCAGCTAGCTAGCTAGCTAACTGTCCTTGTAACATGATCATTGCTTAACCTGGCTTCCCCTAGGGGGGGGCAGGTAATGGCCACGGGCTGACAGACAGAGTGACAAACACACACACACACACACACACAGACATGATCATTGCTTAACCTGGCTCAGGTAATAATAACGTAATTCAAAGGTTTTTGTGGACTTTGGTTGACAGAGGCTTTAAAGGCTTAAGGGACATATGGGAGCCCCATGTATTTTAGGCTTCGCACAAAAGCTTTCTACCATCTAATGTCACACTGGACTCCATTTAGCTCCTCTGAGAGTGTATCTGCAGATATGGCTTTATTAGTCTCCGCGGCACATATCCTGTCAAAAATACGTCTGCTCCAGAACGTATGCCGAATATATTCTTCTGAAAATATTGCGTTGATGCCTCCAAATCCATCTTTATCCCGACATTGGGGCAGATCGGGTCAATGACGAATATTCATCACTTCTTCTCATTTTGTAAATGTATGTATGGAGGACCTATCATGCAGTACATGATGCTGACTTATGCATGATCTGTTTTTTTTTCTTTTGGATTGCATTCGTTTCACTTGTATTGGATTTACGGTAAATGGCTCGCAATCTGACTGTTGTGGGGAATGTGTGCGCACAGTCTCACTGATGGAGTACACTGTGGTGACTCCTGTTTTACCCCACTGGAATTTATAAATTGCTCTTTTTTTTGTCCTTTTCCTCCGCGAGGGACAGTGTGAAAAAGCACTGAGAGACGGAGGCAAAGAAGATGTGCTATTAAAAGCATTTTTCTCCTAATGGCCTGAGCACAAAGAAGAGCTGGGCTGAAGTGCAGGTTTAATGAACTGTGTGCGAAACCCATCTCTGCGCTGCAAAGCACTGTGGGAAAGAAAGCTGACAACTCTGTGCATGCATATATATGAGTGTATATATATATATATATATATATATATATATATATATGCTCTGGCTCATATTCGCTCCAACATTATTGTGATTCACCGTGCAAGGACAGCAGTGTGGAAATTCAGAGTGGCAAATGTCAAGTGAAGACTGTCCCTTCCCAGCTCTTCCTCATCTGCCCTCCTCATAGATATCTGTTGCATAATTCTGTAATTCCATAATTCCACCACACCAGCTCCTCCTTCAATTCTCCCAGCCCCCCCCCCCCCACTGATTTTTTGGTGGTTAACATATTCATATCTCTCAGCACCATGTGACCTGACAGATGCAAGTGCACATGCAGACATATACTCAGTCACATCTATTAGCGGTCACATACGCATGTGTACACGTCTGTTAAATTAGACACGTGCACCCAGGCACAATGTGTGCTGTGAGAACAGGTGAAAAAAAAAGTATTCCTGCTCTGTCAGCTGTCAGAAATCCAATTTAAACTGTGTGCCATTCCTTTTCAAGGGAGGTAAAAGCATCTCTTTTTTTTTTTTTTTGTGGAAGTTGTTGACACTTCAGTTCTCTGTTCTAAATTGCATTATTATCTCAGAGGCAAACAACTGTTCCACAAGCCCTACCAGTAATTTCTTTTATGTTGCAGTGTTTCCACACCTCGCGTGTTTACTTGTCTTAGCAATTTGACTGAGTGCCGAACTCAGTTCGTATCGTCACATGACACTGTGCCATCTTTTTGTGTTCTTTAGTTTTTGGTCTCCTCCAATTCTAACTCTTTCATCCTCCTCACTCCCTTCCAAACAGCTTCAGCCACTCCTCCAACTGGCTTAATCCAGGCCCTGCATTGCAGTCAGACAGTGTATGGTTGTTGTCGTGACGACAAAACAGCTGCCCTTGGCGTGGGCCTGGCTGGATGCCCCAGTAAGTGCCGGACTAAAATCTGCACCAATCACCCTGTCACAGTGTGCACCACAGCAACAGGGAAGCAAAATTGCTGCTATGTCCAAGAGCAATTATGCTGTTTGAAACATGATGGTATTATTATAATACATTTACGTGAATGGAAACAGCTTTTGTTCATTTAGTTGTTCGTGTGGAAATCAGTGGGATCCTTGCCGAAGCGGGAAATAGCAGTGTTGGCATCGCTGTCGCTGTAAAAGGACTATTTTTCAAGAAGTGACCTGAGTTCCTTAGAGTGTTTCGGTACCAATATTGTTAATCTAAATTCAGATCATATCAAAAGTACCGCAAATTCATCAGAACTTTGAGTCAAAGCCAGCTTTAACTCACCGTGCACCATGCTGAGGCGTATTGATATATTAAAGCTAGTCGATCTGTGTGAAGGGTTATCTATTATCAAGCTGTTTCAAACACGGGCCTATCGCCAAGTTTAATAGCAGATGAGATTTTTGGTTTGTTTGCTTGAATCAAGTCACATTTGATCTAAAAAAGAAGCTATATAAATGCTAATGGGGAGAGTAATTCAGAATTACATCTTACAATTACGTGATTGTTAAGTCTGATGCTTACTTTGGGGTCATTGAAACTCATTTTTTAAACACTCCATGGATTTCATGTAAACAACCCCTTACCAGTCTGACGGCCGTATACGGGCCCATCAGGGAAGTTAAAAACAAGAAAAGATTTCATTTCACCTTGAGTACGTCCTTTATAGGCCTTTTAAGAAAATGTTACCGGAGTGGTAAGGGGTTTTAAGAAACCATGGTTTTGGGAAGTTGGTTTCGACATCTACTTTGCACGTGACTTCATTTATTTATTTCTTTATTTATTTACGTATTGTTATTATAAAAGATTCTGCTATAATTGTTTGCATACGGATTAGTTTGCTTACAATTCACTGTATCGCAATTAGTAGGACGGGAGTTTGCATACACAAAGTTGACTCTGCCTTAGAACCGCTCTGAAAGTTTCAGAAAATGATTTCATTGCATTCAAGGTGTCTGATAGGCTAATTGACATTGTTTTAGGCAATCGGTGGGGGTACCTTTGGATGATCAATCAAAATCAGTCGAGATTTCAGAAATATAAAAATTAAAAAATTTGGGCCTTCACAAGTCTTATCCATGTTTGTGAGAAATTTTCAAACACCTGCAGGTACCACTTTAATCTCCACAAACAGTAATTTGCAAGCATGAACACCAATAACATGGCAGACACGACCATCATAACGCTCAGGAAGCAGGGGCACTCTGGCTCCTAGAGAAGAATTTACTGTGCTGAAAAGGAGCAAATCAATCCCAGGACAACTGCAAAGAAACTTGTTAAGATGGAGATGGGTACACAAGTATTTATCCACGATTGAATGAGTTCTATATCGACATAACCTGAAAGGCCGCTTAGTAAGATGGGAGCCACTGCTCCAAACCACCATTAGAAAGCCAGACTACTGTTTGCAGCTGCACATGTGGACAAAGGCCTTACATTTTTTTGAGAAATGTCCTCTGATTTTATTGAACAAAAACTGAAATGTTTGGCAATAATGACCACTATTGCATTTGGCGGGAAAAAGGAGCGGCTTGCAAGCCAAAAAAAACACCATCCCATCCAACTGTGAAGCACAGGGATGGCAGCATCATGTCGCGCAGAAGCTTTGCCGCAGGAGGAACTGCTGCTCTTCACAGAATATAGTGTCTTGAAAAAGTATTCCCACCACCCTATTTCTTCCATGTATACGGAATTTGTTTCAGGTCATCACTTATTTTTAGTATTAGACAAAGATTACCCTTATAAATACAAAATGCTGTCTTTAAATGATTATTTCATTTATTTATGGAAAGAGCTATTCAACCCTACCAGGTCCTATGTGAAAAAGGTAATTGCCCCCTTTAGTAAACAAATTTAAAAGATAATGGGATAAATTTCACTAGAAATACCCAGGCATGATTACTGTCAGCCTTGTTGAATTTAAACATCACTTAAATAGAATCTGTTTGGCAATATGTGAAGTAGGCAAAAAGCAGCACATGATGCCGGCGTTTAAAGAAATTGGAAAACAGATTAGAAACAAATTAGTTGACCTCTGTCTGCCTGGAAAGGGCTAAAAAGCCATTCCCAGTGGGACTCCTGAGATTCACTGTCAGAGCCATCATATAAAAATGGAGAAAACTTGGTTCAGTGGTGAATCTATGCAAGAGTAGCCGGTCTACCAGCTATGTAGTTTGAAGCAGTATCTCAAGACATTAGCCAGATAGGTAAAGCTTGGTTGCAAATGTGTCCTCCAAATGGTCAAAGACCCCAAACACACTTCCAGAGTTGTGGAAAAGGCGTAAGGACAGCAAATACAAGGTATTACAGTGGCCGTCACAAAACCATGAACTCAATCCAATATTTATTTGAAAGTATAGCCGAAAAAGTGCGTTAGAGCCAGGAGGCCCACAAACCTGACTTATTTTCAGTCTCGTTAGGGGGATGGGCCAGAATTTTGGCAACTTATTGTGAGAAACTGGAGGCAGACTACCCAAAATGTCTGACCCTAGTTAAACAATTTCAAGGCAATGCTACCAGCACCAGTTTTCAAACTTCTGAACCACTGCAAATGTGATGAAAGAAATCAAATCTGAAATCATTCGCTCTACTTATATTCAGACATATTGTATTCTTAAAATAAAGTAGTGATCCCAACTGACCCAAGACCTAAGTTTAAATGTATTTGGCCTAGGAAAAAGTTAATTTCGGACTTAAACTGTAAATAACATGGTGTGATTAGATGCTCTCAAAGAGTTTTAGTCATTAGTTGTTTTTCTTGGTGGAAACGACCTTAGTTTTTCGTCAGCACAAAGTGCCTTGAGTAGCGAGGGGGGTAGCGTTTGGGGCAGCACTCACATAGAGAAAAGTAGTGATGATTCATGGACATAGAAGGCTGGATGGGGCCCAACAATGTCTGGATTTATAAGGTGGGATATTATCAGTACCATCACTATATTTTTAAGGGTCTCAGTGTCATATCCTATAATGGGACCCAGGATTCCTGGCACTGTCTCTGGGCACAACTTTCTCCTCAGATTTATTTCAGACACTATAATTTACTTTTCTCAGACAAACATGGTTTACATTCGAACATGTAAATCTCAGAGCTTGTGTGAGATAGTGTTGGGGATTATTATGCATTGTGCTTGATGGTTTCTCTCTCTCTCTCTCTCTCTCTCTCTCTCTTCCTCAGGTTCCTGCTTGTGTAATCCCTACGGCTCATACGGCAGCACCTGTGACCCCACGAGCGGCCAGTGCTCCTGCAAGCCGGGCGTGGGGGGACTGAAGTGCGATCGGTGTGAGCCGGGCTTCTGGAACTTCCGGGCCATTGTGACGGAAAACATGAGCGGTTGCACGCGTACGTTCTCCTGCCTTCCTCCCTCCCTCTTTCTGCGACCCCACATCACCACCTTTACGCAGTTGTTCTTTTTTTTCCATCCTTTAAAATGAATATGGAATTCATTCAATATGGAATTTTTCAATTTTGCCTGATTCAGGTATCTCCTATCACCAAGCTAAGTAGAAGCACGTTCGTTCACCACTCATGCTGCCCTCCCAGGAGAGCGCAGGCTGTTCACAGCTCTTTCCGATACTGGCGTCTGTCAGCCGCTGCTTCTTTTCACTCATAGTCATAGACCTGGCATGCAAAGAACGAGTGAGGAGGAAATGTGAACATATGGCTGCTCAGAAAGCAACTAATGAGTGGCTGAATGGCCAGTGGGAGGTGCTTGAATGCAAAGCAACTGTATCCCTCCCTTTTATGTACTACTCTCGAGAGACTGCTGGCCACGGCCCGCACTGGCACAGCTGGATTCGGTCCGAGGCGTTTGCGGCCAACATAACCCACCGTTAGCATTTTGTCTGATCTCTGAAAAACTGCATAGAGCAGCATGAGGAAAACTAGTCTGTGCTAACTAGCTAGCTTGAATTCGACTCTGGTAAATGGCCAGGGCAAATTAAAATGAATGAGATGGGGAAAACACACGAGTCATCAAAAATTACCCTGATGCAAAACGGGAGGTTAATGCATCTTCAACAAAAGGAAAGTAGGTGTAAATGAATAAACAAAAATGGCTCCTAAACATTTTTGGATAAAGATGCCACCCTTACCAGTCCTTGGTTTACAAACTAAACTGTATGGAATGTATGCATGCAGATACATCATTTAAGTTCCTTAATTTTGGGTGGAATTTAGGGTTTTTCCTTTTAGATATGAATTTTATTGTCTTCATTTGGCAGGATTCTGTTTTTTTTTTTTTTTTTTTTTTTTTGTGGATATAGCTGGGTATAAAAGGAGAGGCATCAAAACAGGATCTTTTTATAGCCCTGATGCATCAGCAAAACTGTGTCCTTTAACTCCCAGCAAGTTA
The DNA here is from genome assembly GCA_029721435.1 of Gymnothorax reevesii. Taxonomy (NCBI): domain Eukaryota; kingdom Metazoa; phylum Chordata; class Actinopteri; order Anguilliformes; family Muraenidae; genus Gymnothorax; species Gymnothorax reevesii. The sequence goes on from CM056585.1 coordinate 56,129,121, forward strand.
GTTTAAAAGAAAACCAAGTGTGCCTGACAGACTTTGGTTTTCACTGTGAATCTCTGTTCATTAAACTGAAACTTCCACACATCAGCACCCATTAAAGCAAGTGTGAAATCTTGAAGCGTTTTGCCGTCCTTATTCCTTTACGGACCTCAGAATTAGTGCATTTCTGCTGCTTTTCTATGAGTGCTCTGGAGCTCTCTGCCCGGGTGTTGAACTCCTCCTGAATGGAGTTTCTGATGCTGGTGCCTCAGTCATTGTGGGGTCAGATTCAGAGCAGCTCCTGATTGTTAGAAATCGGTGTGTGTGTGTTCATGCGTGCGTGTGCTTGTTTGTGTCTGCTGCTTGTTCAATGACTTCGGTTCACTTTTAGCTCCTGAAAATAGATACGAAAAGCAATATTATGGCTGTAATCCTCGGCAGTATTTACAATGAAACGGGACTGTGTATAACCCGGTATTAGCTGACTCCTCACCGTTTTTCAGTTCAGTTCAGTTCATTTCAGGTCAGTTCAGGCTGGGAAAACCAAGGCAGAGTCGTCAGGTCAGTAGTTTACAGCATTAGAGTGGATACAGTTAATATCTATCTTGCCGTGAGGCCTCGTAGGTCACTTGCGGGAGGTGGGGATACGTTGCGCTCCCCAAATCATACTTATTGACTGAGGAAGATGCACCTTCCTCTGCTAACTGCCCCCAAGACAGCAGAATGCTCTTCATGAAAGTTTAAATTTGGCCAGAATGCACTGCTTAAAAGATTTATTTACAAATGATGTATTATTAAGATGGTTTAAAACACAGACAATGCCCTGTGTACAGTTATGAGTGTACCTTCAACTAGTATCTCGTCAATCACATGCAGTGACAATACTGTACAATTCTGCCACCCCACAGACCTCTATGGTATTGGACTATTTCTATTTCCCTTTTTCTAATTTCACTGCATTGTCTCATCTTTTTTATTTTGTTTTCTTGTTCTTGTTCTATTTCTCAAGCAATTTTTGTCAACATGGATTATTGGTAAATGTTTTAAAGTATTGCACCAGAACTGACTGCAATACCAATACTGGATGAATGCCAAAATGTCTTCCTCTCTCCCCTTCCTTCTGTATCCTCCCTTTTATCTCTTCCTTATTCTCTCCCTCTCTGACCCCTCTCTCTCCTTTTATCTCCATCCTTGCTTTTGCCGACTCCTTTTGCCCCCCTCTTCCACCTCTCTCATTCCTCCCTCTCTTTTTTCTCCCTCTCTCCGCACAGCCTGTAACTGTGACGCGCTGGGGTCGGTCCGGGATGACTGTGAGCAGATGTCAGGTCTGTGCTCCTGTAAAGTGGGGGTGAAGGGCATGAAGTGTAACGTGTGCCCCGACGGATCGGCGATGGGCTCCAGCGGCTGTGACAAAGGTATGGCACCGGCGCCGCCAACGCACGCCGCCCGGTCTACCACAATGCCCCTGACAGACAAGGGTTCTGTTCCTGTGCCCACCTCAGTCTTAAACAAGCACAGCCCTCACTCCCCTGTTCAGTCCTGCTATTCAGGTTAGCAGGAGCTGACCGAGGCGCTGTCACGGTCAAACATGCATTGCAAACTCGACATCAACAGACAGCTAGTCATACATACGGGCACCATCTTCTTTTTTTTTATTTGTGTTTTCATTTGCATTTTTTAATCTTTTTTATTCTTTTTATTTATTTCATCCATTCAATTTGAATTTTTTTTTTGTTTTCTGTTCTTATAGTCTCCGTACAGCACTGTGCCATGGTGGAAATTGCTAGTTCAACGTATGCCGTGGTTTATCATAGCTGTTCCTTCCAAAACGAATTATTTTCTTTAGGGCAGTTATTTCTATATTTTAGTTCAGTGTCTTTTTGTTTTTATTATTTTAAACATCAAATTTACTTGTACAAACCTTGGGACATTTGCTTGTGCCATGTCTAGCCACGGATACTAAGAAGAAACGCACGTGGAATCTCTACTGACTTCACAGTCCATAGTATTAGATTTCACGCACTATGTTAGAAAATAAACAAAACGTAGATGCCAAAATGTGAAAAGTTTTGGGTATTCTAAAAGGATATACAGAGGATCGCCAATGAGTGAGCACAAGATATCAAATCTACGTAAGGAGAGTAGATGTATTCTGTAATTTTGATTTAATCTGAGCCTTCAGAGAAAAATAAATGAAAATTACTATCCGAGTATTATCAATTTGATTTATTCCATAAATGTCAGCGTTGTATTGTTTGAAAAATGGAAAAATAGCGTTATCATTAGCTTCCGGTAGACAGTCAGCTCAAGTCAATGGGATGAATACTTCGCCAGCTAGCATGTTAATGCTTTTCACCGTTGAAACAATAAATTCAAGCATCTACGACTACAGTCACACGTGTATACTTATTATTTTGGGCGGCATGGTGGCATAGTGGTTAGCACTACTGCCTCACAGCAAGAAGGCCGTGGGTTCGAATCCGGCCTGGGGCCTTTCTGTGTGGAGTTTGCATGTTCTCCCCGTGTTCGCGTGGGTTTCCTCCGGGTACTCCGGTTTCCCCCACCCATCCAAAAAAACATGCAATATAGGAACCCTCCCTCCTGTATGGCTGTGTGTGAATGTTTGGTGGTGGTCGGAGGGGCCGTAGGCGCATACTGGCAGCCACGCTTCCGTCAGTCTGCCCCAGGGCAGCTGTGGCTACAAAAACGTAGTTTACCACCATCAGAGTGTGAATGAATAATGCCTCCATTGTAAAGCGTCTTTGAGTGTCCAAAAAAGCGCTATATAAAATTGATGCATTATTACTTTACTGGCCAAAAGCGCTAATATGCTAGCTAATGAATTATTCATCCCATTGACTTGATGAACTGTCAACTAGAAGCCAGCGATGGTGAACAGTTACCAGCAGACTTGGTAAAGTTACCTTTGCAAACTTATTAGTTGACATTTGTCAATGAATGGAATCTGACCTGAGACAGCTGTATCACAAGTGTGTGATACCAAACCTGTATCTCATGGATTTTTCTATCACAGTGATTTTTAATCATCATTGTCAAAGTCACAAACTAAATCAAGATCACAGACAGCTGAACAGTCTTTCTGATTGCCTGTGAGCATCCACTATGCATCCTTTGTTGTGTCAGCCATTTTAAGCCGGAGCTCTCCTGAAAATGAGCCTGTTGATGCTGGTTTCCATGGCTCTCCATTTGCCTAATGTGTTTCAATCACAGTACACATTCAGAGAATGGCTTTACAGCCTGCGTGGTGTCAGAAGTCAATTATTTATCAACACTGAGACCGAAACATACCCTGGGTCATGACCCATTTGAAGAAAAGGCTGCTTATTTCTATTTGCATAATGCGTTTTAGACACACTTCTTACTTAAGTGAGTGCATTTGTGCCTCGCCGGATGTCATCAGAGCATCATTTATTAAAATGGCCGTCAGCGCACTGCATGGGTCATAACCCACTGGAAGATCGATGCTGTGTTCACCTGTTTTCTCTTTCCTTTGCCTCAGGTCCTGCGGCTAAGGTGTCCTGTGAGGAAATGGCGTGCCAGTTTGGAGCGTCCTGTGTGGAGGTGAACGGGCGTACACACTGCGAATGCCCTTCCCCGGACTGCAGCGTGGAGAACAAGACGAAGGTAGGACCACAACGGTCCTTCTCTGAAGTCACTGTTTCCGCTGAACACTGAACCCCGTGGGGGACTTAGCAACCTTTTAGCTTCCCACGCGCTTCCTGTTTGTGTCTATCTACTAGGAGCTGAAATTCCAGTTCATCGTTGACTGTGCATGTTTTCTAGTGCACTCCAGGGGAAGCTGAGTGTCTAAAATGCGGCTGACGTCAGTGGGCTCTGTTTTGAATATATCACGCAGTCAGCCTTTCTGTAGCACAACCAACCACTGCCCATTACAGCATGTTTTTAAGCAGTGTAGAGGCCGATATTCTGAGGTATGGATCAACCCCCGGTGTTTTTGTTGCAGGTGTGTGGCTCTGACGGGGTCACCTATGCGGACAGGTGTCAGCTGCTGACCATCGCCTGCCGACAGGACAAGCACATCGCCGTGAAGCACGAAGGCCCGTGCTCAGGTTGGTCTGTTCTCCAGAATGTTCCGAAATCTAGCCTCTGTATGAAATTTGGAAGTCGTTGCTCAGGATCCGCGGCTAGTAATAATTAGCCATGGCTCAGACCAGCTGAAGAAAACGAGGAGACCACGCTGGGCAGTATCACAGGATTGTTATGCCAACATTATAAAACTGCCATTACAAGACAAAACAAATGGAACAAGTTTGTGTTGGCTGGGATTTCTCTGTCTTTAGATGTGGATGAGACACTGTTTAGGTAACTTAAGCTGACATAAGAGTAGTGAGAACAGGCCATTCTGCCCAACTAGGCTCCCCATTTTCCTGGCACTGAGGTATACCTAACACTTTGGGTACTTAAGGACTAGACGGAGTCTAGCAAAGTATCAGGAGATGTCTGGATCAGGTAGCCTCTGTACTCCATTGGGCAGAACAGATGGAGGTTTCTATGCATTGCAATGATAGCCACTGAGCAGTGAGCATCCAAGAGAGGGCATAGCCACTGTGTAATTTATGTAGGGATACAGAGGTCATGCATAGAGTCACATGCACCGGTTTCTGTAGTGCTTGCAGAGAGTTGTCCTCATCTTTTTAAATATCTTTAGCTCAGGCAAATCATTTGAGCACATGCAAGACCAACAGTTTGACAAATAATTGCTTAAGGAATGTATATTCTTGCAGTTGTTGATTTGTGTCATCAATTTTACATGCACTTAAAGGTTTTTAATATCTGAATGTCTCCCTAAGTACTGTACAGCTCCATCAGATATAATGATAAAAGAAAAGGAGATAGAGTGGAAGTGTGATCCTTTGGGCTGTTTTGCATGATTTCTGCAGGTGTGTGTGATGCATCCCCGCTGTCGCCGCGGGCGTGTTCTCCCCTGTAGTTCACGTGTGTCGGTCTGTACCTTCACGAGTGACGGAGAACACAAAGCAGTGGCAGATGTCTACCTGTCACGCTTCTCCACTCGAACGGCGTTGTCACCCGCAGTGAAATAAACATGGGCTTTGCGGGAGAGAAAACGGAATGGAAAATAGACAGGGTGGTGTGAGGATGCCTCTGTGTGTGTATGTGTGGAGGGAGGGAGGGAGGGAGGGAGGGAGAGAGAGAGAGAGAGAGAGAGAGAGAGAGAGAGAGAGAGAGAGAACCTTTGTTTAGCTCAGGGCCTCATCTCAGGAGCGAATGGCATTTGATTGTTTGATTTCCTCTCATACCTCCTCCTGTCTCTGTACAGTTCCCCCCTTTGGGCTTTTCAGTAAGATTCCTGAATTGGGTGATGCTCTGTCCTGTTGTTTGCGTTTCTTTTCCCATCCTTCCGGAATAGGGGACAATGCGGCGCAGAAAACAATAGCGTTTGCGCTGCTCAAGACTAATTCGCCTGTTGCCGTGGGTTTGTGTTTTTTTTGTTATTCTGCCGCTTAACTGTAACAGTACGTGTTATGCCGGGTGCGCCAGCATGGGACCAGCTGCTGGTTTTTGGGCGGCGATCAGCAGCTGTCTCTGCCTCGCTCGGTCGCGCTCGTTTGCCTCACTGCTCACTGCGGTGAGATAAGGGCATTTACAACGCTGTCAGAAATAAGCGGTCATCATCTCTCGCCCAAGACTGCCTTTATTCTCTCACATCAGGAATAGGTCAGGTCATCAGTGTGCAGTAAACTTAACATTTTAACCCTATGAAGGGCAGGCTGTAATGTTTATTCATTTTTTCTGGGGGGGAAATTCTCAGTTGGAGATTTGGAACTTCATTTTGGTTGCATAACCAGTACTGATTGTGACGCAAGAATTAGTATGTTCCATTTGGACCATTCAATCTCTGAACATTTTAACTATATGTTTTGGTTTTTTTTTTGTGGCAGTCACAAATATACTGTATAATCTGACGCCTTATAGCAGGGCTACCCAAATCCAGCCCTGGTTTTCTCTCCTTCCTGGCAATTAAGTGAACAGTTATTGCCACTGATTGGATTATTGCTGCTGATTGGCTGGACTGTCATCACACCTCAATTTCAGGTAAAGAGAGGGCGTAAAAACAGCAGTTCCTGGCCCTTGAGGACTGTGATTTTTGGGTAAAAATGTTTCTGTAAAAACTGATGAGCATTGGCCAGAACATTGTGAACAGCACATGAAGCTGTTCCGCGTTAGATGCAGAGAGTCAGCGGCCGTGACAGTTATTGCCTCTGTGTTTTTAAAACATTATGGTTACTGAATGAAAGGTTCAATCGGAGTCTTCCCCCAAAATCCTCCATCTTTCCAGTTTTCTTCGGTGAGCGTTCAGATGCGGAGAATTGGCGGCGGCCTCCTCATTCGATGCCTGGCGAAGTGCGCGGCGGGTTGTGGTTTGCGGCCGCTCCAGTGTTTATTAATTCCATCCGCGGGATACGGTGGCTGTCCGGCTCCGGGCTGTTCTCCCCACCCCCAGCCGAGCTGTGGCTCATTTCACGAGTGGCTGGATGGGAATTGGCTTCATCAACGCCTGCAGTTCACCTCCTGCTCATCCCTACCAGGGTGCCAAAATAATGTTAACTGTCAAAAACATGCTCGGCACTACCAGTGGGGAAAAAGCCTTTAGGGTTCCACCGATGAGCTGTGCTCAAAGATGGAGCCCAGGCAAGGTGAACGCGGAGTCAGGGTGGGGTAGGTGGTCGTGATCTTAATAAAAACTCGAGGGTGGTGAAATTTATGCGGCCCAGTAAATTGTCAGTTTTCTCGCTATGCAACCCGTGAGTCTGTTGTGAATTTGCTGCTCACATATAAACATCTGGTGTGATTTCAGATAGGCATCACTCTCTCTCTCGCTCTCTCTCCTCCGCTCTATTTCTTACTCTTTGTAACAATATTTTTTGTTCCTTTTCTTTCAGTCTGTCTTGTGACCTCTCTCACTCTGCCTTTTCCGTGGCCTTAAAAGTAACTTGATTTTCTAATTGGCACACTCACAAGAAAAAGAACTCGTCTTTTTTGATTGCTGCATTAAAAGAGGAGGATATTTATAATTATTTAAATAATAGTATGAATAATTTGTAATAATATAATAAACTGGTACCTGTACATTATCAAGATATGCTCCCTTTGTGATGTTTATTCCTGTCAGGTTTTGGTTAATGTATTATTGGACCTGGGAATCAACTGAATACTAGCATCTTCAATAATTTCTGACAAATATTCTGATGAAACTGGGTCACGCCTAGCCTGCGATAAATATAGACATTAAATACCCCTTGTTAGGACTGATGGTAATGGTGCCCCCTCCCCCACTCATGCCCCCCCATTTTCGGGAAGCATCTCCTGCTCAAAATACACCACGATTAAAAAGAGGAGCGTGCAGATTTGCTGCCCAAATATGAGGTGATTAGGGTCTAATTAAGAAGAACTTGGAAAACCCCCAAAGCGGGATGTTATTGGAGGATGGTTGTTTCCCTGAGCCCTGTCTCTCAGGGCATTTATGCAGAGTGTAAACCTCCTACAGTCAGGTATTGAGATGTGCTCAAGCAGATCTCCAGACCCACCGAGACGCATAAAAATTTGGCTGCAGCATGTGCTGACTGAGTCCATGCACTCCAGTCTGAGCTGCTCATTGGCGCTACAAGCCAGTTTAAGCAGGACACCTTGTTTGACTAAGGAGCTTTTTGGCACCTGCAGATGCGCATTGAGGGGCTTTTTTTTTTTTACACCAGCGCATGTGCACTGGGTATCTAAACGAGAGGAGATAAATAGGAATGACTAGGAAATTAGAATCTGCGTTCCTGTTGCTTATCAGTCCACAGAGAGTGTTCAGTAAAAGAAAATTTAAAATCTAAATATTGCAGTGAAATGGCGAATAACTTTGCCATGGTTAAGTCTTAGTTTTGAATAGACTTCAAGGGGGATATTTAGCTTTTTTGGGTCTACATTTGCTTTTTTTAGGCTTAGAAAGCTGTAGAGTGCCTGAAGGCCTCCTGGGGGAATGTCAAGAGCTCTCCCCTGGGCAGACCAGGTGATATAACAGGTCAGCGCCTGACACTGTGCACCCCGAACTCTGCTTCACTCCTTAATTTGAATGCTGTTCTGTTGTATGAGCGGCTGGTGGTCCTCCGTGGCTGGGGTTGATGTCGGAGTCGACAGAACCAGGTCACGCTGGAGACTGAAATCCTGATGAAAGGAGGAGAAGGGAAGGTTCTGGAATAGATGAGACTGCCACAGCAGCAGCAACAGTGCTTGCTGGGAGGCTGCAAGCAGAGCCTGCCGTCTTTGAAGCGGAAGTTGAAGGGTGATTGCTGCCCTCGTTATATCAATCTTTCATCCCGCCGAGACCTGGCTGGTTTGTGATTAAAGGCTCCTTTCGGTTGAATAAAACGCATGCGCGTGCACAAGCACATGGGTGATTATGTTTGTAAATGATATACTGCATCTTTGTAGTGTGAGGTTTTTCAGCTATCTGCTGCATTGTTGCTGGATGGAGCACCCTCTGGATTTGCTGTCTATTTTCTCGCACATTTAACTTGTGCTACAGTGCATAATGATCTTGATTGACAGTCACATGTGCTACACACTACATTGAACACTGGCCAAGATTAAAGGTGCTGCATGGTGTTTCAAAGGTGTAACGCTTTTTCTTTTATAATCTATCAACATTACGACCTTATATTCCACCCTCCATGCTGCCCTGCTCATTAAAGGACCTCAGAGCCACTCTGTTTTGATATCTTACAATGATACTGACTCAAGACGACATAGATTGATTTGGTTCAGTATTTCAGGCGCTTAGGTGTTTTCCTGCCTGTACTCCGCAGGACATCATTTAAATGATCAGCTGTTTGCAGAATAACCTTGTATCTTCAAGCAATTTGGGTTAATCCAAGAAACATGGCATGTGACAGTGTGACAGGTGTCAAGAATGATCGGTTTTTGTTGTTATCCTGCTGTGGTCCATCCATGGATCATGAATAGCCATACATTATTAGCGAGAGCACGGGAGAGAGTGAGTAACCGCTAAAAAGCATTTCCATCTATGCTTACCCATCATTCATTCCTGCTTCCTCCAGAAACCATTCTACACCCTTGGCCGGCCACCAGACCCACCCCTTCCCCAAACTCCCCCCGCGTCACCCCCTCCACCGCCCACGTCAAGGTCACCATGCCCCGCCATGGCCACACCACGTCACGCTTTGGGGAGCGGGCGGAGGACCAGAGGGAGAGGAATGCTTTGCCCCCGTCCTGGGTGGAGGGCCCCTGGGCACGAGGAGTCACAGAAAAACCTGGCAACCCTTCCATCACCACTCACCACCTCTCCACCCCCCACCACAAACTGCCACGCACGACACCCCCGCCCTCGGGCTCCGCCCCTAGCCAAGCATCACCGTCCTCCCCTTACGAGGACTCGGGGAGTGGCGAGCCCAGCGGCGACGATGATGATGATGATGAGGAGGGTAGCGCCGTGCTCGAGGCTAGCGGCGAGGAGCCAGTCGGTAAATCTGCTTCTTCACTACATTTCCCAGAATGCTGCTGCTGTTGTTTTCATTGCCCAGCTCAGTGTCCCAGTGAGTAGCAAAATATACAGTAGCTTTAAGCACGTATATGCATTTCATTGCTTTTCATTGAATGCAATATTATCTTCATTGTCATTACATTGCAGCACTATTGTTTGCACCTATGAGCAAACAGAATGATGCATTCATTGAAGCATTTGGTATCATATCTTTAAACACAAAAAAAAGACTAAGACCAAAAAGAAGCTACATATATGTACTGAAGCTAGTATATTTCCTGAATTGTTTGTTTTGCTCTTATTGAGCTGTTATTTACATCAACTTGCCAAGGGACCACAGTTGGAAATTAGCCAATTGCTACAAACGGGCATATTTACATGTTTAATGCTTATTAATATGCACTGTTTCTTTTAAATAAATAAATAAATACATACATACAGAAAATGACCTGCTTTAAAAAATTCAAAAAGATGCCCTTTGTGGCTGGTTAGCCTGGTATAGTGAAGTTGTGGCTGAAATTGTGAACTAGTAAATGAAAAGCTGGTCAGTCAGACAAAACTAGCAAGAAGTGATGAAGTCTCTGCTGAAATCAGCTGGATTACCTTATCAGAATTTTTTTTTATATTGAAATTTTTGGGAAGAGAGCTAAACAAACCCTGTGGGGCAGAGAAAACAAGATCTTCCAGAAATATCAGTGAGCATATTTTCTGTGATTTAGATGAATATGTGAAGCCCCAGCACTTGCTCTCAGCTCTGATGCTGTACCGAGATACACGCAGTGTTTACTTTGAGTTGATACGGGATCTAGCTCTCAAAGGAACTATTTCTGAGTACAAGTGTTTTCCGGAAAGCCTGTCAACAGCCATTTCCCGTTTAATGGACAGAACTGTTTGAAGATTTCAAATGAATGGACAGATAGGCTGTTTCTCAATACCAAGCACACCAAGTTCGAACTTGTGAACTCCTTGAGTCTGGACTTGCCGAGTTCAGTTGAAAGAGCAAGCTCCCTGGGGATGGGAGTATGGTCTTTCAGCAATTGGAGCAGGAACGTACTTGATGACGTCAAAGTTATCGTCTTTGGTTCAACTTCTGATTATTTTCACTGGTTAAAATAAAATGCAAACACAATGAACTCCCAAGGCTAGGAGCACTCAGAACAGTGTCGACGGTTTGAGACGTTACGTTGTCGTTGGTATTACGCAATACTCCAGGCAGTAAACCGCAACTTCCTCTGCCATCACGCAATCGTCCCTTTTCCCCCCAGCAATATTATCTGTGGGGGAAGAGAGATCTGTGAGCGTAAGCTATGAGGTGCTTAGCTTGGCTACGTTCCGCCGGCTGTTGCGGAGTTTCTCTACTCCAAAAACACTGGAGCATATTCGACACAAAACATCGTAATGCAGCCAATATTCCAAATGTACTCAGATAATAGTTCCTCGCCTTAAAATTACCAGAAGAGTATTTAGCCAAGAAATAGTGAACGAATAATGCGACAACAAAAGACTTAAGCCGCTTCCACTGTCGTGAAAATCTGTCGTGCGAAAAATTTGTTTTGCATCCGGTGTGGAAGCAGCTTCACCGATCTTGGCCATAATCTCTGGTCGTTCTTTTTCGCATGGATGCCGAGAAGAATTCTGGGTTATGCATGCTGTCAAGTTCACACAAGTTAACATCCGATGCATCCTCGGAAAAATGGGCGTGTCAAGAACGCTTCCGGGACTGGTAACTGTTCTCGTCGAAATGCGAACTTTGAATTGAGAGAGTACTTGGTCTCAGACGGATGACGTTTCTCAAGTTCATGGGAACAGAAGAACAGAGAAGAACGCATATTGAGAAACGGCCATAGTCATTGTTGGTGCCGTTTATGACAAGAGAAAAATCTGGAAATAGACGGAAGTGGCCTATGGTGTTTTAATAATTGGTTTATACTAATCAATAGCAACATTAAACCATTGACAGGTGAAGTGAATAACATTGATTATCTTGTTACAATGGCACCTGTCAATGGGGAGACCATATATTAGAAAGCAAATGAACAATTACCTCCTTGAAGTTGATTTGTTTGAAGCAGGAAAAATGAGCAAGTGCAAGGATGTGAGCAACTTTTACAAGGGCCAAATTGTAAGGGCGAGACGACCGGGTTATACCATCTTCCAAACTGCAGTTCTTGTGGGGTGTTCCCAATAGTGCAGTTGTCCGTGCCTCCAAAAAGTGGTCCGAGTAAAGAAAACCAATGAACTGGTGACAGGTTTAGGGGCGGCTGAGGCTCATTGGTTTGTGTGGGAAGAGAAGGCAAGCCCATCCGGGTTGGTCCCATAGAAGAGCTTCTGTTGCAAAAAGTGCAGCATGTCTGCAGACCAGTCACTGCGCCCATACTGATCCCTGCCCACCTCCAAAAGCACCCACAATGGACATGTGAGTGTCAGAACTGGCAGTGAAGCGTTGAAAGAAAGCCGCCTGGTTTGGCAAATCATGTTTTCTTTTACATCAGATGAACAGCTTGGTGCATGTGCATTGTTTTCCTGGGGAAGACATGCCATCAGGATGCACTCTGGGAAGGAGGCAATCGACCGAGGCAGTGAGATGTTCTGGGTAATGTTTTTCTCAGAAACTTGGGGTCCTTGCATTCATTTATTATTGCTTCGATACTTCGCCCTCCCCAAGCATTATTGCTGACCAAGAACCTTTATGGTACTCCTTCAACAGTATTCACTAATGGCAGTGCTCTCTTCCAGTTTGGGATTTGCACCCGGCCACACTGGAACCGTTGTTCGGGAACAGTTTGCGGAACATGACAAAAGTGTTGACTTGGCCTCCAAACTTCCCCAGATGTCAATCCAGATGAGCAGCTGTGCTGGAAAAACAATTTTAATCCATGGAGGCCGCACCTCGCAATTTACTGGACTTAAAGGGTCTGCTGCAGAAGTCTTAGTGCCAGATGCCACAACAAACCTTCAGAGGTCTTGAGATGTTCATGGCTTGATGGGTCAAAGCTGTTTTGGCAGCACAAGGGTGACCAACACAGATGATATGAATGCTGACACCGATTAGTGTATGAAGGGCTGTCAGTCAAACATTAGAAGAATATTTTGATACTTCCTGTTGCTTTCAAATCCAAAAAAAAGGTAGGGACAGGTGTTCTGTATGATGTAAATATTTTAGGAATATACCATCTTATTCATTTACAATGAGCCCACATCCCCTTTTAGTCCTTTGGGGTGCAGGTGTTTGTTAAAAACCGGGAGTAAGACCTCTGATTCAGTAAATTAAGTAAACATTCTTCAATCAAGCAGCGAGAAATGGGATCAGGAGTCTTGGTATTAGGGATTAAACAAAAAGCTTCTCAAACACTGGTCCTTTTTTTTTGGAAGGATTTATTTATTTATTTGATTTAAAAGGGGCCATGAACAGTTTAAAATATGAATGTCACCATTTGATACATCATCCCAGATTCGCTGATTAGGGGTGGCACGGTGGCGCAGTGGGTAACACTACTGCCTTACTTCAACTAGGTTGCGGGTTCAAACCCAGCCTGAGGCCTTTTTGTGTGCATGTGGAGTTTGCATGTTCTTCCCATGTTTGCATGGGTTTCCTCTTGGTGCTCCAGTTTTCTCCCGCAGTCTGAAGATATGCATCTTTACTCGCATCCAAGTTGTAAGAAAAAGAATTGTTGTTTTTGAGTGTTGAGTTGAAAGAGGAGGGGTTCTATACTGCTCGGCAGTGACTCGTCAGCATCCCATGTGTATGCTGGTCTTGGTTTCAGCCATAATTGAATTTCCAACAATTAATTTTTTTCATAATTGCTCTATTCATGTATACAAGAATAATTTGCCCTTTTAAACCACATTATTTTAGAAATTGCTGTGCATGCTCTATATCCACATTGTATGATATAGCAAGTGTTTTTTTTTTTTTTTTAATTGCATAAAAAGTGGGGAAAATTATATCTCATTAAAGAATCAGTTAGCTTCTAACGGGTGAAAGTGTGAACCCACGTTCATTTAAAAGAACAGACAAGACAAATTACGACTCAGACATGCATTTTGCAAAAGAGGGGAAGAGTCACATTCTCAGCAATGTAATTAGGACACTGTTGATTCACCACCTTCATTAATTCAGTCGGTGAAAAATGAAAAATGTGTACAAGTTTTTCACCTTTGCGATGAAGTTCAATTTTAGCGCACACTGCATGCAGCTACAGGTATTTCAGCTAAAGAGGTTAAATAATCCTTTTAAACATGAAAAGGGGCTAATTAATAAAAATAAACAGCTATTTGAAAATGCAATTACAGTTTTGGTTGAAATGAAAACCAGCATTCACAGAGGGTCCCCAAGACCGGCGTTGAGAAGCACTGTTGTACATTACTATAGCAGCTCTTAGAGGATGTGCAGCAGCACTGTGTGGTACTATGAAGCAAAACTGTGATACTGTGTGGCTGCACTGTGTGGGAATGTGCAGCAGCACTATGATACTGTGTAGCAGTACTTTGTTAGACTGTGTTGAAGCACTGTGATACTGTGTAGCAGTGCTTTGTGGGACTGTGTTGAAGCACTGTGATACTGTGTAGCAGTGCTTTGTGGGATGGTGCAGCAGCACTATGATACTGTGTACAGGGCTCTCAAGTTTTGAATGCAGGCTAGAGTGAGATTTTCTTCGAGGGGGTGCATGATACTCCCATTTTCAAAGGTGCATAGTATCGATGTACATGTACTTTGTTATAGTATTTAAGTAGTATTGGGGAGACTGGGGTTACCTCGTCATGATTTTGTATTTGGCTTCATAACTCGTTGTTGCTAAAACTTAGAGAAGTACCTTTATGGTCTATGTGTTGTGCAGAATGTCGCCTACAAAAGTTGTATTGATACAATCTCAATATAACGTATATTGTTGTCACAATATTCAATTTTCGATATATCACAAACATGCCGAAGTAACCCCATACCCGGGGTTACTTCGTCAGATGGGTGGGGTAAAATTGTCATAGTTGGCAATCAGCTGAAGCTGAAAAAGACAGTCCAAAATTCTCATAACAGAAATGGTGAGAACTGTTTTATTTTTACAACGAACCAAAACAAGCTATGATTTATGCATAATCGCCACCAGAGTAGCAGTTATGACATTTGTAGGCAAGCCCATTGACATTTGCACAGTCTTCATGTGCCCACCCTTTGCACGAGAAGCATTGGACGCACTCCTCTCCACCTTTGGATGATGAGTAAGGACCACGGCACCAAAGAGGAGCAGCAAACATTCCCACTGACAAAATAATGGAATGAAATGCAGAGGCCCCAGGGCTGGCATCTGCCAACCCTAAATACTCTGCCAACACCTCCATTTTAATGGGCCCCACCTGAGGCCCATTCAGGTGGATGTGAAAGAGTGAGAAAGGGGAGGGGTTGCAAGGACCAAACCCTTACAAACCCATACTTGTGTCCTCCAAACAAAGGCCCTAATATGTTCTCTATCATAAAGATAAAGTAAATGCAAATATTTGAATTAAGACACTATAGGTGTCTGAAAAACAATAAATCAGCTCCTATATTTGACTTTGGATTATTTTAAAATAGGCCTAACACAGGACTGACAAGTGGTGGAACCTCAGCACCCTGACAAGCAAACCCCATGTTGCTTAGCCAGTGTGGGCTCGTGCTCCCATTTTGGAAATCAGGCCGTATATCTCATCTCATAATAACTAGAGTTAATAACTCTAGTTACATGCGTTTATGAAACAGTAAAAACACTGTGGAAATCTTTGTCTTCAAAGAAGCTAGACGCATTTCTTTCAGACACTTAAAGTTTGGAATTTGGGCCATTTAGTTATTTAGGCAGAAAACACTTACATGGCACTACAACTCCTTCTTCTTTCCAAGAGATGACGTCGCTGGGATGTCACATAATTTGTACATTTTCGTTTTCCCGTCAGTGCGTTTGCAATAAAAAAAACGGGTGACAAACCTAACCCCATGACCGAAGTAACCCCAGTCTCCCCTACTTTCACTTCGTTACTTTGACACTGGCAACTTACTCGTTTCAAATTAAAATATCAATTTAATTCATTTACGGATTATCTGGATTTGGCGTGTTCAAGAAGAACAACGGCGTATCTTTGTGCAGACGTGTCCGCCAGTGGACTGGGAGTTGCAAATTTATGCACGCAGTTACAAAATTCTATCACTAGATGGCACACTAGGATCAGTTTTTGAATATCACCACTGCCAGTAAACTGAAATAAGAATTATTCCCCCCAATATCTGTGATTTTTTAATTTCATTGAGACACCCCAGTATAATAAAGACTAAATTTAATAATGATTTTGTGTATTTGTATCATTTTGTCGGTCACAAACGAGATTTTGCGGTACCACCTCTGACACAGGATCGGAGCAGGGTTTGTTTTCAGCCAAAATACACGGAGGGCAGAGTGCCCCCTCTCTCTCCGTAACAAGTTAGAAGTCAATTCATCTAACCATAACCGCCCAAATTGAGGTAAAAACTGATCCGTAAAGCAAATATATCCAACGTAATTCCTAGACATTAATAAGGACTTTTTTGAAAAAAAAAGGTATGAAGTGATTACCTGATTTCGGGCGTCCACTTCCAGCTCTTCTTTGACGTGTGCACACAAAAGCATTCGCGCGCGTTTGGAAGACCTGATTACGAAGCTACTATTTCACCTGGCAACAAGAAATCCTACAAACGGAGCCCTCTGCCTTCGCCTCATCCATTCATAGTTTACTAATCTCTTTTACAGTTCATGTTACTAATGTGCAGCGAGTTTTATCACTTCTCAGCGTGAGAAATGTCATGTGTGGCGGGAGAGCGTATGAACTTATTGAAATGCTTATTGAGACTTGAGAGCCCTGTGTGTAGCAGTGCTTTGTGGGACTCTGTTGAAGCACTGTGATACTGTGTAGCAGTGCTTTGTGGGACTGTGCTGAAGCACTGTGATACTGTGTAGCAGTGCTTTGTGGGACTGTGCTGAAGCACTGTGATACTGTGTAGCTGTGCTTTGTGGGACTGTGTTGAAGCACTGTGATACTGTGTAGCAGTACTTTGTCTGCCCATGTTGAAGCATTATGATACTGAAGCAATACTTTTTTGGTACTATGTCACTGTGCTATGCCTATGATACTACATAGCAATACTTTGTTGGACTGTGTTGAAGCACTTCGTTACTGCCTAATAGTACTGTGTAGGATGGTGTTGTCACTGTAAGACAGTGTAGCAGTGTTGTGAGGGACCATGTAGCGGTACTGTGATAATGCTGAGTAGCTGTTGCATGTATCACATAGTACTGAGTAGCAGCATTGGCATAATTGGCATTCCTGGGGTCAGCAAACTAAAACGTTTTTCTTCTCAAAACATTATGTGTTTGAACGAGTGATTTATTTGCATAACAAAACCCTTGTAATCCAAAAAGTCACATCTTGTATTTCCTTGGGGCTACTTTCTCTCAATAGCGATCACTGCGCGCTGCAGCCGCTAGGTGACAGGTAGCTAGGCTACCTGTTTCATTCACTTAGTTTAGTGCATGGGAAGTTAACGGCGCCAAGTCTGACTACAGCGACGACGAAAGCATCGATTTCAGCATACAGCCAAGGGGGTATCTTTATGAACCCGAATATACGGATGCTGAAATTCAGCAGATGGAAGTAGAACGGGCAGAGAGAGAGAGAGGGTGGGCAGAGAGTTGGCAGGTGAAGCCGCAGCTGGAGCTGAGAAAGGTAGCCAAGTTTGTCTTGATTATGCTAGCCAACGCTGTGACTGGAGTCATGGACTTCTCATTCAAACCTAGAAACCATCCCCACCCGTCCACGTAGTTTCTGACGATTGTAATAACAGTACAACAATAACAATACATATTATGTTTCATAAGCTTCACTGGTAATATGACACCGATAGATGAATCTATGTTGCGCTTACATAGCCCTCGGTGCATCACCAGAAGGTTAGGCACGGATGCTGTAGAAAATCTTTAGTACGATTTTGTTTACCTGGGATGAAGGGACAGCAGAGCTCTTCAAACCCCGTCTCTTCGTCTGTCCTGAAGGAAAGTAGTCGTCCTCACTGAAGCGCACACTGCAAGCGCGAAGCTTTTTCATTTTAAGTAGTTTGGTGTCCACTTGGAAGCCCAGAGCAAGTAGCCAAAGTTGCCTCAGAACTACGTCCGTCACAGGGAAGCGATGGAATGTGTGAGGAGACTCACTCACGTCTTTGTTGGTACAGCCTGGGTCATCGCTAGTGCGCACCATTTTTATCAAATAAACTATTTTCTGGAGAAGCTGATGAACTTCTCACTCTAGCTCTCGAACTAGCTCGTTAGCGTCGCAGGTCTGTAGTCGGTAAACACTGTCAAACAACTGATGAAAGTAGTTGGCTTGTGCGCACAGCTGTTAGCAGTGACAGCGCGCAGTGATCGCTATTAAGAGAAAGTAGCCCCAAGCCATTACAAGATGTGACTTCTTGGATTACCAGGGTTTTGTTATGCAAATAAATCACTCGTTCGAACACATACTGTTTTGAGAAGAAAAACGTTTTACTTTGCAGACCCCATGAAACCTGCCGGAACTACTTTCGCTTTGACCAAAACTGGACAGAACTCGGCTCTCAGGACACTGTCGGGGGAAAGTCAGTGTGTGTGCACGAGACTAAAGACCGTGATGCCATACAGATTCATGTGAAAAATCCCAAACTATCCCTTTAAAGCCTACGCCGTGGTATAATGAAGCAGCACTGAGAAAGGCAGTTTTTGTTTTATAGGAAAGTGGGTAGAATAAGGGTCCTGTTCAGCTGCTGTTCTAACATTCAGTGGCTCTTCAGCCGGAAACTGCAAGCGGTTATTTCAATTTGCTGAAAGAGTACCATGAATTAAGGGGAAAACGACCAGTATGATTTTTCCCCTGACCCTGAAGTACTCCAAACTCTACTACGCTATGAAATTATAAGTCATTGTGTGTCCATCCCAAATATCTATCTTGTTGATATACTGCCCACTTTCTTGCTCTGTCATCACCTGGCCAGGACTCTATGTGACACAGTTTCTGTCGTGATTGATAACAAAAGTCCCTGAGGAACTGCCACCTCCTAGCGGTAAATTGCCTCGCTCACCTCCTTTCCCATCACATTACAAAACAGTAAATTAGCTAGCTCTTTGTATTTCATTAGCGGGCCATTTTCAACCTGAAGTCGATTAGACTGAAGCGGGGTCAAACCCCCAGAATCAGAGTGCGGCTCGGGGTCTGTTTTTATTGTGTCAACGTCAGTGTGTCAACCACCAACCTCCCTGGTCTGAGTTGTGCGCCTTAGCCGCTAAGCTATGGGCTAAACCCCCTCCCACCACCTGTGCTGAGCATTTGCTCATAAGTCAGTGAGCACAGTTAGCAGCTGTCAGGACATGCTTCAGTGCCCAGTATTTCCATTCCCCTCGTAACCCAGAGTCCTTCATGGCTGCCTCTGATGTATTTATGACTCGTTCGACGTGTCAGAGTTGGGTTTTTTCACGGCCGTTCCTAATCTGTGGTGGACATAAATCTGCACCACTACAGAATAATAACCCCGGTAACAAAAATTGTTATAGACCGCGGCAGCCGTTTATTGAGCGTGTGTGTAAAGTGCACGCGGTGCAAAGGGAACAGGTGTGTCGATAATACTAAATTTAGCACCGCATGACTTTGCAGATCTCTTTGAGGTTTTTATTAGCTGTGTAATCAATGGAATAAATTAGCTGGGGGTTTTTTTGGATCATTTCCATTGCTGTCATTTCAAATTGCATTTAAACCCATGGCTGATCCCCCCCCCCCCCCCCCGACATAATCGTGGTGATGTGTACTCACTCTTAAATACAGAAAGCCTACAGTTGACAGCTTCTCCTTGATTTTGCCCCATTTTTATATGATTTGCTGGAAGAGATTTCACCTAATTCTGGATTTGCATTCGGTGCTACCTCAAGCTCCTGCGGCTAGAATTTGAGAGGAAAGCGCTTGAATTTCAGTCTGCGTCCCTGTGGGATTGATACCGCCGCTGTGCAACCTTTGTTAGCAAGTGTCACAATGTTAGCAGGTTGCACTGGCATTGCGTCAAAACACCATCGATTGCTTTCCTCTGGCAAAAACCAGACTTGGGACGGCCTTGAAGTCCTGCGCAGATGTACATTGGACACTCCTTTTCACAGACTGTAAATTTCACTGTGTGGTAATGAGCAAGAGAGTAGAGTTCAATCTAATAATCTTTCCTTATTTCTCTCCCTTCTCTCTTTCTCTTGTTTTCAGAGCCTGTGGCCGCCGTCACCACAGCCCCGGCAGTCGAGCCTCGCTCCTCGTGCGATAACACGCCCTTCGGGTGTTGTCCCGATGGCCGGACTCCAGCCAGCAGCTCTGAAGGAACCAACTGTCCCCGTAAGTAACCTGCCAAAACACTGCCTCCACCTTTGTAACGTGATTAATGGATGAGATAAGGGCTGGGATTCTTTGGCAAGGAACGGGTGGGTCATTTATTTTTCCTCTTGTAATGAATTTTTTTATTCTCTCTGGCATCTCTGTTGCCTGCCAGCCCTTCACTAACTCTCCTTCATAGCTTTTCTTTAGACGGACAGAACAGAACCCCCACCCCACCCTACTGCTCTGTTCGGAACAGAAGGGAGGCCTCTGACGACCAGCATTGCTGTTTGTGAACACTTAATCATTGCCGCCTTGTGCCTAGTGGGCTGGGCGCAGTTATTCAGTGTTGAAAAGTGAAATAGGCTCACTAAGTAGTTGCCTGTTCCAGTAGCCTTGTGGCTGTCAAGACCCGGGTCATTTCCTGTGTAGAGTTACTGCTTCTGTGACTGACTGCTGTATATCACTGCATTAAGGATGACCTTGCAGAGCCCCACCCTCTACCACGCCCCCTCCAGTGTGAGTTACAGGAAGGGGATTAGACATTGTGATGAGCAATGATCACAGAGCAGGCAGCTTTATTATTTGCCATGGTTACAGGAAGTGGCTCGTGCCTCTAAACAGTGATGCAAGCCTGTATATGGTGTCACATCTACTTTCATGGTACGTCTTATAATGCTTTCCCTGCTGGCGAAGGTGCTGGAAGTGTTGGCTTGTTTTCGGAAGTCCAACTTTGCTGACTTTAATACAATTGGTACTGTTCAGTTGAGTCTGTGTTGAATACAAGTTTACCTGTTTTATAAGCACCCTCCGGATTTTTATCATTTTTTGTTCGTCACCGTACTGGACAGATTGTTCGTAGTGAATTGGGCAGCAGTACAGAGAACTATGTGATGTGCATGAGTGTCATGTCCATACCATGTCCATGTCCAATCAGGATGTGCACTCAGGATGTTTAAGCATCACACACATCAGTACATGAAATGAAACAAATAAGATTCAACTACAAAACTGTGTCTGTGCTGAATGCCCATACATGTATCGGCAGTAACAAGGCTGGGATGGTTGGTGTAATATTAATTTACTTGTCAACATGATTAAAATCAGTGAACCTGTGTCTGTTAAGTTAGTTCATTAGAATAAAAAGCTGCTTTCGCAATCTCTGCTCCCTTCCGCACGCTCACGACCTCCTCTTAGTCACATCCCTCAGCCTGTAATTCCAGACTCGCTGTTTATCTTGTCCTAAGATGTGATCTTCTTTCCTGTCATGTGTTCTTTTAAAAAAAAAAAAACAAAAAAACAAACAAACGCAGATCTCACCATTTTTTATTAGTGTCAGATTTTTAAGCGATATGCGTCCATACGGGATAGGGGGGGGAAAAAAGCAGGCCTTATCATGCAGTTTTTACCACATTCTGTCAGTCACCATTTCCTGGGATTAGGAGACAATTACGACTATCTTTGCAGATAATCGTGTGAGCACTGCTCCCAGTCTCCGCAGAGCTGCAGCGGCTCACGGTGATTGATTTGGGCTATTTGTTGAGCTGATTAGGAGCAGCGTAAAAAGCGCAGCTCCTGCCGGCATTCTAGCTCATGTTCCTCTGCCCTTCTCTTCAGTCAGTGTTGTTTTTGAAAGTCTTGTAGCTTTGTTCTTTTTTTAACTGCTGCTACTCCTTAACTGTGATAACGTGCAGTGCGTACTTGGGGGAAGTGGCCGTGCGATGCAGTTGGTTAATGAACCTGACTCATGATTTTCGGTTGGCTGTTCATGCCCACGCGCCTGGTTTTACTGTTTTTTTTTCTTCTTTTTTTTTTTTTTCCATGTGCTAGAAGCCTAACCAGCGTCATGTGAAAAGTAGTTCTTTCTTTTTCCTTTAGTCAGTGTCTGTTTGTTGTCCTCTTTGGCCGTTCTTTTATTTTTTTAATGGTTTGTCTTACTTGTTTGCCCTGTCTGTGAGTTTTCTGTGTCGTGTCTAACTGGTGTTTCTCTGCTCAGTCTTTCACGCCTCCTTTTCGGACGAGCGGGACTCGCGGTCTGGTAAACTCCAGCCCCATCAACCCCCTGCGCCCGTCACTCTCGTTTCACGATCCACACTCTCACCTTCTTCCGTCCTGTCACTCAGGAAGCGCGACACTCAAACCACACTAACTTCACGGCTGCTCCATCCCACTAACTCCAGAGACTGGCACGACCTCAGCCCGGTCACCGCCTGAGCCTGAGGGCAGAAAGTCTGGTGCCCCCTGCTGGCACAGAAGTGTGTAACGCCTATGTTCATTCCTGCCTTGCAGCTACCATGAAGTTCAATGGCTTCCTGCACCTGGATGAGGTGGAGGGCCAGGAGGTTTTCTACACCCCTGAGATGGAGGACCCCAAGTCGGAGCTCTTTGGAGAAACGGCTAGGAGTATCGAGGGTGCTGTGAGTGTCTGGCTAGCTTAGGTTACTCAGGTACTTAGTATACTCAGGTATACTGCTGCCATTGACTTTCACCAGGCCTGCGGTCTCAGAACTCCAGTTTGTCCCATGGCTCTGAATTTTGGTGACCCTGGCTCTTAACCCTTTAAACTGTAACTTTGCATTTCAGTTTTCCCTGAAGTAGGTACAAGGTCAGGGAAAGTTTTATTTATTTATTTTCTCCATATTGTATGACAGTATCACATACATATTCTGCAACTGCTGGTTGCTGCACTTTAGTGAAGCTACAGTACAGGCCAAAAGTTTGGACACACCTTCTCATTCAATGCGTTTCCTTTATTTTCGTGACTATTTACATGATAGATTCTCATTGAAGGCATCAAAACTATGAATGAACACGTGGAATTATGTACTTAACAAAGTTTGAAATACTTGTAACTGAAAACATGTCTTATATTCTAGTTTCTTCAAAGTAGCCACCCTTTGCTCTGATTACTGCTTTGCACACTTATGGCATTCTCTTGATGAGCTTCAAAAGGTAGTCACCTGAAATGGTTTTCACTTCACAGGTGTGCCTTGTCAGGGTTAATTAGTGATATTTCTTGCCTTCATTGGGGTTGGGGCCATCAGTTGTGTTGTGCAGAAGTCAGGTTGATACATAGGCGAAAGCCCTACTGGACAACTGTTTGACACATTCGTACATAATTCCACATATGTTCATTCATAGTTTTGATGCCTTCAGCGAGAATCTACAATGTAAATAGTCATGAAAATAAAGGAAACGCATTGAATGAGAAGGTGTGTCCAAACTTTTGGCTATTGTACTGTACATCACACTTACACTGGGAGAAATATCAAACACAGGACACCGTGTTTTTATGGCCATTGAATTTTATCAAGTGGAAAATATATTGTACATCATTTACACACATTTGCCAGTCATTTAATAGGACATATCTTGGATTGTCGGATTGATCTCTACCAAAATTTAGCTTTGAATGCAGCAGTTGCATTTGACAGACCCATATATGGATCTGCTGGTTTATAGGGTTAATATCCAGGGTCGGGTGACTAAAGTAGATAAAGTACTCTGCAGGTTTCAATGCAGTAAAACTTTCCCCAACTCTCCCCTGTCATTGGATGTAAGGACATGTGCCCTTGGGTCTGTGTGCATATTTACTGAACTCTTTTCAATTGTTTGCTTTGAAATAGAAATGATGAATAGATGTTTTTGCTACCTGAATGAAGCCATCATTTCTGTCTCCTGAAGCAGTCAGTTGTGGTTTACGTCAGTTATGACCGTGGTCTTTAGAGCACAGGCTACCACAGAGGGAACAGGAGCCACAAAAACAGCACCTGATGCTCTGACACGTACACCCTTCATCTGGCTCTCTCCCCTGGCCTCATTCAAAGGGTTGTGTCGTGTCTCAGTTTTTTTTTTTTGTTATTTATCGAGTTAGCAACATGAAAGTGAGTCAGCCTTTGGCAGTCACTGCGGTGTGACCCTAAATGCAGAACGCTGATGATTCCCAGTTTCTGTTCGTCTCACCCCCTAAGATTTCAGAGAGCATGTCCTTCACAGGCCTTTAATCAGCTTCTTTTGTGTCTTTTGAGGGAGCATGGATGGGGGTCAGAGTGTTTCCTGATTACACTTTCAATTCAAGCGGGGGGACCCAAGAACTGCTGTAGAGATGGAGTTATTGACCCACCATCTGCCTCCCCCTCAGGGTTTTCTTATCTATGAACAATCCCAGCATGCACTGGGCCCCTGCAGGGTTCAGCTGTGGCAGAAGATAGAGTAACTAAAATCCCTGTCCTCTTTCACCACCGCTGGGCCTTTTCTCATTGGCTGATCTGGGCCGGCCTGCGTAACCGTAATAATTGTATCGCCTGAGGGCTGCTGGTTTCTGGGTCACCGTGCCCGTTGGGGAGTGCTGGTGCCCTGGCTTCCCATCACCCTCTGCTGCTTGCTGAGCACTTCCGTTACCGCCTGCTGGAGCTCTCCACTCCCAGCTCGGAGGCAAGACATTGTGCAAAGGCCTGTGGGAAAGCTGGAAATCCGTACCCATTGTCTTAAATTGTTTTTTATTTTCCCCCCCCCCCAGTCGCAATTACTACATCAGCGTTGGAATCCTCCACAAACAACATTCTACTTGTGTATTTGTGACCTCACACCTTAAGCTGAGCTTACAGTGTGCGAGGGACTCATTTAGCCAGACAGAACCCTGTGCGCCGTGATTGAGTCACCTGACGATTCGTTTGACAAAGTACTCGTGCCTTATGAGCGCGGTGCTACATTTTGCGAGCATGGATTGAATATGGAATGGCCAATTCGCAAGGTATATTTTGAACTGCTTTGGCATGGCCTGGAGCGATATATTCATACGCTCTTTGGCAGTCGTGACGGCGCCTTTCGATTAAAATTGTATCGTGGCTTGGCTCATACTATAAGATACAAACTAAAATTTTCTGACATCTCAAAAATTAATTACAACATCCTGCTGCTTACCAAAGACATGTAGCAGGAATCTTTCACCGGCACGCTCGGCACGGCAAATTACATGCCACTGATGCCTGACTTAGACACAATTTTTGAGAATTTGGCGGAGTCGTCTAAATTGGTTGAAAATCCTTTCCAAATGGGTCTGTGTAAGCTCGGCCTTTCTGCCCTCTGCACGTCAGCTCAGTTAAGAGGAGGCAGATACAGTTGGTTTGCACCTCTCTCTCTCTCGTTCCCTCCCCCCAGCCCCCGTCTGAGGGCATCTGAGCATGGAGTCTACCTTTAGGGGGGGCTTTCTGAAGGCGGAAGTCTTCACATCGCCTACGCTTGAAATGTGGTGATAGCTGAATTTCTCCTCCATATTACACTCCCCTTAAAAATAAGTCCAAGGTAGCAGGATTCATTTGCTACACCTTATTCCCAAATCACTTTGGGGGGAGAAGGGGGCAGGCAGGAAGTCAAGCAATGGTCCAGGAAGGAAGCCGGGCAGAGAATACCAATTTTTATCAGGTTTTTGTGACCGTAAAGCTGGAAAGGGTGTCGCTGTTTAAACCCGAGTGACGAGTGCCGCCAGTGACTCGGGTCTCTCCCCAGGCAGCCTTTTCTGAGACTCGAAACTGAACCGAATCAATCAGAGAAATGCGACCTAGTTATCTGACATTTGCATCGGCTTCCAGAAAAAAAATGTGCTTGCATGCAGTAATTACTTCTTCTCCTCAGCTAAATGCCAGTTTTCTTCCCCGAGGTCCGATGCCATTTCAGTCTGGTTGCCTCGTGATGCAATTTGTCATCCCTTGAAGACATAGTCGGTTGCGTTTGAAGTCCAGATGGTAAATGGGCATTCATCATGTTTATTGCATTTTTCTTCCCAGCTGAATGAGTTGTTCCGGAAGTCAGATGTCCAGAAGGACTTCAAGAGCGTTCGTGTCCGGAATCTGGCGCCCAGTAACTCAATCCTGGTTTTCATTGAGGCTCACTTTGACCCAGGTAAAGGGCTGAACTTTCCCTGTCAAGTGAAAATGTAACTGTTGCATAGTTTTCATTAATGGAGTCATCCAAGGTTCTTACTGTAATTCCTATCTGTTTCTGTTGTAATCCCACTTGTCCTATTTCAAGAGCTGCTAGTTGGCTATAAATCAATTATTTAGAGTAGTATGCATTATTCATTTTTCTGGGCATAAATCCCACTGTCCTTTGTCAAAATTCACTTTGAGGTGCCACTGACCCACTGTGAGAGTTGGAAGAGAGTAATTTTTAATAAATTATCCGGATGGAGAAGGATTCATTTTGCTTCTCGTTCCAGGGTGCAAGGTAAACCCTCCTTTAGACACACAAAACCGGTGCGCTACTAAACCCTTAGAGCGCTGACATAAATTTTTAAAAGATAATAATTTAATTGTGTTGTGCGGTTATCATGTGGCAACCTGCGGGAGCTTAGTAGTCCCCTACCGGAAACGGTGGGGACTATAGGATTGCACTTTGTCCGTCCGTCAGTCCGTCCGTCCGCATTCGTGTCCGCTCCATAACTTCAATACCATATGACCTAGGAACATCAAAGTTGGGGAGAGGGTGTGTCATGTACCCTATTCAGGTCACTTTGACCTGCTTTTTAGGAAATATAATATGCATACACCAGTAGGGGACTAGTTTTGTGCAGCAATACGACATTCGCCGATAGGCGGTGCTCTTGTTGAAACTAGTTCTCGCATGATTTCTCAACAGCTTTGATTTTAATATCTTACATCATTGAGCTACAATAGCTGAATTTAGTTAGGGGTTAACTCTAGGGGTTAATTTAACTGGCTTTGTCCTCTCTTTCCATTGAGTCTTGCACTATCAAGGTGGTCTGTGGTGGCCAGTAATGCGTGAGGGAGTTTTTTTGAAACATTATGCGCATCGCAGATTCAATAACACTGGCAGACTGGAGAAATGGGAGCTTAGCTTTTGAAGTCCGTTTCTTTCTTGCTGTTTTTGCACCTACTGTTCTGGGATCATGTCCTGTGCCGTCACTTTACATCAGATTTAATCACACTTATCTCGACTCCAGTTACGATCTAGGTTGCCCTGGTGCAGCGGTGTACACGCTTTCGCTGATCTTGGGTCAGTCGGTGCAGCCTGGGAGCTGATTGCATTGCTTGTACCCTGTTTTTGTCAGACACACGGTACACGGCGGAGGACATTGAGGGAGCCCTGCTAAAGCAGCTCAGGGTGGCTGAGGAGACGGCCATTACGGTGAAGAAACCGGAGGAGGAGAACATTCGATTCAGTAATTACGGTAAACTGCCGTAAACCCTGTTATTCAATGTGTTCCCCGCATAATGTGATCCTTAGTTCAATTCCAAATTATTCATGTGAATTAGCCATTTCGATTTGAGTGAGTTTTGTTTTTTTTTTCCCCCCTAAGTTTTCTAGAACACCAAAGCTGTGGACTACAAGCAGCAATTGTATAATTGTAGCCCCTAGACAAAGTCAGGCAGCTACTATGGATTCACGTGTGTCATCTCTGCCGCCGCCGTGTCCGCGCCTGTAGACACTACAGGCCGTAATTTTAATTTTTACCGATTTCTTTCATATTTGGTATGGACATGTGTTGTACTTCACTTATGATACCTAGGGGCAATTCCAGCATTACTCACATTACATTTAAAGCACGGGACTCTTGCATAAAGGTGTCTCCCTATTTTGTGAATAGACTAAACATTCTTATGTTTTCACCATGATAACCATAAGCCACTCTCAAGGTCCACATAAGATATCATTAGAAAAATTCTGCTTAATGGTTCTTCCAGGCTGACTTTTGTCAGCATTACTCATGTTATGAAAAAAATCTTTTTGCGTTCAGGAGTCCCGTGCTTTAAATGGGACGTGAGTAATGCTGGAATTGCCCTTCACGATGTTGGTTGCCATGGCGACTGTATTGGCTAAATAATGTACAAATTAGTGGCAAAACATAGAGATTTCCTTGTGGACGCAGTACAGGCTGCAATTTCTGACCAATTACTTTCATATTTAGTATGGACATGTTTTAAACTTCACGTATGACACCTATCGATTTTGGTTGCCATGGCCACAGTTTTGGTCGAATTAAAGTGGCAAAACATAATTTCCTTGTGGACGCAGTACAGACTGCAATTTTTAACCGATTACTTTCATATTTGGTATGGACGTGTTACACTTCACTTAAGACATCGATCGATTTTGGTTGCTATGCCGGCAGTATAGGCCAAATAATGCACAAAAACGCAGAGAAGCGGGCTTTCGGGAGCTACATCCACGCAGTCACAGCCGACCAGACTGTGTAGTTGGCTTTAGAATCTTCATGTAAGAACATTCAAATCACACATTTATGGCCTCGATCCTTGAAGACTTGAAAATGATGAAAGATTTGAGTCGTGTCAAGCTAAATATTTGCCTGAAGGATACTCAAATTGTCTGTCCCAGGAGTATCGACCCTCCCCTTGTTCACCACCTCCACAACCACCACATCCACGGTGACCACAGCCACCGCCGCAGTGCTGCCACCCGCCGTGGCCATGGCAACCCGCCGTCCCGGGGCCACTCGCCGCCCCTACGGTGGACGGAAGACCACGACCCCTGCGTCGGACACCGGCACCAGCACCACCACCACCATCACCACACAGCCCCCGGCCGCCGCCAGCCCCCCTCGGATAAGACCGGCTTTCCCCGCTAAGAAACTCCCTCGTCCCTGCGACTCCCACCCCTGTCGTCACGGCGGCACCTGTGAGGACGACGGCTTGGACTTCACCTGCACCTGTCCCGCCGGCAGGGGGGGCGTGGTCTGCGAGAAAGGTCAGCTCCTGAGTGCGGTTTATCCACCAAGTCAAAAACTAACATCGTTTTAGTATAAAAACAAACAAGAAAACAAGGAAGTGTATATTCAGTGCTGCATTTGTACTTCCCACCCCACTCTGCACTTAGCGCCTGATTCTGCAGCTGTTTCTGAATGGCAATTTGGCACAAACAACTTTAATGAGCATCAGCCAATCATCCGGGGGCTCCTGTCGGGAGCGCTCTCTGTGAAGACCAAAGAGAAGCCCACAGATCTCTTTTCTCTGTGATCAATCGCATCATTAGAGGAGAGGCTCACTGCTCACTCTTCATCAGGGAGTGAGCTGAGTGACATTCCTGTGCAGCTGACGTAAAACGATTGATGGGAAATCATGGGCTGCGTGTGTTTTTGCCGGGGTGACAGACAATAATAATATGAGGAGGCTTGTGTTCGCACGCCCACACACACAGAAGTACAGAGCACTCTCAGACACAAGCTCTTTGTCATTTTTTACTTAGAATGATAAAAGTGCCCGGTCTTGCCCGTGTTAGTGTGGGTTTGCACTGACAGTTCAAAAGATGTGTTGGTTCCAGTGCTCACTTGAGAGACAGATGGCAGTTTTTACAGCTACTATCCTGGTAAAGTAACTGACGGTAAAATGCAGTTTTCAGCACTCATATCAGTTATTGATGTCTGTGTTTTGTTTTACTTTAGTGATTAAGTACTTCATCCCCTCCTTTGGGGGAAGGTCGTATCTGGCGTTCCCTACCATGAAGGCCTATCACACGGTGCGCATCGCCATGGAGTTCCGCGCCTCGGAGATGACCGGCCTGTTGCTCTTCAACGGCCAGAGCGGGAAGAAAGACTTCCTGTCGCTGGCCCTGGTGTCGGGTCAGGTGCAGCTCAGGTGAGCGTTCTACACAAATATCGTTGTGCCGCAAGCTATTATATCCCAACCTTGGCGCAGTCTCGGTGTACGAGGTTCAGAAAAAAATATCGGAAGCACCCCTGAAAGTGGCTTCAGCTGCGAAAGGTCTCCACTGCAATTACAAATGCTTCTATGCTGCTCATTTCTTGTGTTTGAAATGCTAATTAGCTGGATGTTTCTGCCCCAAAGAGGTCTAACCAGCAGCACTCTGCTTGGTCAGTCTCCAAAGCAAGATGAGGTTACTAGTCAAAGATTCAGGCAGACCGAATAATTTGTGTCCGGATTGCAGGCGAGTTTATTATGAACAAGCGATTAACAGCAACGGCAGTAAAGGACTATGGCTGTTAAGTCAAAGCTCTCTGGCTGTAACAGACACTTGATGCAGTAGCTGATAATAAATACTAGACTGCAGCTCTCAAAATGACTGCGGAATACAGTCCACCCATGTCAGAACCAGAATGAACAAAAACCATGTGCCGCGAGCTATTCAGAGTATTATTTTCAGCTAGTATTTGTGGCAACGTTTCCAATAGTTGGGATTTTATGCATTTGTGTATATTTTGTATATTCAGCTGGGTGGGCATGTTTAAGGGAGTAAACTACTGGTTGTAATTTATCTTCATTCTTACACCAAGGTTAAGATCTTCATCAGCATTGTATTACATCCTTAGTGGTTCCTGCTGAAGTGCCAACCATTCTGTCAGTCAAGAGAGAAGCATTACTTTCCTTCCGTCTAATAGAGTGGCTTACAGTCACTTATACAAGGGAAAATGACTGGGGAAATTAGATTAAATCCATGATTAATGCTGGATTTATAATGCAGTTATAATCAGTTCTGCTAGGTCTCCATGGACCTTTTTTCTTTTGCTTATGACTAATTGTAAACCACTTTATTAAGATAAAATATTCATTATTTTGCAAGCACAAAGATAACCAAAAATGAATCGAATTCTCTTTTAATGCTTGTTCGAAAAATAAATATGGAAGTTTATTGACTTTAAAGTCTGTTCTACTTTTAAGGTCTCTACAAAGATCAATTTTATTTTGATACAGTTCATTAGTTTATTTGAAACAGTTCATTTGCATTCATGTGAATGCGTCAGTTAACCAGGGAAGCTGATTAAGTCAGTGAGCGTCATGCTCTGAGTGTCTAATGTGTGTCAGTTATACTCGCTCTCTTTATCTCTCTCTCTCACTAGCTCTGTGTCTCTCTCTATGTCTGTTTCTCTCTATATCTCTCCATCCCTGTTCACTCTCTCTCACTCCACAGGTTTGACACTGGCTCTGGAGCAGGTACACTGGTCAGCAAGGTCCGTGTTAAGCCAGGCCGCTGGCACCAGCTGGTGGTGACCAGAAATCGGCGAAACGCCATGCTAAGTGTGGACAACGAGCCCCACATCGAAGGAGAGAGTCCACCCGGCACAGATGGCCTCAACCTGGACACCAACCTCTTCATCGGCGGCTTTCCAGAGGAGCTACTGAAAGAGTGCGGGACCGTCTTAAATACAAGCCCTCATCATGAGCTATATGAACAATCACTATCACAGCTATTACTCAGCTCAGATACTTTTTCCTTTTTATGAGGAATCTGCTTAATATCCGAAACCAGCTTTGCCAGATTTCAGATGGTTTTACTGGATTAGCATACCATTAGTGGAGCGCTTGCATGCTGGTCTTCTGTTTATTATGTTCATCGATTGAATGTTGATCGATTGAAAGCTCCAGTGCGAGCTTATTTGTTGGCTTTTTCCTGCTCAAATTGGATATTTGTTCCAGCATCTGCTTGCCATGTATTCGTTGCACTCTTAATATTTAATGTTTCCTTTCAAAGGTTCATAAATACGGTTTATGGCTCCTGATAATTTTTATGGGGACGTAGAGGATTTAGTGGAGGGACATTACACCTGAAGGTTGTCATAAACCAGACGGGACTGGAGAATTGATGCACTTTGCCTTGGCTCACTGGTAAATTTCTTTGTCCTTAGCGTGAAGGACAGAACCTCTGTGTCAACGGGACTAGTGGGCTGTATACGCATGCTAGACGTCAACAACCTGGTGTACAACCTCCAGGAGAAGGGTGGCGACGTACTGTATGGAACCGCCGTGGGCGAATGTGGAAACAATCCCTGTCAGCCCGACCCCTGCAAGAACGGGGCCGTGTGCCAGGTCCGCGAGGCCGAGATGTTCCACTGCAAGTGTGTCAACGGATTCTCAGGTGGGCCTGACCTTTCACCTTTGACCTTTTCCACAGATATTCACATCTTGCAGTGGCATTTATGGTAAAGCTGTCCAAATATCAGCATTTTCTGCCCATTAAAAGTTTTAGTACACCCACAGTTTACTAGCA